>CM038214.1:188496194-189139123 GCA_021442155.1 Cymbidium sinense
TTTTATTTATTTTATTTTAGTTTTTATTTTATTTTATTTTCTTTTTAGGTTTAGATTTGGTTTTAGTTTATGTATTTATTATTTTATTTTATTATTTTATTTTTTGGTTTATATTTCCTTTATTTATTTTCTTAGTTTTATTTAGTTTAGTTTTAGTTTTTTAGCTTTTGTGTGGTTTTATTAGTATTTGTGTTTAGGTTTAAGGTTTAGGTTTAGGGTTTGTTTTATTTGGGGGCTTGAGGTTATTATGGTTGGGTTTTATTTTATTTTTATTTTTTCTCTTTTAATTAAGTAACGGTAAGTTTTGGTTTATTTAGTTTTCTAGTTTATTTTTATTTTATTTTATTTTATTTTATTTTTTTATTTTATTTAAATTTCATATTTTATTTTATTTAGTTTAGTTTATTTATTTTAGGTTCATTTATTTTACTTTAGGTTTTTTTATTTTAGTTTATTTTTTAGGTTTAAGTTTATGTTTATTTTTAGTTTAGTTTTATTTTTATTTTATTTTTTAGGGTTAGGTTTTATTTTTTATTTTTTGGTTTATGTTTAGGTTTTTTTATTTTATTTTTTTTATATTTAATTATAGGTTTTATTTATTAGCTTTAGGTATAGTTTATTTTAGGTTTAGGTTTAGGTTTTATTTATTTTAGTTTAGCTTATTTTAGTAGAGGTTTAGTTATTTTATTTTGTTTTATTTTAGGTTTATGCTTTATGTTTTATTATTTATTTATTTTTATTTAATTAATATTTTATTTATCTTAACTTCATTTTATCTTTATTTTACGTTTAGTTTTATTTTATTTAGTGTTTTTATTCCTCAATTTATTTTATTTTTAATTGTTTAAGTTTTTATTTTATTTTTTGCTTTATTTTTATTTTATTTTATTTTAGTTTTAGGTTTTATGAGGTTTAGCTTGGGTTTTATTTTATTTTATTTAAGTCCAAGTTTTTTTTCTATTTTATTTTAAGTCTTTAGTATTTAAGTTTGTTTGGATTTTAGGTTTTAGTCAGGTTTAGGTTTAGGTAGTTTAGTGGTGGGTGGATTTAGAGTTTAGGGTTTAGGTAGGTTTAGGGTAGGTTAGTGGCCTGTGAGTTTAACTTTGTTTAAGATTTAGGCTTTAGTTGTTAGTGGCTCAGGTTTAGTTTAGTTGTGGTTTAGGTTTAGGTTGGGTCAGAGGTTTAGGGTTTAGATTTAGGATTTAGGGTTTAGGGTTTAGAGTTTGTGGGGCCTAGATAGTGAGGTAGGTTAAGTTTACAATTTAGGTTTTAGGGTTTAATTTTAATTTATTTTATTTTATTATTTTATTTTTTTTTAATTATGTGGACTGGTAGGTTTAGGTTCATTTAATTTATTTTAAATTTATTTTATTTTATTTTATTTATTATTTATTTTATTTAATTTTTTATGTTTATTTAGGTTATTTTTTTATTTAGTTTAGTTTATTTATTTTAGGTTTATTTATTTTAGTTTAGGTTTTTATTTTAGTTTATTTTTGGTTTAGGTTTAGGTTTAGGATTATTTATTAGTTTAATTTTTCTTTTATTTTATTTTTTAGGTTTTGGTTTTATTTTTTTATTTCTAGGTTTAGGTTTTTTTTTAATTTTATTTTATAAGTTTAGGTTTTAGGTTTTATTTTAGGTTTATTTTTTAGGTTTTTTTTTTTAGTTTAAGTTTAGGTTTATTTTTAATTTATATTTATTTTATTTATTTTAGTTTAGGTTTAGGTTTTATTTAATTTGGTTTAGTTTATTTTAGTTTAGTTTACGTTATTTTATTTTATTTTATTTTAGGTTTTTTTTAGTTTAGGTTTAGATTTTATTTTTATTCATTTTAGATTTTATTTTGAGGTTTATTTATTAGGTTTAGGTTTTATTTTATTTAGATTATTTTATTTTTATTTTAGGTTCAATTTTATTTTATTTTTTTTTTATCTATTTTAGGTTTTATTTATTTTATTTTGTTTCCTTATTTAGGTTTAGGTTTAGGTTTAGGTTTTAGTTTTAGTTTTATTTTATTATATTTGGTTTAGGTTTTTATTTATTTATTTAGGTTTTATTTAGTTTAGGTTTTAGCTCTTTAGGGTTTAGTTTAGGTGGTTTGGGTTTATTTAGGGTTTTAGGGTTTAGGTTTGGGTTTTAGGTTTAGGGTTTTAGGATTTAGGCTTTAGCATTAGGGTTTAGGGTTTAGGGTTTTATAGTTTATTAATTTTAGGTTTAGGTTTAGGTTAATTAGGATTTAAGTTTTGGTTTTTTTTTAAATATAGAACAAATTCAGATTCAACATTTCTTCTTTTTTTGATTTCATCAACCAAATAACACACTAAGTTCTCTAAGACATAAGTACATAGTTCAAAATTAGCATGCATAGAGCAAGTCAAAACTCAGATAACTAGAATGTCTCTATTGTAAAGAAGACATAGTTCCATAAGTAGATCGAATCATTCTTAAGTTTCTACCTCGAGTGGGATCCACCATCATATCCTCGATCTCTCTTCCAACACCACCACGCTATAACCTCCATCGCTCTTCCCCACCCATAACCACCACTCACCCCACCACCTCCATATCCACTAGTACTCTAGATCCCCACCACCATTGATTACCACCCTCCTCACCTTCTCCACCGCTAGATCTAGACTAAGTTGGTTGATGGTGATGTTCTTCCATCAAGGTTCTATTCTTCTGGTTTATGTTTATTAGGTTTTAGGGTTTAGGTTAATTTTGGTTTTTTAAGGTTTTATGTTTTATTTTTATTTACTTTAGGTTTTATTTTTAGGTTTATTTTTTTAGGTGTAGGTTTTTATTTTACTTATTTTTTTTAGGTTTAGGGTTTAGGGTTTAGATTTAGTGTTTATGGTTTAAGGTTTATGGTTTTAGGTTTTTTTAAAACATTAGGTAAACCCTAGGTTTAGGTTTATATTTATTTAGTTTATTTTACTATTTATTTATATATTTTATTTTTATTTAGTTAATTTATTTATTTTATGTTATTTTAGTTTAGGTATTTTTTTTAGTTTAGTTTAGGTTTATGTTTATTTTTTTAGTTTAGTTTTATTTTATTTTATTTTTTTTAGGTTTAAGTTTTATTTTATTTTAGGATTAGTTTTTAGGTTTCATTTTTTTAGTTTAGGTTTAAGTTTATTTTTTGTTTATTTTATTTTATTTAGTTTAAGGATTATGCTAAGTTTATTTTAAGTTTAGGTTTAGGTTTTATTTATTTTACTATAGTTTATTTTAGTTTAGGTATAGGTTTATTTTACTTTTTATTTAGTTTTAGTTTTAGAGGTTTATTTTTATTTTTTTAGGTTTTATTTTTAGGTTTATTATTTAGTTTAGATTTTTATTTAGTTTATAATTTATTTTATTTCAAATTTATATTTTAAGGTCAGGGTTTGGGGGCTCAGGGTTAGTGTGGTAGAGTTTAGGGTTTAGAGAGGATTAGTTGGGTTTAGGGTAGGTTTAGGGTGGGTTTAAGATTTAGTAGTAGGGTTTAGTGTTTTTTAGGGTTTAGGGTGGGATTTAGGTTTAGGGTTTATGGTTTAGGGTTTAGTGTTTTTAGGTAGGATTTAAATAGTTAGGGTTTTATAATTTTATTTTTATTTTTTATTTTAAATTAAGTTTTAGTTTATTTTAGTTTATTTTATTTATTTTAGTTCATTTTATATTTTATTTTATTTAGGTTCATTTTGTTTATTTAGTTTAGTTTATTTATTTAGGTTTATTTATTTTTGTATAGGTTTTTTATTTTGGTTTATTTTTTAGGTTTAGGTTAATGCATATTTTTTGGTTTTGTTTTATTTTTTTTATTTTTATTATTTGGTTTAGGTTTATTTTTAGGTTTATTTATTCTTAGGTTTAGGTATTTTTATTTATTTATTTTATTTTATTTAGTTTTTTTTATTTTATTTTAGGATTAGATTTAGGTTCTATTTATTTATGCTTATTTTAGTATGTTTAGGTTTATTTTATTTTATTTATTTTAGATTTTAGGTTTTTAGTTTAGTTTTGGTTTAGTTTTACTTTTCTAGGTTTTATTTTGTTTATTTATTTAGCTTTTATTTTATTATATTTTAGGTTTATTTTATTTTATTTTTATGTTTAGTATTTATTTTATATAGGTTTTTTTAGGTATATTTTATTTTTTAGTTTTGTTTAAGTTTTTATTTATTTTATTTTAGTTTTTTTAGTTTTTTTAATTTTTTTTATTTTTTAGATTTAGGTTTTAGTTTATTTTATTTTATTTTATTATTTTATTTACATTTAGGTTTTATTTATTTTAGTTAGGTTACAACTTTAGGTAGGCTCAGGGTAGGGTGGCCTAAGATTTAGAGGTAGGGTTTAGCTATGGTTAGATAGATAGGTGTGGTTTAGGGGTTAGAAAGCTTAGGGTTTGTGGAGGGTTTAGGGTTAGTGGGTAGTGGTTTAGGTTAGTTTTTAGGGTTTAGGGTTTAGGGTTTTTGTTTTTATTATTATTATTTAGGATTTATTTGTAAACCCAGTAGGTTTAGGTTTATTTAGTTTTATTTATTTGAGTTTATTTTTATTTTATTTTATTTAGGTTCATTTTATTTTTATTAAGTTTATTTATTTTAGTTTAGGTTTTTATTTTAGTTCATTTTTAGGTTTAAGATTTTGGTTATTTTTTTTTGGTTTTGTTTTATTTTATTTTATTTTAGGTTTGCTTTATGTTTATTTTAGGTTTAGGTTTTTAGGATTTTATGTTTTATTTTTTTTAGGTTTAGGTGTTAAGTTTTTAGTTTAGGTTTATTTTTATGTTTTACTTTTTAGTTTAGTTTTGGGTTTATATTTAGTTTATTTTATTTTATTTAGTTCAGGTTTAGGTTTAGGTTTAGTTTATTTTAGGTTTAGGTTTATGTTTTATTTATTTTAGTTTAGGTTTATGTTTAATTTAATTTTATTTTACTTTTAGGTTTTTTTTTAGTTTAGGGTTTAGGTTTTATTTTTATTTATTTTAGGTTTATTTATTAGGTTTAGGTTTTTATTTAGTTTATATTTTATTTTATTTTTATTTTTTTAGTTTTAATTTTAGTTAGGTTTTTTATTTTTTTAGTTTTGTTTAGGTTTTTATTTATTTTTTATTTTATTTTCTTTTTAGGTTTAGGTTTAGGTTTTGGTTTATGTTTTTATTTTATTTTATTTTTGAATTATAGGTTTTATTTATTTATTTATTTTATTTTAGGTTTTATTTCTTTAGGTTTAGGTTTTAGTTTTTAGGTTTTTGGGTTTGTTATGGTTTATTTAGTGTTTAAGGTTTTGGGTTGTGGTTAGGGTTTAGGTTTATGATTTAGGGTTTAGTTTTGTGTTTAGGTTTTGTGGTTTAGGGTTTAGGTTTATGGTTTAGTGTTTTAGGTTTAGGTTTTATTATTTAGGGTTCAGGTTTAGTTTTAGGTTTGTTTATGGTTTAATTAAGGATTTAGGTTTTTGTTTTTGTTTAAATAGAGAATAAATTCAAATTCAACATTTCTTCTTGATTTCATCAACTAAGTAACACACCATGTTTTCTAAGACATAATTGGCTACATAGTTCAAAATGAGCACGGATATAGTAAATCAAAACCCCTACATAACTAGAACCATCTCTATTATAAAGACAAAGTTCCATAAGTAGTAGATTGGATCAGCCACTCTTAAATTTCTCCAGTTCTCATCGGAACCACCCCATCCTCTCAAGTAGTGGGATCCCCCATCATATCCTCGATCTCCCTCCAAAACCACGGGTGTAACCTTCATCGCTCTTCCCGCCTCCATAACCACCACTGCTCCGACCACCACCTCCAGATCCCCCACCACCACTACGATAACCGCCGCCACCGCCTTCGCCTCTACCATAAGATCTAGACTGAGTCTGGTTGACGGTGATGTTCTTTCTATCATAGTTCTGCCCATTCTTAGGGCTTAGGTTTATCAAGTTTTAGGTTTATGTTTATTTTTTAATTTATTTAGTTACTTTAGGTTTAGGTTTAGGGTTTGGTGTTTAAGGTTTATAGTTTAGGGTTAAGGCTTAGGGTTTAGGGTTTAGGTTTTAGGGTTTATGTTTAGGGGTTTAGGTTGGGGCAAGGTTTAGGGTTTAGGGTTTCTGTTAGGTTTGTGGATTAGTTTAAGGTTTAGGGTTTAGAGTTTAGGATTTAGGGTTTTTTTTATTTTTTATTAAATTAAGTAAATCATTAATTTTAGGTTTATTTAGTATAGTTTATTTTATTTCTTTTAATTTACACTTTTATTTTATTTAGGTTTATATTTTATTTTTTATTTATCTTAGTTTATTTATTTGAGTTTTATTTATCTTAGTTTAGGTTTTTTATTTTAGTTTATTTTAGGTTTAGTTTATTTAGATTTATAGTTGAGTTTTATTTTTTATTTTATTTTAGGTTTAGGTTATTTTATTTTAGGTTTATTTTATGCTTTATTTTTATTTACTTTAGGTTTTATTTTTAGGTTTATTTTAAGTTTAGGTTTTTTATTTAGTTTTTATTTTATTTTAAGTTTTTATTTAGGTTTAGGATTTAGTGTTTGTGGTTTTTTTTTTGGGTTTTTTTAAATTAAATATTTTATGTTTATTTAGTTTATTTAGTTTATTTTATTTTATTTAGTTTATATTATTTTTTATTTAGTTTAGTTTATTTTATTTTATGTTTATTTTTTTAGTTTAGTTTTTTATTTTAATTTTATTTTTAGGTTTAGGTTTAGATTTATGTTTATTTTTGTTTAGTTTTATTTTTATTTTATTTTTAGGTTTAGGTTTTATTTTTAATTTTCAAGTTTATGTTTAGGTTTTTATTTTATTTTTTTAGGTTTAGGTTTTAGGTTTTTTTAATTTATTTTTAGGTTTTATTTTTAGTTTAGGTTCAGGTATATTTTTAGTTTATATTATTTTATTTAGTTTAAGATTTAGGTTTAGTTTATTTTAGCTTTTGGTGTAGGTTTTATTTATTTTAGTTTAGGTTTAAGTTTATTTTATTTTGTTTATTTTATTTTTATTTTAGGTTTAACCATAGGTAAATTAATGGAAATAATAGATATTATGGTTCATAGAATAATAAATATTTTATGTGTTCAAGAAACTAAATGGGTTGGGGAGAAGGCCAAGGAGATTGATAGTTTATGTTTTAAACTTTGGTATTCAAGTAGAAGTTAACTAGAAATGGTGTAGGTGTGATTATAGATAAAAGTTTGGAGGATAATGTTATAAATATTAATATGGAGATAGAATTATAGCTTTAAAGATTATTGTTGATACTAAGATTCTCAATGTTATAAGTGTTTATGCTCTCAAGTAGGTTTGGATGTAAGCTCAAAAGATAATTTTTGGAATGAATTAGAGGGATTAATACAAAAGATACCTCTTAAAGAAAAAAGTATTTAATGGAGGAGATTTAAATGGACATGTTGGTAGAGTGGTAGAAGATTTTAAAAGTATTCATGGTGGTTATGGATTTGGAGTGACTAATGAAGAAGGTAAGACTATATTAGATTTTTCTTTAGCTTATAATTTTGTAGTTGCTAATACTTTATTTAAGAAAAGAGATTAACATATTATTACTTATAAAATGGATCTAGTAAAACATTGATTGATTATTTTTGATAAGAAAAATATATTTAGATTGTAAAGATTGTAAGGTCATTCCAAGTGAAAGTTTAAGTACCCAACATCGATTATTAGTTTTAGATTTTAAGATGAAAGATTGTAATAGGAAAAATAAATCAAATTATTATCCTAGGATTAGATGGGGACACTTAAAGAACACAAATAAAAATATTTTTAAGAGCAAGCTACAAGAGCTTAGAATTTGGGATGTTCATAAGGAAGCTAATGTTATGTGGGAAAAAATAGCAAGTGAAATTAAGCAAGTTGCTAAAAATGTGCTTGGAGAATCAAAAGGAAAAGCTTCTTTTAATAGAAATAGTTTATGGTGGAGTCAGAGTGTGCAAGAAAAGATAAGAACTAAGAAGCATTATTATAAAATTTGGTTTTGATATAAAAACTCGGAGAATTTTGAAAGATATAAAGTGGCATGCAGTGATTCTATGAAAGAAATATATAATGCAAAAATTTTTGCTTTTAGTGATTTATACAATAGATTAGATACCAAAGAAGGTGAAAGATGTATGTATAAGTTTACCAACCAAAGAGATAGGAAAAGTAAAGACTAGTTCAAGTGAGGTATTAGGATGAAAATAATAAAGTGCTTTTCTTAGAAAAGGATATTGAAAATAGGTGGATGAGATATTTTGATAAACTTTTCAATGAAGGATAAAATTATGATTGATTTTAGCAACCTTAATACCCAAACAAAAAATAGAGAATTTTGTTTTTATCATCGTATTAGTAAATCTAAAGTTAGAGAAGCTTTAAAGAAAATGAAATGTGGAAAAATAGTAAGACCTGATGATATTCCAATAGAAGTGTGGAAATATTTAGGAGATCAAGGAATTTCTTGGCTTACAAATCTTAAGGTTATTTTAAAGACTAAAGAGATGTCGATGAGTGGAGGAAGAGTTTGTTGGTTCCTATATTTAAGAAGGTGATGCACAAGAGAGTGTGCAAATTATAGATGAATTATGTTAATGTGTCATACATTAAAATTATGGGAGAGAGAGTATGAGCAGATGTGATACAAATGTTTCACAATCGCTTTGGTTTCATGCTAGGTAGATCTACTATGGATGTTATACATTTGTTAAGAGGTTTGATGGAGAAGTATAGAGAAAGTAAGGAGGATCTACATATGATATTTATTAATTTAGAGAAAGCTTATGATAAAGTTTAAAGAGATGTTCTTTGAAAAGTTATAGAGCAAAAAGGAGTTTATATTTGTTATATTCAAGTCATTAAGGATATGTATACTTGAGCTATTACTTGTGTCCAAACACAAGAAGGATTGACAAAATATTTTCCTATTTTAATTGAATTACAGCAAGGATCAACTTTAATCCCTTATCTTTTTTGCTTTTGTTATGGATGTTCTTACTAAGCATTTATAGGAAGATGTACCTTAGTGTATGCATTTTGTTGATGACATTTTTCTTATTGATAAGACTAGAGAGGTAGTCCAAGAGAAACTTGAATTATGGAGGTCAACATTAGAGTCTAAAGGTTTTAATTTAAGTAGATCTAAAATGAATATATGGAGTGTAATTTTAGTTGTAGAAGTTCTAGAAGTTGTGACATTAGGTGAACAAGTCATTAATAAGAGTGAGATTGATATTTAGGCTCTATTGTTCAAAATGATGGTGACATAGATGGAGATGTTATTATTAGAATTCAAGTTGGTTGAAGTGGAGGAATGAATCGCCTATTGTGTGATAGAAAAGTTCCACTTAAGGAAAAATTTTATAAGATGGTGGTAAATGACTTATCGTAATGTTGGCCAATAAAAGAGAAGCATAAGACTAAGTTAAGCAAGAGAGATGAGGATGCTCATGAGTGGCTTTACACTTAGATATAAATTGTGAAATGAGTATGTTCAGAAAAAGTTGAGTAGCTCAGGCGAGATAAGATTAAGAGAGAGAGTTTAGATGGTTTGGCCACATAAAGCCTACTGCCCATGACCCCAAGTGAGTAGATGCATTAGATTTGCCTATGTTAAGAAAGGTAGAGGTAGACAAAAAAAGACTTGGTTAAGATGTACAAAAAAATGACCTTAGTACACTTGAATTAAATGAGAATTGACACACATGGATTCATGTAACCCTACTAGTACAAAATGTTATTGTTGTTGTATTTTATTTTATTTAGGTTTTATTAGTTTGGGGTTTATGTTTTATTTTTATTTACTTTTAGGTTTTATTTTTAGGTTTATTTTTAGTTTAAGTTTTATTTAGTTTTATATTTATCTATTTTAGTTTAGGTTTAGGGTCTAGCATTTTTAAAGTTAGCAAATTTTAGGTTTATTTAGTTTATTTTATTTAGATTTAATTATTTTTATTATTTATTTATTTATTTTTATTTATTTTTTTTTATTTTATTTATTTTAGGTTTAGGTTTAGGTTTATGTTTATTTTAGTTTAGTTTTATTTTATTTTATTTTATTTTAGGTTTAGGATTTATTTTAATTTTATGTTTAGGTTTAGGTTTTATTTTATTTTAGGTTTTTTTAGGTTTTATTTTAGGTTTATTTTAGTTTATATGTTTAGGTTTATTTTAACATATTTTCTTTATTTAGTTTAAGGTTAGCTTAGTTTATTTTAGGTAGGTGGCTTAGTTTATTTTACTTTAGGTGGTTTATTTTCTCATTTAGGTTTAGTTTTTTTAGTTTTTTGGGTTATAATTTATTTATGCTTTATTTTAGTTATTATTTAGTAAGATTTATTCATAATTATTTTATTTTAGTTTAATTTATTTGGTGGGTTTAGTTAATTTAAGTTAGAAAGGAGGTTTAGGTGTTTAGAGGGTTAGGGTTTTTTAAATTAAAACCAAGAGGTTTATTTTATTTATTTATTAATATTTTTTTTTTATTTTATTTTATTTTATTTAGTTTATTTTTTTTTATTTATTATTTTATTTTATTTGTTTAAGTTTAATTTAATTAGTTTAGTTTAGATTTATGTATATTTTCTAGTTTAGTTTTATTTTATTTTATTTTTATGTTTAGGATTTTCTTTTTTTAGGTTTAGTTTAGATTTATATGTTTTAAGTTTAGGTATTTTATTTTATATTTATTTTATTTTATTTTTTTTTTAGGTTTTTTTTAGGTTTTAATTTTAGGTTTATTTTAGTTTAGTTTAGGTTTTTTTTAGTTTTATTTTTTTTTTTTGGTTTAGGTTTAAGTTTTAGTTTTTATTTATTTATTTTTATTTTATTTTTTAGGTTTAGGTTTAGGTCCATGTTTTATATTTAATTTAGTTTATTTTATTTTTTTTATGTTTAGGTTTAATTTTTAATTTTAGTTGAGGTCTATTATATTTTAGGTTTAGTTTAGTTTTATATTTTAGGTTTATTTTAGGTTTTATTTTAGTTTATGTTTAGTTTATTTTATTTATATTAGTTTAGTTTAGTTTTAGTTTATTTTAGCTTTAGGTGTATTTTATTTTAGTTTATTTTATTTAGTTTATGATTACAGTTTATTTTATTTTGTTTATTTGATTTTATTTAGTTTAGATTTTTTTTTAGTTTTTTTTATATTTTTATTTATTTTTTTAGATTTATTTTTTTATTTTATTTAGTTTTATTTTATTTTTTAAGTTTAGTGGTTTGTTATTTTAGGTTTAGGGTGGTTTTTTTTTTTTTTTAATTAAGTAAATCGTTAGTTTAGTTTATTTAGTTTATTTTAGATTTTATTTAAGTTTATATTTTATTTTAATTTAGTTTAGTTTATTTATTATGTATTTTATTTTATTTTAGATTTTATTATAGTTTATTTTTAGAATAGGATTTGGTTTATGTTTATTTTTAGTTTAGTTATTTTTTATTTTATTTTTCATTTAGGTTTTATTTCTAATTTTTTTTTAGTTTATTTTATTTTTTTTTAGGTTTTAGGTTTTTTTATTTTACTTTATTTTTAAGTTTTATTTTTAGTTTAGTTTTGGTTTATTTTAGTTTATTTTTAATTTATTTTATTTTTAGTTTATTTATTTTTGGTTTAGTGTAGGTTTTTATTTAGTTGTAGTTTATTTTATTTTTCATTTTATAGGTTGTTTTTTTAGTTTAGGGTTTATTTTATATTTTATATTTTTAGGTATTATTATTTAGTTTTTTTTTATTTAGTTTATCATTTATTTTATTTTATGTTTATTTTATTTAGTATATGTAGGTTTAGGGTTTAGGGTTTGGTTTAGGTTTTTTTTTTAAAAAGTAAGACAGTTTAGTTTATTTAGTTTATTTTATTTATTTATATTTATTTTTATATTTTATTTTTTATTTTATTTTCTTTAGGTTTATTTATTTAAATTTAGTTCTTTGATTTTATTTACTTTAGTTTAGGTTTAGGTTTAGGTTTTTAGTTTATTTTATTTTATTTTATTTTGAGGTTTAAGTTTAATTTATTTTTTAGCTTAGTTTGATTTTATTCACTTTTATGTAGGCTTAGGTTTATTTTAGTTTTATTTTATGCATAAGTTTATTTTTTATTTTATTTTATTTAGATTTAGGTTTAGTTTATTTAGGTTTAGGTTTTTTTTTTTTTATTTATAGGTTATTTATTTATTTTGGTTTTAGGTTTTATTAGTTTAGGTTTTATTTATTATTTTATTTTATATTTATTTTATTTTTATTTTTTATTTTTTTTAGTTTCTTTATTTTTAGTTTAGTTTTAGGTTTTATTTATTATTTTAGTTTAGTTTTATTTTATTTATTTTATTTTATTTTTTTAGGTTTAGGTTTAGTTTAGGTTTAAGTTTAAGTTTTAGTTAGGTTTTTTTTTATTTTATTTATTTATTTTATTTATTTTTTATTTATTTAGTTTATTTTTATTTTATTTTTATTTTTTTAGGTTTAGTAGTTTTAGGGTTTTGGTTTTGGGTTTAGGGTTTTTGTGGGTTTAGGGTTTTTTTTTAGGGAACCCCATGTAAGGGAATTTTATTGCCATAAAAAGGGGTTATAATGTCCTTAAGAGGGGATAAACTCAAGAACTACTGCTCAAAGAGCTACAATAAGCCTAGAGTGTGAATCCCCTATCTAAGTACAACCATAAAAAAAGGAAAAATAAAAGAGAACAAAAAAACAGTAAGAGATACAAAAGTAACAAAAAGAGAGGACAACCTTCAAGAATAACTCAGAAGATAAGAGAAGCATATGCCACCACAGAGAAGGAACCAAGGAAACAACACAGAACTAAAAGCTAGAGAAAGGAATTAAAGAGAATTACAAGAAAATTAATAAAAAACAAAGGAGAGTGAGAGAAATTTAGAGAAGTGTGTGAAGAAAGGCTCAGGCTCAGTCACACAAGAATTGGGCAGCCACAAACTTGAGCATCCAAACTTCAAAGGAAGGGTTACATGACAAGTGCTACTACCAGCCAAGTTATGAGAGCAATCATCCCAGCCATCATAGCCTACATACTGGGGAAAGTGCCACCGATGAAAATCATTTGATCTTTAATACCTGCATAACAAACAATAGCATAATACACTATAGAAGAAAAGGAAACACTATTCAGCATGGCAAAATGATCCCCCCCAATCCCTTGAAAGATAAGCACCACCTAAGTATTCCAACATAGCATGTGAATGAACAGCCAACACAAACCCCTAAATAGATTAATCATCATGGCAAGGAAAACACCCCCATAGTGATGAAAGCCAATCAGGAGCAACAACCCAGGTGTTAACATCCACCTATTAATAGCTAGATCACAATAATAATTATACATGTCTAATAGTAATCTCAGCCAGCAGATAAACCCATATAGCAAAAGCAGGTAGTGAGGCTAATCGAATGGCAATCAATAGAACAAAAAGGCAGGAAGAAATCCAACAGAAATAATCAGCCTGTTGAACATAATAACCCGATAAACCATTCAGCCGATAGACAAAACAACAAACCAAATAAGGTAACCAACAACAGGGGAGAAGGTAGGCAGTGTCATTACAGAAATGAGCCATGATAGGACTCAAAATATAAATAGCCAAAAAATCCATCATAAAGAGGGAAGACAGCCCAACTGATAGGCAAACAACAATAGCAAAAATATGGGAAAAGGAGACCAAAAGAAATCCCAACTGTGCAAGGAAATAACAGTAATCACAATATTAAAAAGAGAAAGAGAACCATTGAACATAATCAGCAAAGTAACTGATCTATCCATGAGGGTTAAGAAAAAGAGCAGCAAATCCTAGCAGGTCTAATGAAACAGGTGATAGTCCCATGTAAGGAGGCTATCAACAAATAAAATTTGAGCCCAATATGTTAAAGGACAAATAGCAGGTAACCAATAGATGAGGCTAAAAAGCCAAATACTACCAGAACAGGATAACCAAAGAAATGCAGCTAAAAATTGAGAAGGGGCAGTGCAAATCAAGGAAAATAAAAAGAGGAAAATATAGACAAAGCAAATAGTAAACCGAGTAGAATATAGAATAATGTAACTTAATTTCTGAGGTAAGGTAATCTAGAGTTATCCAAATTAACCAATCCATGCAAATGTTTAGGAAGACTAAAATGATCAAGAAAGGTGAGCACATCTAATCTAGCACCTAGATTAGCAAGATAGTCAGCACAAGCATTTCCTTCATGCCAAATGTGAGTGATTTTAAAGCAGACTTGAGAGAGGAGAGCTCTAGTATGATTAAGGAGGTAGTATAAATCTTTGTATCCCACCTTGGTGGAAGTCAGCATATCAATGATCAAAAGAGCATCCACTTCAATCCAGATATTGAACTAACCTTTTTGCAAACAAATCTCGATAGCTTTGTTAATTAAATTCAAAGAAAGATAATAGAACAAGCTTTAAGGGGGCAAAAAGCAATGACACTACCTTTAAAGTTTCAAAATGCCACCACGCCAAAAAAAGCATTTTGAGAGAGAGCCATTAGTATTAATTTTGATATTATTATGAGGCTTTCTCCAATAGATAAGCTTATCTTCTTTCCGTTGGGACCTCAAGCAAGCTAAGACCCTTATTTGGCCACAAATTTGCACCCTTTAAAGTGGTTGTTAGTAATTAAGCTAGCAATAAATAAAGCACTGATTTTTTTCTTTAGTTCTAGTAATAATCTTCTTGTGGTTCATAGGGATACCATGATGTCTGGCATCATTTCTATCTATCCATATGAACCATATAAGAGAGATGGCAATAATTACTTTAATGTGACCTTTCACTATTTTATGAAAACTGACATCAAGAAGTTGATATAAGGATAAAGAACCATGAAAATGGTTAATATTGAAAAGTTCATCATACCAAACCCACAATTTGGAGGCAATAGCTCCATTGACAAAAACATGATTCACATTTTCAATGTAAAAATAGCAATATCATTTGGAAGGTAACTGAAAGCCTTTACCCCACATCAAAGAGTCAATAGGAATGAAATTTTTAAGAATTCTCCAAATAAGGATAGAGTAAGAGATAAGGATAATGTTATTCCAAATTTAAAAAAAACACATTATAGAAACGATGGGCTTCTCTAATATGATTCCAGACCTCTTTAAGAATAAATTCACCATTATGAGATAGCTTAAAGAAAATATGATTAGGCTTGTTAGAAATGATAGGAATGTTAGTGAATTTATCCAAAAGAGAAATAGGAATATAATCAGTGAGTTTACTATTTTTTCAATTATTATTATTCCAAAAGGACTTCACTATAATAACAAAATAGAATGAATAGAAAGGAAATCATCAATAGAATCACTGCCAATCTAGTTATCTTGCCAAAAAAAGAAGATCTAGAGTTAACCCCCCAAGAAATAAAGGATTCAGCTTCCCCTTTGATGGAGCAAAGTCTTTTCCAGACTAGGGAGTCTCCCATTTTGTAAGGACAAGTAAGAGGATGCTTACCCTGGCTATATTTGTTAGTCATGAAATTGGCCCGAAGACTATTATTTATCCTAAAATTCCACCAAAGTTTATGAGAGAAAGCAATAATAGCTTCACGAATAGACTTACAGCCAAGCCCACCCTCAGCAAGGGTGCCACAACTTTTATACCAAGAAGTCCAATGCATCCTTTTAATAGAATTGTTAGAGAAACAAAAAAATTTATTAAGGAGATGTTGTATTCTATTTAAGGTATAATTATTAGGGATGATGGTTTGAATAAGATATAGAGGCATGGAATTAAGGGTACTCTTGAGCAAAGTAAGCCTACCACCAAAGGAAAGTAAGTGAAATTCCCAAACAAAATTTATTAATTTTTTAGATTAGATCATCAAAGAGATGTGATCTTTTTGACCTTTGTATAGAGGAGCACCTAGATATTTGATAGGTTATTGTTTAAAATTAGTGATTCTCAAGATTTGATTGATTTTGTTCTGGAGATTTTAGAAGAGGTAATGAAATAACTTTTACTTTCATTGATCGAGGGACCACTTTCATTACCAAAGTTATTTAAGAAATTCTTAATGCATTTAATGTGATGGATGGAAGCATTATAAAAAATAATGAAATCATCTATAAAATTAAGATAAGACATGTATACCACCAAGAGTTCTAAAATACATGTTATGATTATTAAGCTCTAAAAGATATTCCACAAAGAATAATAAAAGGGATGGGGACAAGGGGCCACCTTGTCTCAAACCATGAGAAGAAGGGAAAAAACCTAAGGCCTCACCATTAAGAATAACAAAAAAGCAAGGATTGCTAATACAATTTTTAATTAGGTAGATGAAGCTTTCAAAAAATCCAAACAAATGAAGAATGTGTAAAAGGAAATCCCAAGAGATGTTTTCAAATGCTTTAGAAATATCTAATTTAAATAGGATGTTACCACCTCTATTAGGAGCATCCAAATCATGGATCAGCTCTTCAGCAAGAAGAATATTATCAGATATAGCTTTACCTCTAACGAAACCAGTTTGGTTGAGGGAGATAATTTTTTGAGGAAGAGGACTAAGTCTATTGGCAAGCATTTTAGCAATCAGTTTATGAAAGAAAGTACAAAGACTAATAGGTCTGAAATCATTCCAAGATTCAGGATTATCAATTTTAGGTATAAGGATAATGGAAGTACTAGAAAAATATCTAGGGAGAGAATTATGAAAAAAATCAATAACAACATCAACTAGATCATACTTAATTATAGGCCAATAATGCCAAAAAATTATGTTGTATAACCTTGACTAGTAATCAAGATATTCATGTTATTAAGAATTTTACCAATCTCCTCTTTCGTAGGCAACCTAGTAAGCAAATGATTGTCATCACTGGTAATGATTGAGGGGATCAAATGGTAGCTAGAAATAGCATCTAAAGTGTGGCTCTTGTTAAGAATATTTCTAAAGTGATTAATAATAGATGTTTTAATCTCATTATTATCAGTGATCCAATCTCCTGTATTACTTTTAATTTTTTGGATAGAGTTTAAAGCTTTCTTTTTATTGAATAAAGCATGAAAATACCTTGTATTTCTATCCCCATCAATATGCTTACTAGCGCCCTTTACCGCCAATAATAAGTTTTTCCATATTCGATAGTTAACCAAATTATCTTTGGCTTCATTCAAGTCCTTTGCTTAGAAGAGTCAAAAACATTTTCAAACTACAAACCAAAGCTCCATATTTTGATATTAGCAAAGAGATTTTAAAACAATGCTTGTTTCACCAAACGGTTTTATTTAAGCCTTTTAAGTTTAAACTATGATCATGCCCTAATCAAATTGTCGGTGTAGGGGCAACCCAATTGGTAGTAACAACTTTAAAAAATCAGGTTGAATCCACATATTTTGAAATCTAAAAAAGGAGGAGGAGGGTAATATTTTAGAGTTCATTTTAACTGAAATCAAAAGAGGAGCATGATTCGACAAAGTTCTACTCAAATGTTCAACAGAGGTAAGAGGCCATTGATTAATCCAATGAGAGTAAAAAAGGATTCTATCAAGGCATTGCCAAAGTTTAAAGTTATGCCAAGTGTAATTAGACTAGAAACCAATGAAAATAAGGTTGCAATCAAGAATCATATTAAAGAATTCTTCCATAGAATTAATATTAGAGATCAACCACCCCTTCTTTCAGAGGAAGAAAGGATAGTGTTGAAGTCACCCCCAACCAACCAAGGTTTATTAAATGTTAAAGAAAAACTTCTTAAATTATCCTAAAGGATGTTCCAACCATCTCTATTACAGGAAGCATAAACAAAAGAGCCTAAAGCAAAAAATTCACCACATGAGATATGGATATTAATAACTTGTTGGAGATCATCTAAAATTGAAATATTAACTAGATTGTTCCAAAACCACCAAAATTTATTACTAATATTAGAGAAAAAGGTATTAAAACCGAGCACTCAAGTAACATGATTGATCTTAGAAGCATTTATGAGAGGTTCAATGACCACAAGTAAGGATATATTGTTAATAGGCAAAGTCTTCTAACATGATTACTGATAGTGAGGTTCCAATTCCTCAAACATTCCAAATAATAAATTAAAAAATAAAGGAAAATAAGTAAGTAAAATCATTAGAAAGAGAGCAACCATTCCAATGTCAAAGACATTATTTATGAGATGAAGAACCGATCTAGTAGATCTAGAAAGTTATGTGAAATATTTTTGCTTTAAAAGATTCCTTTTTTAGAACAGTTTGGAACACCCTATTTTTATCCAATGTATCACCATTCAAAAGAGACTGATTAGAGGTGTTAAGAATAGGATCAGAATTAGCAAAAACATTTTCAATCACAACTTCCACTTCTTCAATCTCAGGATTAATCTAAAAATTAGGATTAGAATGAATGTCAATCAAGGGATTAGGAGAAGGAGAGGTAGTAATACCATTAAGAGCACATAGTATCATTCAAAATTTTGCTTGATTTTAGCCATCTTCAAATTTCATGCAAATTACCATTGAAATCCACATGCTCATTCTCATGCTCAGCATTAACAAGAGGCAAAGAGATGTTAGGCTCTTGAACATTTGAGTTATCATGAGAAGGCAAGTTATCATGTAGAGAAGGATTGATTGACAAACCATCATATTCAACATTAATAATATCTTTGACCTCATTAGATTGAGTATTGGGAGTATCAACATTAAGCACTCAGTGAATTCCAATGAAAAAAAGCATTTCCATTTGGGTTAGTTTAGCCACAGAAATAGGTTTATTAACTTTATCATTTGGATTAGTAGAATTAGGATCATTTGAGTTTTTCTTTTTTAAGTTGTGGGTGAAGAACAAAGCACCGTTATCATGCCCATGAATAAGCAAAACAAAAAACTAGAAAGTTTTCAAATTTAGTTTTTTTCAAAATAACCAAACTTTCTAAATAAACTTAAGATATTTTAGAAATATCAAGTTCAACCAAGATATATGAGCAACAGATGAGGATCCAAGTAGTGGCTAATCAATTTGAAGAGGCCAACCAAAAAAGAGCTCCAACAAAATAGAACATGTGATTAACAAAGTGAATCCTCATATTCAAAATAACCAAAAATAATTGGTGATTCCTCTTTTATATCAAAAAGTGGAGACAACTTTAAAAGATTCATTTGACAATTGAAAATAAGGTAAGAATGATGAGAGAAAACCCTTGAGTAGTCTAAATAATTTCTAAGTTGAATCAAAACATGTCTAGGATTGATCAAACCAATAGAGAAAGCACCAGAGTGTTTAAGATTGTAAAAAAAAAGTGTGAATATTTTCAAAATTTGGATGCAACAATGCAAATTTGCCAACCAAAGTAAATTCATACAGCTTAGCTAGCTTCTCAACATCAAGATCTGAGCACATGATCGTAGGGATTCCATAAGATGAAGTCGATATCAAATTCATCAATTAGAAGGGAAAGGTTCTTACAAGAGCATCTTTAAAGGATTTAACAACAAGCACAACAAAGGCTGATTCTAGAAATCCCATAAAATGTGATGCCTATCGTGATCCAAACAAAATGACCGAACAATGACCAATGGATAAGCCACCATCACGATGACAACATCATGCGTAGAAAAGATAAACAACAAAATGATTGGAGCTGAGTGGAAAAATCACCAAAGCAAGAAAAATAGAATCAAGAGGGAAAATGAAATAACCAGGCTCCAAGGAGGAGGGAGGAAGGAGAGGGGTTTAGTTTTGTTTTGGGTTTAAGTTTAGGTTTAGGTTTTTTTTATTTAGTATAGTTTAGTTTATTTTAGTTTAGGTTTAGTTTTAAGTTTAGGTTTATTTTTTATTTATTTAGTTTAAGTTTTTTAGTTTAGTTTAGTTTATTAGTTAGTTTAGTTTAGTTTAAATTTTACCAGTTTAGTTTATTTAGGTTTAGTTAATTTTAGGTTTGGGGTAGTTTAGTTTAGGTTTAGTTTTAATTTTTTTAATATTTTAGTTTTATTTAGTTTATTTATTTTGTTTTAGTTTAGTTTTATTTTTGGTTTAGTTTACATTTAGTTTAGTTTTATTTTTTAATTTAGTTTATTTTTAGTTTATTTTATTTAGTTTAGTTTTAATTTTAGTTTAGTTTTTTTAGTTTAGGGTTATTTTATTTTTTTAGGTTTTTAGTTTGGGTTTATTTTTTATTTTTATTTTTTTAGTTTAGTTTAGTTTATTTATTTATTTTAGTTTAGTAGTTAGTTTAGGTTTAGTTTATTTTTTGGTTAGTTTATTTTAGTTTTAATTTAATTATTTGGTTTATTTATAGTTTTAGTATTTTAGTTTTTTTAGTAGTTTAGTTAGTTTATTTTTTATTTTAGTTTAGTTTAGTTTAGTTTAGTTATTTTATTTTTTTTTTTAGGTTTAGTTTAGTTTAGTTTAGGTTTATTTAGTTTATTTTATTTTTAATTTAGTTTTTATTTAGTTTATTTTATTTTTTTGTTTTAGTTTATTTTAGTTTATTTTTTTAGTTTAATTTATTTATTTTAGTTTAGTATTTATTTTAGTTTTTAGTTAGTTTAGTTTATTTTATTTATTTTAGTTTTATTTAGTTTATTTTTTTTTTTTTAGTTTATTTTAGTTTTTAGTTTAGTTTAGTTTAGTTTATTTTATTTTAGTTTATTTTAGTTTTTTTTTTAGTTGGTTTATTTTATTTTTTAGTTTATTAGTTTTTTAGTTATTTAGTTTAGTTTTATAGTTTTATTTTAGTTTATTGGTTTAGTTTATTTAGTTTTTTAGTTTTAGTTTAGTTTATTTTTTTATTTTTAGTTTGGTTTTAGTTTATTTTATTTTATTTTTTTTATTTTTTTATTTTAGTTTAGTTTATTTTAGTTATTTTAGTTTATTAGTTTATTTAGTTTATTTTTTTTAGTTTTAGTTTATTTTTTAGTTTGTGGGTTTTTATTTAGTTTATTTTATTTTTAGTTTATTTAGTTTATTTTTAGTTTATTTTAGTTTAGTTTAGTTTATTTATTTATTTTTTAGTTTTTTTTATTTTTATTTTTTAGTTTAGTTTTTTTAGTTTAGTTAGTTAGTTTTATTTTAGTTTAGTTTATTTTTAATTAGTTAGTTTATTTATTTAGGTAGTTTTTAGTTAGTTTAGGTAGTTTAGTTTAGTTTTAGTAGTTATTTTTAGTAGGTTTATAGTTTTAGTTTTTAGGTAGTTTAGTTTTTTTTATTTTTAGTAGTTAGTTTAGTTAGTTTATTTAGTAGTTTATTAGGTAGTTTAGTTTATTTTAGTTTTTTAGTTTAGTTATTTAGTTTAGTTTTAGTTTTTAGTTTAGTAGTTTTTATTTATTTTAGTTAGGTTTTTTATTTTAATTTAGTTTAGTTTTAGTTATTTTAGTTTAGTTTAGTTTATTTTATTTTTAGTAGTTATTTATTTTATAGTTTAGTTTAGTTTAGTTTAGTTTTAGTTTATTTTAGTTTTAGTTTTAGTTTAGTTTATTTATTTTTTAGTTTTTTAGTTTATTTTATATTTTAGTTTATTATTTTAGTTTATTTTAGTTTGGTTTAGTTTAGTTTATTTATTTTAGTTTATTTTATTTTTAGTTTAGTTTATTTTAGTTTATTTTAGGTTTTTAGTTTAGTTTATTTTATTTATTTTAGTTTTAGTTTTTTAATTTTATTTTAGTTTTAGTTTATTTTATTTTTTAGTTTATTTTTAGTTTAGTTTTAGTTTATTTTAGTTTTAGTTTTTATTTATTATTTTAGTTTTAAATTTTAGTTTATTTAGTTTAGTTTTAGTTTTTGGTTTTAGTTTAGTTTTTTTAGTTTAGTTTATTTTATTTATTTTTATTTAGTTTATTTTGGGTTTTTAATTTAGTTTTATTTTTTAGTTTAGTTTAGTTTAGTTTTAGTTTTTTAGTTTAGTTAGTTTAGTTTTAGTTTATTTAGTTTAGTTTTTTAGTTTTAGTTTTTTTTAGTTTTTTTTATTTAGTTTATTTTTTTTTTTAGTTTTATTTAGTTTATTTTAGTTTATTTAGTTTAGTTAGTTTAGTTTTTAGTTTAATTTAGTTTTAGTTTTTAGTTTAGTTCATTTTTTATTTTATTTTTATTTATTTTAGTTTTTTTTAGTTTAGTTTAGTTTTATTTATTTTATTAGTTTTAGTTTAGTTTAGTTTTAGTTTAGTAATTTAGTTTTATTTTTAGTTTTAGTTTTTTAGTTTTAGTTTAGTTTGGTTTTATTTATTTTATTATTAGGTTTAGCAGTTTTATTTTGGTTAGTTTAGTTTAGTAGTTTAGCCTATTAGTTTTTTAGTTTTTAGTTTAGTTTAGTAGTTATTATTAGTTTAGTTTAGTTTAGTTTATTTAGTTTAGTTTTTAGTTTAGTTAGTTAGTAGTTAGTTTTAGTTTAGTTTTTTTAGTTAGTTTAGTTTTTTTAGTTTAGTATTAGTTAGGTAGCTCATAGTTTTATTTTATTTTAGTTTATTTTTTAGTAGTTTAGTTTAGGTTTAGTTTAGTTTATTTATTTTAGTTTAGTTTAGTTTTAGTATTTAGGTTTTAGTTTTAGTTTTAGTTTAGTTTTTAGAGTTTAGTTTAGTTTATTTTAGTTTAATTTATTTTAGTTTTTTTTTTTAGTTTTAGGTTTAGTTTACTTTAGTTTAGTTTATTTTTTTTTAGTTTAGGTTTAGTTTAGTTTGTTTAGGTTTAGTTGTTTTAGTTTAGTTTTAGTTTAGTTTATTTTAGTTTATTTATTTAGTTTAGTTTAGTTTAGTTTAGTTTTAGTTTTCTTTATGGGTTTTAGGTTTAGTTTTAGTTTAGTTTTAGTTTAAGTTTTATTTTATTTTAGTTTATTATTTTAGTTTAGGTTTTAGTTTATTTTATTTGTTTATTTTAGGTTTTCATTTTTTTTTTTTAGTTTTTTAGTTTTATTTTTATTTATTTTTAGGTTTATTTTTAAGTAGTTTTTTAGTTTATTTTATTTTATTTTAGTTTAATTATTTTATTTTTAGTTTTATTTATTTAGTTTTAATTTTAGTTTATTTTATTTTAGTTTATTTTAGGTTTTATATTTATTTATTTTAGTTTTTATTTTTTTTTATTTTTTTTTATTTTTATTTTAGTTTTTAGGTTTAGTTTTAGTTTAGTTTTATTTTATTTTATTTTTTTATTTTATTTAGGTTTTATTTATTTTATTTTAATTTTAGTTTATTTAGTTTAGTTTAGGTTTTATTTTAGTTTATTTATTTTAGGTTTTTTTGGGTTTAGGGCCTAGTTTAGTTTAGGTTTAGGGTTTGTTTATTTTAGTTTGGGGTTTTTCAGGGTTGGGTTTGGGTTTTTTTTTTTAGTTAGTTTTATTTCTTTATTTTTATTTTTTTCTTTATTTTAAATTTATTTGGTTTTTTTAGTTTATTTATTTATTTTTTATTTTAGTTTATTTTATTTTTTTTATTTATTTATTATTTATTTTATTTATTTTTTAGTTTTATTTTATTTTAGGTTTTTATTATTTTTATTTAGGTTTATTTTAGTTTAGTTTATTTTTTATTTTATTTTATTTTATTTTTTAGTTTATTTAGTTTTATTTATTTTTAGTTTTAGGTTTATTTTAGTTTTTTAGGTTTATTTTATTTATTTTTTTAGTTTATTTATTTATTTAGTTAGAGTTTTTATTTTTGGTTTATTTATTTTATTATTATTTTAATTTTTAGGTTTTATTTATTTAGTTAGTTTTTATTTATTTAGTATTTAGAGTTTTATTTATTTATTTTTTATTTTATTTTAGTTTATTTTATAAGTTTTATTATTTATTTTAGTTTATTTTAGAAGTTTGGGGTTTTAGATTTTGGTATTTTTTATTTTTATTTAGTTATTAGTAGGTTTTAGTAGTATTATTTTAGTCTTTTTTTTTTTTTAGTATTTTTTTTAGGTTTTATTAGTTTAAGCTATTTAGTTAGTAGTTTTTAGTTTTTAGGTTTATATTTTATTTAATTTTAGTTTTAGTTTTTGATTAGGTTGGTTTTTAGTTTAGTCAGTTTTAGGTTTATTTTTTTATTATATATTTTTTTATTTTTATTTATTTTATTTTTTTATTTAAATTAAGTTAGTTAGTTTTATTTATTTTATTTATTTTATTATTTTATTTTATTTATTTTTTATTTAGTTTAATTTATTATTTAGGTTTTTATTTTTAGTTTAGGTTTTTTATTTTAGTTTATTTTAGGTTTTTATTTTAGTTTAGTTTATTTTTTTTTTTAGTTTTATTTTTATTTTGGTTTATTTATTTTATTTATTTTTAGGTTTTTTATTTTTTTATTTTAGTTTTTTTTTTATTTTTAGTTTTTTATTTATATCAAGTTTTTATTTATTTTTTTTTTATTTTATTTATTTATTTTATTCTTTATTTTTATTTTATTTTATTTATTTATTTTATCTTTTATTTTAAGTTTTTTTTTATTTATTTAGGTTTTTTTTAGTTTATTTTAAGGTTTAGGTTTTAGGTCTAGGTAGTAGAGTTTAGTTTTTTAGGTTAGGTTTTTATAGTTTTAGTTTTATTTAGGGTTAGGTTTAGAATTTAGGTTTTAGTTTAGGGTTTAGGTTAAGTTGGGTTAGTTTGGGAGTTTTAGGTTTGGATTTAGGGCCCAGGTTTCTGGGGTTTGGGGTTTAGAAGTTTAGTTTAAGGTTTAGGTTTATTTTGTGGTTTAGGTCAGTTTTAGGTTTAGAGTCAGTTCCTGGGGTCAGGTCAGGTGGTTTGGTTGGGAAGGTTTTGTTTAGGGTTTTAGGCTCAGGTTTGTGGTTTTGGATTTGGGGTTGTTTAGTTAGGTTTAGGTTTAGGGTTTAGGGTTTAGGTTTAGGGGGTATGGGTAGTGTAGGTTTAGGGTGGTTTGGGTTTAGGGTAGGTAGTTTAGGGTTCAGGGTTTTTTTTTTGAAAGTTAACTAACCTAAAAGGAAAAAGAAATCATGTCCTTAAAAGTGATAAAGCTCATTCTACCAATATAGCTACAAACCTAAAGAGAAACCCCCATCTAAGTACATTAGAAGAAGAAAAGAAAACAAAAGAGTAAATACAACAAATAAAAAGAATGAGAGCAAAATGTAACAGAGTAAAACAAAATAGAGCATAAAAAAGAGTATATCTGATTGGTTTGAAAGCATGATAAGCAAGCAACAACAACAAAGAATAGGTGACTGAGAAATGACTAGGCCTACGGTAAAGTTCCAACCTATGAAAGAATTCTACAAAAAACACCGCCAAGGAAAAAACTCATATCTAAAAGGATAAGGATAAAGAGAGCAACAGGAGTGAGCTGAGAAAGAAAAGGCTCATGCTCAGTTAAGATCATCTCAATGGGCAACAATTCATATGAGCATCCAAACTTTATAAGAAGGGTTATAGTCAGATGTAAAGCTACCAACCAAAGACGAGAGGTGAGTAGCATCAAAGCCATCATAGCTAGCATACTTGATACCTGTAGCCATCCAAGGCAAGCAATCCATAGTGATTTAGTCCTGCACCAACAAAATAGCGAAAACAACTAGCCAGTAGCCATTCAGCAACCAACCCACCAACTAAAGCCCACAATAGGCCAATCACATAAAGCCAGCAACCTAGAAGTTACAACAAGATCATTGGCCAAGCTAATGGAACCAAGCAATAACACCACCAAAACCACCATTAGCATACCTGAACAAGGTAACAACCAAGGCCAGCACCCACAAAAGGAAGCCAATGGAAGCCACCAACCACTACAAACCTAAAATCCCAATTTAGAAGGATCAAAAAAGGTTCGGCCAGCATAAGCAAAGGCTACAACAAATTGGCTAAGAAGAATAAAAAAAACCAACAAAGAGAAAGGCTACCAACCAATATTCCAAGGACAACTAAAAGTCCTCCCACCAAAGTAGCTAAGTAAAACATCCATAAGGATATCACCAGAGAATAGCCCATCATTAGTGACCAATAAAGGAAAGATCCCCATCAGCCAAGGAAAAGAAGAAAACTAGCAAAACACCACACAATAGAGAAACAACCAACCAATCCAACCAACCAACATAGTCTCCTAGCCAGCCACCACAGCAGCAAAAAACCCAAGTCAATGTAAAGACCAACAGCAGCCATCAACCCAAAATCACCCAAGGCACCGGAAAATAACAACCACCAAAAACCCACAACTAGCCAACCCAGAATAATAACCAAACCCAAAGCCACTGTAGCCAAGAGAGGAAGGCTAAAATAAGAAGAGGACAAAACCAAAACCAAAAGAAACAAAATAGAATCCGCAAAACTGACCACTAATCCCCAGTCAATAAGATGGAGAAAGTAACAACCAAATAAAAACATCCACAATTCAAAAATGAAGCCAAAGCTAAATGACCAATAGTCCCCTAGATGTGTCACCAACATAAAAGGAAAAAATAGCTAAGATTGCCAACTAGCTAGCCAACCTAACCAACCAACATTGCCAGTCAACCCAGCCAGCCAATAAAACCATCCATTCAACCACCATAATAGCAAATCCAAAAAAGTAAGTGAGGAACAATCCTCGAAATAAGGTAAAACCCATACAAAATGAAAAGCCAATAGCATACAAAGCCACAACCCAATAGGAGCTTATCAAAAATAGCAAAGGTAAAAATGTGGTAAAACCTAGACAAGAATAGGAATAAAAAAACCAAATCAACAAGTCGCAATGATAATAACCACCGTGCAACAAACACCAAAGCCAACCCAAGAGTAAAAGGTAATAACCTGATCAAAGAGTGAAAATAATAAGCAACCACAACCCAAAGAGGGTTTAACAAAGGGCAAACAAATGCAAAGGCTCATGAAAAACTAACATAAAAGAAACCAAGCCAAGAAATTATAATCTGAGATAAGGCAATCCAGTATTATCTAGATTAATCAAGCCTCTTAATAGTTTAGGAAACATTTGGTTGTCAAATAAAGTGAACTCAGTTAAGTTAGCACCTAAATTAGCCAAGAAATCACCACAAGAAATACCTTCACAAAGGATGTGGGAAATTTTAAAACTTGAGAAAGAAGATTTTTTGTATGATTAAAGAGATAAAATAATTTAGCATTCCCATTTCTATTTGAATTAAGCATGTCAAGAAGCAAGAGAGAATCAACTTTAAACCAAATGTTGAGAAAACCTTTATTCAAACAAGTTTCAATAGCTTTATTAATAGCCATAATTCAGCAAAAATAACAGAACAAACTTTGAGATGATACGCAAAAGCACAAATGACAGTACCTTTAGAATCCATAAGGTTACCACCATAGCTATATTTATTGGAAGCTACAGAACCGTCAGTATTCACTTTAGTCAAGTTATCTTTACAGTTCATCCAATGGATAATCCTAGCACCTTCATAAGGTTCCAAGTCTGGCAGAATGTTAATAAATTTTTTAGCCAGAAATTTATAAACTCTAAACTGAATGTTACAAATAAGATTGGCATTAAACAAAGCATGAATTTTTTTTTCTTTAGTTCTAGTCAGGATCCTTTTACGACTCATAGGAGTTCCACAATATTTTACTTTGATATGACCTTTCATAGATTTTTGAAACAAACTTCAAGAAGTTGATATAAAGAAAGAGAACCATCAAAATAGTTGGTATTAAATAAATCATCATACCAAAGCCATAATTTAGAAGCAATAACACCATTGACAAAAATATGATTTAAATTTTCAATATGAAAGCAACAATAACATTTTGATGGTAAATGAAACCCTTTAGTCGAGAGCAAAGAGTCCTTAGGAATAATGTTATTCAAAATCCTCCAAGATAAAATCGAATAGAAAATGGGAATGATATTGTTCCAAAGTTCAATAAAGACATTCAAGGGGTTCTGCTTAACTCAAATAAAATTCCAAACCTCTTTAAGAACAAAATCAACATTATAAGAAAGCTTATAAATAATTAGATCAGGTTTGTTAGAAGAAATGGAGATATTTCTAAAATTACTAAAAAGAGAAATAGTGATATAATTCTCAAGTTTACTTTCATTCCAATTGTTATTAAGCCAAAAAGAGTTAACTCGACAAATAGAGTGGGTAGATAATAGGGTGTCAATGGAGCCGTTACCAATCCAGTTGTCTTGCCAAAAGAAAGAAGTGTCCGACTGAATACCCCAAGATATTAAGGATTCTGCAACCCATTTAATGGAGCAAAGCCTTTTCCAAACTGGAGAGTCACCATCTTTATAAGCACATATAAGAGGGTGTTTACCTTGGCAATATTTTTCCATCATAAAATTAGCCCAAAGGCTATAATTCCTTCTAAAATTCCACCATAGCATATGAGAGAAAGCGATGATAGCTTCAAATAGGTTTGCAACCTAGAGCACCTTCACCCAAAGGACCACAACATTTATGCCAAGATGTCCAATGCATTCTTTTAGTAGAGTTGGAGCTCCCAAAAAATTTATTAAGCAAGCATCAATTCTAATGAGAGTAGAGGGATAATAGTTAATTGAGAGTGCTTTTAAGAATAGTGAGCCTTCCACCAAAGGAAAGAAAATGGAATTCCCGAACAGAAATTTAATTTAAAATTTTTTGAATTAACTCATCAAAGAGATGGGATCATTTTGAGCCTTTAAAGAAAGCAGCACCCAAGTTCTTTAAAGGTAAGTGTTGATGCTTAAAATTAATGATATGTAGGATTTGATTGATTTTATTATTGGAGATACGAGAGGAAGTGATAAAATAGCTTTTGTTATCATTGATATAAAGGTCACTTTCTCTACCAAATCTACTTAGAAAATACTTAAGATGCTTGATACGATGAATTGTAGCTTTGCAAAAAAATGATGAAAGCATCTACATACCTTAAATGGGAAATAGGAAGACCACCAAGAGTTCTGGTGTACATACGAGGATTGTTAAAGAATAAATCATTGATTCTCCTAGATAAGTACTCAATAACGATAATAAATAAAGCAAGAGATAAAGGATCCCCTTGTCTTAAGCCCTGGGAAGATGGAAAGAAACCCAAGTCATCCCCATTAAGCATTATCAAAAATCGAGCATTATTAATATACTTTTTAATAAGAAAAAAAAAATTTATCAGAAAACCCATATAAATTTAGTATATAGAAAAGAAAGTCCCAAGAAATGTTATCAAAGGCTTTGGTAGTATCTAATTTGAAAAGAATGTTACCACCTCTAGTCTTGACATCAAGATCTTCAATTAATTCAAAGAAAATATTATTAGAAATAGATCTACCTCTAATAAAACCAAAACCAATTTGGTTAAGAGATAATTTTATTAATTAAAGGACTAAGCTTGTTGGTTAGAATTTTGAAATCAACTTATTAAAGAATGTGCAAAGATGAAAGTAAAATCACTCCAATAGTTTGGATTATCTTTTAGGTATGAGATTGATAGAAGTACAAGAGAAATATCTAGGAAAAGGATTACCATTAAAAAAAATAAACCACAGCCTCAATCAAATCATTTTTAATGATAAACCAACATTTTTGAAATAATTGAGTAGTGAAACCCTCCAGGCGAGCAACATAATCTATATTCATGCTATTATGGACTTTTAACATTTTCATCTACATTAGGAATGATGGTAAGCAAATCATTATCATCATTAGTAATAACAGAAGGAATCAAATGCAATTTAGAATAACTTTATAAAAGCAACTCTTACTAAGCATATTTCTAACGTAATTAATAACAAATTCCATAATATAACTATTCTCCATAATCCTAACACCATTATCATCTTTGAGTTTTAGAATATTTTTTAAAGCTCTCATTTTATTAACTAAAGCAAGGTAATAACTACTATTCCTGCCACCATCCATAATATGCTTACTAGCAGCTTTTTGGCACAAGTAAGTCTCTTCCATATTTTGGAAGTTAACAAGTTTGTCTTTTGCCTCAGTCAAGTCCTTAATCTTAGATGGATCAG
This sequence comes from Cymbidium sinense, assembly GCA_021442155.1. NCBI lineage: Eukaryota > Viridiplantae > Streptophyta > Magnoliopsida > Asparagales > Orchidaceae > Cymbidium > Cymbidium sinense. The sequence continues at coordinate 188,526,041 of CM038214.1, forward strand.
ACATAACAAAGACTTCAAGATCACACACCATTTTTTCCATATCTTTAATATTATCAAAAAGGTTTTTAAAATAATGCTTGCTCCAACAACTCAAATTTTGTTTAAGTATTTTAAGTTTAAACCAAAGTCTACTCATCCCTATAATCGAATTATGAAGATGTAAAGGGGCTTCCACAACATTAAAATAGCTAACATGCTGAATCTACATGTTGTGAAATCTAAAAAGAGGGGATTTATGTAATCTATTAGAATTATCTTTAATAGAAACCAAAAGAGCATGACAAGGTGATGATCATCAGTAGAAGTATAAAGGCCATTGAGTAATCCAATGATTATTAAAAAGAATTAGTTCCAATATTTACCAAAGTCTAGAGTTTTGCCAAGTATAATTAGAACCCTTAAAGCCAATATTAATCAAATTACAATCAAGGATTAAATTGGAAAAATCTTCCATGGAATAAATATTAGAGAGACCACCACTGCTTAGAAAAAATAAAATAGTGTCAAAATCACCACCCACAAACCAAGGTTTGTTGAGGTAGTAAAATTCCTCAAATTATTCCAAAGAATATTTCTACCGATCTATAACAAGATGCATAAATAAAAGAGCCCAAAACAAAATACAATGTCACCATAAAATATTTGAGCATTGACAACTTGTTGAAAATCATCAATAATAGAAACCTCAACAAAATTATTCTAATAACATCAAATCTTACTAATATTAGAGAAAAATTTATTGAAGTCGATCATTCTAGCAACATGATTAATTTTATTATCATGGATAAGAGGCTAATAAGTAAATAATTAATTAAAAAAAGCCAATAAAATGAACATGAATACACCAATCCTCTAACATTCCAAACAAGAAAATTAAACATAAGTAAAATGTGTTAACCAAAGGTTAATTAAGAGAGGAATTATGCCATAGAGATCTAGTATTTTGAGTTAGGGTTTTAGGTTTAGTTTTCTAGGGTTTAGGCTTTAGGGTCTTTAGGGCTTAGGTTTAGTGTTTAGGGTTGGGGTAGGGTTTAGAGTTTAGGATTTAGGGTTTAAGGTTTTTTTTTTTTTTTTTTGTAAACCAAGAAACCAATAGGATTAGGTTTATTTAGTTCAATTTTATTTATTTTATTTTATTTATTTAGGTTTATTTCTTTATTTTATATTTAAGTTTATTTATTTTTATTTTATTTTAGTTTTTTTGGTTAAGGTTAGTTTATGTTTATTTTTAGTTTAGTTTTATTTTTATTTTATTTTTTAGGTTTAGGTTTAATTTTTTATTTTTAGGTTTAGGTTTAGGTTTTTATTTTATTTTTTTAGGTTTATGTTTTTAATTTAGGTTTTTTTTAGGTTTTATTTTTTTAGTTTACATTTATGTTTATGTTTATTTTATTTTATTTTATTTAGTTTAGGGTTTAGGTTTAGTTTATTTTGGTTTAGGTTTATTTTATTTATTTTATAGTTTATTTAAGTTTAGGTTTAGGTTTAAGTTTATTTTGTTTATTTTAAGTTTAGACTTTTTTTTACCTTATGTTTAAGGATTTATTTTTTATTTTTAATTTTGTTCAAATTTTAGTTAGGTTTTTATTTTATTTTATTTTATTTATTTAATTTAGGCTTAAGTTTTTTTGTTTTTATGGCTTAGGTTTTTTTTATTTTACTTAGTTTAGTATATTTATTTTTGTTTAGGTTTTTTATTTTAATTTATTTTTTTGGTTTAGGTTAAGGTTTATGTTTATCATTTATTTAGTTTTATTTTATTTTAGGTTTATTTTTATTTTATTTTTATTTTGGTTTAGATTTTGGTTTTTATTATATTTTTTTAGGTTTCAGTTTTAGGTTCTTATTTTAGATTTATTTTTATATTTTATTTTTTCATTTAGGTTTAAGTTTATTTTAGTTTATTTTTTATTTAGTTTAGGTTAAGGCTTAAGTTTTATTTATTTAGTTTATTTTTAGTTTAGTTTTTTTAATGTTTTATTATGTTTAGGTTTTTGTTTTTAGTTTGTGGTTTAGGTTTTAGTTTAGGGTTTTGTGTTTTTGATTTTTCTTTTTTCAAACAAAGAAAAAATTTAGATTCAACATTTCTTCTTTTTAATTTCATCAACCAAGTAACACACCAAGTTTTTTAAGACATAAGTTATGACTTAGATCAAAAATGAGCACACATAAAGCAAATCAAAAACCTTATATAATTAGAATAGTATCTACTATAAAGACACAGCTGCATAAGCATCAGATCGTATCAACCATTCTTCTATTTCTCTTTTTCCCATCAAGACCACCTCGACCTCTTGAGTAGTAGGATCCACCTTCATATCCCCGATGTCTCCCTCCGCCACCACTACAACTATCCTCCGGTTCTCCTCTCCTATCCACCACCACCACCACCACCTCCATATCCACCAACACCTCGATCCCCCCACCATCACTATGATAACCGCCACCTCCCGCCTCCACCGCCATATATATTATTTTCTAGCATGAAGATTCTACCCATTCTTGGGTTTAGGTTTAGGTTCGTTTATTAGGTTTTGGGGTTTAGGTTTAATTTTTTATTTAGATACATTAGATTTAGGTTAGGTTTGGGGGGGGTAGGGTTTGTGGGTTTAAAAGGTTGTGAGGTCTGGGTTTAGTTTTAGTCAGGTTTAAGGTTAGTCAGGGTTTAGGTTCTGTCAGGCCTGTTGGCTGGCTTAAGGCCTTGAGGCTGGCTGAGTTTAGGCTCAGGTTAGTGGCCTGTGGGTGTGGTCTTAGGTCTGTTTGGAGGCCTGTTTTATGGCTCAGGCTCAGCCTAGGTGTGGCCTGGCTTGGCTAGGGGGGCCAGGGCTAGGATCAGGATTGTAAGTTCATGCCAGTTAGTGTTTGATCAGGGTTTAGGCCAGGATCAGGGGTCCAGGGCTAGGGTTTTTTAAAATTAAGCAAACCGACAAGAGATCATTTAGTTTATATTTTATTTATTTTACTTTTATTTTTCTAGTTTAGTTTATTTATTTTAGATTATATTTTAGTTTAAGTTATTTATCTTAGTTTTTGGTTTAGGTTTATTTTATGTTTATATTTATCATTTCATTTTTTAGGTTTTGGCTTAATTTTTATTTTTTTAGGTTTAGGTTTATTTTTTATTTTTTTTGGTTTAGGTTTTAGTTTTATTTTAGATTTATTTTAGGTTTTATTGTTTACATTTTAGGTTTAATTTTAGTTTATTGAATTTATTTAGTTTAGGTTTAGGTTTAGTTTATTTATTTATTTATTTATTTTAGTTTAGTTAATTTTACTGTAGGTTTAGTTTTATTTTATTTTTATTTTAGGTTTTAGTCTTTTTTTTAGTTTAGGACTTAGGTTTTAGTTTAGGGTTTAAGGTTTTGTTTTTTTTTCTAAGAGAGAACAAATTCATAATGAACATTTCTTCTTTTCGATTTCATCAACCAAGTAACACACCAAATTTTCTAAGACATAAGTGAGGACATAGATAAAAAATGAGCATGCATAGAGCAAATCTAAAACCCTAGATAGAACTGCCTCAGAATGTAAATACAGCCTCCATAAGCAGATGAATCGCTCTTCAATTTCTCCAGTTACCATCAGGACCACCACAGCCTCTTGAGTAGCATGATCCACCATCATATCCTCGATTTCACCCTCCGCCACCACCACGGTTGTATCCTCCATTGCTTCTCCCGCCACCATAACCACCTCTACTCTGACCACCACCTCCATATCCATTAGAACCTCTAGATCCCCCACAACCACTGTGATACCACCACCTCTCAGCCTCCTCCGCTGTGATCTAGATCAGCCTTGATGGTGATGTTCCTACCATGCTTCGCCCATTCTTAGGTTTAGTCTTTTAGGTTTAGGTTTATTTTTAATTTATTTAGTTTTTTAGGGTTTGGGGTTTAGGTTTAGGGTTTAAAGGGTTTAGGGTTTAGGGTTTAACAGGGTTTTATGCTTGGTTTAGGGTGGTTTAGTTTATTTTCTTATTTTGTTTAGGTTTAGTTTTAGTCAGTTTTATTTTACTTTATTTTATTTTATTTAGGTTAAAGTTTATTTATTTATTTTTAGGTTTATTTATTTTGGGCTTTAGGTTTAGTCCTGTGGTTTAGTGTCCAGCTTCCTGGCACTAGGATCAGGCCCAGTGAGGTTTAGTGGGGCCAGCCTGTGGCTTATCAGCTTGTGGGCCAGTGCCTTTGTGGTAGGGTCAGGATAGTCAGGTTAGGGCTCTTTAGGGTTAGGGTTTGTGGCTAGTAGGGGTCTGCAGGTTTGCAGGGCCAGATCCAGTAGCCCAGGGTAGCTGAACCATAGCTTCAATTTTCAGCCCAGTTTATCTGGGATTTGGTTTTTAGGTAGGTAGGGTTTTTTTATAAATTAAGTAAACCAATAGGTTAAATTTTATTTAGTTTATTTTATTTTTTATTTTTATTTAGGTTTTTTTCTATTTTTTATTTAACTTCTTTTATTTTATTTTAGGTTTATTGGTTTTTGTTTAGGTTTTTTATTTTAGTTTATTTTGTAAGTTTAGGTATAGATTTATGTTTATTTTTATTTTATTATTTAGGTTTTACTTTTATGTTTTATTTTTATTTTTAGATTTTGGTTTAGGTTTTTATTTTATTTTTTTTGGTTTTGGTTTTATTTTTATGTTTATTTTAGGTTTTATTTTTTAGTTTAGGTTAATTTTTATTTTATTTTATTTATTTAGGTTTACGTTTAGTTTATTCTGGTTTTTTTTTATTTAGCTTAGTTTATTTAGTTTAGGTTTAAGTTTTTAATTTTTATTTATTTTAGATTTTTTTTTTTAGTGGTTTTATATTTATATTTTTTCGTGTTTTTTATTTTAGGTTTAGTTTTTAATTAATTTTAATTTAATTTTCATTTTATTTTATTTTATTACACATTTTTTATTTTATTTAGGATTTTATTTTAGGTTTATTTTATTTTTTAATTTTAGTTTAGCTTATTATTTTATTTTATTTTTTTGATTTTATTTTATTTTTAGTTTGGGTTTAGGTTTTAGTTAGTTTTATTTTATTTTATTTTATTTTATTTATGCTCATTTATTCTTTTAGGTCATAATTAGTTTAGGCTTAGTTTTTGTTTTAGGGTTTGGTCTGGGATTAGGCCTGGGTCAGATAGGGTTTAGTGGCCTTATCATGTTTTAAGGCTCAGGTTAGGGCTAGGATTAGGCCTAGGGCTGGGGTTTAGGCCTGTGGTAGGGTGTGGCTTCAGTTTATTATAATAAGGCCTAGGGTCAGTTTAAGGGGTTTCACTTTAGCTCACAGTAGGGTTTTTTTTTTATTTATACTTTATTAGCCGCTTAGTGTTTAGGGTCCAAGATCTTTAGGTTTAATGTTTAGGGTTGAGGTTTAAGATTTAGGTTTAGCTAGGGCTAGTAGGATTTAGGGTTTGGTTTTCTTTTAATTAAGTAAATTAGTATGTTTAGGTTTATTTAGTTTATTTTTTATTTATTTTTGTTTATTTTATTATTTTATTTAGTTTAGTTTTTATATTTTAGGTTAAATTATTTTAGTTTAGATTTTTTATTTTAGTTCTTTTTATTTTAGTTTATGTTTATTTTATTTAATATTTATTTATCCTTAGTTTTTTATTTTTATACTTTTAGTTTAGTTTTATTTTATTTTAGGTTTTAGGTTTTTATTTTAGGTTTATTTTTAGATTTTATTTTTTAGTTTATGTTTAGGTTTAGTTTAAGTTTATTTAATTTTACTTAGTTTAGGTTTAGGTTTAGGTTTAGTTTATTTAGGTCTAGGTTTAAGTTTTATTTATTTTAGTTTAGTTTTTTTTTTGTGTAGGTTTAGTTTCATTTTATTTTTATTTTAGGTTTAGGTTTTTTTTAGTTTAGGGTTCAAGTTTTATTTTAGGTTTAGGGTTTTGGTTTTTTTTTTCTAACAGAGATGAAATTCAGATTTAACATTTCTTCTTTTCTATTTCATCAACTAAGTAGCACACCAAGTTTTCTAAGACACAAGTGATGACATAGATCAAAAATGAGCATGCATAGAGTAAATCAAAAACTTGAGATAACTAGAACTGCCTCAGAAAGACAAGCTCCATAAGCAGATCGGATCGCCTATTCTACGTTTCTCAGCCCCATCAGACCACCGGCCTCTCGAGTAGGATCCACCATCATATTCTCGATCTCTCCTCCCCACCATGGTTGTATCCTCCATCGCTTCTTGCCACCATAACACCTCCCGCTCACCACCACCTCCATATCAACCAAGACCTCCAAATCCCCACCACCATCATGAGCAACCACCACCTCCTTTCACCATATCCATATCTAGACCGAGCCTTGTTGATGGTGATGTTCCCTGGCCAAGGATTCTTATGGTTTAGGTTTAGGTCATTTGGTTTTAGGGTTTAGGTTTATTTTTAATTTATTTTAATTTATGTTTAGGTTTAGGGTTTGGGTTAGGGTTTGTGTGGGTTTAGTATTAGGATTTAGGTATATGCTTGTGAGGGTTTAGGGTTTTTTAGTTTAGTTAGGTTGTGGGTTTATTTTTTTTTTTTAATTAAGTAAACATGTTCGCTTAGGTTTATTCAAGATATTTAGTTTATATTTTATTTATTTTAGTGTACTTTATTTTTAATTTTTAATTAGGTTTATTTATTAATTTAATTTAGTTTAGTTTAATAATTTTAGGTTCATATACTTTAGTTTAGGGTTTTATTTTTAGTTTATTTTTAGGTCCAGTTTAGGTTTAGTTTAGTTTATTTATTATGAGTTTATTTATAGATTTAGCTTCTTTGTTTAGGTTTAGTTTATTTTCAGGTTTGTTTTGTTTTATTTACATAGGTTTATTTTTTTTAGGATTTTATTTAGTTTTATTTTATTTTATTTATGTTTATTTTATTTTAATTTGTATCTTATTTTATTTAGGTTTTAATTTTTATTTTATTTTTTTTTAGCCTAGTTTTCTTCTATTTTCTTTAGTTTATTTTTTTATTTTTTTTTTTTAAATATCTTAGGTCAGTATCCATTATTTATTTTTAGAGCAGGTTTTATTTATCTATTTTATCTATTTTAGAGTTTAGGTTTTATTTGTGGTTTTAGGGTTTTATGGTTTAGGGCTTAGGGTTCAGGCTAGTGTTTGCCAGGGCTGGGGTTTTGTGCCCAGGGGCTCAGCCAGCCTTAGCTCAGGGTTTAGGGCCAGTGGCTAGGCCTGTTTAGGCTTTAGCCTAGTCAGGGTTTAGCCAGAGTTTGGAGGGTCTTAGGGTTAGGAGGTCTGGGTAGGCCTAGGGCTAGATCTAGCAAGATCTGGGGGATACAGTTTAGGTCAAAAGGGTTTAGTTAATTTTGTGGTCTAGTATGGTAGTGATTAGGATTTGTGGTTAGGGTTTAGGGCTTTTTTATAAATTAAGCAAACCCACAGGTTTATTTATTTTGTTTTTTTAATTATTTTAGTTTATTTTATTTTTTATTTTATTTAAGTTTATTCTTTATTTTTATTTTAATTTAGTTTTATACACTTTAGTTTAGTCTTTAATTTTAGTTTATTTTTTACTTAGGTTTAGGTTTATGTTTATTTTTTAGTTTAGTTTTATTTTTATTTTATTTTTCGAATTTAGGTTTTATTTTTTATTTTGAGATTTAGGTTTAATTTTTTTTTTTATTTTTTTCGGTTTATGTTTTCATTTTTTTTAATAATTAGCAAAGTAAGATTCATCATTTCTTCTTTTCAATTTCATCAACTAAGTAACAAACGAGGGAAGTGAGGTAAGCAAATGACCTCCTCAGGGCTAGCTAAAACCTTGTGTTCCCGGGATGTCCAAATTATATAACCATTACCATTCAATCTTATATAAATCAACAATTGAATAGAGGAAAGAGAACTCAACATTCATACACTTAAGCTATAAGCACATGCATTTCTTTTTTATTTATAACTAGCATCATAACACATATTATTATTTATTTATAAGCTTTTGAAAAATACATTTGGATTTAATAGAGATAATATCCACGCATATATTAAATTAAATCAACACATGCAAGCTTACATAAAAGAAATCAATTTTATTTTAGATGATTTTGAAAAGATTGATGCCTGAATTCAAATGACATACCAAATTTAACATGATTGGAAAGAGGACAATCAAATATAAGCATGTGATTCATTCAACCGAACTAGTTCTTAAGGATAATCAAATCAAATAAGATTATTTGAAGCAAATCATTGCTTCTTTTCTAATTAAGTTTTGGATTTGATTTGATTTAAAGAGGAAAAGAGAAATCATCACTTGTTGTTTTAAACCCTTTCCCACATTAGTGATTTGATCTAATTTAATGAAATATAATTAAGTTGATTTTATGGGTTAATTAAGTTGAACCCTTAATTAGATGAATTAAATATCCTTACCTATGTCACCTTAAAGTAATTAACTAAATTATTATGAGCCAACATGATATGCATGGAAAATAAACTTGCAATGATCCTAGGAAATAAAATGGGCCTAATGTAATTGGCTCATGATTAATGGTTAATTAGATTATGATACTTAATTAATCTTATGGTATTCCCACCCAAGTGGACTAACCATAATTTCATTAAACTTCTTTAGGTTATTAAACACCTAAAGATCTACCCCATGATTTAAATAATTAAGGTCTGATGTGATTATAATTTCAATTTGATTATGTGATTTAATTAATTTGTTAAATCTTAATTAATTTCATTTTAAATAGGGTTAAATGAACTTAGGGAAAGGGGTCCCAATCCTATTCCTCAGTTCACTTACTGTTGAACATTGATTAATAAATTTAATTAAACAATTTATTACTATTCATGGGTTAATAAATCATTAATTATCTTAAAATAGTAGTTAAGGTTTAATTAGTCAATTTTCTTAATTAAGTGAGCAATAAATCCCAAGAAAATCATGGGTGGCAGCGATCATCCCATTAAATTAACCCACAAAATTTTTGATTAATTGCTCAAGTAATTAAAAAATAATTAAGCTAATTAATTTAATAATTAAACCTTAATTAAACCTTAATTACTATTCAAAATTAGATAAGATCATTTTTAATTAGTTCTCTTCTTAAATACCTTTAAAATGAGTATTTATTCATATATTTTTATTTCTCTATGAATTTTTATGATTTTTAGAAGTTTCAGCCATTAAAAATGATTAATTAAAATTAAAACCTAATCCGTCATGGCACGCATGGTGCCGTGAGATTGGCTACTTAAAAATTATTCGACTTGGTGCCTACGTGGCAACAGCGGATGCATTTTCTCATCCATTGTCTGATCTAAGATCACACGGCTACAATTAATCCCATAGTTTAATAGGATTAAATCAGATCGATCTAGTGATTTAATCATAACCTCCTTATCTAACATCACGTGAGTGAGGGAGAATGGAGTCCATCCACCATTACTCACTTGATCCAACCTTACTAGAGCTTAGATCTACTCTAAAAGGATCTCACACCTTCATAACATCGATCGAAAGGGATCCAACAGTCAAGATCACACGAGATGCAAGTTTTCTACAAAAAATCTCCAACCTAGTTTTGGCTAAGGATCAATTTTGGAAGCCTACCTCACTAGAACTCAAGATCGACGGCTCAAATGATTGAAGAAGCTTCATCTAGTAAAGACAAAGCCTTGTTCAACAACAATTGGATCAATTCCTCGACGTTAACTTATAAGGCCATGAACTAATGATTTGGAGTTCAAGTATCGAAGTCCCACCTTCGGTGATCAAGAAGCTTGGGAGATGCATTCTTGCTCAATGAGGCCTAGAGAAGGTGCGTGGGAAGTTAATTTGAGTTTGATGGAGAAATGTGTCATGTTTCAGGACGGACGAGAATGGAATTTTTCGATCGAGGAACAACATGGGAGCTTAAAGATTAGATTTAACAGTTTATCTTGTGTAGCTAGGGCTCTAAGGAATGATTTTTGTGCATGTGTTTGAGTGGAAATGAGGGGGTGTATAATGCCCATCATCTTGATGATGGCAGTTTGGCTTCTGCGCCCACCATCTTAGGAGTGGAAGGGAGAGGTGAGTTGGCTTGGTTGAAAGTGTGGAGGTGGCTTCTAAGGTGGAATTATGGGTATCTTATGGGTTTTAAATGTTGTAATGGGGAGGGTGGGGTGATTTCACCTCCCATGGGTCTCGGTTGACCCAACCACCCCTTGGGTAAGGTTGGGTAGTGTCCTAAGTGCCTAGGTGGACCATTGGGAGATTACCAAGTGGCCAAGGAATGGGTGATTTGTCCCATGTGATGACCTTGACCCAAGGGTAGAATGATCATTTGGCATTAGATTTGATTTAGGCAGATTTATAATGATCCAAAAGTGGGTTAGCCCAAATTTCAAGTTAATTGGAGTTGATTTTGATTTGGCTCAATTTACTCATTTAGGTCAAATTGTGTCAAGTTGACCAATGCCAAATTGGTCAAACTAATAGGTCAAGTTCATATGATCATTTGGGATGATTTGGTTCAATTAGTTTGGCTCATTTGAATTCATTTTTCAAATTGACCAATTTGACCAAACCGCCAAATTTGCTTGGGTGTGTTTGTAGTTGACCAATTGAAGATGATTGTAGGCTTTGGTTTCAATTAATTTGGATTTGGTTTGGATTTAGGCCAACTTGAACCTTCAGGTCAAATTGGGCTAAGTAGGTCAATTAGGTTCAATTGGGTCCAATCATGGCTTTGGTCAAGTTCAAGAATCAATTTGGAATGAACTTGAGTCATTGGTTGCAATCAATTTGGTTTATATTTTGATTTGACCCAATTTAGTATTTTATGTCAATTTGGTTCAACATGGGTCAAGAGGGCCAATTGGATTTGGTTTGACTTAATTGAAGGTCAAGTCATATTCAAATATTGATTTTAATTTGGTATGAATCATTGGTTTCAAGGGATTTGTCTACAATTTGTCTAGTTCATAGGGTTCATATGGGTTAAGTTGGTCAAATGATGAAGTTGACTTGGTTTGACCTAATTTGACAGACAATTGATCAACCTAGGTGATCAACAATCATGATGGAGGTTTTGATGGAGCTTGGTTCAATCCAATTTGGGTAGGATTAGAACTTGGCTAAAATAGGTCAAATTGGCTTTGGGTCAAGTGAACCAATTGGGTTTTGGCTTTTTTTAAGTTTGATTTAGTTGAGTTTATATATATTTGGGATTGATATATGAATTCAATTGCAATTGGGTTCAAATGGGTTTTGGTTCATTTGTACATTTCAAGTCAAAAGTTGGGTTTAACTTGGGTTGATTTTGGTTTCACTTGATGATTGTAGAATTCATATATATCGTGAATATGATCAAAGGTATGATTGATTCATGAGATAAATTTGGGTTTTGGAATGAAAGAATTTGGCTAAGTCCATCGAGTTGGGTCATGTGACTTAGGTTTGTATTTTGATTTGGTTTGATTAAGTTTTGATGATTTAAATGTGTATTTCATTTAAATTTGTGAAGATGATTGAAAATATGGTTTATTTATGAGAAAGTCATTACATTTGACTTGATTTGGATTAGATTTGGCTAAGTCCATTGGATAGGTCATTTGACTTAGGAAGGGTTTTGATTTAATTTGATTTTGTTTGATTTAGTTTTGTTTATTTGACTGTAGATTTAATTTATGTTTAGTAAGATGATTGATAATATAAATTTATTATGACAAAATCAATTTATTTTGGATTGATTTGGATTATGATTTAGCTAAGTCCATAAGATAGGTCATATGGCTTTGGAAGGGTTTCAAGTTTGGATTTGATCATTCTTCAATCATTTGATTTTGGAATTTGGGTTTGGATTTGAATTTGAAATGTTTGAATTGAACTTGAGATTTGGTTGAAGGTTAATATGGATTGATTGGGTTGGTAATTAATTTTCCTAATCCAAGCAATAACCTAATCCTATGGTTAACCCTTCTATGTCTTTAGGCTTAGGTTAAGGGTATACCTAATTGTTAGAAGTGTCTTATGACTAGGGAACTCTTAGTGTATAGAACACTCTAAAGTCCAAGATGGGAAGATTGAATGAACTCAAAAAAATAGTTTTGGCTCCAGAGATAGAGAGATGATTGAAAGACCAAAGCCAAGTTTCACATTATAGACTCAGATACATCTTTTAACTCTTTGATTGGGACAATATGGATGCATGAGAACAACATAGTTCCATCCTCTCTACATCAATGTACGAAATTTGTGAGAGGTGGGATCATCTAATATGTCAAAGGATATTTGAATCCATTTATAGTTCACGAGGTCAGCATATATGAGGATGTAGCTTACTACCTCCCTCAAAATCAACAGGTCTATTCTTACGGACTTGGCCAACATTTAAAAATAAAAGACAATGAAAAATAAAAAGAAAAAGAAAGAGAAAAAGAAAAGAAAAGAAAAGAGAAAATGAAAAAGAAAATAAAATGGAGCGAAATTAGACTTGGAGGAGGAAATGGAGCCTGACATTAGATTCTACCAATAGTTTGTTACTCCATTCGAATATTTGGGTAGAATGACCTAACCTCCACCAGGCAGAGGAAGAGGCTAGTTCAGAGGCAGTCCTAGGGGTGGAAAACCTCCTTATTGGCCACCCAATATAAGATATGTCTCAGCTACTACGAGTAAACTTTCTATCCATATAGACATAAAATATAGTTCATAGGATGAGTCTTATTATTAGCACACTAAATTAACTCTTCTAAAGATATTCCCTTGAGGTGACACTTGGATAATGATGAAGATCGGCTCAAAAGCAAAGATAAGTGTATCCAAGTCTATGTGAAATACGCTTGGGAACCTTAGCTCTAACCCCACATTCTTCTCAAAATGTTGAGGGTTTGGTAGTTAAGGAAGCCCCTATGTCATCCACACAAGTGAATACTCAGAGGTTCTTTCTGGAAGCATCATCCTCAAGTCAAGAAGTTGATATAGAACTTGAGGATGCTTTATATAAAGATTTAATAGAATTACCTTTTGATTGGTACTTGCCTTGTGTTTATAATTTAGCAAAGAAATGGTTAATCCCACATACTTAGTCAAAGCACAGGTCAGGTTACTTCGAAAGAATATGTAAGAATAAATGCAAAAGCTCTCAATCTAGACGATTCCATGATGATGATCATTACAACTTAGTCATCACCAATCATTTGAAATCTGATAGGTTATTTCAAAATCACATTAACTCATATGAGGATCTATTCTTAGAAACTTCAAAAGATCCAGATGATTTTGAAGACATAGATGCACCGACAGAGTTTGAAGAAGGGATCAAGTCAACTATCTACGAGCTCAAGGAAATTAACTTAAGAATCAAGAAGATCCACACACTAGTTCTTTGTTGTTGAATGAAATTGAAACTAATGACTTAGACTATTGACTGAAGGACTACTTTGCATGGAGTTATGAAGAGATTCCTGGATTGGCTCCTTACATAGTGGTCCATAAACTAACAATAGAGCCTACTGCTAATCCTGTCAAGCAAGCTCCTAGATGCATATGATTAGACATAAAAAATAGGTCATTTATAAAGTCAAGAAATTGATTGATGTTGACTTCATCCAAAAAGAAAAATACCTACTTGGTTAGCTAGCATCATCCTTGTTAAGATAAAGATTGGCCAAATTCACATATGCATTGATTTTAGGGATTTAAATAAGGCATGTCCAAAAGATGAATTTCTACTATGAATCCCGGAGCTGATGGTGGACATTGCCTCATCTCATGCAGTCTTCTCTTTCATAGATGGCTCAACTGGATATAACCAAATAAAGATGGTTACTAAAGATGAAGATTACATTGCTTTCAGAACCCCAATCATAATCTATTGCTATAAGGGCATGCCTTTCAACCTTAGAAATTTCATTGCTATATACCAGCGGGCTACTCAAATCTTCAATGAACTCATTCATCATCAAGTCGATGATCTTGGTCAATGATCTAGAGAAAAGAAAGGCCATCTCTTTGACTTGAGTAGTTTTAACGCAGTTAAGATAATTTAACCTCAAAATGAACCCCCTGAAGTGTGCATTCGGATTAGCTTCAAGGTAATTCTTTGGGTTTGTTGTCCGACACCAGAGAATCAAAATCGATTCAAAGAAGATCAAGGTGATATTAGAAATGCCATCCTTAAAAGTTTAACTCAACTCAGATCATTCCAAGGGTGGTTGGCATATATAAGATGCTTTATATCCAACCTAATGGGAAGATGTCAGCCATTCTCGACACTTGTCAGAAAGGATGCCAAGTTCAAGTGGGATGACAAGTGTGAGCATGCCTTTGAAGACATCAAGCACCGATGATGCAGTACCCTATCCCGCAAAGCCTCTCATACCCTACTGTGTTAGATGACTCCCTTGGTGCTTTGTTGGCCCAAGCCAATGATGAAGGGATGGAAAAATGCACTCTACTACCTCAGTCATCATCTAATCCCTACTGAGGCTAATTATCCACCCATTGAGAAGCATTTCCTAGTTTTAATCTTTGCATCCTAAAAGCTAGTACTATGTGCCTCATAAGGTGAACTTAATCTCTAAGATTAATCCACTACAAAGATCTCATGATATGGATGACACTATCCAGATGGTTAGCATGATGGCACATGATCCTCTCATAGTTTAACATTACCTTCATACCCCTCCGTGCGATGAAAAGATAAGTGTTAATGAATTTGTTAGTAGCACACCACTTTCTACTGACTCTCTGGTTAGTGATGATCTCCCCAATTAACAAATCATGAACTTAGGGGATACTAGTATTCACTACTGGGAGATGTGCTTTGATGGCACGGTTTCCTCGCAAAGAGGAGCAGAATCATAAACTACTATTCCAAGAAAGGCAAGGGTAAGAATAGTTCTCTTAACTTCGGATCACAATGTGATGAGATTATCATATTATATGTCTAATATTTGTACCAACAATGAAGCTTAATATGAAGCACTAATTTCCAGTCTGGAGTTAGCCCTTACTCTAAGAATCCAAAACATCAACATATTCAAGGATTTCCAATTAGTTATCAACCAAATTGTTGGGTCCTATAAGGTTATAAGGCCCAAGCTCCATGACTACTACAAGTACACCATGAAGTTATTGGCCCAAATCCCAGAGGTTACCAGTTATAAGATTCCTTGAGGAGAGAACATCATAGTATATGCTTTAGCCATGCTTGCTAAAGAGTTGGCATGTTCATAGGATGATTCCATATCAAAAAAGGTTCAAAATAAACAAGTCTCATCCTTTATTGATATTGAAATCATCAAAAACTACTCTCTTGAAGGGGAGGTTGCCATTGCCAAGAAGGATGAGGAGTTAGATTGGAGACAACCATTCATGGATTACCTAAATAAAGTCAAACTACCTTAAGAGAAGTCTCAAGCTCATCGAAGCATGAGGTACTTTACTACACTCTTGTAGATGGTGTCTTATACCGACGATCTTTTGATCATATATGGTTATGTTATTTATACAAGCACAAAGACCATCAGATCATGACCTAGGGTCTTTGATTCATCTTAGCTGCTACTGACTACTTTCCAAATGGGAGAAAGAAATTCTGCTCAGAGGGTCACATCTCAGCATGTGCTCCAATTTTTTAGGAACCATATCGTATATAGGATCAGAGTGCCATAACGAATTATATATGATAATAGTATTGCATTCAAGAGCATCGATATCAACAACTTTTCCCAGAGACACATCATATATTAGAGATATTCTACCATTAACTACGAGAAAGCAAAAGTAAGCCTTCAACAAAACTCTCATCCAATATTGAAGAAGAAACTACAAAAAATAAGAGATAGTGACATGAGTAGTTGAAGTTGTGGCCTACCGCACCAAATATAGAACTCCAACTCGCCCTCCTTTTCCTTAGTGTATGGGTCTGAAGCTGTTCTACCATTAGAAGTTCAACTCCCACCACTAAGAATAGATGCGGGTAGCAAGATCACAATAGAGTAGAATGCCAAGATATGGTTAGAATAGCTCATAGGTTTGGAGGAGAGATGCCTGCGGGCATGCCAAAACCTCAAGTTGTACAAAGCTAAAATGATTCAAGCTCATAATAAATTGGTCTATCCTAGAGAAGCTTATTTTAGTTCAAAGGAGACTGATTTGTCGTCGTAAGATGGGAGTCAAGTTTGAACCCACTTGGGAAGACCCTTTTTCCATAGAGAAGGCCTACCAAGGTGGATCTTATCAGCTTATTAATCATAAGGGAGAGTGCCCAATGCTTCCAATCAATGGGATCTACTTAAAGAAATATTATAAATTATGTCTGAAAACAATTATCATCGATGAAAAGTCCATTTCAAATTCAATCTCTTCCATGTTGAAAGTGTTCTTATTTGCGAATCCTCCATGATGTGTTTAGGGTAGGTGTAAGGAACCTGAGTGGCATCATATCCTACATCGACACAACACAAACACAAACTACACAAAAACATATAAAATAAACACATATCTTTTGTCTTAATCAATTATGACTTGAGATATCTCCCTCAATGACACCTAGGGTCAGCTGACATGCTACTACTAGTGTCAGGTGGTCTTCTTGCTTCAAGATGTTAGCTAAATTTTCCTTCCTTACTTGGCCATTTCTCACACATCAGAGCAATTTATAGGCCTTACTATGTGACCGCAAGCTACCTCATGTTAGTTTTATTTAAAGGGATGTGATCCTCGCTATGCTTTCTGGATTAGCATGCAATCGAGTATATTTTAGGTTTAGGACAAGTCCCCTATTAGATCCTTCCCTTCTGATTGATTCAAGTTTGGGTCCAGTCTTTCCTCGGGGCTCTCTGCTTAGTAGTCACTCTAGGTCAGACAAAATCTATCCTGCCAACGACAGACTATCCCGATGATCAATTCTTCTTAGAAAGTTGTAAGTCTACATGCTTTCTTTCTAGATTGATCATTGCCCACTGATGGACACCTTAGGCTGGTTGGTTCTTACTATGCTAATAGATACACCACTCATGCTACAGATACACCATAGGTTGGTTGGTTCTCGCACCTTAGGATACACCACTCATGGCTAATGTAAGTCTGCTATCCTTGAGTTGGCCACTATACACAATAAGCTTTCTTTCGTGATAATGCCCCTAAGACCTCCCTGGGCACTATATTTGGATCACGCCCTTTGCACTATTTAGACATTTTCCAGGTCACTATCGGATTAGATAGTTCCCCTTTCCTAGTGGCCAACCCTATGGTTGGAGAATATGTCCTATGGATGTGCAGATTCTCTCTTTGTCTAATAAATTTGAGATAGGTTAAGGCTGACATAGACCCTTCTCGATGTGGTCCCTCGCACACCAATAAGGTCCATGCAAATATATAAATCAAATATATATTCACTTGTGGATTAGGAGGACCCTAGTGGTACCTTTTCCCAAGCATCCTATCCTGGGGCGTTAAAAACTCCTAGAATTACTCTTTGAGTTATATAAGTCCCCAAAGAATTCACTGCTTGTCACCCCTAAGTTTCTATTTTGGCTACCACCCACCTTGTTATTCCCCGCTTAGAAGATGTAAGTCACTATGTCTTCTTCACATTACATGAGAAAGGCAACCCCTTAGGTTGGCTAGCTCTACCCCATGACTAGTAGACTATCCCTTTGGATTTGTAAATTTGAGATACGATAAGTCTGATATATCCCCATCTCAGTGGGTCTATCACACACTGACGTGGTCCATAAATTAAATCTATTGAATTTGATTGACCTCACAACCCTAGTGGTTATGCCCTCAATTCAAAATCAAACTAAACCAAACAAACTATATCAAATCACATGAAATTAAGATAAAATTAATCTTGACTACTTTTGAGTTGACATAATCCCCAGCAGCATTCACTCAGTAGTCACCCTGGTCAAGTTTAATTTGTTGTGCATCCAACAGGTCACCTCAATAATTGTTTCTCACTTTGGAAGATATAAGTCTGCTATGCCTTCTTCCTAGCACAATCATACACCCAAAAGCCTTAGGTTGTCTAGCTTTACCCCATATCCGATATATTATCTATTTAGATTTATAAACCAGAGGTTGGTCAAGCTGATATAGCCCCTTCTTAATGGGTCCATCGCACACCGATAGGCTCTATACATTAACTTAGATTAAATTAAAGCTGATCTAATTTTTCTTAGTGGAGTTAAATCAAACCCATCTCTCCAGTGGAGCCCCAAATCAAATACAAACAAGTCAAACAAATAAATCAAATTCAAAACCAACCTCCCAAGTGGAAACAAATTAAACTAACTCCCCCACTAGAGTCTAAATCATAGATATCCAACCAAACTCTTATTCCGGATACATCCCCAAACAAAAAAACTAAAATCTCAATCCCCAAATAGATCCGAATGCTTTTCTAGTGGATGGTTCATATACACCATCCCTAGTGGACTCAAGCCCATATCTCTAGTAGATTTTCCTCCACATCAATTAAAAAAATAAATTAAAGTTGATCTAATCTTAATCCATGGTGGATTATAGATTCTTATCCCCAGATCTTCTTCCATAAAACATGTAATTACATCAAATTCAAACCATCTCCCCAACATATTTTCTTCTATGCCCTCGATAGACCCTCACATGTCAAGTCCAATGCACGTGTGATCCCCTAACGGATCTCCCTCCATGTCCTTGACATGGAATTGTCATCAAATCTTATTTCTTCTCTTTAATACTTCAATCAAAAGGCTAACAATGTATTCGTTCAAATTACATCATCTTAACATTGTTATCAACATTTTATGATTTGTGATGTGCAAGCTCAAACTAACTATACAATATCATGCTAAACATATTATAGTGGAATTAACACATTATATTATATTATATATATGATGTTATATTATATTTGTATAATATACACACATTAGAATCACTTAAAGGAACAAATAATAAAATTTTCTCAAAATATGAATAATGTTCATTTTCGATGTAAAATTGTTATTTTTTATTAGAAATGGTACAAAATAGCATATTTTTGGTGTTATTTCTTGGTGTGTGATGTTAATTTGGCCAAATTCTTCCATCTCAACCTTCAAATTAACATTTTGTGAGTTTTGACCCAATGTATTATAATAAAAAGTAAAACATAAAAATAAATTTAGTAACACACCAACATTCATATATATATGTGAAGTTATATATATATTATATATGCTTTCATATAATATATTATCTTACATTACACCTTTAAATGAATCACTTTAAGCAAAAAAATTTACAAAATTTGGTTGAAAAATGAACATTTATTTTGGATGCAAAATTCCATTCTTTTGATTAAATGACACACCATAACACACCCCTAATGATGTTCCCTAAAGCTTACCTTAAATTTGGCCAAATCTCATCATCTCAACCTATAAATCAATATTTTTATGAATTATACTAGTACAATCCCTACTACATCATACTATAACAAACAAAAATATGATAAACAACAAGTAGTAATACACAATAGTATGATATAATGCATGATGCTACACTATGTTATGGAATCCATATTATAATAAAATATAACATATTATAGTATATTATATTGCATATCACATCACAAGGGATTGCTTCAAATAAAAAATCATAAAAGTAGTCAAAATAATAAAAATCTATATATTTTAGTCCTATCACTTTCAAATTTTAAATTGAAACAATATATTATGATGCCATTCTCTACCTATTATGAATTTGGCCAAATTCCACCATTTTAAAGTCTAAATCAACATTTTTATAAATAATGCTAGTGTAGGTTCAACTGCGTGATTTTAAAGTACTAAAAGAATTTAAAATGCGTAGAACAATATATTATGATATATGATGCTATACTATGCTACAACATATAATATTT
The DNA here is from genome assembly GCA_021442155.1 of Cymbidium sinense. Taxonomy (NCBI): domain Eukaryota; kingdom Viridiplantae; phylum Streptophyta; class Magnoliopsida; order Asparagales; family Orchidaceae; genus Cymbidium; species Cymbidium sinense. The sequence continues at coordinate 188,545,884 of CM038214.1, forward strand.
ATTTTTGACATAAAATCTTACTTAGACTACAAGCTATATACACCTTCGTCAAATTTATAACCTAATTCCTATCTCAACAAAATTTCATCATCTGATTTATATTAATATAGGCACAATACCATAATATACTAAAACATTTCAAAATATCTTATAACATCCAAAAATAGATCACTATATGCTCAAATATATGATGCTACATTATACTATAATAAATGATATTATAATATGATTTAGGGTTAGAGTTTAGTGTATTCAAATCTCTAATAGTCAAGGGAAAGTCTTTGAAGACATTTTCTTAGCTAATAATAGATTAGGTAATTCCTTAGATCTACTCCTAATGTCATTTTTATTTAAGGTTTAGTTTAGGGTTTAGGTTTAGGGTTTAGGGTTTAGGTTTAATGGTTATACGTTTTAGGGTTTAGGATTTAAGGTTTTTTTTTATAATAACCACAGCGAGAAGAAATTTTATTGCCATAAAGAAGGATTACAAAAGTCCTTAAGAGGGGAAAATCTCAAAACTAACAATTCAAGAGCTACAATCAACATAGAGGGAAAAATCCCGAAACTATTATGACCAGAAGCAAGAAAAAGAAAAAGAAGCCTAGGAAAAGGAGCAACAAAATAGAAGCAAAAAAGAAGTAGCCAAAGACCACAAAGAGAATAACAGGAGAGGGAGTGCAGTAGAAGCCACAAGTAGAAGTCGACACCTGCAAAGAAAAGAAGAAAAACCTGTAGAAAGGAAATCAAGAGAAAGATTAAAAGAAGAGGAAGGGAGGGAAAGCGAAAGAAAGGCTCTGGCTCAGTATAGAAAGAAATGGGGCAACCAAATTTTATGACCAATAAAACTCCAAAATAAGGGTTACAATCACAAAAAAGGCTACCAACCAAAAGCAAAAAAAAAGGAACATCCTAGCTATCATTGCCAACAAACCTCAAAAAATGAACCCAACCAAGCAGCAAAGTCATCCAAGAATAAGGGATAGCAACCACTATCATAGAAGGAGAAAAATAAATTAAGCAAATCTAACATAAGGAAAACCAGCTTTATTTAAGTTAAAAATGCCTCTTAATTGCTTTGAAATATTATCATTGGAAAACAAAGTAAAATCAGAAAGTTTACTCCCCAAACCAACTAAATGTCAGCACAAGCAATACCTTCTCTCAAAATATGAGTCATCTTAAAAGATAGTTTACAAATAATAGCTTTAGAATTCCTAAGTAAATAGAAAAGTTTAGCATTACCCTTGTGATTAGAGTTGATCATAGTAAAAACCATCTTAGCATCAGATTCCAACCCAATGGAAAGAAAATTCATCTCCAAACAAATCTTAAGAGCATGATAAACAACCATCAGTGCAGCCATAATAACAGAAGTAGTAAAGAGAGGAGTCAAAAATTCCATGACAATACTCCCAAGATTATTACGAAAAATACCACCACAGCCAAAATTATTAAGTCCAACAGAGTCATCTGTATTAATTTTAATACACTAATTAAGAGGCTTAATCCAATAAATGATTTTAAAAGGAGGAAAGTCATAATAAGGAAACTTAATACCCAATTTAGATGCAATAAACTTGTAACCTCTAAAATGAGTACCATTAAGATGCACAGCCTTGTGTAAAGATAAAATTTTTTCTTTAGTCCTAGCAATAATCCTCTTATGATTCATAAGCACTTACGATGCATCATTTCCAAAACCAAATAAACCAAATCAAAGTAAACCATAACAATTTTGATTTTCCTTTGATAGTATTAAGAAAGTGAGCTAAGGAGCTACATTAAATTAAAATTACCATTAAAAGAACTAAGGTTGAATAAGTCCTCATACCAATTCCAAACTTTAGAGGCAATAACACCATTAACAAATACATGAATAACATTCTCAATATGAAAATAACATAAGCATTTAGAAGGAAGATAAAAACCTTTCTCCAAAAGTAAAGAATCAACAGCAATAAAACCCCTTAAAATCCTCCAAATAAGAATAGAATAAGAGGTAGGAATAAGGTTATTCCAAATCATAAAAAAATAGGCGAAGAGGGTTTATTATCTCTAATATGGTGCCAAGTATCTTTAAAAGAAAAATCACCATTATTCGAATTGTTGTAAAGAATCTAATAAGAAATAATACCATCAATTGGAATCTTGATGATATTATTACAAATAGAATCAAGAATCAAGTCATACAAAAAGAATGATTCCTATCACTATTTTAAATAAAATGATTAACTTTGAAAGAAGAAGTAGCGTGAGTATTAAGCATAGAATCAATAGAGGTCTCCCCCATCCAATTATCTTGCAAAAAGAAAGAGGAGCCACTATTAATACCCTAGAAAATGAGAGGTTTCACTTGTCATTTAATAGCACAAAGAAATTTCCAACCAATAAAGTCACCATACTTATAGTACAAGTTAAAGGATTTTTTTTTGTAGTATTTGTAATTCATAAAATTAGCCCAAAGACTAACATTCTTCTTAAAATTCCACCAAAGTTTATAAGAAAAAAACATTAGTGGAATCCAATAAGGACCTGCAACCAAGACAACCTTCAAATAAAGTACCACACATGTTAGACCAAGAAGCCCAATGAAGCATTTTTAAAAAGTCTAGAGCCCCAAAAAAATTATTAATCCACATAATAATAAGAGAAGTCAACATAAAAGAAGGAAATTAAAAGGAAGAGAGTAAAGAATACTTTTAAAAATAAATAATCTACCACCAAAAGATAAAAAATGAAATTCAAGGGTAGAAATCTTATTCTGAATATTTTGGATAACCTCATCAAAAAGGTGAGACCTCTTAGGGCCACAGTATAAAGGAGAACCTATATACTTGATTGGAAGAAATTGATGAGCAAATCTAGTAATATCATTAATTCTATTGATTCTATGAGTAAAAATAGAAACAGAGGGCATAAAATAGCTTTTTTGAGTACTAATCAAGCGACCACTTTCCTTTCCAAACTTATTCAAAAAGACCTTCATTTTTTTAACATATTATAATGAGCCATTAAAAAATATAATGAAGTCATCAGCAAAACTTAAGTGGGATATAGCCAAACCACTAACATTCTTGAAATACATGCTAGAATTCTTCTCAAACAAAAAATTAAGCCAATGAGACAAATATTCAATAGCAATAATAAAAAGTGACGAAGAAAGAGGATCACATGGTCTAATACCTTGGGAAGACTTAAAGAAACCAAAGTTTTCACCATTAATAACTAAAGAGAACCAAACATTACAAATGATATTGTTAACCAAAGAGATAAATTTAGTAGAGAAATCAAATAAAGAAAGAATGTTGTTAATAAAATCCCAAGAAATGTTGTCATAAGCTTTGGTAATATCAAGCTCGAAAAGTAAATTGCCACCTCTTATTTTCATATTTAAGTCATGAATTAATTCTTGCGCAAGCAAAATGTAGTCAGAGATAGTCCTACCTTTCACAAAGCCAGCTCGATTAGGAGAAATAATCTTAGATAGAAATTTAACAAGCTTACTAGTTAGAATTTTAGAAATCAATTTATTAAAGAAAGTATAAATATTAATAGGTATGAAATCATTTTAGAAGTCAGGATTATCTTTCTTGGGAGTAAGAAAAATATTTGTAGAAGTGAAATATTTAGGAATAGAATTCCCAAGAAAGAAACCCCGCACAACATTAACAAGATCAAGATTTAATAATAAACCAAGCTTTTTGAAAGAATAAAGTAGAGTAGCCATCCCACCCTACAATAGAATCAACATTCATACCATTAAGAATATTTTTTCTCATCATCCAAGGAGGAGAAACTAAACAATCACCCTGACATAATAGAAGGAATGATGAGGGATGATAGGTTGAAAATTTTTATTTGGAAGATCTTTAAAATAGTTAATAGTAGAAGAAAACATCCTCTTGATCCAAGAACCATCGTAATTTTATGAATTTTCCCAAGAACTCTCCTTTCATAACCAAAGCATGAAAATATTTGGTTTTCTTTCCTCGAAAAGATGTTTAGAAGCAGCTCCAGTAGGTTCCTCCATATCATTAAACTAAGTCGTTATCTTTGCTTCATGAAGGTTAGAAAAAGTGGAATCATTAATAACATGTTCATCCAAATCTTTCACTGTTCATGTTCTTGATATTATCAAAAGATTTTGAAATTTATATACTAATTAATTTTTAAGTTTAAGCCAAAATCTCTTCATACCAAAAGCGTAATCATCAAGAGCAAGAGGAGCATACCAATTAGAAGCAATAGCATCAAGAAAACTAATATCTTGTAACCACATATTTTGAAATAGGAAATTTTTAATGCCATTATTTTTATGAACAACATCCTTAATGGAAATCAAAAGTGGAGCATGATCCGAGTAAGTTCTACTAAAGTGTTCAATCAAAGTCAAAAGACAACAGTTTAACCAACGTTTATTAAGTAAGGCATGATCTAAACATTGCCAAAGTATATGATTATTCCAAGTAAACCACCACAAAACCAACGCATGCATGCTTACAATCAAGATCATATTCAAAAAATTCCATAGAATGTAAATTTAGTGTAGAACCCCCTTTCCTTTCATTCATAGAAAGGACCGTATTTAAATCCCCACCAATAATTCAAGAATCATAAACAGTAGAAGTAAAAGTAGATAATTAATTGATTCCAAAGAATCCTTCTCTTAATCTTATAACAAGCAACATAAATGAAAGAGCCAAAAGCATGATAATCACCAAAAGAAATATCCACATTTACAACTTGATGAAAATAATTAATGACATTAATAGAAACAAAATTATTCCAAAATTAATAAATCTTATTGCTATTGTTAAAAAACTTATTGGAGAAACCAATCATTCTAGCCGCATGCATAATTTTAGAAGAGAAAAAATAAGAGGTTCAAGAATAACCAAGAAACTGACATTATAAACCCTACAAAAGTTCCTAATCATATTCCTAACAGCAAGAGTAACAATGCCCCTAACATTACAAATAAGAAAATTAAACATTAATTCTTATTGGGTGAAGAAGATGAAAAAGATCGAGTTGATCTAGAAACCTTAAGAGGAAAATTTTTGAACAATTTTTTTCTTTTTCACAAAAATAGTTTGAAAACCAATTTCATTTCCCAAAGATTCATAATTAGAAGAAGCATTAAAACTTTTAATAACTATAGATTTGGTAGGACATTCCAATTGATAAGGCACTAAAGTATTTTTATCCTTTAATTGAGAGGAAAACATAGGCAAACCAACATTAGAATTAGTGGTTAAAGAAGGAGCAGAAACAGATTTGTAAAGCAAGTAAGAAACAAGTTGCACAAAATCCATCGTATCCATGTCATCAACATCTTCCATATTTAAAGAATTTAAATCATCATTTTCTTTTAGAGGTTCTTGAAATTAAAAAAGAGAAACATTATCTTTTTTATGTTGTAAAAAAGTATCTTTAAAGGAAGAAGAAATAATAGATTAGATCAACTTGCACAATTCAAAGCAAAGGAATACAAGGCTTGAAATGGTTTTCATTCCAAATAGTCTCTTCATTTCTAGCAGCATTTTCAAAACCATTCTCAAGAGGTAAAGCATTAGAAGGATTCATAATACCATCAACAACATCTTTATCTTTTTTGGAAGAAGTAGAAAATTTATTTTTATCACTTAAATGATCTCCAAATTGATCAATTAGCTTAGAATTTTAACAAATTTTTCTTAAGTTGAGGATGAGCAATGAATGACAAAAAAGACATGGCCATGGGTTTTGCAAGTGATTGTAGAAAATGGGATGGTTTTCAAATTCAAAAAAATAACCATACTTTTAAAACCCTATCCAAATCTCTTTAGAAACTTATTTGTAACATCAATATCAATGATATGAATCAAGGCCGAGACTTAGCCACAATTTCTTGATCAATTTGTAAAGGTATACCAAAATTAGACCCAACTACATGATGAAATTGATAATTAACAAAATGAATCCTAAAAAGGCAAATCCAAACCGACTACTATAGGAGATTCTTCTTGAATGTGCAAAAAGGAGTACATTTAAGAATGCACATTTGATAATTTTTAACATAATAAGAATGATGAGAGAAAATCTAGCTGTGGCCAAGATCATTAGATAACTTAATGAGGACATGACTACCATCCAACAAACTGACTGAAAATGCACCGAAAAGCTTTAAATCATGAAAGAAAAATTGAATATCTTCCATATTATGCCAACAATAAATATCCAAATCAGAACTTATTATAGCCAGAACGCCTTTAAAAGTCATATGAACAAGATTAACCAGAAATTCAGGGGAGGTTGAAGCATCCTTACCAGATAAGGCATCTTTGAAGGATTTAGAAGAAGTATCCTTAGATTTGACCAACAAAAAATTTGCCCTAGGAGGAGCAGCAGAAATCATCAGTTTAGCTTTGCCAAATGCAAGATTGGACTCCATGGTAGCCATCAAAATTAAGGGAGAGGAGGATAGTCGGCCAAAGGTCAAAAAAAGAAGTGCTTACCAGCGAAAATCAACACAGCAGCTAGGAGAAATCATGAAGGAAAATGGGGTTCTTAAATCACTAGATTTTTGAAACGGGGAAGGAAATAGAGTTTTGGTTTGTTTAGGTTTAGGTTAGGTTAGTTGGGGTTTTGTTTAGTGGGTTTAAGGTTTAGGTTTAGGTTTTAGGGTTTAGGTTTGGGGTTTAGAGTTTTGGGTTTAGTTTTTAGGGTTTGGTTAGGTGATTTAGGGTTTAGGGTTTAGTTTAGAGTTTAGTGGGGTTTAGGTTTATGGTTTACATTTTAGGTTTAAGGTTTAAGTTTTAGTTTAGGGTTTAAGATTTTTTTTAACAGAGAATAAATTTATATTCAACATTTCTTCTTTTCAATTTCATCAACCAAATAGCACCCCAAGTTTTCTAAGACACAAGTGATGACATAAATAAAAAATGAGCACCCATAAAGAAAATGAAAAACCCAAGATAAGTAGAACCATCTCTATAAAGACACCATAAGCAGGTGTAGATCACCATTCTTCAATTCTCTAGTTCCCAAAGACAACTAACCTCCCAAGTAGAGATCCACCATCATATCCCTGATCTCTCCTTACTTCACCACCATGACTTTAACCTCCGTCGCTCCTCCTACCTCCATAATCACCACTACTTTGACCACCACCTCCTTATCCACCAACACCTCTAGATCCCCCACCACCACTAGCCATTGCCTTGCCTCCATAGATCTAGACTGGCCTGGCTGGGATGTTCACCATTAAGGTTCTTCCCATTCTGGTTTAAGTTTTAGAGTTTTGGGTTTGGGGTTTGGGGTCAAGGGTCTGCAGTGTTTAGGGTTTAGGTTTAGGCTTTAGGGTTTAGGGTTTAGGGTTTAGGCTAGGGTTTAGTGGGGTTTAGTTTGTTTGGAGTTTAGGGGTCAGGTTTAGGGGTTTAGGGGGGTTTAGGATTTAGGGTTTAGGGTTTTTTATAAAAAAGTAAACCAACAAGTTTAGGTTTATTTAGTTAATTTCATTTATTTTATTTATTAGTTTAGTTTAGGTTTATTTTTATTTTATTTAATTTAGTTTATTTATTTTAGGTTTTTATTTTAGTTTAGGTTTTTATTTTTTTATTATTTTGTAGGTGTATTTTAGTTGATTTTATTTTATTTTATCTTTTGTGTTGTTATTTTTATTTTAGGTTTAGTTTAGTTTTATTATATTTTTAAGTTTATGTTTTAGGTTTTATTTTAAGATTATTTTTTTTTTAGTCTAGGTTTAGGTTTATTTTAGTTTTAGATTTTATTTTATTTTAGGTTTCATTATTTAGTTTTAGTTTATTTTTTTTATTTTATTTTTATTTTATTTAGGTTTAGGTTTTCTTTAGTTTGTGGTTTATTTTTTTATTTATTTTAGGTTTTATTTTTTATTTTTTTTTAGGTTGAGTTTTTTTTTTAGTTTTTATTTTATTTTATTTTAGGTTTATTTTATCATTTCATTTCTTTTTTTATTTTTTTTTGTTTAGTTTTATTTATTTATTTTATTTTAGTTTTTATGTTTTATTTTATTTTATTTTATGTTTAGGTTTTAGTTCAGGGTTTTATCTCATTTTATTTTTTCTATTTTATTTAGGTTTAGCTTCTTTTATTTATTTTAATTTTATGTTTTATTTAGTTTCGATTTAGGTTGTTAGGTTTTTAGGTTTTATAATTTATGGTTTAGGGTCAGTTTAGGGTTTAGGGTTAGTTTAGGGTTTAGGATTTAGGGCTTAGGGTACGGTGTTTAGGGTTTAGAGTTTAGGGTTTAGTGTTTATAGATTTTTTAATAGAGAATAGATTTAGATTCAACATTTCTTCTTTTCAATTTCATTAACCAAGTAGCACCCCAAGTTTTCTAAGACACAAGTGATGAAATAGATAAGAAACGAGCCCCCATAGAGCAAATTAAAAACCCAAGATAAGTAGAATCATATTTACTATAAAGAAAGTTCCATAAGCAGCAGATTGATCACGAGTTCTAAGTTTCTCAACTTCCCAACCAACCAACCTCTCAGTAGTAAGATCCGCCATCATATCCTGATCTCTCCTCCGCCACCACCATGGTAACCTCCTCACTCTTCCCACCTCCATAACCAAAGCTCCACCACCTCCATTTCCATCAAGACCTCAGATTCCCCACCACCATCTGATAACCATCACCTCTTCCTCACCATAACCTAGAGATCAGATGTTTCTGCCATTGGTGAGCCTCCATTAAGGTTCTAGGTTTTAGGGTTTAGGTTTAGGGTTTAGGGTTTAGTGTTTGGTGGTTTAGGTTTAGGTTACAGGTTAGGGTTTAGGTTGGTTTAATGGTTAGTTTTAAGTTTTGGTTTTTTAGGGTTTTAAGTGGTTTAGGGTTTAGGTTTAGGTAGTACTTTTAGGTTGTATATTTAGGGTCTGTTAGGCTAGGGTTTTGTGTACATATGGTATTTTAGGTTTTAAAGTTTTTTTAAAAAAAAATCAAAACCAAGTTTAGTTTATGTTAATTTTTATTTATCCGAGTTTATTTTTTATTTTTATTTTCATTTAGTTTAGTTTATTTAGTTTATTTTTATTTTATTTATTTTTTTTATTTATTTTAGTGAGTTTATTTTATCTTATTTATTATTTTTTTTCTTTTTATTTTGAGGTTTAGTTTATGTTTTTATTTTATTTTTTTTCGAGGTTTTGTGGCTCTTAGGTTTATTTTTAAGTCTTATTTTGTAGTTTAGGTTTATTTTAGTTTAATCTAGTTTAGTTTTGGTTTATGTTTAGCTAGTTTTACTCATCTTTAGCCAGCATTTTACTATCATCTTTGTTTTATTTATTTAGGTTTATTTTTAGCCTTTTAAGATTCTAGGGTCATAGGGCTCAGGGGCCTAGGTTTAGTGGCTCTTTTAGCAGGGCCTAGTGTCAGTCAGGGTTGTGGAGGCTTGTATTTGGCTTCAGAGCCCAGGCTCTGGGTCAGGCCTTTGGCCTATGGCCTGGATTATCACTTTATGGATCAGGCCTGTGTGGCCAGCTCAGTGCCTAAGTGTTTCAGGGCCCAGGCTCCAGGGTCTAGTGCCCAGCTTAGGCGCCTGGCCACCCAGCCAGTTTAGGGTTTGGCTCTTCAGTGATCATGGCAGGCACAGGTGTATATTTAGGTCAGACAGAGGGCTCACAAATGTAGCAGGGTTTAGACTCAGGGACTTGGGGGCTCAGCCTTAGCTTAGGGTTTAGGCCTCTAAGGTCTTTAATCAAAAACCAAGCAGATTTGGCCCAATTTATTTATTTTATTTATCTTTTATTTTATTTATTTTTTTATTTTATTTAGTTTATTTCAGGTTTTTATCTTTTTAAGTTTTTTTTTATTCTTTTTTTTATGCTTTATTTTACTGAGTTTATTTTATTTTATTTTTTATTTTGTTTAGATTTTATTTTAGGTTTATTTTAGGTTTTATCTTAATTTTTATTTATTTATATTTAGTTTTAGTTTTATTTTATGAGTTTATTTATATTGTTTATTTTATTATTACATTTTTTTTTTATTTAGGTTTAGTTTTATATTAATTTTAGGTTTATTTTAAGGTTTAGGTTTTTATTTTATTTTATTTTATTTATTTTAAGTTTATTTTATTTTAGTTTTATTTTATGTAGGTTTTATTTTAATTTAGTTTAAGTTTAATTATTTTATTTTAGTTTAATATTTTATATTTTATTTAGTTTTAATTATTTTATTTTTAGTTTTAAATTTTTTTTGATTTATTTTATCTAGTTTATCATTTTTTTTATTTAATTTTTTATTTTTTTTTTTTTTTAGTTTAGTGTTGGGTAGTTGCTTTAGGTTTAGGTTTATAAGTTTAGGGTTTTAGATTTAGGTTAGGATTTTATTATTATTATTTTTATTTTATTTTGGGCTTTTATTTTTAGATTTATTTATCTTTTTATTTAGTTTTTATTTTTATTTTATTTTTTAGGTTTAGGTTTATTTTTTTTTATTTTGGGTTAGGTTTTATTTTATTTTATATTTTAGGTTTAGGTTTTTTTTTTATTTTATATTTTATAGTTTAGCTTATTATTAGTTTTTTTTTCTATTTTATTTTATTTAGGGTTTAGTTTTTTTAGGAGGTCAGGTTATTTAGCTATTTATCTAGTTTTTTTATTATCTTTATCTAGCTCAGTTTTATTTATGAGATTTTTTATTTTATGTTTAGTTTTAGGTTATTTTTAGGTCTTTTTTATTTAGTTTTAATTTTATTTTAAGTCTATTTATTTTATTTTATTTTAGTTTTATTTATGTTTTTTATTTTAGGTTTATTTTTTATTTTAGTTTAGATTTTTTATTTTTATTTTATTTTATCTTTTACTTTGCCTTAGTTTTATTTAGGTTTATTTTAGTTTATGTTTTTAATTTATCTTATTTTATTTTTTAGTTTAGTTTCTTTTATTATTATTTTGTTAATTTGTATCAGTTTTGGCCTGCATTTATCTTTTTGGTTTGGCTCCAGGGGCCTAGGGTCTTGCTGGTTGGTATTTAGGTAGGCAGGGGTCCCAGTGGAGGCTCAGATTTAGGTTTTAAAACCTTTAGTCCAGATCTTAGAGGTCCAGTCTTTTATCTTTATATCTCTTTATTTTATTTTTAACCATAGCTCAGCCTCTTTTTCATCAAGTCTATCTAGCCCAGGCCTGTGGATCAGGCCTGAGGGCTCAGCCTCTGGCTCAGTGGCCTAGGCCTATAACCTGAGGGGCCCATGGCTCAGGGGCCCAGCTTTTTTATCTCATGCCTTGTGGCTCAGCCAGCCTCATGGCCCAGGGGCCCAGGTTTTCTCAGAGTTCAGTGGCGCCTTTCAGGCAGCCCAGACTCAGTGGCCAGTGCCCCAGGCCCATGTCACCACTGTGGGCCCAGTGGGTCTTGTAAGCCTGGTGGCCTCAGCCTTTGGGCCTGTGCAGTAGCTTCAGGCCTAGGTCAGGCCCAGGCCTAGGGCTCAGGGCCTAGGCCAGGTGGGCTCAGATCAGGGCATGGCCTCAGGGCCTAGGGTCTCAGTGGTTCACCAGTCAGGGTCAGAGTCTCAGCCTGGCAGCCCAGTTTGAGGGGCCAGTGGTTTAGTGTGAGTTACCAGTGTTTGGGACCTGTGGCTAAGGCAGTATGGTTTTAGCCCAGTGGGGCCTTTGGTCAGGGTTTAGGATCTAGGTCAGGGTTTAGGGTCAGGGCCTAGATATATTATAAAATTATGCAAAACGGTAGGTTTAGGGGATTATTTTTTATTTTATATTTTATTTTTTTATTTTATTTAGGTTTATTTTTTATTTTTTATTTTGTTTATTTATTTATTTAAATTTATTTAGGTTTTATTTTAGTTTTATTAGGTTTAGGTTTATATTTATTTTTTAGTTTAGTTTTACTTTTATTTTATTTTTTAGGTTGAGGTTTTATTTTTTAAATTTTAGGTTTTGGTTTAGTTTTTTTTCATTTTTAGTTTAGGTAGGTTTTATTTTATGTTTATTTTAGGGTTTAATTTACAATTTTTAATGTTTTAGGGTTAAAGTTTAGGGTTATACGCTTAAGTTTTTTGGGTTTAGGGTTTAGATTTAGTTTAGGATTTAGGATTTAGATTTAGGGTTTAGGGTTTTCTAAAAAAAAAAAAGTAAACCAAGATATTTTAAGTTTATTTAGTTTATTTAGTTAATTTTATTTATTTTATAGATTATTTTATTTTTAATTTTATTTAGGTTTTATTTATTTTTTTATTTAGTCTATCATTTATTTTAGGTTTAATTATTTTAGTTTAGTTTTATCTTTGTTTTAAGGTTTAGGTTTTCATTTATGTTTATTTTTAGTTTAGTTTTATTTTATTTTATTTTTTGGTTTAGTTTTATTTTTTTATCTTAGTTTAGGTTTTGGTTTAGTTTAGGGTTTAGAAGTTTAGGGTTTAGGATTAGTTTTGAGGTAATGGGCAGTTTGTGGGGTTTTCTTAATTTTTTATGTTTTAATTTTATAATTTATAATTATTTTAAATTAAATATAACATAGTTTATTTATTTATTTTAGTTTATTTTAATTTTATTTAGTATATTTATTTTAAGTTTCTTTATTTAGTTTAGATTTTATTTATTTTATTTTAGTTTATTTATTTATTTAATTTAAGTTTATTTTAGTTTTAGATTAGCAGCTTTTTATTTTAGTTTATTTCAAATTTTATTTATGTTGAAGTTTATTATTTATCTTATTTTTAAGTTTCTTTATTTAGCTCAGGTTTTAGGCTCTGTGGCCAGCTCAGTGGATGGGGTTTAGGCTAGGCCTAGTGGCTCAGGATCAGTGGGTGGGTTTGTGGTAGATCAAGACAGGGTTTGGTTTAGGGCTAGATTTAGCTCCAGGGTCTGGCTGTGGCAGCACAGGGCTAGGGCTTTGGGCCCAGCCTTAGCCCAGAGTCTTGGGGCCTATAAGTCCAGCCTCAAGAGCCTAGGGTCAGGCCTAGCCCAGGGTTGATCAGGCCAGGGTGGTCAGGCCTAGGGCTAAGGCCTAGGTTTCAGGGCTCACTAGGATTAGGGCTCTGGGCTCAGGCGCCTAGAGATCTTTTAAATTAGTAACCCAGAGGGTCTTGGTTTATCAATTTATTTTTTATATATTAGTTTATTTTATTTCTTTCTTTATTTAGGTTAATTTTTTTATCTTTTATTTAATTTAGTTTATTTATCTGAGTTTATGTTTTTATCTTTAGCATTTTATATTTATGTTTATTTTTATGTTTATTTTTTGTTAATTTTATTTTATTTTATTTCTCAGTTTAAGTTTATTTTTTATTCAAGTTTTATTTAGTTTAGATCAGGCAGGTTTTAAGGTTTAGGGTTTAGGTTATTAGTTTAGGTTTTTTGTGGTTTTAGGGTGTGGGTCATGGCTAACCCAGCCTGCTAGGTTTGAAGTTTAGGGTTTAAGTTTGAGTTTAGATTTTAAGATTTAAGTTTAAGTTTTAGGGTTTTAGCATTTTAGGATTTAGGGTTTTACTTAGGTTTAAGTTTTTGAGCTTTAGGTTTTAAGTTTTAAGTTTTGGGTTTAAGTTTAGTAGATTTAAGGTTTAAGTTTTAGGTTTAGGGTTTATTTAGGAGGTTTAGGTTTAAGGTTTAGGTTTAGGTTTAGTTTAGTTTAGGTTTAACATTTAGGTTTAGGGTTTTAGGTTTAGGTAAAGGGTTTAGAATTTGTTTTAAATTAGTTCGGTATTTAGTTTATTTAGTTTATTTTTTATTTATATTAGTTTATTTTATTTTTTCTTTTTAGGTTAATTTTTTATTTTATTTAATTTAGTTTATTTATTTGGGATGTTTTTATTTTAGCTTATTTTATATTTATATTTATTTTATGTTTATTTTTTTTTTATTTTATTTCTTAGGTTTAGTTTTATTTTTATTTTAGTTTTTAGGTTTTTTAGGTTTTAAGGTTTAGGTTTAGTTTTATTTAGGTTTAGTGTTTTTGTTTAAGGTTTTAGGGTTTAGTTTAGGTTTATATTTTGGGTTATAGTTTAGGATTCTGTTTAAACTTTAGGGTTTAGGGTTTTAGGTTTATGATTTAGGTTTTAGTTTAGGGGTTTAGGGTTACTTAGGGTTTAGGTTTAGTTTAGGGTTTTATGATTTAGGGTTTAGGGTTTATAGTTTAGGAGCTTATGTTAGAAACTTAGGGTTTAGAGTTGAGTTTAGGGTTAGGTTTGGGTTTTAGGTTTAGGGTTTAGGTTGTAGGTTTTAGGGTTTAGAGTTTGGTTTAGGATTTAGGTTTGTAGGTTTATAGTTTAGAGTTTAGGGTTTAGAGTTTTTAGTCTTTAGGTTAGTTTAAGGTTTAGGGTTTGGTGAGTTTGAAGATTATTTATAAAAGAAAACATTTTTAAAAATCTTAGATAGAAATAGAAACAGGAAGATTGGGATTAGAATAAGTTATTACATGGTTGAAATATTATTGTTAAGAAAATTACTTGTATTTACTAAGATCAATTCTTTAGAGTGTTATTCTAAAGCAAAAAAATTAAAATTATAAATGAGTACATGAACAAATTTGAAGTATTGTTGTTATCTTCTAAAATTAGGGAAAGATTAAGCTAATGTTGTGTAGGTTTAGATTGACCTGAGCCCTAAACTTAAAAGAGACACTACATAAAATTAATTTACATTTGGCTTTTCAACAAACTTTAGATTTTGAATAACATCAAAAATTCTTGCACCTAAAAGAATGTCATCAAATGTCAGAATTATTATTTCCACCATTAAATCAAATTCAAATGAATACATCTAAATGAAGTAACACTATTAATAAAAATAGAAAAGATGATAGATACTATGTTGGGATGCAAAATCTTTGTTAAATCATATTTTAGATGTTAGCAAAAAGTCTATGAGTGTCCTAAATCTCTCATAAAACTATGCTACCTGTTTTTAAGCATTGACTTAGGAGTTTTAGTTGAGCTTTCTTGCTTTTGTGTTGAAGCGAATTATTTGTTACATTATGTTGCATCATTGAGTCTCAAATAATGGTTAAATCCTATGTAGAGATATTGAGTTTGGATTATTCTTCTTACGCACTACTTATTGAGAGATTTTATCAAATACAATCACTATTTTAAAAATCACATTCAGCAATATTTTGCTTCAAGTCTCCCTAATTTTCCAAGATCTCAAGCACGATCTCAAAGCATTGAAATCCTACTAGAGAGAGCTTTTTAAAAGAATAGATTTAGCTCCTCGACATATCTATTAAATTGAAAGAGCTGTAGTTAAGAAGACAATATCTATTAGAGAGAAGTTTTGTGATTATTTTTTATTTAGTTTGGTTTATTTATTTTAGTTTAAGTTCTTTATTTTAGTTTATTTTTTAGCTTTAAGTTTTGTATTAAGTTCATTTTTTAGTTTAGCTTTATTTTTATTTTCTTTTTTAGGTTTAGGTTTTATTTTTTACTTTTAGGTTAAGGTTAGGCTTTTATTTTACTTTTTTAAGGTTAGGTTTTATGTTTTTATTTTAGGTTTATTTTTAGGTTTTATTTTTTTATTTTGGTTTAGGTTTATTTTCATTTTATTTTATTTTACTTAGTTTTGGTTTAGGTTTATGTTTAGTTTATTTTAGATTTAGGTTTAGGTTTTATATATTTTAGTTTAGTTTTTATTTTACTTTATTTTTATTTTAGGTTTAAGTTTTTTTTAGTTTTAGGTTTAGGTTTTATTTTTTATATATTTTAAAGTTTATTTTTTAGGTATAAGGTTTTATTTAGTTTTTATTTTAGGTTTATTTTATTTTTATTTTAGGTTTAGTTGTTATTTTATTTAGGTTTTTTACTTTTTAGTTTAGTTTAGGTTTTTATTTATTTTATTTTAGTTTAATTTTTATTTTATATTTTATTTTCTTCTTTAGGTTTCAATTTTGGTTTAGGTTTTTTTACTTATTTTATTTCTAGGTTTTATTTAGTTTATGTTTAGCTTTTTATCTTTTTTGGGTTTAGGGTCTAAGGTTTAGGGTTTAGGGTTTAGGATTTAGGGTTTAATTTTTTTCTTCAAAAAATTAAGTAAACTAGTAGGTTTAGGTTTATTTAGCATATTTAATTTATTTTTTATTCTTTATAATTTTCTTTATTTTTTTATTTTTATTTAGGTTTATTTTTTATTTTTATTTAATTTAGTCTATTTATTTTAGGATTATTAATTTTAATTTAGGTTTTCTATTTTAGTTTATTTTTTATGTTTAGGTTTATTTTTAAGTTGAGTTTTATTTTTATTTTATTTCTTAGGTTTAAGATTTCTTTTTAATTTTTGAGGTTTTGGTTTAGGTTTTTATTTTATTTTTTTAGGTTTAGGTTTTAGGTTTTTTTTGGTTTATTTTTAGGTTTTAGTTTTTAGTTTAGCTTTAGATTCATTTTTAGTTTATTATATTTCATTTAGTTTAGGTTTAGTTTATTTTCAGTTTTATTTATTTTAGTTTAAGTTTATTTTATTTTATGTATTTTATTTTAATTTTAGGTTAAGTTTTTTTTTAGTTTATAGTTTAGGTTTTATATTTTTTATTTTTAGGTTTATTTTATTTTATTTATTTTATTTTTATTTTAGGTTAAGGTTTTTTTTAGTTTAGATTTTATATTTTATTTATTTTAAGGTTTTATTTTAAGGTATTTTTTAGGTTTAGGCTTTTATTTACTTTTTATTTTATTATTTTATGTTTATTATTATTTTGTTGTTTTTTTTATTCTTAAGTATATTTTATTTTTTAGTTTAGTTTAGGTTTTTATTTATTTTATTTTAGTTTTTTAAACTTTTTTTTTATTTTATTTTTAGGTTTAGGTTTAGGATTTAGTTTAGGATTTTATTTTATCTTATTTTTATTTTATTTTATTTAGGTTTAGGTTTTAGGTTTTAGTTTTGAGGTTTAGGGTTTAGGGTTTAGGCTTTAGGTTTATGGTTTAGGCTTTAGGGTTTATGGTTTTTAAGGTTTAGTTTTTACGGTTTAGGGTTAGTATAGGGTTTATGATTTTAGGGTTTTAAGTTTAGGGTTTAGGGTTCAGGGTTAGGGTGCAAGGTTTAGGGTTTAGGGTTTTAGGGTTTGTACTTTTAAGTTTAGTTGAGGTTTTGATTTATTTTATTTTAGTTTAGTTTTTATTTTTTTATATTATTTTATATTTAGGTTTAGGTTTAAGGTTAGGCTTTAGTTTAGGTTTTTATTTTATTTTATTTTATTATTTTATAGGTTTATTTTCATTTATATTGTTTTTATTTAGGTTTTAGGTTTTAGGTTTTAGGTTTTTTAGGCTTAGGTTGGTTTAGGGTTTAGGGTTTTGGGTTTGGTTTTAGGTAGTTTTAGTTTAGGTTTTAGTTTTAGGGTTTAGGTTTTAGGGTTTAGGTTTAGTGTTTTATGTTTTAGGGTTTTATTTATGGTTTAGCTTTTAGTTTAGGGTTGTAGGTTTAGGGTTAATTTTAGGGATTTATGGTTAGGTTTTCTTTTTTAAATTAGTAATTTTTAGGTTTTTAGTTTATTTTTTTATTTTAGTTTAGTTTATTTTTTATTTAGGTTTATTTTTTTATTTTTTATTTAGGTTTTAGTTAGTTTTATTTTATTTTAGGTTTATTTTATTTTTATTTTAGGTTTAGTTTTTATTTTATTTAGGTTTTTTATTTTTTAGTTTAGTTTGAGTTTTTATTTATTTAATTTAATTTAATTTTTTATTTTTTATTTCATTTTCTTTTTATATTTAGGTTTAGGTTTTAGTTTATGTTTTCTTTTATTTTATTTTAGGTTTTTGTGAGATTTAGGTTTAGGTTTTAGGTTTTTTTTAGGTTTAGGGTTTAGGTTTGGGTTTAGGGTTTTGGGTTTTAGGGTTTAGGGTTGTTGGTTTAGGGTTAGTGTCTTTTATTTTTTTTTATGGTATAGGGTTTAGGATTGTAGGTTTTGGTTTATAGTTTAAGGTTAATTCTAGGGTTTTAGGTTTAGTGTTTAGGGTTTAGGATTTAGGGTTTATGGTTTAGGGTTTAGGGTTTAAGGTTTTTTTTAATTAATAAAACTGGTAGGTATATTTAGTTTATTTTTTATTTATTTTAATTTATTTAATATTTTATTTTTATTTAGGTTCATTTTTTTCAGTTTGGTTTATTTATTTTAGTTTAAGTATTTTATATTAGATTATTTTTTTGAGTTTTGTTTTATTTTTTATTTTTTGGTTTGGTTTATTTTTATTTTAAGGTTTAGTTTTTTATTTTTTATTTTTTTTTAGTTTTTTATTTTAGGTTTTTTTTAGGTTTTATTTTAGTTTGGGTAGGTTTATTTTTTAGTTTTATTTAGGTTTGGTTTATGTTTTAATTATTTTAGTTTAGGTTTAGGTATTTTATTTTATTTATTTTAAGTTTAGGTTTGTTTTTTTTTTTAGTTTATGGTTTAGGTTTTATTTTTTTATATATTTTTAGGTTCAATTTTTAGGTTTATTTCTTATGTTTATTTTTTTATTTAGTTTTTATTTTATTTTATTTTAGGTTTATTATATTTTCTTTTATTTAGGCTTTTTTCAGGTTTATTTTATGTAATTTATTTCTTGTTTTTATTTTATTTAGATTTTTTTAGGTTTTTTTTTATTTTTTTAGTTTAGTTTAGGTTTTTATTTATTTTATTTTTAGTTTAGCTTTTATTTTTTATATTGGTTTATTTTTTTAGGTTTAGGTTTAGGTTTTCATTTAGGTTATTATTTTATTTTATTTAGGTTTTGCTTTATTTCTTTATTTTGTTTTTAGGTTTTATTTAGTTTAGGTTTAGGTTTTTAGGTGTTTAAAGTTTAGGGTTTAGGGTTTAGGGTTTAGGCTTTATGGCTTAGGGTTGTAGGTTTTAGGATTTCGGGTTTAGGATTTAGTGTTTAGGCTTTAGGGTTTAGGGTTTAAGGTTTACAATTTAGGGTTTAGGGTTTAGGGTTTAGGGTTTTAGGGTTTAGGGTTTAGGGTTTTGGTTTATATATTTTTTAAATTTTTTTTTTTTTTAAATTAAGTAAACTTATAGGTTTAGGTTTATTTAGTTTATTTTTTATTTATTTTAGTTCATTTTATTTTTTTATTTTTATCTTTATTTTTTATTTAGGTTTTTATTCAATTTTATTTTATCTTGTTTTAGGTTTATTTTATTTTTATTTTAGCTTTTTTATTTTTTTTTTAAATTTAAATTTTTATTTATTTTATTTTAGTTTAGTTTTTATTTTTGATTTTATTTTCTTTTTAGGTTTAGGTTTTGGTTTTAGTTTATGTTTTTATTTTATTTTATTTTTATATTTTATTTTAATTTTGGTTTTTTATTTATTTTATTTTTATGTTTTATTTAGTTTAGGTTTAGGTTTTTAGCTTTCTAGGGTTTTGGGCTTTGGGTTAGTTCAGGATTTTTTTTAGGGAAATTAAGGAATTTTTTATTGCCACAAAAAAGTACAAAGTCCTTCTGAAAGAGCTACAATAAGTCCTAAATAGATAAACCTCCTAACTATTACAATATTGAAGGAAAGAAAGCAAAAGAAAAACCAAAAATCAATAGGAAAAAATCCATGTGAGGGAGCAAACTTCATTTGGTCCTTTTAATACCGTGATCATTTTTAAAAAGAAAACATGCATTTGAAAGGATGAGTACAATTAAGCAAGCATAGAAAGTAAATGCAAACATAAGGAGTAAAGTAAAGAAAAGGCTCAGCTCATTACAATCATCTCGAGCAACACTATATGTAAGAAGCCAAACTTAGGAGAAGGGTTACAATTACATATACTCAACCAAAAGAAGAAAGAGTGGGAAACATCAAATATCATAGGCGATACCTCGTGTAGCCCATCATCCAAAGTCCATCATCTAGCAATGCTACAAAATCCTCCAAATAACAAACATAATAGCCAACCACCAAGCCCAATAAGGCAAATAATCAACCAACCATCAGAGATAGCAGCAATACTGTAGGAGCACCACAAAAGCCACCAACAAAAAGGAATAACAAAATCCAAAGGAACAAGCATCATGACAGGGGAAACAACACAAACTAGAGATAAACAAGAGAAAAAAAAAAGAAAAACACAAGTGCTTATATCCTCCACCAACAATGAAAAAAAAAAGATCAAGTAAAACACCCTATAAGGCTACCCAAATAGAAAAAGGGGTCAATTGCCCAAGAGAGAGAAAAACAAAGTAGAGGAAAAAAATACAAGTCATAGAAAGAACACCAAGAAGTTCCCAGAACAATCACCGAAGGAGCATAAAAAATTAGCCAAAATAGCCAACCCTCCAAACCAACCTAGCCAGCCAATATAACTAGCCAAACTTGCCGACCAACATATCCTCCTAGCCAACCACCATAGCAGTAGAAAACTGAAGTCAGTGTATAGAATAACATCAGTCATCAAGCCAAAATCACCCAAGATAGCCAATGAAAGGGTAGAAGCATACTACAGTCACCAAACCCAACCAAGGCAAAAGAAAATATGATCTAGGTAAGTAGAAACTGACCCAAAGACAAAAAAAGCTACAAAAAGAAGATAAACTACAAGCCAACCAACAGGAACAACAGCAATAAAGGCACCCAACTAAGACACCAGCACCCTAACCCAACGAACAACCACAAAATAACCTTCATCCAGCCAATCTAGAATAATACCCAAACCCAAAGCCACTACAGCCAAGAGAGGAAGGCTAATACAGGAGGTTAAAACCATAACCAAAAGAAACAAAACAAAATCAGCAAAAATAACCACCAAGTGCCAGTCAACAAAATTGACAAAAAATAGCCAACCAACAATCTCCACCATGCCAAAATCAAGCTAGTGATAAACCAGTGCAACCCCCTTGATCAGTCAACAACAAAAAAAATGAAAAAATATATAATCAGCCATCCAACCATCCCAACCAGCCAAAAATGCTAGCCATCCAACAATGCTACCCTGTCAACCACCACAGTAGCAGATCCAAATCAGGTAAGTTAGCAAGTAGCCTAGAAAATAGGCAAAATCCATATGAAAAGAAAAACCTACAGCAGCCACAGGCACAACCCAAAAGGAGGATATAAAAAATATCCATGAGAAAATTATGGTAAACACCCAGCCAGACAGACATAAGCCACCAAGCTGAAAAAACCAAAACAACCTAGGCTACAATTACAACAACCACCAGGTAGCAAAAACTAGGCCAATCCAAAAGTAATAGATCAAAAACATAACCCAGCTCAGGCCAAAGAGGGAAAATAATTAGATAACCATAACCCAAATAGGGTTGAACAATGGGCAACCAAAAGCAAAAGATCATCAAAAAGCAACAGAAACCAAGAATTTATAATCGAGATAAGGCAATACTATCAGATTAACCAAACGCTTAATAGTTTAAGCAAAGTTTTGTTGTCAAATAAAGTGAATTCGGTTAAGTTGACATCAAAGTTAGTCAAGTAATCACACAAGCATTACCTTCGAAGGATGTGGGAAACTTTAAAACAAACTTAAGAAAGAAGATTTTTTGTATGATTAAAAAGATAAAATAATTCAGCATTCCCATTTCTATTAGAATTAAGCATGAAAAGAAGCAAAAGAGCATCAACATCAATCCAGATGTTGAGGAAGCATGTATTCAAACAAATTTCAATAGCTTTATTAACAGCCATAAGCTCAACAAAAAGAACAAAGCAGGCTTTGAGAGAATAAGCAAAAGCACAAATGACAGTACCTTTAGAATCCTTAAGAATACTACCATAACCATATTAATTGGAAGCAACAGAACCATCAATATTCACTTTAATCAAATTGTCTGTAGGTTTGATCCAATAGATAATCCTAGACCTTTTATAAGAGTCAAACTCAGGCAGAATGATACACAATTTTTTGGATACAAATTTATAACCTCTAAAATGAATATTACTAATAAGATTGGCATTAAGAAGAGCATGAATTTTTTTCTTTAGTTCTAACCAGGATCCTTTTATGGTTCATAGGAATACCACGATATTTAGCATCAATTTTATCCATCCAGATGAACCAGATAAAGGTAATAACAATTAAAACTTTGATTTGACCTTTCATTGTATTTTTGAAATAGACTTTAAGAAGTTGATATAAAGAAAGAGAACCCTGAAAATAGTTGGTATTAAATAAATCATCATACCAAAACCATAATTTAGAAGCAATAGCACCATTGACGAAAACATGATTTACATTTTCAATATGAAAGCAACAATATCACTTTGAAGGTAACTAAAACCCTTTAGACCAGAGCAAAGAGTCCACAGGAATAAAATTATTCAAAATCCTCCAAGCTAAAATTGAATAGGAAATGGGAATGTTATTGTTCCAAAGTTTAATAAAAACATTAGAGGGGTTCTATTTATCTTTAATAAAATTCCAAACCTCTTTAAGTACAAAGTCACCAATATAAGAATGCATAAAAAGAATTTGGTCAGGTTTGTTAGAAGAAATTGGGTACTTCTAAAGTTGTCAAAAGGTGAAATAGGGATATAATTCTCAAGTTTGGTTTCATTCCAATTGTTGTTAAGCTAGAAGGAATTAACTTTGATAGCAATAGTAGAGTGGGTAGATAAAAAGGTGTCAATAGAGCCATTGCCAATCCAATTCTCTTGGAAAAAGAACGAAGAACCCGACTGAATACCCCAAGATATTAATGATTGACAACCCATTTAATGGAGCAAAGCATTTTCCAAATCGGAGAGTCACCAACTTTATAAGCACAGTTAAAGGGACGTTTACCTTGGCAATATTTTTCCATCATAAAATGAGATCAAAGGCTATCATTCTTTCTAAAATTTCACTAGAGCTTATGAGAGAAGGAAGTGATAGCTTCATGAATAGGCTTGCAACCAAGAACACCTTCTCCCAAAGGACCACAACATTTATGCCAAGATGTCCAATGCATTCTTTTGGTAGAATTATTGGATCCCCAAAAAATTTATTAAGCAAACAATCAATTTTGATAAATGTAGCATTAGTGGGGATAATTGTTTGAATCAAATAAAAATGAATGGAGTTGAAGTGATTTTAAGAATAGTGAGCCTACCACTAAAGGAATGTAAATGGAATTCCCAAACAGAAATTTTATTTTAAATTTTTTGAATTATCTCATCAAAGAGATGGGAACGTTTCGAGCCTTTAAAAGCGAAGCAGCCAAGCACTTAAGAGGTAAGTATTGATTTTTAAAATTAGTGATATACAGGATTTGATTGATTTAGTATTGGAGATACTAGAGGAAGTGATATAATAGCTTTTGTTATCATTGATAGAAAGGCCTACCAAATTTATTTAAAAAAGACTTGAGATGCTTGATGAGATGCATAAAAGTAGTGTAGAAAATAATGAAATCATCTATAAAACTTAAATAGGAAATAGGAAGACCACCAACAGTTCTGTAGTACATACTAAGATTGTTTAAGAATAAATTATTGATTCTCCTAGATAAGTACTCAACAACAATAATAAATAAAGTAGGATATAAAGGATCCCCTTGACGTAAGCCATTGGAAGAGGGAAGGACACCCAAGGCTTCCCCATTAAGAAAAATCAAAAACCACACATTATTAATACAATTTTTAATAAGAAAAATAAATTTATTAGAAAACCCAAATAAATTCAGAATATGGAAAAGGAAATCCCAAGAGTTGTTATATAAGCTTTTGGTAATATCTAGTTTGAAAAGAATGTTGCCACCTTTAGTCTTGGCATCAAGATCATGAATTAATTCTTGGACAAGTAAAATATTGTCATAAATGGATCTTCCTCGAGCAAAACCAATTTGGTTGAGAGAGATAATTCTATTAAGTAAATGACTAATTATGTTGGTAAGAAATTTTGTAAATTAGCTTATTGAAGAAGGTGCAAAGATTAATAAGTTAAAAATCACTTCAATAGTCCAAATTATCTTTCTTAGGTAAGAGAATAATATAAGTACTAGAAAAATATTTAGGAAAAGGATAGGGTTAGGGTTAGGGTTAAGGGTAGGGTTAGCATTAGGGTTAGGGTTAGGGGTTAGGGTTAGGGTTAGGGCTTAGGGTTAGGTTAGGGTTAGTGATTAGGGTTAGAGTTAGGGTTAGTTAGTTAGGTTAGGTTAGTTAGTTATAGTTTAGGTTAGTTAGAGTTAGAGTTAGTTAAAACTAGGTTAGATTAAAGTTAAAGATTAAGTTAGGGTTGAGTTAAATTAGGGTTTAAGTTTAGGTTAGATTCGATTAAATATTAGAGTTATAGTTAGGTTTAGGGTTAGATTAGGTTAAAATTAAGTTAATTAATTAGTTAGGATTAGATTTATTAGATTTATTTAGATTGATTTAAAGTTAGATTAAGTTAGGATTTAGGAATTTAAATTAAATAAGGATTTAAATTTAAGATTAAAGTTTAAATTAAAGGTTAGTCAGATTAGATTCAGGTTTAAGTTCGATTAGATTTAAGTTAGATTTTTAGATTAAGTTTAAATTTAGATTCAAAGGTTAAATTTAGGTTTAAATTTAGGTTAGATTAGAGGATTTAAAGATTAAGATTAAAATTAGATTAAGATTAAAGATTTTTAAATTAAAGTTTAGGTTAGGTCAAAATTAAAGTTAGGTTGATTTAGATTTAGGATTAAGGTTAATTAAATTCATTATCAGGTTGGATTTAAGGTTAAGATTCGTCAGATTAAGTTAAAATTCTGATTTGATTCATTTAAGATTAAAGTTTAAAGGTTAGATTCAGAGGTTATAATTAGATTAAGGTTATATTTAAAGTTATAATTCGATTAAAGGTGGTTAGGTATTCAGTTGGATTTAAAGTTCATTTAAGATTTAGTTAAGGATTTAAAGTTTAAGTTAAGATTTAAAGTTAAAATTGGATTAGATTATTATAGTTAGATATTAGGTTTAATTAAGTTTAAATTAATTTAATTTAAGTTTAAGATTTATTAGATTAGATTAGAGTTAGGTTTAGATTAATAGGTTTAATTTAGTTAAGGTTTGGTTTAAGTTTAAATTAGGTTTAAAGTTAAATTTATATTATTTATAGTTTAGAATTTAGTATTAGAATTTAGGTTAGGAGTTTAAGTTAGGGTTAGATTAGGAGTTAAGGTTAGGAGTTAGGAGTTGGTTATAGTTAGGTTAGGTTTAGAGTTTAGGATTTAGAGTTAAGTTAAGGTTAAGTTTAGGAGTTTAGAGTTAGGATTTAGGAGTTAGGTTTAGGGTTTAGGGTTTAAGTTAGGAGTTAGTTAGGGTTAGGATTAAGGTTAGTTTAGGTTTAGTGTTTAGCATTTAGGGTTTAAAGTTTAGGGTTTAGGGTTTTAGATTTAGGTTTAGTTTAGATTGGGATTTTATTATTTATTTAAATTAAGTAAAATAGTAGGTTTAATTTTATTTAGTTTATTTTTTATTTATTCAAGTTTATTTTATTTTTTATTTTTATTTAATCTTATTTTTATTTATTTTTTATTTTATTTTATTTTAGGTTTATTGTATTTTTATTTTAGGTTTAGTTTTTATTTCTAGTTTAGTTTAGGTTTTTAGTTATTTATTTTAATTTAGTTTTTATTTTTTACTATATTTTTTATGTTTAGGTTTAGGTTTAGGTTTTAGTTTATGTTTTTATTTTATTTTATTTTATTTATTTTATCTTGATTTAGTTTTTTAATTTATTTTATTTAGTTTATGCTTACGTTTTTAGCTTTTTTATGGTTTAGGGTTTACGGTTAGTCTAGGGTTTAGGGTTATGGGTTTTGGGTTTAGAGTTTAGGGTTTAGGGTTTAGGGTTTACAATTTAGGGTTTAGGAGGTTAGAGGTTAAGGTTTAGGGCTTTAGTGTTTAGGATTGTAGGTTTATTATTTACGGTTTATGGTTTAGGGTAAGTTTAAGGGTTTAGGGTTGAAGGTTACGGTTTTTATTTTATTTTATTTTATTTTTGATTTAGGGTTAAGGGTTTAGGGTTATAGGATTAGGGTTGTAGGTTTAGGGTTAGTTTTAGTGTTTAGGGTTTAGGTTTATTTAGTTTATTTTAATTTATTTTAGTTTTTTTTTTTATGTTTATTTTTAATTTTTATTTAGTTTAGTTTTTTTATTTTAGGTTTATTTATTTTTATTTAGGATTTTTATTTTAGTTTATTTTTTAGGTTTAGGTTTAGGTTTATCTTTATTTTTTAGTTTAGTTTTATTTTATTTTTTTTTTTAGGTTTAGGTTTTATTTTTTATTTTTAGGTTTAGGTTTAGGTTTTTATTTTATTTTTTAGGTTTAAGTTTTAGGTTTTTATTTTTGGTTTATTTTTGGTTTTATTTTTAAGTTTAGGTTTATTTTTATTTTAATTTATTTTATTTTATTTAGTTTATGGTTTAGGTTTAGGTTTATGTTTTATTTGTTTTAGTTTAGTTTATTTTAGTTTAGGTTTAGGTTTATTTAATTTTATTTATTTTAGGTTTAGTTTTTTTTAGTTTATGGTTTAGGTTTTATTTTTTATTTACTTCTTGGTTTTATTTTTTGGTTTATTTTTTAGGTTTAGGTTTTTATTTAGTTTTTATTTTATTTTAGTTTTATTTTATGTTTAGTTTATATTTTATTTAGGTTTCTTATTTTTTGGTTTATTTTATTTTTTAGTTTTGTTTATGTTTTTATTTATTTTATTTTAGTTTAATTTCTATTTTTTATATATTTTATTTTTAGGTTCTCATTTAGGTTTAGGTTTTAGGTTAGGATATTATTTTATTTTATTTTATTTTATTATTTTGGTTTAGGTTTTTCTATTTATTTATTTATTTTAGTTTTATTTAGTTTAGGTTTAAGTTTTTAGGTTTTTAGGGTTTTGGGTTTTGGGTTAAGGGTTTAGGGTTATAGGTTTTAGGGTTTAAGGTTTAGGGTTTAGGGTTTAGGGTTTAGGGTTTAGAGTTTAAGATTTTTTTAGGGTTTAGGGTTTAGGGTTTTTGGGTTTAGATTATAGGTTTAGGGTTGTAGGTTTAGGATTTAGGGTTAATTTTAGGGTTTAGGGTTTATGGTTAGGGTTTTTTTGTTCTCTTTATTATTTTTTTATTTTTTTAAATTAAGTAAACATGTAGGTTTATGTTTAATTAGCTTATTTTTTATTTATTTTAGTTTATTTTTTATTTATATTTAGATTTATTTTTACTTTTAATTTTTTTTGGGTTTTTATTTAGTTTTTATTTTATTTTATTTTAGGTTTATTTTATTTTTATTTTAGGTTTAGTTTAGTTTAGGTTTTCATTTATTTTATTTTAATTTAGTTTTTATTATTTATTTTATATTCTTTTTAGGTTTAGGTTTAGGTTTTAGTTTATGTTTTATTTTATTTTATTTTGTACTTTATTTTGCTTTAGGTTTTTTTATTAGTTTTATTTTTAGGTTTTATTTACTTTAGGCTTAGGATTTTAGCTTTTTAGGGTTTAGGGTTTAAGGTTTACGGTTTAGGGTTAGTTTAGGATTTAGGGTTTAGGGTTAGTTTAGGATATATGGTTTAGGGTATAGGGTATGGTGTTTAGGGTTTAGGGTTTAGGTTTTAGGGCGT
The DNA here is from genome assembly GCA_021442155.1 of Cymbidium sinense. Lineage (NCBI taxonomy): Eukaryota > Viridiplantae > Streptophyta > Magnoliopsida > Asparagales > Orchidaceae > Cymbidium > Cymbidium sinense. Next base: position 188,573,329 of record CM038214.1, read on the forward strand.
ATGATTTAGGGTTTAGGGTTTTAGGTTTTAGGGTTTAGGGTTAAGGGTTTAGGGTTTAGAGTTTAGGGTTTAGGGTTTTAGCATTTAATATTTAGGGTTTAATGTTTAAAGTTTAGGGTTTTATGGTTTATAGTTTAAGGTTTAGGGTTAGGGTTTTTTTGATATTTTTTTTTTATTTAGGGTTTATTGTTTAGGGTTTAGGGTTTAGGGTTGTAGATTTACGGTTAGGTTCAGGGTTTAGGGTTTAGGGTTTAGGTTTAGGAATTATTGTTTAGGGTTTAGGGTTTAAGGTTTTTTTTTAAATATATAAAACTAGTAGGTTTAGGTTTATTAAGTTTATTTAAGTTTATTTTATTTTTTATTTTTATTTATTTTTGTTATTTATTTTTATTTAGTTTAGTTTATTTTATTTTAGGTTTTTTATTTTAGTTTATTTTTTAGACATAAGTTTATTTTTAATTTATTTTATTTTATTTAGTTTAGGGTTTAGGTTTAGTTTATTTTAGGTTTAGCTTTAGGTTTTACTATTTTGACTAGTTCAACTAAGTTAGGTGTAAGAGAACACGAATATCCTTTGTTGGTCACATTGCCCTTGTGGCACCATTTCATCCACTCTTTGATCTGTTTAAGGTTAGTGTAAGGAACCCAAGCGGCATCCTATCTTATATCAACACAAGAAAAATACAAACTACACACAAGCACATGAACAAATACACATCTTTTGTCTCGGGCTACTTTGATGAGGGATAACACCCCCCGTAGCCCTCACTCTTTAGCTGCTCTAGATCAGGCTGACGTGTTACCCTGCTAGTGCATCACCCCAGTGGTCCCTTATTTAGGAGGATGTAAATCTTCTACACTTTCCTCCCTGACTTGACCACTGCACATTGATGAGCGCCTTGTTAGCATGGTAGGCCTTACTGTGCGATCGATAAGCTACCCTCATGTTGGCTCCATTTAAGAGGATGTAAGTTTGATATGCCTTCTTCTTAAACTAGCCATCATGAACTAACTTAGTTGAGTATATCTGACAATCCCACATACACATCTTTTGTATCGGGCTACTTTGATGTGGGATAATGTCCCCTACGACACTCACTCATTAGCTACTCTAGGTCGGGCAGATGTGCTATCGCGCTTGTGTGTCACCTTAGTGGTCCCTTGTTTAGGAGGATGTAAGTCTACACTTTCCTTCGACTTGACCATTGCACATCGACAAAGCCTTGTTAGCATGGTAGGCCTTATGATCGCGATTGAAAGTACCTTAATGTTGGCTTCATTCAAGAGGATATAAATCTACTATATGCTTTTTCTTGGACTAGCCATCATGAATTGACTTGGTCGAGTAGAGGATTAGGGTAAGGCCCCAATGGCACCTTTCTTCTTGACTACTTCAAGTTTGAGTCCAGTACTTCTTTGTGACTCCCTACTTAGTAGTCGCCCTTAGGTTGGGTTTGACTTGTGCCAATAATGGGTCACCCCAGTGGTTGTTCCTCACTTGAAGATGTAAGTCACTACACTTTCTTCTTAAATACAACCAGCCTGCACCGGGCGACCTAGGTCGGATAGCATTGTCAAGGCGACAAGACTATCAGAATCAGTTCAACTTTAGGGAGATACACATCTACACGCCTTCTTCCTAGACTAATTGTTGCACACTGACGGGAACCTTAGGTTGGTTGGTGTTCGCTATGCTGACAGTGACCCACTCAGTGGATACACCACTCATGGTAGATGTAAGTCTGCTATGCTTTGTCCTTGAGTTGGCTACCATACACATATAGAATTTCTTATTTACAGGGTCTAAGATAACGCCCCTAGTAGTACCTCCCTTGTGAGCACTCTACCTGGATCAAATCTTTTGCGACCTCATTTAGACACTACTCCGGTTACTACTGGATTGGATAGTCCCTGTTTCCTAGTAACCACCACTGTGGTTTGAGATTTTATTCTATGGATGCATAGATTCTCCCTTGGTCTAGTAAATCTAAGATAGGTCCAGGCCAACATAGCCCCTTCTCAGTGTGGTCCCTCACATATATATATATATATATATATATATATATATATATATATATATATATATATATATATATATAATTAAAATTAATGCCCCTAGTGGAACCTATCCCAAGTAGGCATCCTATCTTTATGGCAGTGTCAACAAAACTCCCTATAGGAATCGCCTGACAACTCATGAGTTGAGATAAGTCCCCCGACACTCTCTCAATAGTCACCCTTAGGTCAGGTTCAATCTATTTTTCCACCAATAGGTTACCCCGATGGTTCTGGATTTGGAAGATGTAAGTCTACTTCGCATTCTTTTTAACACAATTTTTGCACACGATTGTGGCCTAGGTTGGTTGATTTGTTATGCATCCAGCGGGTCACCCTAGTTATTCTTTACTTTGGAGATGTAAGTCTATGCTTTGTCTAGCAAAGCCACTGCACACCGAAAGGCACCCGTAAGGTTGGATTGTCCTACCCTTCGGTCAGGAGACTACCCCTTTATATCGATAAATCTAAGATGGGCCAAGGTCGACATAGCCCCTTCTCAGTGCGGTCCATCGCACATCGATGGGATCCATCAAATGAAATTTAAAAAAATGAAAACAAACCAAATCAAATTAAAACAAATCAATGAAATTAATGAAATTAATCTTGAATACTTTTGAGTTGAAATAAGTCCCCTAGTGGCATTCACTCAGTAGTCGCCCCTAGGTTGGGTTCAATTTATTGTGAATCCAATAGATCACCCTAGCAGTTGATCCCTACTTTGAAAGATTTAAGTATACTACGCTTTCTTCTTAAGTACTACCATTGCACATCAACAGGCAACCCCTTAGGTCGGATAGCCCTACTTTATGGCTAATAGACTATCCCTTTGGATTTGTAAATCTGAGGTAGGTCAAAGCTGACATAGCCCCATCTAAGTGGGTCCATCGTACACCGACAAGGTCCATAATAAACTAAATTTGAAACCAACCATCCTAGTGGAGTCAAATTAAAACATATTAAACAAACCAAACTTCTCTTAGTGAAGCAAATCAAATTAATCTCCCAAGTGGCGATAAAAATACCATCAGACTCTTATCGTAATGGATAGCCCGAACCTACTTCTCTAGTGGAACGTTCACATTCCCAATCCCTAGTGGATTATAGATTCTTATCCCCAGTGGATACACACCCAAACAAATCATATTCACAATCAAACTCAAATCCATATCCTCAGGATAGCTTGAACACCTTCCACAGTGGAAGGTTCACATACTCAATCCCCCATGGATTCCATCTAGCTCTTTTGTGCCCTTAGCATAAAGAGAGCTACTTTGCACTCTAATCGTGATTCTATCTAACTTTCAAGTTTAGGTATAGATCATTTTCATTAGTGTTTGCATCCTTTTTGATGTTTTTGATTACCTCAATCAATGCTAATGCCAATTCGTGTGGTGTGCTTTGTCGATTACCACTATTGGGGTGGTGGTCCTTTTGTTGACCTCACTTTTGGAGTGAGTTCTCAACCTCCTCTTTTTAGACCGAGGAACCTTTCTATATGCTAAGGTTTCTTTAGTCATAAGACACTTCTAGAGAGTGGGTGAACACTTTACCTAAGCCTAGAGACTTAGAAGGGTTAATCATAGGATTAGGTCATGCCTTAGAGACTTAGAAAAATTACACTATAGCTAAACCCAATCCATATACACCTTGTTAAATTCAATTCAAATCCAAAATTCCAACCAAACCTCAAACTCAATTTCAAATCCAAATCCAAATCCAAACTCAATTCCAAATGATTGAAACCTCAGATCAAATCCAAACTTGAAATCCTTCCCAAGCTCCTTAATCAACCTTCATGAACTTAGCCAAATTTCCATCCAATTTAATCTGAACTCAATTGATTTTCTTATAAATCAATTGTACCTTAAATTATCTTCTCAAATATAAATATAATATAAATTCAAATAGCCAAAATCAAACCCAAAATCAAATCAAAACCTAATTTAAACCCTTTAAGCAATTTCCTTGAACTTGGCCAAAATTGATCTAACTCAAACCAAAATCAATGGATTTTCTCTTGAATCAATCATTCCTTCAATCATCTATCCAAATATAAATGAATCCTACAATCATCCAATCAAACCAAAATTAACCCAAGTCAAACCAAACCTAGCCCATTTGACTTGAAATATTCAAATGAACAAAAACTCATTTGAATCCAAACCAATTGCAATTGAATTTATATATCAATCTTAAATCTATATATAAACTCAACTAAATCAAGCCAACTAAATCCAATTGGTTCACTTGACCCAAAGTGGCCAATTTGACCTACATGAACAAAATCAATTCAATCCAAATCAAAATTAAGCAATCCAAACTTCATGTCATGATTGTTGATCACCCTAGGATGATCAATTGATATAAATTAGGTCAAACCAAGTCAACCTAGCACGATGACCAAGTCAACTCTTTGCTTTATATGAACCCAAACTAGCCAAATTACAACCTAAGACAAATCCATTGAAATTATTGATTTAAATCAACCCACAATCAATATTTAAACATGACTTGACCTTCAATTGATTCAAACCTAGCCTAGTTGGCCCTCTTGACCCAAGTTGACCAAAATTGACATAAAGAGTCAAATTAGACTAAACCCAAATTAAATCCAAATTAAATCAAACCAAAGCATATAATCCTCTCCAAATAGTAATATGAACTTGACCTAATCCTTAGTTTGACCCAATTAGATTAATTGGTAAACCTATGCTATTTTGACCCAATATGACCCAAATTGGTCAAATTGAACCAAACTAAACCAAATGAACTCCAAATGACATGAAATTTGTTCCAACTCACTTTTTACTCATTTCAAATCTCATAAATCAAATTCAATATCAAATGACCACTCTACCCTTGGGTTATCACATAGGACAAAACACCCATATAAATTGGTCTACATAGGCTCCAAGGACACCGTCCAACCTAACCCAAGAGGTGGTTGGGTCGACCATCACTTTTGGGAGGTGAAATCACCTCCCTCCCTCATTGGAACACTTGGAATGAAGGACCATCACTTTTGCTTGACACCCACTTGTGAGTTCTCAACCTCCCATTCCTTGCCAACCTTTTATATGAAGGAGTCATGACACCTGAGAGGTGAACACTACCAAGCCACCATGAGACTTAGAAAGTTAATCATGATTGTCATGCCTTAGAGACTTAGAAAATTCACCTAGCAAACCCTCCATATACACTCTTTTCAATTCAAATCCAAAATTCAACCAAACCTCAAACTCAATTTGAAATCCAAATCAAATCCAAACTCAATTCAAATGATTGAAACCTCGGATCAAATCAAACTTGAAATCCTTCAAGCTCTTAATCACCTTCATGAACTTGTAATTTCCATCCAATTTAATCAATCTTGATTTTCTTATAAATCAATTGTACCTTAAATTATCTTCTCAAATATAAATATAATACAAATTCAAAAAGCCAAAATCAAACCCAAAATCAAATCAAAACCTAATAATTTAAATCCTTTAAGCAATTTCTTTGAACTTGGCTAAAATCGATCTAAATCAACCCAAAATCAATGGATTTTCTATTGAACCAATCATTCCTTCAATCATCTATCCAAACATAAATCCTACAATCATCAGTCAAACCAAAATTCTTGTCAAACCAATAGCCCATTTGACTTGACATATTCAAATGAACAAAACTCATTTGAATACAAACCAATGAATTGAATTTATATATCAATCTTAAATCATATATAAACTCCTAAATCAAACCAACTAAATCAATTGGTTCACTTGACCCAAAGTAGCCAATTTGACCTACATGAACCAAATCAATTCAATCCAAATCAAAGTGAATTAGCCAATAAACTTCATGTGTCATGATTGTTGATCATCGGATGATCAATTGATATAAATTAGTCAAACCATCAATCCATGACCAAGTCAATTTTGCTTTATGAATTAAACTAGCCAAATTAACCTAGCATTGAAATATTGATTTAAATCAACCCACAATCAATGTTTAAACATGACTTGACCTTTAATTGATTCAAATAGTTTAGTTGGTCTTGATATAGAAAATTGACATAAAATCAAATTAGACTAAAAAATTAAATCAAAATTAAATCAAGTAAAGCATACAATTTAAATAGTAATATAAATTGTTAATTTAGTTTATTTGACTAATAGGTAAATAAAAATTTTTGAAATATGACCCAAATGGGTCAAATTGAACCAATTAAATGAACTCTAAATGACATGAAATTTGGTCCAACTCACTTTTTACTCATTTCAAATCTACCTAAATCAAATTAAATATCAAATGACTACTACCCTTGGGATAATTATCACATAGACAAATTAAATTGGTATGATCATGAGAAGTCATCAAAATGGTTAATTATATCATTTTGAAGGAAAATCATTTCCTTAATGGAACACTTGGAATAAGGAAATTCCATTTGCTAGGACACCCACTTGTCCTTCATAATATTCCTTGGGCAACTATTTATGCCAAGGAGAATCAACCAGAAAGGACACCCACTTGGGAAATCACCATGAATGAGTGATTTTTCTGATTAATGAAATAGAAAATTGAGGCAAACTCTTTCACACACTCATTTCACTCTCCAAGAGCTACAACCATCAACCATTTACTTGGTTTTTTGGTAAAAGCCATCAAATCAAGTGGATTCTAGTGAGGATTAGTGGACATTTATACATTATTCTAATGTAAGCAAGAGCAACCCATTAGCTTCTTCTTCCACTTAGAGTGCTGGATCATCTCCACCACCAAATCATTAATTGAGATAATTTTTTAAAAGAAACTAAATTTGTTAGGTTCTTTTGTTTGTAATGGTTTTTATTTCAATTTTAGGAATTTTCTTTATATTACCTTGCATATTTTTTTCATCATCCCATGCATTTTATAATTTTGGAGTAGATCATAGAAAATTGAGCATAAAATGAATTTTGTTCAATTTTTTTTTTGCAGAATCAAAAATGAATAGTGTTAATACCTCTTCTATTGTAATACATATCTTTTAAATGAGCTATCCTAAATCCCATGGCTTTGTATGTATTTGGCTTAAATCATAGATGCGTGTGTATCAATACCATGATCCATGATCAAATGATGGATATGATCTGTAATGCATTGTTCATCTAACATTTAATAGCATACATGGAATTCATCATTTGATACACTAATATTAAGTAATAAATATGATTTTATGCTTTTGAAAAATTAATTAAAACACTTGAAATTAAAATTCATAGAAAAAATACTTAACTAAAATAAAAATAAGGGCTCATTGGATTTATCTTTCCAAGAGGAATAATGAATCAAAAAAAATTTTTAAATATTACATTATTTTAGCTTTAGTTAAAATCAATTTGATTAATTAAACCATAAAGACACATTGAGTTGAAATTCTTGAGATAAATGAGCATAAAATCTACCTTCATGATTTCAAGTCAAAGGATTTATGAATTGAAGATATTGCATTCGAAGTTCAAATAGTTAAAATAAATTATTAGACTTTATAAAAATCATGCAAAATCATTTTAAATCGCTAAAGTTTGGAAAATTATATAATGATCATAGAAAAATCATAAAAATGTAAGTAAATATTTATTTTGAAGGTATTTAAGAGGAGATTCAATCAATTGATCCACATTAATTTTGAATAATAATTAAAATAAATTTAGGTTTAATTAAAAATATAATTAGCAATTACTATATAAAGATAATTTTCTTAATTAAAACTTTTGAGGTTGATTAATGGGATGACCTATCCCATAATTTTCTTGGGATTTATTTCTTGTTTAATTAGGGAAACTTGTTATCACATATTAGAATTTCTTAATTAATTAAGTCAATTAATATTTAAATAGTAAAAAATCATTAATAATTAAGCTTGCTAATCATTTGAAAGTGAATGGACATGAATGAGATTGGGACCTCTTTCAATCTTTTCTAAGTCCATTTACTTGAATAAATTAATTAATTTGGGATTAATTGATTATTTAATTCATTAATTAAATTTCTTAATTAATCAATTTGAAACTATAATCACATGGATTCTTAATTAATCAATTTATTGGTAGATCTTTAGGTGTTCAATATCTTAAAGACATTTAAGGAAAAATTTAACCACATGTGTGGAAAACCATGAAAGTATAATTAAATTTCTTAACTTAATTAATCACTAATTATGAGCCAATCACATTAGGCCTCTTTCATTTCTTAGGTTCATTTCTTATTTAATTTCAAATGCATGTACATATCATGTTGGATCATAATTACTTGGTTAATTAAATAACATAGGTATTAATTGGTGGATTTAATGCATAGTACATCCTAATTAAATAAAATCAACTCAATCTTTTCATTAAACCAAATTAATTCACAAACATAATGTTAGGATCCAAAATTTCCCTCATTTCTTCAAACCAAATCAAATATGAAATTGAAAGTGATAACTAAAATTGTTTTTTAAATGCTTTATTTGATTTGATTGTCCTTAGGAACTAATTTAATTTAATGAAATTGATATTTATATTCATTCATTCTTTTTAATCATGTTAAATTTGTATGTCATTTGAAATCATACATTCATCTTTCAAAATTAATTAAGTCAAATGGGTTTCCTTTATGTCAAGTATGTTGATTTAATTTATAATATGTGTAGCTGTTATCACTATTAAATCCAAACATATTTTCCAAAGCTTATAAATGAATGGTTACATATGCTATGAATTCAAGTTATAAATACATGGGAGATGCATGTGATTATAACTTAAATGTAAGAAGTGAAGGTACTTTCAATTTATTTATGTATTGATTTATGTAAGTGAGAATGTTAATGGGTATATAGTCTGGACATCCTGAAAATATGAGGCTTTAGTTAGCCCCAAGGAAGTCATTTGATTAGCTCACTTCCCTTGTTTAACAACGGCATGCACTCCATTTGATTTCATTCTTATGTATTTCAATATTAAATGAATGAACCAAATTAAATATCAATTTTTTTGCAGGATTTTCATTCTCCAAATTATGAATACATGTGTATGTATCTAAGAAAAATGGTATATAGTCTAGACATCTTGGGAATATGAGGCTTTAGCTAGCCCTAAGGAGGTCATTTGATTACCTCACTTCCAAGTTTAACAAAGGCTTATACTTGCTTATGTCTTTTATACATACATGTGGGTATTTAATTACAAAATGGTAATCCTTCCTTTTTATTAATAAATACATGCTTTTGCAATTGTTCAAGTGATTGAATTAATTGATCATGTGATTTGGAGCTCTCTTTCTTATGTTCATCCATGTAAATTTACATATGGTTTGAATGTAATGGTATATAGTCAGGATATCCCATATAAGGGTTTAGCTAGACCAAGGAGGTCATTTAATTACATCACTTCCTTGGTAACAATGACACATACATGTTTAATTTCATCCCTATGTATTTTTTGCATAAGAATTTAGATAGACTTAATATAAAAATAATTCAATCGGAGGGAAATATAAAGCTTCAAATGTATATACTCACATCCATCATTCAAGTATGCTAAAACACATTGTATGTGTAGGTATACTTAAGACTTAATCATATGCATGTTACATGTGCTAGAAAAAAAAATTTAGCATATGTCATGTGATAATATTTCAATTAGATTAATCTTAAGAAGTCTTTCACATTGAATAGAATTATTTAAAGAGAACCTAAACTTAGGATTAATCTAAAATGTGTAATAAGACATTCACTAAAGATAACTAAATCAAATTAATAGGCTTTAGACAGTGGTTTAAGGTAGGGATGAAAAAGGCCAACCTCTTTTCTTCTTTACAACACTTAGTTGCTAAGTGTAATCATATGAAACAAAAGAAACATAAATTAAAACTTTAATTAAAAGCACTTGAAGTGAAACCACCCTTTAAGTTGAATCTTTCTACACTTAGAAAATCTTAACTCTAAAGGCCAGTTAAGACATACCACACAAGCCTTAATACACACATATTAGATTAAGTTACTACTTCTAGCCTTATGTTAGGATGGTGCATGGTGTGATGTATGTTTTATTTTATGATGTATTATTTTAGACTGGATGTTAAGGTGTATGTTTCGTAGACTAGAAGGTAGGGCATGATTAGCTTAATCATATTTTTTGTAAGGGATTATGTTTAAGGGGATGCTTAAAAATAAATATAAATGCTATCTTTGTAGGTTGGTTAAGCCCCTAAGCATAATCCAAGTTAGGGTAGATGATGGTTACTCATGGTGTTAAGTCCAAATTATAAATATAATTGCATGGGTTGTATGTGTGTTGTTGTGTGTGTTTAGTTAACACTTATCTTGGTGTAGTTAGATTTACTTTTCCTATTTTAATGTAATTTTACATTAGGAATTAGGATTAGTGCTGGGGGGATAAGGATGAGCATTGGCTAGAAGGCTTTATCATGGGTGGCCATGTGATGCCTTTGAAGTGGAGCAAACCAAGTCAAAGAAGAAGGAAGATACTTGAAGACATGAAGACCCCCCATAGCATTTATCATTTGTAAATTATAAATTATTTATTTTATGTACCGGTTGTATAAGGGTAGAGCTTGGCTACCCATTTTGCTTTTTGAGTTGTTTGGCACCCGACATTTCTATTATACTTTTACATTAGCTGTAAAATTTGTTTGATGTTGTGTTTAAAGTGTGCAATTAGGATGGCAAGCTTTTCTTAATTTCTTTATATGTTTGATGTTTGAATGTGTGGCCTTGAATGCGATTAGGCTCTTAAGAAAAAAATTAACCTTTTTGCCCAACTATAACTCATAACTAAAGTTTTAAACAATTCATAACCTCACATAAACCTAGGACATAAATCAAGATAATTAAAAGATTTAGTAACCCTTAGATGAATGTTGAATGGCCAACAACATGCACATCATATTATTTCACTTGAAAATAAGGGATTTCCATCCTTGCAATGGGGAATGCTTGACCTATGAGGGCATCCTTTGTGTTGGAAAAACACCTTTCTTACTGATTTAGCCAACAACCTTATTTTATCATGCATGTAGGTATCAAAAAAAAAGCCTTTTGTCAAAATGAAGTGTCAAAATAAATAAATATGAAAATATTTTACATTAGACTAAGTCATATGCTCATACCATTCATGCTCTAGTCTCTGAGGGAGTGGGTTTAAGGACTTTAGTTTATTTTAAATTAAATAATAGCCTAACTAATCATATAAATTATATGATCAGACTTCTTGGAATTAAAGCATAGGAGGTGTTAGCTGGATGCAACTCCATATGGTTGTAAGTCCAGCAGTCGGGCGGTTTATCCTCTCTTATGGAGTTAAACCATATGCCTATTTTCACTTAGATTTAGGTTATGCTTTGGATTATGCTAAAGCTACCTATATTTAGGATCCAAGGTGGTTATTATTTTTGGGCTACAAGCATAAATCCTCATCTCTTAGGCATCTCCATAATCTTGTGTTGTTGGATTACAAGTCCTAGCTTTCTAATGAAATGTCAACTTTAACAAAATTGATCTTATCTTCAATTTCAAAATTATAAAGCCCAATTATAGGATACATTGAAATGGAATAAGTATCCTAGTATCAAGAGCATTCCCTACTCATTTCCATTGGCTTCGATAACAAGTCTTGTCCTTTAGTTTTCCTACTTAATTTTTTAATACAATTAATCCTTTGATAGTCTAGCCTTAAAATCTATAGGGATTTTAGTTGCTACTTTAATCGAGAGTATTCTTAAGGGATTCACATAACATAAAATGTATTTAACTATGGAGGTTTCCATGGAACTTAATGAACCCATCTTAATATAAATGCTACTTTACTTTTCCATGTAAAGTAGGGAAAGATCTTTGGTCATTCGAAGACCCATCATGCCTTAAGAGTCCTTATTTGGTGATTAGGTCCATTATAGGGTAATGATTTCTATCTTTCAAGATAGTGCATCTTTCTTTAATGTCCATCATTTCAATAAGTACCCCTAAGATCTGTGGTGTCCCATATCTCAAAAATAAACACCGCACACACCAAGTTTTTTGAGACATAAGTGACGACATAGATAAAAAATGAGCACGCATAGAGCAAAATAAAAATCCTAGATAACTAGAACTATCTCTACTATAAAGACAGTTCTATAAGCAGTAGATCAGATCGATCATTCTTTAGTTTCTCTAGTTCCCATTAGAACCACTCCTCTCAAGTAGTTTTGACCATTATATCCTGATCTCTCCCTGCCACCACCCAGTAACCTCCATCGCTCCTCCCACTTCCATAACTACCATTTCTCTGACCACCACCTCCATATCCACTAGCACCTCTAGATCCCCCACCACCATTATGATAACTGCCACCTACACCTTTGCCTCCACCGCTACATCTTGACTGATCCTGGTTGATGGTGATGTTCCTGTCATCAAGGTTCTGCCCATTCTTAGGGTTTAGGTTTGGGTTTAGTTTATTAGGTTTTAAGGTTTAGGTTAATTTCTTAATTTATTTAGTTACTTTAGGTTTAAGTTTAGGGTTTGGGGTTTAGGGTTTAAGATTATGTTTAAGGTTTAAGGTTTAGGGTTTAGGGTTTAGGGTTTAGGGTTTATGGTTTTAGGTTTTATGCTATTAGGGTTTAAGGTTTAGGGTTAGGGTTTAAGGTTTAGGGTTTAGGGTTTAGGGTTTAGGGTTTATTGGATTTAGGGTTTAGGATTAATGTAGGGTTTAGAGTTTTAGTGTTTATTATTTAGGGTTTAGGGTTTGTTTTAAGGTTTAGGGTTTAGGATTTTAATTAGGGTTGTTTAGTGTTGTTTAGGGTTTAGGCTTTTTTGTGGAGGAAAGTTAAAATTTTATTACCATAAAAGGAAAAGATACAATGTCCTTAAAAGGGGTAAAGCTGTAAAATTCTACTGCTCTCACAGAAACATGAAACTTAAAAAGCTAAACCCCCATCTAAGTACATTAGAAAAATAAAAGAAAATAAAAGAGAATATAAAATAGCTAAAAATCATAAGAGAAGAAGACACAGAGTAATACTAAAACAAATGCTGAAAATTGTTAAAGGATGAGTTAGCAACAGTTCATGATTCCTTTGAGAAAGTAAGATAAGCATGATCCAAAATAATAACACTTAGGTTGAGTGAGTAATATCCATTCCCTCTAAAACACTATGAAGGCAAAAGTCATAGCTAAAAAGGATAACGATGGAGAGAGGAAAAGGATAGAGTTGAGAAAGAGAAGGCTTAGCTCGCCAATGGTAACAATACATATGAGTATCCAAACTTCATAAAGAAGGGTTACAATCATATGTAATGCTACCAACTAGAGAGAAGAGGTGAGTAACATCAAATCCATCATAGCAGCATACTTGATACAAGAAAACATCCAAGGATAGCAATCCATAGAGTTTCAGATCCTGCACCATTAAACAAAGAGCAATTAGCCAGAAACCAGCTAGTAGCCAAACTACTAAATAAAAACCACAACAGACTAATCATAATAACCTAGAGAGAGGCTAAAATAAAGTTAGAACACCAACAATAGCCATTATCCAAATACCGATCTAAGCTCCAAAAAAGAGAAAACTAGAACCAGCCATCATGAGCACCAGACCCATGCTAATTAACTCAGAAATAGCCAACAAAACCAAGATAGGAGCCCTCAATCAAAAGTCCCAACTAGTAATAGTCATCAAGCCAAACTAGGGTGAGCAACCACAAATGACTAAACATGTCATAAATGAAACCATCAACTAAAGGAAACAAAAGATGCAGCCAGTGAAAATCACTGGAAGACAAAATAGCCAAACAAAAGAAGGCCAAAGGCAGCCACCAACCACTTGATACCAAAAAGTCCAATCCAAAAGGATCAGTAAAGGTTCAACTAGCATAGCAAAAGGCTCCAGAAAATTATCCAAGAAGAAGGAAAAGACCAACAAGGAAAAAAAATCAACCAACCAAGATTCCAAGGACAACTAAAAGTCCTCCAACCAAACAAGCTAAGTAAAATAGCCATAAGGCAACCACTAGAGAATAGCCCATCATAAGTAACCAACAAAGAAAGCATCCCCAACAGCCAAGGACAAGTAAAAAATCAACAAAGCACCACACAATAGAGGTCCAAAAGAAGCACAACCACCATAGAAAGGCAATAGCAATAGCTAGCTAGGACCACCCAAAACCCAAACTTCCCTAGCAAAAAAGACTAACCTGATAGGAAGCATAATAACAACATAAAACCCGCAAAATAACGCACGGAGGCTAATACTGGAGATAATCAAACACAAAACCAAGGAAAAGAATAATCCAAAGAATAAACAATAAGGAACTAGGAGGCAACCCCAAAAAAGTAGCTGAAACTCTCCAAAATAAGTCCCAGAAAGGCAACAACCAATAGTAGTTCCCACTAGGAAGGCCACCCATTCAACCATTAAAAACCAGCAAAAAAGTAATTCAAGTTCAAGAGGAGAGCCAACAAAAGAAATAGTGCAAAAAAAAATAGAATAAAGTTAGACCAGAAACTATCTCATCCACTAACAACCAAAGTAATAAGGCAAAGAAGATAGTAGCCACCAGACTAAAAAAAATTAAATCAACCCAAGCTGGAAAGACAAGAACCCCCAGGCCAAGTTAAAAGTAGGAGGTCTAAAACATAACCCAGCTCAAGCCAAAAAGTGAAAATAACTTTAGAATTTTTGGTTTATGATTTAATATTTAGGGTTTAGGTTTTAGGGTTTAGGGTTTAGAGTTTATGGTTTAAGATTTTGGGAGGTTTAGTTGTGGGTTTAGTGTGGCTAGTGGAAGGGGTAGGTCAGGGGTTGGGAGGTGTTTAGGTTTAGGGAGGAGGGTTTAGGGTTTGGGGGAGGGTCAGGGTTTAGATTTAAGGTTTTGGGTGCCTGTTTTGGGTTTAGGAGTGGAGAGGGTAGGTGGATGGAGGGTAGGGTTTAGGGCTTTAGGATTTGTGGGTTAGTGAGATTTAGGGAGGTAGGGTTGTGTGGTAAGGTCAGGTCAGTTGGAGTTTAAGTGTGGTGGTTAGATTTTTTATTTTAAATCAAATTAGTAGATGTGGGTTTTAATTTATTTATTTTATTTATTTATTTATTTTATTTTTATTTTTATTTTTTATTTATTAATTTATTTTATTTTAGGTTTTATTTTAGTTTATGTTTTATTTTATTTATGTTTAGGTTTAGGTTTAGGTTTATTTTTTAGTTTAGTTTTTTTTCTATTTTATTTTTTAGTTTAGTTCTTTTTATTTTATTTTTAAGGTATAGGTTTTATTTTTTATTTTTAAGTTTAGGTTTAGGTTTTTATTTTATATTTATATAGGTTTAGGTTTTAGGTTTTTATTTTATGTTAATTTTTAGGTTTTATTTTTTTAGTTTAGGTTTAGGTTTATTTTTAGTTTATTTTATTTTATTTAGTTTGGGTTTAAGCTTAGGTTTTATTTATTTTAGTTTTATTTATTTTAGTTTAGTTATTTTTTAGTTTAGGTTTATGTTTTTATTTAGGTTTTATATTTAGTTTAGTTTTATTAATTTTATTTTAATTTAGTCTTTCATTTTATTTTATTTTTTAGGTTTAGTTTAGGTTTAGGTTTAGGTTTTTAGTCTTAATTTATTTTGTTTTATTTTATTTTGGTTTAGGATTTTTTATTTATTTATTGTTAGGTTTATTTAGTTTAAGTTTAGATTTTTAGCTTTTAGGGTTTAGGGTTGGTTTATGGGGTTTAGGTTTAGGGTTTAGGGTTTAGGGTTTAGGGTTTAATAAGTTTTAGGGTTTAGGGTTTAAAGTTTATGGTTTAGGGTTTAGTGTTTAGGTTTTAGGTTTATGGTTTAGGTTTTAGTTGAGGGTTTAGGGTTTTTGTTTCTTTTAATAGAGAGCAAATTCAAATTCAACATTTCTTTTTTTTTTTATTTATGAACCAAGTAACACACCATGTTTTCTAAGACACAAGCGACAACATAGATAAAAATGAGCATGCATAGAGCAAATCAAAAAACCTAGATAATTAGAACCATCTCTATTGTAATGACATTATTCCATAAGCAGCAGATCGGATCACCATTCTTCAATTTCTCTGGTTCCCATTACAACCACCTCGGCCTCTCGAGTTGCGGGATCCACCATCATATCTTTGATTTCACCCTCCCCCACCACCATGCCTATAACCTCCATCGCTCCTCCCACTTCCAAAAACACCACTACTCTAACCACCACCTCCATATGCACCAGCACCTCTAGATCCCCCACCACCACTGCGATAATCATCACCTCTGGCTTTTTCTCCATTGCAAGAGCTAGACTAAGCTTGGTTGACGGTAGTGTTCCTCTCATCAAAGATCTGCCCATTCTTAGGGTTTAGGTTTATTTTTTAATTTATTTAGTTACTTTAGGTTTCAGTTTAGGGTTTGGGGTTTAGTTTAGGGTTTAGGGTTAGTGTTTAGGTTTTAGGGCTTAGAGTTTAGGGTTTAAGGTTTAGGATTTAGGGTTTTGGTGTTTACGTTCTTTGTGTTTAAGGTTTAATGTTTACAGTTATTTAGGGTTTAAGGTTTTGGGTTGTAGGTTTATGGTTTAGGATTTTTTTTTAAATTATGTAAACCGGTAGGTTTAGGTTTATTTAGTATATTTACTTTATTATTTATTTATTTTAGTTTACTTTATTTTTATTGTTATTTATGTTTATTTTTTATTTTTATTTAGTTTAGTTTATTTATTTTAGTTTAGGTTATTAATTTCAGTTTATTTTTTTGGTTTAAGTTTAGATTTAGGTTTATTTTTTAGTTGAGCTTTATTTTTACTTTATCTTTTAGATTTAGGTTTTATTTATTTTTAGGTTTAGGTTTAGGTTTAGGTTTTTATTTTATTTTTTTTAGGTTTAGATTTTATTTTTTTATTTTAGGTTTATTTTTAGGTTTTATTTTTTAATTTAGGTTTATGTTTATTTTTGGTTTATTTTATTTTATTTTATTTAGGTTTAGGTTTAGGTTTAGCTTATTTTAGGTTTATGTTTAGGTTATATTTATTTATATTTAAGTTTAGGTTTATTTTATATTATTTATTTTATTTTTAATTTAGGTTTAAGTTTAATTATGTTTAGCGTTTAGGTTTTATTTTTTATTTATTTTTAGGTTAATTTTTTAGGTTTAAGTTTTTATTTAGTTTTTATTTTATTTTATTTTAGGTTTATTTTTCTTTATTTTACATTTAGTGTTCATTTTATTTAAGTTTTTTTTCTTAGGTTTATATTATATTTTAGTTTAGTTTAGGCTTTTTATTTAATTTATTTTAGTTTATTTTTATTTTGTTATTTTATTTTATTTTTAGGTTTAGGTTTAGGTTTTTATTTTATTTAGGTTTAGGTTTTTTATTTTATATTTATGTTTTATTTTAGTTTTAGGTTTTTTTTGGTTTTAGGGTTAGCCTGAGTTTAGAGTCATGGTTTTTAAAATAGAGAGTTTAGGGTTTGGGGTTTAGGAGGGTCAGTAGTTTAGGATTAGGGTTTTAGGGTTAGGGTTTAGGGTTGGGTTTGGGACCAGGGTCAGTGGTCACATATAGGGTGGGAAGGTCACATGCCTCAGTTTGGCTAGTTTAGTGGCCTCAGAGGTTTAGGTTTAGGGCTCAGTTTAGGGTTTAGTGGAGAGTTTAGAGTTTAGGGTGTGGGTTTAGTTTAGGCTCAGGTGTGGTAGTTCCCATG
Source organism: Cymbidium sinense (assembly GCA_021442155.1). Taxonomy (NCBI): domain Eukaryota; kingdom Viridiplantae; phylum Streptophyta; class Magnoliopsida; order Asparagales; family Orchidaceae; genus Cymbidium; species Cymbidium sinense. The sequence goes on from CM038214.1 coordinate 188,591,079, forward strand.
GTTTATGATTTTAGGTTTAGGGTTAGGTCAGTTAGGGTCCGGGTTAGTTTAGTTAGGTTTAGTTAGGTTTAGGATTTTATGTTTAGGTAGGTTTTAAAATTAAGCAGTAAGTTAGTTTATTTGTATTTTATGAGGTTTATTTTAATTTTTATTTAGTTTAGTTTATCAATATGTTTATTCATTTTAGTTTATGTTTTCTATTTTAGTTTATTTTTAAGCTTAGGTTTAGGTTTATGTTTATTTTTAGTTTAGTTTTATTTTATTTTATTTCTTAATGTTAGGTTTTATTTTTTTATTTTTAGGTTTAGGTTTAGGTTTTTATTTTATTTTTTATGTTTAGGTATTAGGTTTTCATTTTAAGTTTACTTTTAGGTTTTATTTTTTAGTTTAGGCTTAGGTTTATTTTTATTTTATTTTATTTTATTTAGTTTAGGGTTTAGATTTAGTTTATTTTTATTTTAGGTTTAGTTTTTATTTATATTAGTTTAGTTTATTTTGGTTTAGGTTTATTTTTTATTTATTTATTTTAGGTTAAGGTTTATCTTTTATTGTAAGGCTTAGGTTTTATTTATTATTTATTTTTAGGTTTTATATTTAGGTTTATTTTTTAGGTTTAGATTTTTATTTAGTTTTCATTTTATTTTATTTTAGGTTCATTTTATTTTTATTTTTTGTTTAGTTTTTATTATATTTAGGATTTTATTTTCAAGTTTATTTTATTTTTTAGTTCAATTTAGGTTTTCATTTATTTTATTTTAGCTTATTTTATATTTTTATTTTATTTTACTTTTAGTTTTATGTTTAGGCTTGGGTTTAGGTTTAGGTTTATGTTTTAGTTTAGGTTTTTATTTTATTTTATTTAGGTTGATGTTTTATTTATTTATTTTATTTTAGGTTTTATTTAGTTTAGTTTTATGTTTTTAGGTTTTTACGATTTAGAGTTTATGGTTTAGGATTTAAAGTTTAGGGTTTAAGGTTTAAGGTTGTAGGTAGGATTTAGGGTTTAGCGTTTAGGATTTGGGGTTTAGGTTTTATGATTTAGGGTTTAGGGTTTAAGGTTTTATGGTTTAGGATTTAGAGTTTAGGGTTAATGATTTTGATAGTTTAGGGTTTAGGGTTGTCAGTTTAGGTTTTAGGTTTAGGGTTCAGGTTTTAGTTTAGAGTTTTAGGTTTTTTTTAATAGAGAACAAATTCATATTCAAAATTTCTTCTGTTTGATTTCATCAACCAAGTAACACACTTAGTTTTCTAAGACACAGGCGACGACATAGATAAAAAATGAACATGCATAGAAAAAATCAAAAACCCTAGATAACTAGAATCAGCTCTAATGTATAGGCATAGTTCCTAAGCAGCAGATTAGTTTGACCGTTCTTCAATTTCTCTAGTTCCCATCAGAACCACCCTGGCCTCTCGAGTAGCAGGATCCACCATCATATCCCCGATCTCTCCCTCTGCCCCCACCATGGTTGTAACCTCCATCACCCCTCCTACCTCCATAACCATCACTGCTCCAACCACCACATCCATATCCACCGACCTCCTATCCCCCACCACCATAAGGATAACCACCGCTTCTTGCCCATCTGATCTATATTAAGCCTGGTTGATGAAGATGTTCCTATCATCAAGGTTCTACCCATTCTTAAGGTTTAGGTTTATTAAGTTTTAGGGCTTAGGTTTATTTTTTAATTTATTTAGTTAGATTAAATTCTAGTTTAGGATTTCAGGTTTAGGGTTTAGGGTTTAGGGTTTATGGTTTAAGGTTTAGGGTTTAGGGTTTAGGGTTTATGATTTTAGGATTTATGCTTTTAGGGTTTATGGTTTAGGGTAAGGGTTTAAGTTTTAGGGTTCAAGGTTTTATGGTTTATGATTTAAGGTTTATGGTTTAGGGTCGTAGGTTTAGGGTTTAGGGGTTTAGGGGTTTAGGGTTTAGGATTTATGGTTTATGGTTTCTTTTCAAAAAAAAAATAATTAAATGAGTAGGATTAGGTTTATTTAGTTTATTTTTTATTTATTTTGGTTTATTTTATTTTTTATTTTTATTTAAGCTTATTTTTTATTTTTATTTAGTTTAGTTTATTTATTTTAGTTTAGGTTTTTTATTTTAGTTTTATTTTTTTAGGTTTAGTTTTAGGTTTAGGTTTATTTTTGTTGAGTTTTATTTTTATTTTATTTTTTTAGTTTAGGTTTTATTTTTTATTTTTTGTAGGTTTAGGTTTTATATTATTTTTAGGTTTAAGTTTTAGGTTTATTTTAGGTTTTATTTTTTAGTTTAGTTTAGGTTTATTTTTAGTTTATTTTATTTTATTTAGTAGTTTAGGTTTAGGTTTGTTTATTTTAGTTTTAGGTTTAGGTTTTATTTATCTTAGTTTAGTTTATTTTAGTTTGGTTTAAATTGATTTTATTTTGTTTATTTTATTTTTATTTTAGGTTTAGCTTTTTTTTTAGTTTAGGTTTAAGATTTTTTTTAGGTTCTATTTTTAGGTTTAGTTTTTAGGTTTAGGTTTTTATTTAGTTTTTATTTTATTTCATTTTAAGTTTATTTTATTTTTATTTTACATTTAGGTTTTATTTTATTTAGGTTTTTCATTTTTAGGTTTTTCTTTTTTTAGTTTAGGTTTTTATTTATTTTAGTTTAGTTTAGTTTTTATTTTTTATTTTATTTTATTTTTAGGTTTAGGTTTAGGTTTAGGTTTTAGTTTAGGTTTATATTTGATTTTATTATTTTATTTAATTTAGGTTTAGGTTTTTTTATTTATTTTATTTTTAGGTTTTATTTAGTTTAGGTTTAGGTTTTTAGTGTTTTGGGTTTATGATTTAGGGTTTAGGGTTTATGGTTTTTTTTTCTGAAAAAGGGAATATTTTATTACCATAAGAAAAGAATTACAAAGTCTTTAAAAGGGGATAAATCTCCAAAACTAATGCTCAAAGATCTACAATAAAGCCTAAAGAAATAAATCCCCTAATACAAGAGAAAAGAAAAGCAAAGGAAAAGAAAGAAAACTCTGCAACAACACTGAGACCCTCTGAGCAGATCACAAACCACCTGTATGAACCCAAGATCTAAAAAAACACTGCAAGAAACTTAAGTGGAGATAAGCTAAGAGAAAAGATGAAAAAAAAGGTAAGAACATAAAGAGACAAAAGAAATAAAATCCATGGACAAGGCTCAGGCTCAGTCACAATCAACTAAACGAGCAACAAAATTTGTGAGCATCCAAACTCCAAAAGAGGGGTTACAAGATAAATAATGTTACAAGCCAAAAGAAAACAAAAAAAATACATCCGCATCACAACCAAACTTACCTCCACTAAGGAGCTAACCCATAACCAATAAACGACAAAGTTCTCATACCTGCCATCAAACTGCCAACACAAAAAATAGCAAGAGCAGCAACAACCCAAAAGAAAAAATAGCCACCAGCAACTAGTCAGACCAAGGGTAAAACAATAACCACAATAAACAGCCCACCAATGCAGCCACTAGCCAAAAGGACCATAGTAGCCACCATCCAAACCAAGCAACAGTAGAGCCACAAAAACCAGAAGGGAAAGAAAGGCCACAAATTACCAACCAAATCAAATTGTAGTAGCACCACCAAAACTATAAAGGGAAGAAAAAGTCAGAGCCAAAACCTAAATAGCTCAACCAGAGGGAAGCAACACTGCAGAAAAACAAATGGCAAAAGCCATATAACAAAGCCAACAAAGCCAAAGGAAGCCAACCATCTGAAAGAAAATCCTAACAAGCCAAAGTAATACCCAAAAGTAGGAGACAAGGCACTAGTCACCCAAGTGCCATGACAAAGGCCAACAAAATAACAAGGCCAAACTAGCCAAAGGAAAATCAACAACTAAAGAAAAACAACAAACATCTAAAAGAATCTATGATATGGCAAACTAGATTTATCTTAATTAGAAAAACTTCTTAAATGCTTAGAAATATAAGTAAAGACTGTGAGATCCCACCCCAAACCAGCTAAATAATCAACACAAGAGTTACCTTCTCTTAAAATATGTGTAATTTTAAAAGAAAGTTTAGAGATAATAGCTTTAATATTTATAATTAAACAGAAAAGCCCAACATTGCAATTATGTTTAGAATTGATCATAGCAACAACCATCTAAGCATCAGATTCCAACCAAATAGTCTAAAAATATCTCTCCAAACAAAGCTTAAGAGCATAAAAAATAATCATCAATTCAACAAAAATAACTGATTTAGTAGAAAGAGGAGTGGAAAATTCCAAGATAATATTCCCATGATTATTTCTAAAAATACCACCATAACCCAACTTGTTATGTGCAATAGAGCCATCAGTATTAATTTTAATTCAACAATTAGGAGGGTTAATACAGTGAATAATTTTATATTTAGGAGACGAGTCACAATATGGAAAACTGATACCCAATTTAGAGGAAACAAACTTAAACCCTCTAAAATTATTACCAATGAGAAGAGCAAACTTATGTAAAGAAAAAATATTTTCTTTAGTCCTAGTAATAATCCTCTTATGGTTCATAGGCACATCATGATGTTTAACATCATTTTTGTCAAGCCAAATAAACCAAATCAAAGTAACAGCCACCATAATTTTGATATGCCCTTTAACAGTATTAAGAAAATAAGAATCCAGATGTTGCATTAATGTTAAATTTCCATTAAAACAACTTGAATTAAACAAATCATCATACCAACACCAAACTTTAGATGTAATGGCACCATTAACAAAAACATGAGTAACATTCTCAATATGAAAACAACACATGCATTTGGAAGGTAGATAAAAACTTTTGTCCCAAAGTAAAGAGTGAACAACAATATAATCCCATAAAATTCTCCACACAAAAATAGAGTAAGAAGTATGAATAATATTATTCCAAATTTTAAGGAAAATAGGAGAAGTGGATTTTTTTTATTTTAACATAATGCCAAGTATCTTTAAACGAAAATTCTCCATTATTAGAAATTTCATAAAGAATTTGATATGGAAATTACCAGCAATAGGAATATTAATGATGTTATTACTAATGAAATCAAGAATCAGCTCATTTAAAAGAGAGAAATTCCATTCCCCATTATAAATAAAATGACTAACTTTCAAAGAAGAAGTAGAATGGGTATTAAGCAAAGAATCAAGGGAAAAGTATCCCATCCAGTTATCTTGCCAAAAGGAGGAAGACCCATTATTAATACCCCAAAAAATGAGAGGTTCCACTTTCCATTTAATATCACAGAGTCATTTCCAATCAATAGAATAACCATGTTTATAATTGCAAATCAAAGGATTCTTACTTTTGAAATATTTAAATTTCATTAATTTAACCCAAAGACTTTCATTTTTCTAAAAATTTCACTAAAGCTTATAAGAAAAAACATTGGTTGAGTCTATCAAAGATCTGCAGCAAAGGCCACCTTCATAAATAGTACCACATATGTTGGACTAGGAAGTCCAATGAAGCCTTTTGGCCAAATTCCTAGAACCCCAAAAAAACTTATTAAAAAGTCTTTCAATTCTAATAAGAACAAAGAAGTAGTAACAATATTAAGAAATATAAAAAAATGAAAAGAATAAAGAATACTTTTAATAGCAATTAATCTACCACCAAAAGATAAAAAATGAAATTCAAGGGTAGAAATTTTATTTTGAATATTATGAATTACCTCATCAAAGTGATGGGATCTCTTATGACCACAATATAAAGGGGAGTCTAAATATTTAATAGGAAGATTTTGATGATAAAAACTAGTGATGTCCTTTATTTTATTAATTCTATGAACAAAAATAGAAGTAGAAGTGATAAAAACAACTTTTATGAGCACTAATCAAAAGGCCACTTTACTTTTCAAATTTATTTAAAAAAACCCTTAAGCTTTTTAACATTATGTAATGAGCCATTACAAAATATTATGAAATCATCATCAAAGCTTAAATGAGAGATAGCTAAACCTCCAAGATTCCATACTAGAATTCTTCTAAAAATAATAGATTAGGCCTATGAGGCAAATATTCAATCGCAATAATAAAAAACATCAGAGAAAGAGGGTCACCTTGTCTTATACCTTGAGAGGAATTAAAGAAACCAAAGATTTCACCATTGATAACTAATGAAAACCAAACATTTGTAATTATATTATTAAACAAAGACAAAATTATTAAAAAAACCAAATAATGTTAGAATGCTATTAAGAAAATCTCAAGAAATGTTATCATAAGTTTTTGTGATGTCAAGCTTAAAAAGTAAATTGCCACCTCTAGTTTTAACATTCAAATTATGAATCAATTCTTGAGCAATCAAGATGCTATCCAAAATAGTTCTACCTTTCATAAAGCCAATTTGATTAGGAGAGATAATCTTTGGAAGAAACTTACTAAGAATATTAGTCAAAATTTTAGAAATCAATTTATTGAAAAAAGTATAAAGGCTAATAGGTCTAAAGTCATTCCAAAAGTCAAGATTATCTTTCTTTGGAATAAGAATAATAGAAGTGATAGTAAAATATTTAGGAATAGAATTCCCTTGAAAAAAATTCTTAACAACATTAACAAGATCTACTTTAATAATAAACTAAGCCTTTTTGAAAGAATAAAGTAGTGTAATCATCCAGCCTTGCAACAGAATCAACATTCACACCATTAAGAATATTAAAAGTTTCCTCATCAGAAGGAGGAGTAACCAAACACTCATTATCCTCTATAGACATAATAGAAGAGATGATAGAGGGATTGGATTAATGCTCAAGTTAACAATTTTTTATTTAAAACATCTTTAAAATAATTAAGAGTAGAAGAAAATATATCCTATTTTTTTTGATAAACTAAGAACTATCAAAGTTCTTGATTTTATGAAAGCGACCAAGAACTCTCTTTTTCATTACCAAAGCATGGAAATATTTAATGTTTCTTTCCCCTTAGAAAGTTGCTTAGAGGCAAATTTTTGTCTCCAATAAGTCTCCTCCATATTCTGAAAATTAATGAGATTATCTTTAGCTTCAACAAGATTATAACAAAAAAAAGATTTAGTAATAACAAGTTCTTCCAAATCTTTCACCATTGTTTCCATATTCTTGATATTATCAAAAAGATTTTTAAAATAGTTTTTGTTCCACCATGTGATATTATGCTTAAAACTTTTAAGCTTAAGACAAAACCTCATCATACCAAATGCAGAATCATCAGGAGAAAAAGGAGCACACTAATTATAAGAAATAACATCAAGAAAACTTTTATCTTGTAACCACATATTTTAAAAATAAAATATTTTAATGATATTATTGTTATGAACAACATCCTTAATAGTAATCAAAGAAAGAGCATGATCAGAGAGAGTTCAACTAAGATGCTCCACCAAAGATAATGGCCAATGGTTTAACCAATAATTATTAAAGAATGCACGATCCACCGTTGCCACAATCTATGATTTTTCAAAGTAAATTAAGAACCAATGTAACCAACATCATGAAGATTACAATCCAAAATCATATTTGCAAAATCTTCCATTGAATGTAAATTTGGCAAAGAACCCCTTTTCCTTTCATTCAAAGAAAGGACCGTATTGAAATTTCCACCAATATTCCAAGAATCATTAACAACAGAAGCAAAACAAGATAATTGGTCACAAAGAATTCTCCTCTCTAACTTGTTACAAGCATCATAAAAAAAGAGCCAAAAGCATCATAATCACCAAATGAAATATCCACATTAATAACTTGATGAAAATCATTAATAACATAAATAGTAAGAGAATTATTCCAAAATAACCAAATCTTATTATTGCTATTGAAATAAAAGTTGCTAAAACCAGTCATCGTGGCCATATGCATTATTTTAGAAGACAAATAAGAGGTTCAAGAATAACCAAGAAACCAGCATTATAAATTTTACAAAGATTCCTAATTTTATTCTTAATAGTAAGAGTACTAATGCCCCTCACATTCCAAATAAGAAAGTTAAACATTAATTTTTATTAGGCAAAGAAGAAGAAGAAGATCGAGTAGATCTAGAAAGTTTAGGAGGATAATTTTTAAATTATTTTTTCCTTTTTCATAAAAATAGTTTGAAAATCGATCTCATTCTCCATGATTCATCATTAGAAAACATTTTATCATCATTATTAACAATAGATTTAGAAGAAGATTCCATTTGAAAAGATGACAAATCCTATTTATCCATTAAATAAGAATTATCACTAAGCAATGTACTAGCCAGAATAACAGTTAAAGATGGGGAGAAACAAATTTATTAAGCAAACAAACACTTGGCTACACATTATCAACAAGCTCCATACCATCATTCTTGCCCAGATTCAAAGAAGATAAAATAAGATTTTCTTTTAATAATTTTTTGAGGCAAAATAATAGAACCATTTTCTATAAGATTTTTAGCAGCACAAATCTCCTTAGAATCTAAAAATAAAATAGGAAAATCATCCACTTGCAAATTTTTAAGAATAACAAAAATAATAGCAGCCAAAACCTTATTACTCTCCAAAATAGTTTTAGAAGCATTTTTAACAAGCTTATCACTACCACTTACATTGGGAACAACATTAGAAACATTAGGAATAGCATTAAAATCATTAATAATATCATTCACAACACCATTATTATTTTCATTTAAAGTAGTTTTTCTTTTATTACTTTTTAAATCTCCAATTGTTCCAGCAAACTTAGGATCTTTAACCACTTTCTTCCTAAGATGTGGATGAGTAACAAAACATTCTGAGACTTCATGGCCATAAGTTTTGTAATGATTTTAGAAAGCTCGGCTAGTTTTTTAATATCCAAATTAGTGCACATAATAGCCATAACACTTTTGAAGGTCTTATGAACCAAGTTTAATGAAATATCAACAAAGTTGAAGAATCCTTAGTAGATAAGGAAACTTTGAAGGATTTAGAGGCAAAAGGTTTAACGATACCCAAAGAATCGAAAGCCCAATTTAGAGTAGCTGTAGCATTTAGTTTTCCCCAAGTATTCATAGAAACTGACACCATGGCAAATGGTGCCACTTAAGAACCAAACAAGGATTGGTAAAAGGCTGAAGATTCAAAGCCAAACCTGAAGAAGTTTTTGGAAAACTAACTTAAAAATGATGAGAAATAGAATGAAAAGTAAAATGATTCCAAAATCATCGGAGCTCAGGACGGGAAGGAGCTGCAGAAAATGGTTTACGATTTTTGGTTTGAGGAGGGGGGAGGTTTTTTTTGGTTCTTTTATTTTATTTATTTATTTTTTTAGGTTTTTTTTTATTTATTTTTATTTTTTTATTTTTATATTTTATTATTTTGGGTTTGGGGTTTAGGGTTTAGGGTTTAGGGTTGTAGGTTTTTAGGGTTTAGTGTTTAAGGTTTAGAGTAGCAGATCGGACCCCTATTCTTCGTTTCTCCATCCATGAACCACCTCGGTAGTGAGATCCACCCAAGATATCGATCTCCTCTCGCCACCACCACTGTAACCTGTCACTCATCATACCTCCATAACCACTACTGCTATGACCACCACCTCCATATCCATCAGTGCCTCAAGATCCCAAACCACCATTACGATAATCGCCACCTCTACCTTCACCTCCACCACCAGATCTAGATTGAGCGTGGTTGATGGTGATGTTCCTATCATCAAGGTTCTTCCCATTCTTAGAGTTTAGGTTTATGTTTAGTTTTATTAGGTTTTAGGGATTAGGTTTATTTTTTAATTTATTTAGCTACTTTAGGTCTAGGTTTAGAGTTTGGCATTTAGGGTTTAGGGTTTATGGTTTTTGTTTAGGGTTTAGGGTTTAGTGTTTAGGGTCTTAAGTTTAATGTTTTTAAGGTTTAGGGTTTAGGGTTTAGGGCTTTTAGGGTTGAGGGTTAGATTAGGGTTTAGGGTTTGGGGTTTAGGATTTAGGTTTAGTTGGGGTTTAGGTTTAGAGTTTTGTTTTTAGGTTTAGGGCTTAGGTTTAGGGTTTAGGGTTTTAGGGTTTATGGTTTAGGGTTTAGGGTTGTAGGTTTAGGGTTTAAGGTAAGATTTTTTAAAAAAAATTATAAATTAAATAAACTGGTATGTTTATGTTTATTTAATTTATTTAGTTTATTTTTTATTTATTTTAGTTTATTTTATTTTTATTTCTATTTAGGTTTATTATTATTTCTATTTAGCTTAGTTAATTTATTTTTGGTTTACATACTTTATTTTTGGATTTTTATTTTAGTTTATTTTTTAGGTTTAGGTTTATTTCATAGTTTAGTTTTATTTATATTTTATTTATTAGGTTTAAGATTTAGGTTTTTATTTTAAGTTTATTTTTAAGTTTTATTTTTAGTTTAGGTTTAGGTTTATTTTTTAATTTATTTTATTTTATTTAGTTTAGTGTTTAGTTTTAGTTTATTTTAGGTTTAGGTTTAGGTTTTATTTATTTTAGTTTAGTTTATTTCAGTTTAGGTTTAGGTTTATTTTATTTTTTTATTTTAGGCTTAAGTTTTTTTTTATTAGTTTATGGTTTAGGTTTTTTATTATTTATTTTTTAGGTTTAGGTTTTATTTAGTTTTTATTTTATTTGATTTTAGGTTTATTTTATTTTTAACGTTTAGTTTTTATTTTATTTCAACTTTTTAATTTTAGTTTTATTTTATTTTTTAGTTTAGTTTTGGTTTTTATTTATTTTATTTTAATTTATCTTTTATTTTTAATTTTATTATAGTTATAGGATTAGGTTTAGGTTTATGTTTAGGCTTAGATTTTAGTTTAGGTTTTTATTTTATTTTATATTATTTAGGTTTAGGTTTTTATATTTATTCTATTTTTAGGTTTTATTTAGGTTTAGGCTTTTAAGTTTTAAGGGTTTAAGGTTTAGGGTCAGAGGTTGGTTTAGGTTCAGTAGGGTTTGGGATCAGGGTAGGGTTTAGTATGGTTAGGATCAGGTTCAAGGCCTTTAGGGTTTTAGGCTCAGGGTTGTGGCCTGGGTTTTTACAAATGAGCCCAGTCAGGGTTGTGGCCTGAGCCTGGGGTTTTGGGTTGTGCCTTTCTTAGGCCTAGGGTTTGGATTTAGGTATTTTAGTTTAGGGTCCGTTTAGGTCAGGTATGGAGGGTTAAGGCAGTGGTTGTGGTAAGATCTGGTGTTGTTAGGGCTCAGGTCAGTTGGTAGTGCCTGTGGGTTTAGGTCAGTGGCTCAGTGGGTAGGGTTTGGTTATTATTTATTTATGGCTAGTTTTAGGCTTGGGGTTTGGGTAGGTTTTACCAGTTTTACAGGTTTAGGGTTTAGTTAGGGTATTTATTTTTTTATTTTATTATTTTATTATTTATTTTTTTTAAATTAAGTAAATTGATATATTTAGGTTTATTTAATTTATTTTATTTTTCATTTTTATTTTTTTTAGTTTATTTTATTTATTTTAAGTTTATTAATTTTAGTTTAGGATGTTTATTTTAGTTTATTTTTTAGGTTTAAGTTTATTTTTTGTTTAGTTTTATTTTTATTTTCTTTTTTTAGGTTTAGGTTTTAGATTTTAATTTTAGGTTTATTTTTAGGTTTTATTTTTTAGTTTAGGTTTAGTTTTACTTTTCGTTTATTTTATTTTACTTTGTATAGGGTTTAGGTTTAGATTTAAGTTTTATTTATTTTAGTTTAGTTTATTTCAGTTTAGGTTTAGGTTTATTAGTTTAGTGTTTAGGTTTTATTTTTTATTTCTTTTTTACGTTTATGTTTTTATTTAGTTTTTATTTTATTCGATTTTAGGTTTATTTTATTTTTATTTTACATTTAGTTTTCATTTAATTTATGTTTTTATTTTTAGTTTTATTTTATTTTTTAGTTTTGTTTAGGTTTTTATTTATTTTATTTTAGTTTAGTTTTTTTTTTAGTTTAGTTAGGTTATAGGCTTAGGTTTTAGTTGAGTTTTTTATTTTATTTTATTTTATTTTATTTAGGTTTAGATTTATTTATTTATTTTATTTTTAGGTTTTATTTAGTTTAAGTTTAGATTTTTAGGTTTTAGGGTTTAGGGTTTGGGTTGGGTGAGGTTTGGGTTGATTAGGGTTTAGGGTTTGGGGTCAGGTTTTGGGTTTAGGGTTAAGGTTGTGTTTAGGGTAGAGTCCGTGGTTCATGGTTTAGGGTTTAGGTTTAGGGTTTTAGGGATTAGGGTTTATGGTCATACCAGGTTTGTGGTTTAAGTGGATTTAGGGTTTAGAGTTTAGGGTTTAGGGTTATTTTAGGGCTTAGGAGGGTTAGGGTTTTATTTTTTATTTTTTTAGTTTTATTTATTTATTTTAAATTAAGTAAACTAGTAGGTTTTGGTTTAGTTAGTTTATTTTATTTTTTATTTTGATTTAGATTTTTTTATTTTTAATTAGTTTAGTTTTTTTATTTTAGGTTTCTTTATTTTAGTTTAGGTTTTTATTTTATTTTATTTTTTAGGTTTATGTTTATTTTTTAGTCTAGTTTTATTTATATTTCATTTCTTAGGTTTAGGTTTTATTTTTATTTTAGGTTTAGGTTTAGACTTTATTTTTTTTGGTATTTTTTTAGGTTTATTTTTCTTTAGGTTTATGTTTATTTTAGTTTATTTTATTTTATTTAGTTTAGGTTTAGATTTAGGTTTCATTTATTTTAGGTTTAGGTTTAGGTTTAGTTTATTTTAGGTTTAGGTTTACAATTTAATTATTTTAATTTAGCTTATTTTAGTTTAGGTTTACATTTTTTTTTTATATTTTAGGTTTAGGATTTTTTTTAGTTTAGGGTTTATGTTTTATTTTTTTTTATATTTATGTTTTATTTTTAAGTTTATTATTTAGGTTTAGGTTTTTATTTAGTTTTCATTTTATTTTATTTTAAGTTTATTTTTTTTTTTTTTTATGTTTAGTTTTTATTTTATTTAGGTTTTTTAATTTTTTTAGTTTAGTTTTGGTTTTTATTTATTTTATTATAGTTTAGTTTTTATTTTTTTTATTTTTAGGTTTAGGTTTAAGTATAGGTTTTATTTATTTTTTGTTTTATTTTGGTTTAGGTTTTATTTATTTATTTTATTTTTAGGTTTTATTTATTTTAAGTTTAGGTTTTGGTTTTTAGGGTTTGGGGTTTAAGTTTAGGGTTTAGGGTTTAGGGTTTTATGGTTTAGGGTTTTAAGTTTTATGCTTTTAGGGTTTAGAGTTTAGGGTTAGGGTTTAGGGTTTTTAAGGTTTAAGGTTAGTTTAGGGTTAGAGTTTAGATTTTTATGATTTACGGTTTAGGGTTTAGGGTTTAGGATTCAAGATTTTTTTTAGGGAAAGTAGGGAAATTTTACAAAGTCCTTCGAGGGGGCAAATCTCTAAGCTAATGTTCAAAGAGCTACAAAAAGTCCTAAGGAGAGAAGCCCCCTAGCTAATACAATAGATACTGAAAGTAAGCTAATAAAAAAGAAACATAGATCCACAAAAAATAATCCTTGAAATTAGTAGCAAACTTCCTCTACTCCTTTTGAAACCAGCACAATCCAACTTTAAAAGTCTCCCAACCTGTACCAGAGATCTCTTGTAGCACCTTATCCAATCACGATCATCAAACAAACCTGTATAAAACTTCAAATAGAAAATATAACCACAAAACACCAAGCAGTCAGATATATTAAACTCTATAAAGCAGATAAGGAGGTAACCCATCAGGAAAGTTTTAGACTAGAGGGAGCACCACCTAAGCCACTACCACGAATTTCTAACACAATGGCTAGGAGCAAACCTCACAATATGGGAAGAAAGATTAAGAATAGACCAAACAAAGGAAATAGTAGGACCATAGTTGAGAAGGTCATTCATAAAAAGAACATGAAAAGATCTAGAAATAATAATATCTAGAGGAACAGTAAGACTAACATCAAGATTATTAGCAAGCAAGGCAACATTCCAAACAAGAAAGGGCAGAGGTTCAACCATAGTCCAGAAATGAAAATCCCAGTAGATAGAAACCAAAAAAGAAGAATGGAAAAGTAAGTAGCCATTTCCAAACATAGACTTGAAAAGATCACGAAAATTATAATAAAAAAGATACTCTTTTGGCCAAACCAGCCAGCTAGAGCACCCAATCCAAGCAGCCAGCAAAGCAGTCCACCCTGTGAGCCACCAAGAAGGATTCAAATCATTATACTTTGAACCATCAGGATGAAAGATAGAAAGAGTTATCCAATCACAAACACCAAAAAATCCCAAGGGAAAGCCATAGGCAGTAGCCACCAATCCAAATCCAAGGACAGGAGAATCAGCTTTAAATAGCTATCTGAGCCAAAAAATAGAAAAAGTAAAAGCCCTTTACAATCATAAATAATCCAATAACCAGAGATAGCCGCAAATAAGAACCCCAACAAAGTCATCATCAGCCAAGTGCAAAAAACATCCAACCCGTAGTTTGCAGTTATCCAGTTCAAAACAAAAATAAAAAATAAAACCTCAGTATTACAAGAGGTACACCCAACATTTAGAAGATATAACAACCCAGAAGCATCTAACCTTACACTCATCCATAATTGCACTAAAGAAAGGATAGATAGCCACAGGAAAATAGTTCTCCAAGCTACAACAAAAAAATAAAGAGCCCTCAAGGTCACATAACTCCTCTTAGCAGCATGAGCAAAACCAAGAGAGAAAGGACAACCAAAGAAAATTGAAAAACCATCCTGATCAGCAAACAACAAGGACACAGAATAACCAACCACAGTAGGAAGGTCACAAAAATTGCATGAGCAACACCCAGAAAGGGAAAAAAACCCATAGCCAGGCAACACCTACAAACAATAAACCATAAAATCTAGAGCAAATAAAATAGGCTGTAGAGAGATCCAACCAATAAAGAACCACACCAATAAGAAGACAGGCAAAACCCAACAGCCTCCACATACTGCAAACACCTCTACCATGTTGGGAGAGAAAATAAACTAGAAAGTAAAAAAAATAGCAAAAATCCAATAAATGGAAAGACAACCCCAACCTATTTAAAGAATTGGAAGAAACCAAACTAGAAAATAAAAGACCAAACGAACAAAAGAGAAAGCCAGAAATATTCAAAACCAATAACAAGGGGAAAGCCAAAGCCCCACAAGAGGAAAAAAGGCTAAAAGCTTCTAACATAAGGCAAACTAATTAAGGCTAGTTTAGTTTCTAAGGAAAATAGAAAGAGGAAAATACAGACAAAGCAAATAGTTAATCGAGCAGACAACAACATAATGTAAATTAATTTCTAAGGTAAGGTAAACCATATTTATCCGAATTAATGAATCCACGCAAATGTTTAGGAAGACTAGAATGATCATAAAAGGTGAGCACATTCAATCTAGCACCTAGATTAGCAAGATAGTCAGCACAAACATTTCCTTCATGTCAAATGTGAGTTATTTTAAAATAGACTTGAGGGAGGAGAGCTCTAGTATGATTAAGGAAGTAGTATAAATTTGTGTTTCCCACCTTGGTGGAAGACAACATATCAATGAGCAAAAGTGCATCCACATTAATCTAGATATTGAGCCAACCTTTTTGCAAACAAATCTCTATAGCTTTGTTAATAACCATTAATTGAACAAAGATAATAGAATAAGCTTTAAGGGGGGTAGGCAAAAGCAAAAAATGACACTACCTTTAAAGTTTCTAAAAATGCCACCACAACCAAAAGCATTTTGAGAGATAGAGCCATCAGTATTAATTTTGATAGTAATGCTATGAGGCTTTCTCTAAATGATAAGCTTATCTTCTTTCCAGTTGGGGATCTCAGGAAAGCTAAGACCCAGCTTGTTGGTCACAAATTTGCACCCTTTAAATTGTGATGTTAGTAATTAAGCTAACAATAAATAAAGCACAGATTTTATCTTTAGTTCTAGCAATAATCCTCTTGTGGTTCATAGGGATACCACAATGTTTGGCATCATTTTTGTCCATCCATATGAACCATAAAAGAGTGATGGCAGTAATTACTTTAATGTGAACTTTCACAGTTTTATGAAAATAAACATCAAGAAGTTGATATAAGGATAAAGAACAATGAAAATGGTTAATATTGAAAAGTTCATCATGCCAAACCCACAATTCTGAGGCAATAGCTCCATTGACAAAAACATGATTCATATTTTCAATGTGAAAATAGAAATAACATTTGGAAGGTAACTAAAAGCCTTTACCCCACATCAAAGAGTCAACAGGAATGAAATCTTTTAGAATTCTCCAAATAAGGATAGAGTAGGAAATTAGGATAATGTTATTTCAAATCATTAGAGAAGCCATGGGCTTCTCTAATGTGATTCTAGACCTCTTTAAGGATAAAATCACCATTATGAGACATCTAATCAGGCTTGTTAGAAATGATAGGAATGTTAGTGAATTTATCTAAAGGAGAAATAGGAATATAATCAGTGAGTTTACTTTTATTCCAATTATTATTAATCCAAAAAGAGTTCACTTTAATAGGAGCAGTAGAATGAGTAGATAAGAAATCATCAATAGAGTCACTGCCAATCCAGTTGTCTTGCTAAAAGAAAGAAGATCCAAAGTTAACCCCCCAAGATATAAGGTATTCAGCCTCCTATTTGATGGAGCAAAGTCTTTTCCAGACTGAGTAGTCACCCACTTTGTAAGGGCAAACAAGAGGGTGCTTCTCCTGACAGTATTTGACAGTCATGAAGTTAGCCTGAAGACTATTATTTCTCCTAAAATTCCACCAAAGTTTATGAGAGAAAGCAATAATAGCTTCACAAATATACTTATAGCCAAGCCCACCCTCAGCAAGGGTGCCACAACTTTTATACCAAGAAGTTCAATGCATCCTTTTAGTAGAATTGTTAGAGCCCCAAAACTTTATTAAGGAGTGTTCTATTCTATTTAAAGTAGAATTAGTAGGGATGATGGTTTCAACAAGATATAGAGGCATGGAATTAAGGGTACTCTTGAGCAAAGTAAGCCTGCCACAATAGGAAAGTAAGTGAAATTCCCAAATAGAAATTTTATTAGCAATTTTTTTGATTAGATCATGAAAGAGATGTGATCTTTTTTTACCATTGTATAGAGGAGCACCAATATTTTTAATAAGTAGTTGCTATTGTTTATAATTATTGATTCTCAAGATTTAATTGATTTTGTTATTGGAGATTTTAGAAGAGGTAATGAAATAACTTTTGCCTTCATTGATAGAAAGACCACTTTCTTTACCAAAATTATTTAAGAAATTCTTAATGCATTTAATGTTATGGATGGAAGCATTACAAAAAATAATGAAATCATCAACAAAACTAAGATGGGAGATAGGTATACCACCAAGAGTTCTAAAATGCATGCTAAGATTATTGTTGAAAAAGGTCGTTTAAGCTCCTAGAAAGGTTACTTTATCATTTCGATTATTAGAATTAGGATCATTCAAGTTTTTCTTTTTATGTTGTGGGTGAAGCACAAAGCACTCAAAGTTATCATGCCCATGAATTTTGCGGTGTGAACAAAAAACTGGAAACTTTTCAAATTCAACTTTTTGTAAATAACCAAACTTTTTTGAACAAATCTAAACTTCTTTAGGATGTTTTTAAAAAATATCAAGTTCAACCAGTATATGAGCAACAGATGAACGGGATCTCATAGCAGTGGCCTGATTAATTTGAAGAGGCCAACCAAAATGATCCCCACCAGCAAATAGATCCTGGTGAGTAACATAGTGAATCCTCATATTGAAAAAGCCAACCAAACAGGAACAATCAGTGATTCCTCTTTTATATCAAAAAGAGGAGACCACTTTAAAAGATGCATTTGACAATTGTAAACAAAGTATGAATGATGAGATAAAACACTTGAGTAGTCTAAATCATTTGTAAGTTGAATCAAAACAAGTCTAGGATCAATCAAACCAACAGAGAAAGCACCAAAGAGTTTAAGGTTGTGAAAAAAAGAATGAATATTATCCAAATTTGGATGCCACAATGCAAATTTTGCCAGCCAAAGTAAATTCATATGGCTTAGCCAGCTTCTCAACATTAAGATTCGAGCACATGATTGCAGAGATGCCACGAAATCAAGTCAATATCAAATTCACTGAGTCAGTAGGGGAAAGGCTCTTACCAGAGTGAGCATCCTTAAAAGATTTAATGATAGGAATAACAGTAGGTGCTTTCGAATCAGAAAATCCCAATAAATCTGATGCCCTAGTCATTGCCTCCTGAAGGAAATGATCGGCTACGCGGCCAACAGATCAGCCACCATCAAGAAAGACTACGGAGCATCACAAGCATGGCTAGAGCAGAGACAAACAACAAAAATTGAATGATAATGGTGAAGGATCAACAGAATCACAAAGAGATAAAGCTCCAAAAAAGTGGAAATCGGAATCACCAAAGAGCACCACAGGGAGGAGAGGAGAGTGGTTTAGTTTGATTTGAATTTTATTTTATTTTTATTTTATTTTTTATTAGTTTATTTTTATTTTATTTTTTTATTTAGTTTTTAGATTTTATTTAGGATTTAAGTTTAGTTTATTTTTATTTATTTATTTTTGGGTTTAGGTTTAGGTTTAGTTTATTGGGTTTAGGTTTAGGTTTATTTTTATTTATTTATTTATTTATTTTTATAGTTTATTTTTATTTTTTTTAGTTTAGGGTTTTTAAGGGTTTAGGGTTTAGGTTTATTTTAATTTTAGTTTAGGTTTAGGGTTAAGGGTTTAGTTTAATTTGGGGTTTAGATAGGGTTTAGTTTAGATTATTTATTTAGGGTTTAGGTTTTTATTTATTTATTTTTAGTTTATTTTTATTTTATTTTTAGTTTATTTTATTTATTTATTATTTAGGGAGTATTTTAGGGTTTAAGTTTATTTTTTATTTTTTTTTATTTTTTTTTTTTTAGGGTTTAGCTTTAGTTTTGTTTAGGGTTTAGTTTTAGGTTTATTTTTTAGGGTTTAGGCTTAGTTTAGGGTTTAATTTATATATTTCATTTATTTATTAGTTTTTATTTAGGGTTTAGGTTTTTTATTTATTTTTTATTTTTATTTTTATTTATTTTAGTTTACTTTTATTTAGGGTTTAAGTTTCTTTTATTTAGGGTTTAGTTTTTTAGTTTATTTATTTTTTATTTATTTTAGGATTTTGGTTTAGTTTAGTTTATTTAGGGTTTATTTAGTTTATTTATGGTTTAGGTTTAATTTATTTAGGTTTTTATTTAATTATTTAGTTTAGGTTTAGTTTAGTTTATTTTATTTTTTATTTAGGTTTTACTTTTTTAGGGTTTATTTTTTAGTTATCATTTATTTAGGTTTATTTATTTAGGGTTTGGTTTATTTGTTTTGTTTATTTTTGATTATTTTATTTTTTATTTTATTTTTAGTTTATTTAGTTTTTAGGGTTTAGGTTTATTTATTTATTTTTATTTAGGTTTTTTTATTATTTTAGTTTATTTATTTATTTAGTTTTTAGTTTATTTAGTTTTAGGTTTAGTTTAGTTTGGTGTTTATTTTTAGGGTTTAGGTTTAGTTTTTAGGTTTTTTTTACAAGTTTAGGTTTATTTTTATGGTATATTTTTTAGGGTTTAGGGCTTGTGGTTTATGGTTTAGAGTTTTGGTTTATGGTTTAAGTTTTAGTTTAAGGTTTAGGGTTTAAGGTTTTATTTTCAAGAATAAATTCAGATTCAACATTTCTTCTTTTCAATTTCATCAACCAAGTAGCACACCAAGTTTTCTAAACATAAGCGATGACATAGATCAAAAATGAGCACGGATAGAGCAAATCAAAAACCATATATTAGTAGAATTGTCTCTACTGTAATGACATAGTTCCATAAGCAGCAGTTCGGATCGATCGTTCTTCAGTTTCTCCATATCTCATTAGAACCACCCTTGCCTCTCGTGTAGTGGGATTTTCCATCATATCCCCGATCTCTTCCTCTACCACCTCCACGGATGTAACCTCCGTTGCTACCCCTACATGCATAACCATGACTACTCTGACCACCACCTCCATATCTAGCAGCACCTCCAAATCCACCACCACCACTACAATAACTAACGCCTCCACCTTCGCCTCCACCGCCAGATCTAGACTGAGCCTAGTTGATAGTGATGTTGTTGCCATCAAGGTTCTGCCCATTCTTAGGGTTTCAAGTTTAAGGTTTAAGGTCAATTTAGGGTTTAGGCTTTAGGCTCTAGGCATTAGGGTTTTGGGTTTAGGGTTTAGGGATTTTGGGTTTAAGGTTTAGGGTTTAGGGTTTAGGATGTATGGTTTAGGGTTTAAGGTTTTAGGGTTTAGGGTTTAGGGTTTAGGGGAGTAGGTTCAGGATTGTAGGTTTTGGGTTATGGGTTAGTTTTAGGGTTTAGGATTTAGGTATTTTTTAAAATTAAGTAAATTGATAGGTTTAGGTTTATTTTATTTATTTTTAATTTATTTGAGCTATTTTAATTTTAAATTTAGGTTTATTTTTTATTTTAATTTAGTTTATTATATTTATTTTAGGTTTATTAATTTTAGTTTAGGTTTTTTATTTTAGTTTATTTTTTAGGTTTAGGTTTATTTTTTAGTTAAGTTTTATTTTTATTTTACTTTTTAGGTTTAGGTTTTATTTTATTTATTTTTATGTTTAGGTTTAGGTTTTTATTTTACTTTTTTAAGTTTATGCTTTAGGTTATTATTTTAGGTTTATTTTTAGGATTTATAATTTTGTTTAGGCTTAGGTTTATTTTTAGTTAATTTAATTTTATTTAGTTTAGATTTAGGTTTAAGTTTAGTTATTTTAGGTTGTGGTTTATTTATTTAAGTTTAGTTTATTTTAGTTTATGTTTAGGTTCATTTTATTTTATTTATTTTATTTTATTTTAGGTTTAAGTTTTTTATTTAGGGTTTAGAGTTTTTTTTGTTTTACTTTTAGTTTTATTTTAGGTAGGTTTTATTTTAATTTTTAAGTTTATCTTTATTTATTTTACATTTAGTTTATCTTTATTTTATTTAAGAGGGTTTTAGGCTTAGGGTTTATGGTTTAATGATGGTCAGTGTAGGATTTAGGTTTAGGCCCAGGCCTTGGTAGTTTGAGGGTACACTGGGGCCCATGATTTAGTGTTTATGGCACAGGGTCTTGGGGCCAGGGTGGGTTAGCTCAGGTTTAGCCCAGGATTTGGTTTGGCCCATAGTTAGGGCCTGTGTGGCCAGGGTTTAGGGTTTAGGGGTAGGGTGGGGTGGTTAGGATCAGTAGCTCAGCCCAGTTTAGTGCTCAGCTTTCAGTTTAATGCCCTGAGGGTAGGGTTTATGGAGAGCCTTGCCCAGTTCAGTGGTAGGAAGGCCCGAGGGTGCAGGTTGGTGGTTTAGGGGATTAGGGCTCAGTGGGTGCACTGGGCTCAGTGGCCTGGGGTTAGTAGGGGATTTAGGGTTTAGGGTTTAGGATCTAGTAGTTTAGGGTTTAGGGATACTCATTTTTAAGTTCTAGGATTTAGGGTTTTTGGGTAGTCTTAAGTTTAAATAGGGTAAGTATTATTTTTGGTTTAGGGTTTTTTTCTTAATTTAGTAAACTGGTAGGTTTAGGTTTATTTAGTCTATTTTTTAATTATTTTAGTATATTTTATTCTTTATGTTTATTTAGGCTAGTTTTTTATTTTTATTTGGTTTAGTTTATTTATTTTAGGTTTATTTATTTTAAGTTTATTTATTTTAGGTTAGGTTATTTCTTTAAGTTAATTTTTTAGGTTTAGGTTTAAGTTTATGTTTATTTTTTAGCTTAGTTTTATCTTTATTTTATTTTTTAGGATTAGGTTTTTTTATTTTTAGGTTTAGGTTTTTATTTTATTTTTTTAAGTTTAGGTTTTATGTTTTAATTTTAGGTTTATTTTTAGGTTTCATTTTTTAATTTAGGTTTATTTTTATTTTATTTTATTTTATTTAGTTTAGTGTTTAGGTTTAGTTTATTTTAGGTTTAGCTTTAAGTTTTATTTATTTTAGTTTAGTTTATGTTAGTTTAGGTTTAGGTTTTTTTATTTTTTTTATTTTAGGTTCATGTTTTTTTAATTCAGGGTTTAGATTTTATTTTTTATTTATTTTAAGTTTTATTTTTAGGTTTAGGTTTTTAGTTAGTTTTTATTTTATTTTATTTTAGGTTTTTTTTTTGATTTTTTAGTTTAGTTTAGGTTTTTATTAATTTTATTTTAGTTTAGTTTTTATTTTTTATTTTATTTTATTTTTAGGGTTAGGTTTAGGTTAAGGTTTAGGTTTAGGTTTTTATTTTATTTTATTTATTTTTATTTTATTTCAATTTAAGTTTATTTATTTATTTTATTTTTAGGTTTTATTTCGTTTAAGTTTTAGTTTTTAGGTTTTTAGGTTTTGTGGTTGGGTTTAGGGTTTGGTTTGGTTGATGAGGTTGCAGATTTTAGGATTCAAGGTTTAGGGTTTAGGGTTTTAGGGTTTATGGTTTAGGGTTTAGGGTTTAGGGTTAGTTTTAAGGTTTAGGATTTAGGGTTTTTGGGTTTAGGGTTTAGGGTTTACGGTTAATTTTAGGGTTAGATTTTTTTATTTAATTTTTTATTTACTTTTTTTATATTAGGTAAATTAGTAGGTTTAGTGTTTAGGGTTTATGGTTTAGGGTTAGGGTTTTAGGGTTTAGGGTTTATGATTTAAGGTTTAGAGTTTTTTAGGGTTTAGGGTTTATTGTTTATTTTAGGAGTTAGGTTCTCTAAATAAAATTAGTAAATTGGTAGGTTTAGGTTTATTTATTTTATTTTTTAATTTATTTTGTTTATTTTATTTTTTTTATTTTTGTTTAGTTTAGTTTATTTATTTTAGGTTTGTTTATTTTAGTTTATGTTTTTATTTAATTTATTTTTTATGTTTAAGTTTAGGTTTATGTTTACTTTTATCTTAGTTTTTTTTTTGTTATATATTTTAGGCTTAGGTTTTATTGTTATTTTTTTTTAGATTTTGGTTTAGGTTTTTATTTTATTTTTTTTAGGAGTAGGTTTCAGGTTTTTATTTTAGGTTTATTTTTAGGTTTTATTTTTTTAGTTTAGGTGTAGGTTTATTTTTAGTTTATTTTTTTAGGTTTAGTTTATTTTAGGTTTAGTTTATGGTTTAGGTTTAGGTTTAGGTTTTATTTATTTTAATTTAGGTTTTTTTTTAGTATAGGTTTATGTTTATTTTATTTTCTTTAATTTAAGTTTAGGTTTTTATTTAGTTTTGGGTTTAGGTTTATTTATTTTATTTTTTTAGGTTTAGTTTATTTAGTTTATTTTAGGTTTAGGGTTGGTTTAGGGTTTAAAGTTTAGGGTTTTAGGGTTTATGATTTAGGGTTAGTTTTATGGTTTAGGGTTTAAGGTTATGGTTTTTTTTTAAATTTTTTTAAATTAAGTAAACTAGTTGGTTTATGTTTATTTAGTTTATTTTTTTATTTATTTTAATTTATTTATTATTTTTTTAGTTTTGTTTATTTATTTTAGGTTTATTTATTTGAGTTTAAGTTTTAGGTGTAGATTTAAGTTTATGTTTATGTTTAGCTTAGTTTTATTTTTATTTTATTTTTTAGGTTTAGCTTTTATTTTT
Organism: Cymbidium sinense; assembly: GCA_021442155.1. Classification (NCBI taxonomy): domain Eukaryota; kingdom Viridiplantae; phylum Streptophyta; class Magnoliopsida; order Asparagales; family Orchidaceae; genus Cymbidium; species Cymbidium sinense. The sequence goes on from CM038214.1 coordinate 188,614,554, forward strand.
TATTTTTAGGTATAGGATTAGGGTTTTTTTTTTAGGTTAAGGTTTTAAGGCTTCATTTTTGGTTTATTTTTAGATTTAAATTTTTATTTTTGGTTTAGGTTTATTTTTTATTTATTTATTTTTATTTAGTTTAGGGTTTAGCAAGTTTATTATAGGTTTAGGTTTAGGTTTTATTTATTTTAGTTTAGTTTATTTTAGTTTAGGTATAAGTTTATTTTATTTAAATTATTTATTTTATTTAAATTGTCTATTTTAGGTTAAGTTTTTTTTTTTTAGTTTAGAGTTTAGGTTTCATTTTTTACTTATTTTTATTTTTTATTTTTAGGTTTAGGATTTTATTTAATTTTTATTTTATTTTATTTTAATTTTACATTTAGTTTTTATTTTATTTAAGTTTTTTATTTTTAAGATTTATTTTATTTTTTAGTTTAGTTTAGGTTTTTATTTTATTTAATTTTTTCTTATTTTATTTAGGTTTAGGTTTTTATTTATTTATTTTATTTTAGGTTTTATTTGGGTTTAGGTTTTAGGTTTTATGATTTAGTGTTTTAGGGTCTGGGGGGGTTTAGGGTTTAGGGTTTAGATTTGTATGTTTTAGGATTCAGGGATTTTGGTTTAGGATTTATGGTTTTGGGTTTAAGGTTTAGGTTTAGGGTTTAGGGTTAGTTTTATATTTATTTTTATCTTTATTATTATTATTTTTTATATTTTTTATATTAAGTAAAATAGTAGGTTTTGGATTTATGATTTAGAGTTTAGGGTTTAGGGTTAGGGCTTAGAGTTTAGTGTTTAGGCTTTAGGGTTTAGGGTTTTGAGGGTTTAAGATTTAGGGTTTATGGTTTAGGTTATTCTAGGGTTTGGGGTTTATGGTTTTTTTAGGGTATAGGATTTAGGGTTTATGGTTCATGTTTTTAGGGTTTAGGGTTAAGGTTTAGGTTGTTTTTTAAAAATTAAGTAAACTAGTAGGTTTACGTTTGTTTAGATTATTTAGTTTATTTTTTATTTATTTTAGTTTATTTTATTTATTTTTTTATTTAGGTTTATTTTTTTATTTAGGTTAGTTTTTTTTATTTTAGGTTTTTTTTATTTTAGATTAGGTTATTTATTTTAGTTTATTTTTTAAGTTTTAGTTTAGATTTATGTTTATTTTTAGGTTAGATATATTTTTATTTTATTTGTTAGGTTTAGATTTTTTTTAGGTTTAGGTTTAGGTTTTTATTTTATTTTAGTTTTAGGTTAGAAGTTTTTATTTTAGGTTTATTTTTAGGTTTTATTTTTTCATTTAGATTTACATTTATTTTAGTTTATATAATTTTACTTAATTTAGGTTTGGGTTTAGGTTTATTTTATCTATTTTAGCTTTAGTTTATTTTTTAGTTTGGGGTTTAATTTTTTTTTATTGTGATTTTCTTTTTAGGTTTATTTTTTAGGTTTAGGTTTTTATTCAGTTATTATTTTATTTTATTTTAAGTTTATTTTATTTTTAATTTATGTTTTTTTATTTTATTTTATTTTTTTTTGATTTTAGTTCATATTAGGTTTTTATTTATTTTATTTTAGTTTATCTTTATTTTTATTTTATTTTATTTTTAGGTTTAGGTTTATGCTTAGGTTATAGTTCAAGATTTTATTTTCTTTTATTTTTATATTTTATTTAGTTTTAATTTTATTTATTTATTTTATTTTTAGGTTTTATTTAGTTTAGCTTTAGGCTTTTAGGTTTTTAGGGTTTAGGGTTTAGGGTTTAGGATTTAGGGCTTAGGGTTTAGGGTGTAGGCTTTAGGGTATATGGTATAGTGTTTAGGGTTTAGGGTTTAGGGTTTTATAGGTTTTTGGTGGTTTTAGGGTTTAGGGTTCAAGAGATTTTTTTATTTTTTATTTTTTAATTTTTATTTATTTTTTAAAAAATTAAGTAAATTAGTAGTTTAAGTTTATTTAGTTTATTTATTTATTTATTTATATTAGTTTTTTTATTTAATTTAGTTTATTTTATTTTTTTATTTAGCTTTTTTTTTATTTTTATTTAGTTTAGTTTATTTATTTTAGGTTTATTTATTTTAGTTTAGGTTTTTATTTTGGTTTATTTTTTAGGTTTAGGTTTAAATTTAGGTTTATTTTTTAGTTTAGATTTATTTTTATTTTATTTATTATTTAGAGGTTTTGTTTAGATTTTTATTTTGTTTTGTTTATTTAGGCTTTAGGTTAGGTTTTATTTTTTTTTGTTTAGGTTTAGGTTTATTTTTAGTTTATTTTATTTTATTTAGTTTAGCTTTTGGTTTAGGTTTAGTTTATTTTAGGTTTTATTTGTTTTAGTTTAGTTTATTTTAGTTTAGGTTAAGGTTTATTTTATTTTTATTATAGGTTTAGTTTTTTTAGTTTAGGGTTTAGTTTATTATTTTTTATTTATTTTATGTTTTATTTTTAGGTTTATTTTTAGGTTTATTTTTATTTAGTTTTATTTTAAGTTTATTTTATTTTATTTTAGGTTTAAATATTATTTTTTAATTTAGTTTAGCTTTTATTTATTTTATTTTAGTTTAGTTTTTGTTTTTTATTTTATTTTCCTTTTAGGTTTAGGTTTAGGTTTTAGTTTAGGATTTTATTTTATTTCATTATTTTATTTTATTTTGGTTTAAGTTTTATTTATTTATTTTAGTTTTTGGTTTTATTTAGTTTAGGTTTAGGTCTTAGCTTTTTATGGTTTTGGGTTAGTTTAGAGTTTAGTGTTTAGGGTTTAGGGTTTGGGGTTTAGGGTTTAGTGTTTAGGGTTTAGGGTTTAGGGTTTTTAAGGAAACCCATAGATGAGAGAATTTTATTGCCACAAAGAAAGGAGTACAAATTCCTTAAGATGGCATAATTCTCTTAACTACCGCTCAAAGTGTTACATTCAGCCTAGAGAGAAAAATCTCCTATCTAATACAACAAAAGCAAGGAAACTAAACAAAAGTAATAAAAGACCAAAAAACAAATAAGAAATTGCCCAGAAATAGGACGATCAGTAAAAGCCCACTATCAGAGTCAGAAATCTTTTGAGAGTTGCACAATCCAAATCCAGGATCTGAAACCTGTAAATAACTTGTGAAAGAATCCTATAAGCAACTAGAAATTGTAGTTAGCAGAGTTAAAGAAAATCAAGCTTTAGCACATAATAAAGAGCAATATAAGAGAAAATTTCTAATAAGGCTCAGGCTCAGTCACCTATATCTTTAGGGGCAACCACAAATGTGCCCATCCAGATGTCAAAAGAAGGGTTACAAATACATATGTCGCTACCAAAATATAATAGAGAAATCATCCGAGCCATTATATCCCACTTACCTCAATGAAGGAAATCCTCCAAAGAGTGAAAGTCAACAATTCTATAGTACCTGCAGGCCAAGCAATAGAAAAAACTGGCCCACAAAACACTTTGCCGACTAAAGGCCACCAAGCCCGAAAGGACAAAACTACCACATCAGAAATGAAAGAGCAGCTACCAAGATATCATCCAGAAAACAAAGCCACCATGGATATGAACAAAACCCACTAGAGTCAGCAGACAACCACAAGCAACAACCCAATACCAAAATAGTAACCTACAACTACCACCAAGAAGCCAGTAATTCCAAACAAGATCAAAGGTCAAGGCCAACACTAACAGTAGCCACCAGTCCAACCTAGACAGCAGAGGCAAGAAATAAAAAAAGTAGTCGCAATACCAACATCAAAAATAGAAAGACAACACAGAAAAAGAGCAGCACCCAGCCATCATAATGCAAAACCAAAATAAAGAAAAGCTACCAAAAGGTCAACCCTATCAGCTAACAACATATCAGAAAGAAAACCAAAATGAAATCTAACCAAACTACCTAGCACATCCAACTAAATCAGCCAACCCATAAGACCACCCATCCAATTAACAAAGCAGCAGATGAGTCAACTCTGATAAGGAAACATCTAGTCCAAAAGGGAGGCAATCCCAACATAGATAAAAATAGGCATAGTGATAACCAACAGGAAGCCACCCAAAATAACCAAGAAACAAATGGTAATCACCCAATCATATAAAAAGCCATAGCCTGGGAGGTCCACCCAACCTCCAATAGTAAACCAAATTGGCAAGGAAAAATATACCAAGGCCACATCCAGATAGAAAAAGCCCCAAAAGGCCCAGCAAAAAACTCAAGAGTAAAAAGATGGATAGTAGCCATCAAATAATAGCCACCCAAGACAGCCATGTATAGGGTAATAGCAAATAGAAAAACCAACTAGGCCCAAAAATAATAGTAGAAAAACCTCCCTTAGTAAGGAAACAACCAGCCAAAACTAGAGGCAAAACTAGGACCAATTAAGAAAGGGGAAAAGCCAAAAGCATGTAGAGGCATAACCCAAAAGGAGGCCACCATAAGATCAAGTCAGCATATGAAGAAACTGTTGACATTTAGATCCCTAAATAAAATAGTCAGCCAAAGAGAACACCTCTCCAACAAAAGATGTTGAACTGCTAGCCACCACCTCAAAGAGATCTCCCAAGTATTACAACACAAACTAGACAAGAGAGTGAAATAGCTAGAAAAATGCAATAAAATGAAAATGCACACAGAGAAAATCATAGAAACCTAAAAAACACAAAGTAAAATTAATTTTTGAGATAAGATAATTCAGTGTTATCTAGATTAACCAAGCCTCTCAATTGTCTAGGTAAATTAAAATGATCATAAAGAGTGAGATCATTTAATTTAGCACCTAGATTAGCCAGATAATCTGCACAGGCATATCCTTCAAGCCAAATGTGAGAAATTTTAAAGCATACTTGAGAGAGGACTGTTCTATTATAATTAAGAAAGTAGAATAAATCTGCATTGCCCATCTTAGCAGAAGTTAGCATGTCAATGAGTAAGAGAGCATCAACTTCAATCCAAATATTGAAGAAATCTTTTTGCAAAAAAATGTCAATAGCTTTGTTTACAATCATTAATTTAGCATAGATAATAGAACATGCTTTAAGAGAATAAGCAAAAACACAAATGACATTACTTCTAAAATCCCTAAAATTACCACCACAAACAAATGTATTCTGAGAGATAGAGCCATCTTTATTAATTTTAATAACATTATTATGAGGTTTTATCCAATATATAATCATATCATCTTTATAGAAGGTGATCTCAGGTAGGTAAAGACCCAATATTTTTGCCACAAATTTGCAACCTCTAAGATGAGTGTTACTAATTAAATTAGCATTAAATAAAGCATGAATAAGTTTGCAGCCAAGCCCACCTTCACACAGAAGACCAAAACATTTATGCCAAGAAGTCCAATAAATCCTATTAACCAAATTATTAGAGCCCCATAAAAATTTATTAAAGAGATGATCAATTCTATTTAAGATAGAATTAATAGGGATAATGGTTTGAATAAGATATAAAGGCATCGAATTAAGAGTACTCTTAAGCAAAGTAAGTCTGCCACCAAAAGAAAGTAATTAAAATTCCCACTCTGAAATTTTATTAGAAATTTTTTGGATAAGCTCGTCAAAAAGATGGGATCTTTTTTTAACTTTAAAAAGAGGAGCACCTAGATATTTAATAGGATGTTCTTAGTGTTTAAAGTTAGTGATTCTCAAGATATGATTGATTTTGTTATTAGAAAATTTAGAGGAGGTAATAAAGTAGCTCTTGCTTTTATTAATAGAAAGACCACTTTCTCTACCAAAATAATTTAAAAATTTCATAAGTCTTTTGATATGATGAAAAGAAGCATTAGAAAAGATAATGAAATCATTAATAAAGCTAAGATGAGAAACAGGGATACCACCAAGAGTTCTAAAGTACATGCTAGGATTATTATTGAATAAATCATTTAAACTCCTAGAAAGGTATTCCACAATAATAATAAACAAAGAAGGGGACAAAGGATCTCCTTGTCTCAAACCATGAGAAGAAGGAAAAAAGCCTAAAGCTTCACCATTAAGAAGAATAGAAAATCAAGCATTCTTAATACAATTTTTAATAAGGTTAATGAAATTATCAGAGAAACCAAATAAATGTAGGATATTTAAAAGGAAATCCCAAGAGATATTATTAAAGGCTTTAGAAATATCTAATTTAAAAAGGATGTTACCACCTCTAGTTGGAACATCCAAATCATGAATAAGCTCTTAAGCAAGAAGAATGTTTTGAACAAAGGATCGATCTATTAGCAAGAATTTTAGAAATCAATTTATTAAAGGAAGTGCAAAGACTAATAGGTTTGATATCACTCCAAGAATCTAGATTATCTTTTTTAGGTATGAGAATAATGGAACTGCTTGAAAAATATTTAGGAGAGGATTACTAATAAAGAAGTCAACAATAGCATTAATTAAGTCATGCTTAATAATTGACCAACAATTTTGAAATAATTGAGTAGTATAACCATCTGGAATAGTAACAGAATCAATGTTCATGCTATTAAGAACTTTACCAATCTCTTCTTCAGTAGGCAACCTAGTAAGCCAATGATTATCATCATTGGTAATAATATAAGGGATCAAATGCGAATTAGAAATAGCTTCATAAGAGTGGCTTTTATTAAGCATATTTCTAAAGTGGTTAATAACATAATCTTTAATAACATTAAATCAGTGGTCCAATCTCCATTATCACTTTTAATTTTTTGGATAGAATTTAAAGCTCTCTTTTATTAAATAAAGAATGAAAATACCTAGTATTCCTATCTCCATCAGCAATATGTTTACTAGCAACTTTTTCCTGCTAATAGGTCTCTTCCATATTATGATAATTAACAAGATTATCTTTTGCTTCATTCATATCCTTAAGCTTAGAAGAATCAATTAAAATAGCACTTTCAAGATCACAACCCAAAAGTTCCATGTTTTTTATATTAGCAAAAAGATTTTTAAAACAATGTTTATTCCACCAAACCATATTTTGTTTGAGCATTTTAAGCTTAAACCATAATCTATAAGTACCCTTAATTGAATTATCATGGTGTAAAGGGACAATCTAATTAATGGTCATGACTTTAAGAAAATGATATGCTAAATCCACATATTTTGAAATATGAAATAAGACGAGGTGTTTATTCTTTTAAAGTTATCTTTAATAGATACAAAAAGAGGGGCATGATCAAATAAAGTTCTACTAAAATGGTCAACAAGGGTATGAGGCCATTGATTAATCTAATGAGAGTTGAAAAGAATTTTATCAAGACATTGCCAGAGCTTAGAGTTTTGCCAAGTATAATTAGAGCCTTTAAAACTAATGTGAATAATATTGCAATCAAGAATCATATTTGAAAATCTTTCCATAGAATGAATATTAGGGAGCAACCACCCTTCTTTCGATGAATATAGAATAGTGTTAAAATCACCCCAACCAACCAAGGTTTGTTAATGAAAGAGAAACCTCTCAAATTCTCCCAAAGAACATTCCAACTAGCTCTATTACAAGAAGCATAAACAAAAGCCAAGCACACAAGAATCACAAAGAAATTTAAGCATTGACAACTTGTTGAAGATCATCTAAAATTAAAACATTTAAGAAGCTATTCCAAAAGCATAAAATTTTATTACTAATGTTAGAGAAAAAATGATTGAAACCAAGCATTCTAGCAACATGATTGATTTTTCAGAATGTATAAGAGGATCAATAATAATAAGTAAAGAGATATTGTTAATTCTATAAAGATTTCTAATACAATTACGAATAGTGAGGGTACCAATCCCTCTAACATTCTAAATAAGAGAATTAAACATAAAGAAAATTGTAAAAGGAAATTACATGATATTAATAAAGAGAGAAAGAGAAATAATAGAAAATCCTCTCCTAAGCTAAAAATTGAAACAACACATTATTTATGTGAAGAATATCTAGATCTAGTAGATCTAGCAAGATTAGGAGGTTTCATCTTAGAGTTCTTAGTTTTCTTTCTAAAGATAGTTTGGAATTTTATATTTTTATCCAAAGTGTCACCATCAAAAAGTGATTAATTAGGAATATTATTAATAGGATAAGGATCAGCAAGAACATCTCTAATCACAACGTTCCCCTCTTTTAAATAAGCCACATTCAAGTTATAATTGAAGTTTTCATTTAAAACCTCATTCTCATCAATTAATGCTAGGAAAGAAGCAGGAATACACATTAGAGAATGAATCATCATTTTTTTCAGCCTCTTTGGATTTGGAATTAGCCATAATAGGCATATTCTCATGTAAAGAAAGGTTGTTCGACAAATCATATTTTTCAACATTATTAATACCTTTGTCATGGTCAAAATAAGAAGAAGAAACAATAATTTTAGGAATTTAAAAGATTCCAAATAATCTGACCTAATATCAACATTTAAGTTATTTTTAGGCATAAAAATAGATTTATTAACTTTATCAGTATCTAATTTAGAGTTAGGATCATTCAAAAAAAAATTTTAAGATGTGGGTGAAGAACAAAACACTCTGAATTATCATGAGCATGTATCTTGCAATGGGAACAGAAAACCAAAAAATTTTCAAATTTGACCTTTTATAAATAACCAAACATTTCAAATCGATCCGACATCCTTAGGGGTTTTCTAGATATGTCAAGTTCAACCAATATAAAACAGATGGATGGGATCTCTCAGTCGATCGATTTGGAGTGGGTCAAAAGAGCCCGACATCAAATAAAACCTAGTGAGTAACATAATATATTTTTATATTTGGAAGAGCTAACCACATAAGAAAAATAGGTGATTTTTACTTCATATCAAAAAGGGGAGACCAATTCAACAAATGCATTTTATAATTAAAGATAAAATAAGATTGATGTCAGAAAACCCTTAAATAATCCAAATTATTTGTAAGTTGAATCAGAATATGTCTTGGATCAATAGAGAAAGCACCTGAAAGTTGAAGGTTATGAAAGAAAATATAGGATTTTATCCCAATTTGGCCGGTGCAAAGAAAATTTTCTAATCAAAGTAAATTTAAAAGGTTTTCCAAGCTTTTCAACATCAAGATCTAAACACATGGTCACAGGCATATCTCAAAAAGAAGTTGAAATCAGATTCACTAAGTTAGAAGAGCTAGAGCTCTTACCAAAAAGTGCATCCTTAAAGGATTTAATAGCAGTAATGACATTAGGTTCAAGAATCACCACAAAATTGGTGCCATAGATGAATCATCCAAAATGGGAGAATTAAGCCGTAGGTTGAGGTCATGACCATAAGCGAGAAGACACATTACATGAGCTAGAGATTGAAAAACTCCAGAAGTCAGTTGAGAATGATGAAGGATCCACCAAAAATGTACGATGGCGATGCACCAACAAAGGGAAAAATGAAATCGATAGAGCACCGGAAGGGAGAGGGGGGTGGGGAGTTAGGGTTTTGGTTTATTTTATTTAGTTTATTTAGTTTAGTTTTTATATTATTTTTTATTTAGGTTTATTTAGTTTAGGTTGAGTTTATTTATTTAGGTTTATTTAGTTTATTTTAGGTTTATTTACTTTAGGTTTTATTTAGGTTATTTAGTTTATTTTAGTTATTAGGGTTTAAGTTTAGGGTTTAGGGTTTAGGTTTTTAGGATTTAGGGTTTAAGGTTTAGGGTTTTAGGGTTTATGGTTTAGGGTTTAGGGTTTAGGGTTTTTAGGGTTTAGGGTTTAGGGTTTAGGGTTTAGGGTTTAGGGTTTAGGGTTTTAGGTTTAGGTTTAAGGTTCAAATTTTAGTTTAGGGTTTAGGGTTTTTGCATTATTTCTTTAACAAAAAATAAATTCATATTTGACATTTCTTCTTTTCTGTTTCATCAACCAAGTAACACACCAGGTTTTCTAGGACACAAGCGATAACATAGATAAAAAATGAGCATGCATAGAGAAATCAAAAATGCTAGATAACTAGAACCATCTCTACTATAAATATGCAAATCCATAAGCAGTAGATTGGATCTATCATTCTTTAGTTTCTCTGTTGATCAGAACCATCTCGTCCTCTTAAGTACTAGGATCCACCATCATATCCCCCATCTCTCCCTCCCCACCACCACATGTAACCTCCTCCTCCACCGCCTCCATAACCACCACCATTGATGACCCTCTCCAAGCTCCTCGGTCCCACAAGCGATAATATGATCGCCTCTACCTTTCCCTCCGTGTTAGATCTCTAGCTGGTTAAGTGATGTTCTATCATCAAGGTTCCCATTCTTAGGGTTTAGCTTTAGGTTTAGGTTTATTATGTTTTAGGGTTTAAGTTTATTTTTAATTTATTTAGTTATTTGGTTTAGGTTTAGGGTTTGGGGTTTTGGGTTTAGGGTATAGGGTATAGGGTTTAGGGTTTAGGGATTATGTTATAGAGGTTTATGCTTTTATGGTTTAGGGTGTAGGGTTAGGGTTTCAGGTTTAAGGTTTAGGGTTTAGTGTTTAGGCTTTAGGGTTTAGGATTTTCAGGGTTTAGGGTTTACGGTTTAGTATTTAATGTTTAGGGTTTTAATGCTTAGGTTTAGGGTTTAGGGTTGTTTAGGGTTTAGGGTTTACGATTTAGGGTTTAAGGTTGTAGGTTTAGGGTATAGGGTTTACGATTAAGGGTTTAAGGTGTTTTTAAAAATAATTAAGTAAACGGGTATATTTAGGTTTATTTATTATATTTAGTTAATTTTTTATTTAGTTTAATTTACTTTATTTTTTTTAATTTAGTTTAGTTTATTTTAGTTTTATTTATTTTAGTTTAGGTTTTGTATTTTAATTTAATTTTTAGCTTTAGGTTTAGGTTTAGGTTTATTTTTTAGCTGAGTTTTACTTTTGTTTTTTTGTTTAGGTTTTGGTTTTATTTTTTTATTTTTAAGTTTTGGTTTAGATTTTTATTTTATTTTTTTAGGTAGAGGTTTTAGGTTTTTTTAGGTTTATTTTTAGGTTTTATTTTTTAGTTTAGGTCTAGGTTTATTTTTAGTTTATTTTATTTTATTTAGATTAGGTTTAGGCTTAGGTTTAGTTTCTTTTAAGTTTAGGTTTAGGTATTATTTATTTTAGTTTAGTTTATTTTACTTTAGGCTTAGGTTTATTTTATTTTATTTATTTTATTTTATTTTAGGTTTAATTTTTTTAAGTTTAGGGTATAGGTTTTATTTCTTATTTATTTTTAGGTTTACTTTTAGGTTCAACTTTTTATTTAGTTTTTATTTTATTTTATTTTAGGTTTATTTTATTTTAATTTTAGGTTTAGTTTATATTTCATTTAGGTTTTTTATTCTTAGGCTTATTTTATTTTTTTAGTTTACTTTAGGTTTTTATTTTATTTTATTTTATTTAAGTTTAGGTTTTTATTTATTTTATTTTTAGGTTTTATTAAGTCTATGTTTAGGTTTTTAGGTTTTTAGGATTTAGGATTTAGGGTTTAGTTTTTAGGCTTTAGGGCTTAGGGTTTTCAGGGTTTACGGTTTATTAGGTTTAGCATTTTTTTAGGGTTTAGGTGTTTAGGGTATAAGTTTTTTTTTTTAATTAATGATTGGTTTTATTTAGCATATTTAGTTTATTTTTATTTATTATAGTTTACTTTAATTTTTTATTTATTTAAGTTTATTTTATTATTTTTATTTAGTTTAGTTTATTTATTTTAGGTTTGTTTATTTTAGTTTAGGTTTTTATTTTATTTTATTTTATAGGTTTAGGTTTAGGTCTAGGTTTTTTTAGTTGAGTTTATTATATTTTATTTTTTTAGTTTTAGGTTTTATTTTTTTATTTTTTTATTTTAGGTTTAGGTTTATGTTTTATTTTTTATTTTTTAGGTTTAGGTTTTAGGTTTTATTTTAGGTTTATATTTAGGTTTATTTTTTTAGTTTTTTGGTTTAGGTTTATTTTTTGTGTATTTTATTTTATTTAGTTTTGGGTGTAGGTTTAGTTAGTTTAGGTTTAGGTTTATTTATTTATTTTAGTTTAGGTTTTTTATTTTATTTTTTATTTATTTTATTTTATTTTATTTTATTTTAGGTTTTATTTTATTTTTATTTTTTAGGTTTTTTTTATTTTATTTTTTATTTTAGGTTTATTTTATTTTTTATTTTATTTATTTATTATTTTATTTTATTTTTTTATTTTTATTTTTTTATTTTTTTTTTATTTTATTAGGTTTAGGTTTATTTTATTTATATTATTTTTTATTTTATTTATTTTGGTTTCTTTATTTTTTTATTTTTTAGGTTTTATTTTTAGGTTTAGGTTTAGTTTAATGTTTAGGGTTTAGGGTTTAGGGTTTTAGGGTTTATGGTTTTAAGGTTTAGGGTTTTGGGTTAGGGTTTATAGTTTTGGGTTTAGGATTTAGGGTTTAGTGTTTAGGCTTTAGGGTTTAGGGTTTTAGTTTGGGTTTAGGGTTTAGGGTTTAGGGTTAGCTTAGGGTTTAAGGTTTAGGATTTAGGATTTAGGGTTAGTTTTTGATTTAAGGTTTATGGTTTTAAGGTTTAGGGTTTATGGTTTAGTTGAGTATTAGGTAGGTGGGTTTAGGGTTAGTTTAGGGTCTAGGGTTTATGGTTTAGGGTTGTAGGTGTAGGGTTTAGGGTTAGGTTTAGGGTTTAGAGTTTAAGGTTTGGGGTTTATGATTTAGTGTTTAAGGTTTAAGGGAGTTTATGGTTTTTATTTTAAAATTAAGTAAACGTTATGTTTAGGTTTATGTAATTTATTTTATATTTTAATTTAGTTTGGTTTATTTACTTTATGTTTATTTATTTTAGTTTAGGTTTTTTATTTTAGTTTATTTTTTAGGTTTATGTTTAGGTTTTTGTTTATTTCTTAGTTGAGTTTTTTTTTAAAGGTTTAGGTTTTATTTTTTATTTTTTGGTTTAGGTTTAGGTTTTTATTTTAGGTTTATTTTTAGGTTTTTTTTAGTATCGATTTAGGTTTATTTTTAGTTTATTTTAATTTATTTAGTTTAGGGTTTAGGTTTAGGTTTCGATTTTATTTATTTTTGTTTAATTTATTTTAAATTAGGTTTATGTTTACTTTATTTTATTTATTTTATTTTTATTTTAGGTTTAGTTTTATTTCTAGTTTAGGCTTTGGGTTTTATATTTTATTTATTTTTAGGCTTTTATATTTTGGTTTATTTTTAGGTTTAGGTTTTATTTAGTTTTATTTTATTTTATTTTAGGTTTATTTTATTTTTATTTTACATTTAGTTTTTATTTTATTTAGGTTTTTAATTCTTAGTTTTATTTTATTTTTTTTAGTTTAGTTTAGGTTTTTATTTATTTTATTTTTATTTATATTATTTTTTATTTTATTTTCTTTTTTAGGTTTTTTGTTTAGGTTTAAGTTTAGGTTTTAGTTTATGCTTTTATTTTTTATATTTATTTTATTTTATTTTCATTTAGATTCCTTATTTATTTTATTCTAAGGTTTTATTTAGTTTAGGTTTAAGTTTTTAGTTTTTTAGGGTTTAGGGTTTAAGGTTTAGGGTTTAGGGCTTTGGGTTTTGTGTTTAGGGATTAGGGTTTAGGGTTTAGGGTTTAGGGCTTAGGGTTTAGGTTTTAAGGTTTAGTGTTTAGGGTTTATGGTTTAGGGTTTAGGGTTTAGAGTTATGTTTTAAGTTTAGGGTTTAGAGTTCATTTATTTTAGTTTTATTTATTTTAGTTTAAGTATTTTATTTTTGTTTATTTTTTTAATTATTTTAGATTTTATTTTATATCATTTTATTTTATTTCTTAGTTTAGGTTTATTATTTTAGTTTATTTTATTTTATTTAGTTTAGGTTAGTTTAGTTTATTTTAGTTTAGGTTTATTTATTTTAGTTTAGTTATTGGTTTAGGTTTAGGTTTAGGTTTATTTTATTTATTTTTTTATTTTAGTTAGGCTTTTTTTTAGTTTAGGGTTTAGCTTTATTTTTATTTTATATTTTTTTGGTTTTTTTTCTTAGATTTTTTATTTAGTTTTATTTTAATTTTTATTTTATTTTAGGTTTATTTTATTTTAATTTTACATCTTATTTTATTTTATTTAGGTTTTTTATTCTTAGGTTTATTTTATTTTTTAGTTTTGTTTAGGTTTTTATTTATTTTATGTTAATATTTTATTAGTTTATTTTAGTTTATTTTTAGGTTTATGTTTAAATTTTAGTTTCAATTTTTATTTTATTTATGTTTAGGTTTTTTATTTATTTCATTTTTAGGTTTTATTTAGTTTAGGTTTAGGTATTTAATTTTTTAGGGCTTAAGGTTTAGAGTTTAGGGTTTAGGATTTTAGGATTTAGGGTTTTAGGGTTTATGGTTTATCTTTAGGTTTAGGTTTAGGTTTAGTTTTGCTTTATAGTTTGGGGTTTTAGGATTTAGGGTTTAGGTTTAGTCAGGTTTTAGTTTTAGTTTAGGTTAGAGTTTAAACTTTAGGGTTTAGTTTAAATTTATCTTTGTGTTTAGGGTTTAGGTTTTAGGTTTATAGTTTAAACTTTAGGGTTTAGGTTTAAAGTTTGGTTAGTTTAGGGTTTAGGTTTAAGTTTTAGTTTAAGTTTAGTTTAGGATTTGGTTAGGTTTAGGGGATTTAGTTTAGGGATTAAGGTTTTTTAGGGTTTAGGATTTAGGGTTTAGGGTTTTAAGGCTTAGGATTTAGGGTTTAGGGTTTAAGTTTTAAGGTTTTATAGTTTAGTATTTAGGATTTAGGGTTATAATTTTAGGGTTTAGAGTTTAGTTTAGGATTAGTTTTAGGGTTTGCGGTTTAGTGTTGATGTTTTTATTATTTGTTTTATTTTTTTAATTTATATTTTTTAAAATTAAATAAACTCGTAGGTTTAAGTTTATTTAGTTTATTTTTTATATATTTTAGTTTATTTTATTTTATTTTTTTATTTAGCTTTATATTTATTTATATTTAGTTTATTTTATTTATTTTATGTTTATTTATTTTAGTTTAGGTTTTTTATTTTAGTTTATTTTTTAGGTTTAGGTTTAGGATTAGGTTCATTTTTTAGTTTAGTTTTATTTTTGTTTTTTTTTATTTAGGTTTTATTTTTTATTTTTATGTTTAGGTTTAGGTTTAGGTTTTTATTTTAGGTTTATTTTTATGTTTTATTTTTTAGTTTAGGTTTAGGTATATTTTTAGTTTATTTTATTTTATTTAGTTTAGGTTTAGGTTTAGATTTAGGTTTTATTTATTTTAGTTTAATTTATTTTAGTGTAGGTTTAGGTTTATTTTATTTTTATTTTAGGTTTAGGTTTTTTTTTAGTTTAGGGTTTAGGTTTTTTTCTTTTTTTTTTAGGTTTTATTTTTTTTTGTTTATTGTTTAGGTTTAGGTTTTTGCTTAGTTACATTCAGGGATGAAGACTTACTCTTATGAAGGACTGAGCACAACTGCCTCTTTACATTACAGTGGATGTTGGCAGGTATAGGCTATCCAGAGTTCTGGTTGACCCAGGTGTATCAATCAACATTATGATTCTAAGATCCTTGCACCGAGGATCACGCCAAACTCTAAAAGAAAGGATGATGTTGAGATGATTTAATTGACAAGTCGAGAGGGCCCTGTGGTGTTTTTTTGGATGTATGGGGACACCACGTAGATCATAGGGAGGTACCTTTTGAGGTGATCGGGTATAAGATTGAGGTATGATGTACTATCTCGAAAGATAGAGGCATCACCATACAATGGACCTAATCACATAATAAAGACTCCTAAGGCATGATGGGTCTTCAAATGTATGTGGTGAATAAATCTCTTATAGGGAGTCACCTTTCAAATTTGTTGGTGAGAAAATAAAGAAGATACCTTATAGAAATTCATCTTTTTAGGACACCACATGGATGTACTTATTAGTGATGGAGTCATCAAGGTATAGTGTAATATCTCGAAAGACAGAAATCACTACCCTTTAATGGAACCAATCACCTCAATAAGGACTCCTAAGGATGATGGGTCTGCATATGTACCAGAGATTCATCCCCTACTTTACATGGAAAAGTAAAGCAATGTTTATTTTAAATTGGGTTTGTTAAGTTTCCTACAGGGCCAAACCCCCATAGTTAATTACATCCTAAGGGTTTGAATAGGTTTGATCAAAGTTTAGGTTAAGTCCTTTAAAGGGAATTTAAAGGATTTAAGAGAATTTCAAGGATTTTAAATTTGAAATTTAATTTTTGCCTTTAATTGGATTGATTTAAATTTATATTTCTTTATATATGAGAATATAAATGAGAATATAAATAAGTTTTGAGAAAATCCCATGAATTTGAATAGGTTTGATCAAGGCTTAGGATTGATTTTGGCTAAGTCTTTTAATGGAAAATTAAAGGGACTTAAGAAATTTTCATGAATTTGGAATTTTGAATTTGATTGATTTGAACTTATATTTCATTTATATATGTGAATATAAATGAGAATATAAATGGATCATGAGAAAGTCTCAAAGGTTTGAATAGGTTTGAATCATAATTTTGGTTAAGTCCTTAAGGGATGGATTAAAGACTTGGAAAATTTTGGACTTAGGAATTTTTGATGGATTTTGATCATGTGTTTTCATTCATAGATTTCAATCATAGAGTTCAATCATATGGAGTTGATTTGAATTTGGAGAAAATCAAATAGAATTGATTTGGAGTTTGACTTGAAAGAAGGAAAGTGAGGAATGGTTTAAGCTAAGGGTAGGAAAATTTTCCTAACACCCCTAAGGCATGACCTATTCATATGGCCAACTCTTTTAAGTCTTCTAAGGCTAGGTTGGAGCATCCACCTAATCACTTGATGTGTCTTAAGACTAAGGAACTCTAAAAATCTAAGAGAAGTTCTATGTCTAAGATAGAGGGGATGAGAGCTCATCCTAAAAATGAGGTCAACAAAGGGCAATAAGTGTGGTGTGACTGACAATGAACACCACATGTATTACTGTTGACCGAAATGATCAACAACACCAAGAGATCACTAGCATTAATAGAAACAATCTATCTTTAAGAGGTGTTGCCCTAAGAGGTAGAACCTTGTCACTACTGAGGTTGACTTCGGTAATCTTTGGAGGCAATGTGGTGGCAAGTTCTACCTGCACTTCAGGCTCACCTATAACTTCTCCTTAGGGACTCTAGAATCGATGATTGTCTATCTCAAGAGGTGAACCCATAGTATTCATAGTTGGAAAGTCCAACTCTGAATTAGAAAGAGGAAGATTAGAATTGTTATAGTTAATTAGACTTGAAGAGTTATCGTTAAGAATAGAAGAAGATAACTCATCAGAAGAGACACAGATATAATTCAAATCAACTTTATTATTTAATTTCTTAGGAGTATTTGGGGGTACAAAGTAGAAGTCAAGTAGAGTGAGTGGAGTAATGGATTTGATGCCCTCATCCATTGATACAAGAGTTCTATTAGTAGAAAAACTTAAGAAAGCTGAAGTGGAAGTCATGTGGAAGTTGTCAAGGCGGAGGTGGACACATCAATGGTGGCTAAAGGGCTATCGGCACATCATGCTATCGCGAGCTCCCACTTCCCTAGAGTTAGCATTGGAAAATTGTTAACCTTTCTTGGTGTTGGAGGTTTGAGGCTGCACACAGAAAGCTTCTTGATCTTGAATTATTTTCCTAGAGGTTTTAGATAAAGAAATGTCCCAACCTTCTTTTGTTTTGGTAGGATCACATGTATCCCAAAGGATTACCCTAATGGAATTGGAAGGTTGTTCCACAAGATATTCCTTTGGGATAACTACAACCGTCTTGAAAGCTGTTCAAGCCAATCCTTGAATGTGAAACTATCCTCCAAAATGTGGACTAGCATACTGTGGAAGGGAAAAAGTTTGGATCATGACTTTTGCCTACTTCCTCCAGTCTCTTAGGCTCGGATAGCTAAAAATTAGGTTTCTTTAAGAGATTCTTAACAATTTTCCTGATTACCTCCCTCTTAAAATAATAAGGTTTGTTTAACTTATCTAAAATTAGCTACACGGTAGCAGATATGCATGCCACGAGTGGGTATGGCTAAGGTGGTTATGCTTGGCCGTGGAGGCTACGGTGGAGGCTAGTACGGTTATCTCAGTGGTGGCAAAGGAGGTGGAGGCTCAGGTCATGGTCTCTTATCTCTACTTCACCTTGTTAACCATCTTGCTCAGGTTTCTTCTCATAAACCTTTTGGGATTTTTGCTTGGGCAACTGATCTGGAAAAGGCAACTATTTGGCCTCTCTTTGTAGACTAGCCTCCTTATTGATTAGCTTCTCAAATATATTTATGGTGAAGCCCTTAAGCATGAAGGTGACCGGGCCATGGATATTCATCGAGAGAATCTCAAAGGCATTCTATTCAGATAGCTGTGGTTCACAATTCATACTCAGGTTATTCCATCGGAGAATATAATCAATAAGTGACTCACCAGTGTGTTGTTGGGCTATAATGAGATCACCTACAATAACCCTTTGCTGAGGTCCCGCAAATCTCTTGATGAACAGTTGCTCTAACATAGAAAATTTCTTTACTGAACCATTGGGAAGTTCAGCATACCAATCTAAAGTGATACCCGGTAGGCTACTAACAAAGAGTCTAAAGAGTAAAGCATCACTGCCACCTGTGTTACAATAACTGGGCCTAAAGTGAGCTATGTGTTACCTCTGGTTCCCACTACCATCAAAGCTATTAAAGGAAGGAGGCACAAAACCCTTGGGATACTGGATAGTATTGAATTCCTTTAGGTAAGGTCTAACCTTTGGAACCGATGATCCTCCCCGGGCTTGAGCCAAAGCTTCCTTCTCCTATTGCTCAACCATGGATTTCAGATCTTTTTTATGTATGGAGGCACTATCCACTACCTTCCTATACATACTAGTGCTACCTTGCTCAATGGGAGGTAAAGTCTTATCTAGGTCTAAAACATGCACTAGCTGAGGCTGACTAACATCGACTGTAATGGGATGAACTAAAGGAGAATGCTTCTAAAGTACTGACATTACTACTAACAAGTCATGTAACTGTTGTACCATCCTATCAATCTGCTCATCTTTCTACCTTAACTATGTTGAAGGTGATGGGCTGATTCTTTAGTTTCTCCTTGATCAACCTCATCACCTTCCATGGCTGCTCCTAAGAGAAACTTTTTTGGTGCATACTCCTGAATCCCCATCAAGTCATCTTCATTGGGATCGAAGCTGACTCTCTCTTCATTGGACCAACCATACCCTAAGATGACTTTCTTCTCCATAAAATAGTGTGCAACTATCTCATCTAAGGATCAATCTAACTCAATAGGTACAAAATGCTTGGGTTGATTGATGTGATCGCTATCATGCACTAAGAAGCACTAGACCTCACCTATCACTGGGGAGTCAATCCTATGCACACTGTACTCATTAGAAGAATGATACTTTTGATTGCTACTAGCTGTAATAGGGTTAAGAATCCTATGATGATCCTCTACTACTACTTCAACTAAACTATCATGGAATATCTATGATAAATCACCATCTACGCATGGCTATTGGGTGGAGTTGGTAAGGAGCGATCCACACCATTGGGGGTGCTTCCTCCTTCCACACCCATTGGGTGGTGTATGAGTAGGATCCCTTGGCATAGCCAGATCACCAACGGGGTACATTTTTCCCCAGTTGTTGCCTTCATGGCCTTAGATGGAATGGGAGATGTTGAAACCTGAACTAGTGATGGTGAACGTGGGGTAGAGCATTGGGGTGGAGACACCACCGACTCTCTGTGCACAGGAGCTGCCCTCTTATGGTGGTTAGTCCTCATGAGGGTAATACTTTTAGTATGGTTGGTGGGTAGTGCATTGAGCTGGAAAATCAATGAAAGCAAAAGGCGGTGAACCTCCATCCTTCTATAGTAATGTGATGTATGGGCCTCAGGGCCCTCTCACAGATCGCCTCACTTTGTGGGGATAGATCAAGATCAGGCGGTGATTAGACTCGAGCATCCATATGCTCCCACTACGGCATAGAATAGAGGATGGGTGCACCCTCTACTCTTAAAAGCTGGTTGCAAGTGCACCAGAGGAGGCGATGAAGCGGATCTCGGCATCCTCTGTCGATCACGAGAGAGGATGAAATTGGTTTTCTATAACCAGTGGTGAAGTGATCATGGGAGACTCATCCATGGCTGATCTAGTTGCTGCCTTTAGCTCTCTAGCTATCTGAGTGTGGAACCATTTGACCATATAGTTCTTATTCCTATGCTGGAGTAGGATGAGAGGAGTGTGAGCTAGACCCATACTCAAATATGGGGGAGGCAAGCCCTGAAACTAGGGGAGCCTTACCCTTTGAGGGTACATATGGTAGGGTGCTAGCACGTACCAGGGCAACATGAGCAATTCTAGGATGAACTGCAACTGGAACTAGTACTATCGATATTGCTAGAACTGTAATAGTTGATGTCTATGGTGCTTCCATAGCTTTCCTCTTTGATGAGGAGATATCCGAATCAAATGGTAAGTCTATCCTGATGATCAGCTTCTACTCGGTCACCTTCTTTCTGCCGACTGTGGTGAGGGGAATGCCCTCACAAGTGATCCTGGCCCCCTCAAATCCCCGATCAAAGTGGATCAAGTGGGTATGGTCAAGATGAGGGAAGTCAGCCTGATCTACAGCTAGATCCATACCGTAGAGGAAAGTCAAGACAAATTTCTAAGAAGCTATTTGTAGTAGTAAATTGTATTGCTTGAAAAGAATCTACAACAAGAAATGAACTTGCATTAGTTTCTATCTCCATAGATTTTTTTGAATTTTGAATTTTTAAATTTTGAAACTTTGAACACACACCCAACAACTTGGAAGTGTTAAGTGGGGTTCAAATAGATTTGAAGAGATTGATTGAAAGAGGAATTTGAATTATGAATCCAAACTTCAACAAATTTAAGTATGATGAAATATAAATTCAAACTTATTGATAGGATGCTTCCGTAGGTTCATTATTATTTTGAATTTGAATTTGTGATTTTGAGGACCCATTCCTTTAATAAATTTGGGTATGTTAAAGTAAGCGTCAAATGATTTTGCTCTATTTGATTATTTTGGAATTCTTACTTAGCAAATTTAGGTATGCTAAGTGAAGTGTTTGTTTCTTTTTTTGTGAATTTTGTTTTATTTTGATTTGTGGAAAATTTTGGAATTCTTACTTAGAAAATTTAGGTATGCTTAGTGAAGATTCCAAGTGTATTTTGTTTAAT
The DNA here is from genome assembly GCA_021442155.1 of Cymbidium sinense. NCBI lineage: Eukaryota > Viridiplantae > Streptophyta > Magnoliopsida > Asparagales > Orchidaceae > Cymbidium > Cymbidium sinense. The sequence continues at coordinate 188,635,630 of CM038214.1, forward strand.
TTTTGAAAATAGGATTCTTAGCAAATTTAGGTATGCTAAGAAAATCCTAAGTGTTTCATTTGATTGGAATATTTTTTATTTTTTGCAAGGGTAGGATCCTTAGCAAACTTGGTATGCTAAGGGAATCCTAAGTGTTTTGTATTATTTTTTGAGGTGATTGAAAGTGGTTAAATGGTGAAATGGAAATTTAAAATTTTGATTTCATTTTTTATTTTGAAAAATTGAAACTTCTCTTTAGAAAATTTGTTACGCTAAGGGAAGAAGTTCCAAAAGGTGTTTGACAATTTTGATTTTTGGATTTGGAAGCTTTAATTAACAAATTTGAGTATGTTAAATAAAGTTCTAAATATTTTTTGAAAATTTTGATTTCTGGATTTGGTGACTTCACTTGACCAATTTGGGTATGTTAAGCGAGGTTCCAAAATGTGTTTAGAAATTTTTGGAATATGATGGTTGATTTTGATTTTGGATTTGGAAACTTAGCAAATTTGATTACGCTAAGTGAGGTTCCAAATGTATGTTTGAAAATTTTTTGGGATAAGATTATTGATTTTGATTTTGGATTTGGAAACTTCACTTAGAAAATTTTGATCATGCTAAATGAAATTTCAAATGTGTTTTGAAATTTTTTTGAAATATGATTGTTGATTTTGATTTTGAATTTGGAAACTTCACTTAGCAAATGTGATTATGCTAAATGAAATTCTAAATGTATGTTTGAAATTTTTTTAAAATATGATTATTGATTTTGATTTTGGATTTGGAAACTTTACTTAGTAAATTTGATTATGCTAAATGAAATTCCAAATGTATTTTGAAATTTTTTTGAAATATGATTGTTGATTTTGATTTTGAATTTGGAAACTTCACTTATTTTGATTATGCTAAATAAAGTTTCAAATGTGTTTTAAAATTTTTTTAAAATAAGATTGTTGATTTTGATTTTGATTTTGATTTTGGAAACTTCACTTAGCAAATTTGATTTTGCTAAATGAAACTCTAAATGTATGTTTGAAATTTTTTTGAAAAAAGATTTTTGATTTTGATTTTGGAATTGGAAACTTCACTTAGCAAATTTGATTATGCTATGTGAGGTTCCAAAAGTATGTTTAATAAGATTTTTGAAATATGATTGTTGATTATAATGTTTTGGATTTGGAAACTTCACTTAGCAAATTTTATTATGCTAATTGAAATTTCAAATGTATGTTTGAAATTTTTTTGAAATATGGTTGTTGAAGTTTTAATTTTTGAAAAAGGGGACCTCCATTCAACAAATTTAGGTATGTGGAATGGAGATCAATTTTATTTTTGAAATGTGAAATTTTTGTGTTTGATTGTTGCTTTCTGAATGGGGAGGAATTCCAATATAAAACATATGTGAGATATATTTAAGTAGGATTTCCTTAAAACATATTTTATTTTTTGTTCGGAATGAAATCTTCATTTAATAAATTTAAGTATATTAAATGAAGGTGTTCATGCCGCCTTTTGAAAATTTTGATTTTGTTTACAAATGAACTTTTTATTCAATAAATGTGATTGTATTTAATAGAAAAATTCATGTGTGCTTTTGAAAACTTTATGATTATGATTGTGATTTTTAGAAAACATGATTGTTCATTTTATTTTGAAAATGAAATCTTCATCAAAGTGAATTGAAAGAAGATGTTCATTTGTGCTTTTGGAAAATTTTATTAGTTTTATTTTTGGAAATCCCTACATGTAACAATTATATGAATTGTTAAATGAGGGTGAAGAAATTTTGTGGAAAATATTTTATTAAGTGCATCTTTGAGAAGGTGCTTTTGAAAAGGTAAAGTTCTTTATGGAAGATTTATTCTTTTAGGACGAACCTTTCCTTACAATGAAAATGGTAAGGAGGAAGTATTTTAAGATATTTCTTTTTTTTATTTAGATCTTTTCATGTTGCCCATTAGAGAAACCAATGGGGGTTTTAAGACCAACAAGGAATGTGATCCTAAAACCTAAAGATGTTGGCTAACTCAACTCAAGAATGAAATGAGCTAAGTGCCAACGGGAAGAAGGATAGTCTTGGATTCATACCAAAGTTCAAACCCACTATTGATACTCAAAGACAATGATCATTTACCAAAGATGGAGAGAGGAACCATCCCCAGCAGAGTCACTAGAAAAATCTGTGGTGAATAAATCTCTTATAGGGAGTCACCTTTCAAATCTATTGGTGAGAAAAGAAAGAAGAGACCTTATAGAAATTCATCTTTTTAGGACACCACATAGATCTATAGATGTACTTATTCAAGTGATCGGGTACATCATCAAGGTATAGTGTACTATCTCGAAAGATAGAAATCACTACCCTTTAATAGAACCAATCACCTCAATAAGGACTCCTAAGGATGATGGGTCTGCATATGTACCAGAGATTCTTCCCCTAATTTACATGGAAAAGTAAAGCAATATTTATTTTAAACCGGGTTTGCTAAGTTCTTTATAGGGGCAAGCCCCTATAGTTAATTACATCCTATGGGTTTCAATAGTTTTGATCAAAGTTCAGGGTAAGTCCTTTAAAGAAATGATTTAATGAAATTTTAAGGAATTTATATTTGGAATTTAATTTTTGCCTTTGATTAGATTGCTTTATATTTATATTTCATTTATATTGAGACTATAAATGAGAATACAAATAAGTTTTGAGAAAATCCTATGAATTTGAATTAGTTTTATCAAGGTTTAGGATTGATTTTGGCTAAGTCTTTTAATGGAAATTAAAGGGACTTAAGAAAATTTTCATGAATTGATTTGGAATTTTGAATTTGATTGATTTGAATTTATAATTAATTTATATATGTAAAGATAAATGAGAATATAAATGGATTATGAGGAAATCTCAAAGGTTTGAATAGGTTTGAATCATGATTTTGGTTAAGTCCTTAAGGGAAGGATTAAAGACTTAGGCAAATTTTGGACTTAGGAATTTTTGTTGGATTTTGATCATGGGTTTTCAATCATATATTTCAATCTTAGAGTTCAATCATATGGAGTTGATTTGAATTTGGAGAAAAATCAAATAGAATTGATTTGGAGTTTGACTTGAAAGAAGGAAAGTGAGGAATGGTTTAAACTAAGGGTAGGAAAATTTTCCTAACACCCCTAAGGCATGACCTATTCCTATGGGTAACTCTTCTAAGTCTTCTAGGGCAAGGTTTGAGCATCCGCCTAATCACTAGATGTGTATTAAGACTAAGGAACTCTTAAAATCTAAGAGAAGTCCAATGTCTAAGATAGAGGGGTTGAGAGCTCATCCTAAAAATGAGGTCAACAATGTACCAGAGATTTTTCCCCTACTTTACATGGATGAATAAAGTGGGGTTTATATTAAACTAGGTTCTTAAGTTCCCTATGGAGGTAAGCCTTCATAGTTAATTACATCTTAGGAAATGAAACTTCCTAAGAATACTCTTGATTAATGTAGATAATTATCATCACAAAAGATTTCAAGGTTAAACTATCAAAGGATTGGTTGTATTTGGAAAGCTCTAGGAGAAGACTTATTTTTGGAATCCAAATGAAATAAGTAGGAAGTGCTCATGATACTAGGAGGCCTAGTGAGCTTTCCAATCTATCTTATGGTTGGGCTTTATAATTTTGAAGTTGAGGAGATTTATATGTTTTGAGTTAAAACTTAATTAGATTACTAGGGCTTATAATCCACCAACACAAGGTTGCAAGAATGCCTAAGAGGTAAGACTTTATTATCGTAGCTCAAAGAAAATAGCTACCTCAGATCCTAAATCTAGGGAGCTTTAGTATGAGCTAAATCACAACCTAAATCTAAGCGTTAGGTGAACATAAGAGTTTACCTCTACAAGAGAGAATAAATTGTCCAACTTCTGAACTTATAATCGCCTAGAGTGGCCGCCACATAACTCTTCCTACGATTTTAAAACCATGTAGTTTGGTCTTATGAATTACAAGATAGCTAAGGTAGTTATTTAATTAGAAAGAGACTAAAGTCCTAAACACACACCTTAAGAGACTAGAGCATGAGTGGTATGAGCATATTACTTAATCTATAGATGCAAAATCTTTTCAAATTTTATTTCATTTTAGACACATTATTTTGATAGATATTTTAGGATTTCTTATTCCAAAATGCATGATGAAATAGGTAAGGGTCATATCAGCTAGAAGAAGGTGTTCTCCACCACAAGGGATGCCCTCACTGGTCAAACATTTCTTTATCGTGCAAGAATGGAGATCCTTCATTTTCAAGAGAGAAAGAATATGTATGCATGATGTGAAACATGTAACCATACAGCTAAGGGGTTGCTAAATATTTTAATTATCTTATTTATGTCTTAGGATTTATAATGAGGTTAAGAGTTGATTAAAATTTAGTTATGCGTGATTAGTTGGAAAGAAAAGTTATTTTTATCCTAAGAGCCTAATCGTATCCAAGCCACACATTAAAGCATCAATCTTAAGAAGCCCCATGAAAAGCATGACATTCTAATGCACAAAGTAAAATAACATCAAACAACTATATAAACTATCATAAAAGAATAAAAGGCTGATGCGATCGGGTACCACCATACAACCCAAAGAGAGAAAAGATGGGTAGCCGAGCTCTACCCTTATACAACATGGAATATGAAAGAATAATTATAATTGTATTAAATGCTATGGGGTCTTCTTTCTTCATATCTCCATCTCGATTTGGTTCCTTCTTTGAGGCACCTGTGACAAAGCCTTGCCACGCTCATCCTAATCCCCATAGCACTAATCCTAATTCCTATTGTAAAAAATTACATTTATTTGGGAAAAGTAAATCTAACTACACCTACAAATAGAGGTTAGCTAAATATACATATAATCCCAAGCAATTGTATTTATAATTTGGACTTGACCTACACATGGGTAACTAAGCTCATCTATTCCTAACTTGGATTATGCTTAAGGATTTAAGCAACCTAAAAAAAAGCATTCACATTTATTTTTAAGCATCCCTTAAGGATAATCCCTAGAAAATATGATTAAGCTAATATTGGCCTATCATCCAGTCTACAAAGCATACACCCTAACATCCAATCTAAAATAATACATCATAAAACAAAATATATATCACATCATACACCATCCTAACTTAGAGGTAGAAGTGGTGACTTAATTCTAATGTGTGCATTAAAGCTTGTGTGGTAAGTCTTGTATTTTCTAAGTGTAGAAGGATTCAATTTAACATGAAAGGTTGATTTCACTTGAAGTAGTTTAATTATATTGAGAATTTTAATTTGTGTTTTATTTTATTTCATTTGATTACGCTTAACAACTAAGTGTTATAAAGAGAGGAAATGAGGACTTCCCTCTTTCATCCCTATCTTAATTCACTTTCTAAAGTATATTAATTTGATTTAGTTCTCTTTAGTGAATGGCTTATTAAATAATTTAATTAATCCTAAGTTTAGGTTCACTTTAAATAATCCTATTCAAAATGAAAGGCATCTTAAGATTAATTTAATTCAATTACTGCCACATGATATATATATTAAAAATTTTTTTCCATCACATGTAACATGCATACGATTTAATCCTAAGTGTATCTATACATGCAACATATTTTAGCACACTTAAATGATGAATGTATGTGTATGTTTAGAATTAATATTTTATTTGATTGAATTATTTAAACATATAAATTTTAAACTTTATCAAAATTCTTATATAAAAAGAACCTAAGAATGAAATTAAATAGGCATGTGTTATTGTTAAACCAGGGAAGTGAGATAATCAAATGACCTCCTTGGAGCTAGCTAAAGCCTCGTATTCTCGGCATGTCAAGACTATATACCCATTTGTATTCAAACATATGTAAATTTGTATACATGAACATAGGAAGTAAGCTAAAAATCTTATGGATAATTATATCAACCACTTAGTCAATTATGAATGCAAGCAATTTTAATGTAAAATGGGATTTGATTCACTAATCACATATACATATACATGTATAAAGATATAAGCAAGTACATGTCATTGTTAAACCAAGGAAGTGATGTAATCAAATGACAACCTTGGGGCTAACTGAAGCTTCATATTCTCGGGATGTCTAGACTACATACTTGATTTTGTTGGACACACATGGATGTATACATAAATGAGGGAAAGAAAACATGCAAATATTATATTTTTTTTATTGAATCATTTATATATATGAATTAAAGCTTTATCCAAATTCTAATGTTAAAATACATAAAAATGAAATCAAATGGGTATGTGTTGTTGTTAAATCAGGGAAGTGAGGTAATCAAATGACCACCTTGAGGCTAGCTAAAGCCTCGTGTTCTTAGGATGTCCAGACTATATACCCATTACCATTCAATCTTAGATTGAATCAACACATGAATAGAGGAAAGAGAACTCAACATTCATGCACATAAGTTATAAGCACATGCATTTCTTATGTATTTATAACTAGCATCATAACATATATTATTATTTATTTATAAGCTTTTGAAAAATACATTTGAATTTAATAGTGATAATAGCCACATATATTAAATTAAATCAACACATGCAAACTTACATAAAGGAAATCCATTATCTTTTACTTGATTTTGAAAAGATGGATGCATGAATTCAAATGACATACCAAATTTAACATGATTGGAAAGAGGGCAATCAAACATAAGCATGTGATTCATTCAACCAAACTAGTTCTTAAGGATATCAAATAAGATTATTTAAAGGAAACCAAAGCTTCTTTATTAATTATGTTTTGGATTTTATTTTATTTAAAGAGGGGAAATGAAATCATCACTTGGTATTTTAAACCCATTCCCACATTAGTGATTTGATTTAATTTAAAGAAATGTAATTAAGTTGATTTTTTGGGTTAATTGAGTTGAAACCTTAATTAGATGAATTAGTTACCCTTACATATGTCACCTTAAAGTAATTAACTAAATAATTATGAGCCCACATGATTTGCCTAGAAAATAAACTTACAATGATCCTAGGAAATAAAAGGGGCCTAAGGTAATTAGCTCATGATTAATAGTTACTCAAATTAAGAGGCTTAATTAATTACTCTTATGGTTTTCCACACATATGGACTACCCATAATTTCATTTAACTCTTTTAGATTATTAACTACCTAAAGATTTGCTCCATGATTTAATTAATTAAGGTTTGATGTGATTATGTTTTCAATTTGATTAAGTGAATTAATTAAATAGTTAAATCTTAATTAATTTCATTTTAAAAAAGGGTGAAATGAACTTAAGGAATGGGGTCCTAACCCTATTCCTTAGTTCACTTATTGTTGAATAATGATTACTAAACTTAATTAACAAATTTATTATTATTCATGGGATTAATTAATAATTAATTATCTTAAAAGAGTAGTTAATATTTAATTAGTAAATTTTCCAAATTAACAGAGCAATAAATTCCAAGAAAATTATGAGAGGCAAAGCTCATCATATTAAATTAGCCCACAAAATTCGGGATTAATTGGTCAAGTATTAAGAAGTAATTAAACTAATTAAATTTTTAATTAAACTTTAATTATTGTTTAAAATTAGTTAAAATCATTTTTAATTAATTCTCTTATGAAATTGAATTAGTACTAATTTTGTTGGTGCCACATGACGCACTGATGCAGCTCGCTTTCCACGTGGTACTACAGGATTAGATACTTAAACTAATCCGACTCAGCACCTACATCATTGCGAAGGATGTTCTTTCTCATTTCTCCTTCACTCGCATGATTAATCCCATAGCTTAATAAGATTAAATCGATTGATCTAGTAGATCTAATCATAACTGCCCATATTGATCATGTGGAATGGATGGTGGGTGATATAACATCATGCGACTGAGGGAGAAAGGAGTCCATCCTCCATTGCTCACCGATCTGAAGCTTGAGCTTGGATCTCCAAAGAATCCCACACCTTCGACATCGATGAGGGGATCCAACGGTCAAGATCACAAGAGATGCAAGTTTTCTTCAAAAAGATCCAACCCATTTTTGCCTAAGGATCAGTTTTGAAAGCATACCCCACCGGAGCTCAAGACTGGTGGCTCGAATGATTGAGAAAGCTTCATCTAGTGGAGATAAGCCCTATTAAGCAACAATTGGATCAATTCCTTGATGTTTGCTCGTAAGGCCATGAACTGATGATTTGGAGCTCAACTTTGATAGAAGCCCCACCTCTGGTGCTCAAGAAGCTTGGGAGATGATTCATTATTGCTCGACAAGGCCTAGGGAAGGTGCATGCATAGTTAATTTGAGTTTTATGGAGAAATGAGTAAGTTAGGTTAGAAATGGGAGTGTCCAATTTTGGGACAAATAAGAATGGCATTTTTCAATCGAAGAACGAGCATGGGAGCTTAGAGAAATGGGAGTGCCCTATTTTGAGATGGACAGGAATGGCATTTTCCAATCGATGAACGAGCTTGGTGAGGAATGATTTTTTTATGTGTTTGAGTGAAAATGAGGGGGTGTTTACCCCCGTTCATCTTGATCCGAAGGTGGGATTGGGTTTGGCTTCTAATGGTCATCCGGCCATCTCAGGGAGTCATGGGTGGAGGTGAGTTGGGCTTTGGTTGAAGTTATGGATGTGGCTGCCAAAGAGGAATCATGGGTGTCATATGGGTTTCAAATTCTCCAATGGGGAGGGTGAGGTGATTTCACCTCTTATGGGTCACGGTCGACCCAACCACCCCTTGAGTCAGGTTGGGTAGTGTCTTGTGCTTAGGTGGACCATTGGGAGAGTACCAAGTGGCCAAGGAATGGAAATGATCACTTATATAGGTAATTTGTCTCATATGATGCCCTTGACCTAAGGGTAGAATGATCATTTGGCATTATACTTGATTTGGAAAGATTTGAAATGATCCAAATGTGGGTTAGCCTAAATTTTAAGTGAATTAGAGTTTATTTGGTTAGGATTGGCTTAATTTACTCATTCAGGTCAAATTGGTTTAGGTTGGGTCAAGTTGACCAATTAGTCAAATATGGTCAAACCAAAGGTTGGGTCAAGTTCATATGATCATTTGGGATGTTGTGGTTCAATTGGTTTGGTTTAGTTTAACTTAGATTTTATTTTTGGCTTATTTGAATTCATTTGGCTCAAATGGGTTAAGTTGACCAATTTGACCAAATTGGCTAAATTGGATTGGGTTGGGTGTTGGTTTTGGTTTAGTTGACCAATTGAAGATGATTGTAGGCTTTGGCAATTAATTTGGATTTGGTTTTAATTTAGGCCAACTTGACCATTTAGGCCAATTTGGGCTAAGTAGGTCAATTGGGCTTAATTGGGTCCAATCATGGCTTTGGTCAAGTTCAACAATCAATTTGGAATGAACTTGGCCATTGGTTGTAATCAATTTGGTTTATATTTTGATTTGACCTAATTTGGTCTTTTAGGTCAATTTGGATCAACTTGGGTTAAGAGAGTCAATTGGTTTGACTTAATTGAAAGTCAAGTCATATTGAAATATTAATTTTGATTTGGTATGAATCATTGGTTTCAAGGATTTGGCTTAGGTTGCAATTTGGCTAGTTTTCATATGGTTATATAAATGACCAATTTAACTTGTTTGACAAAATTCATGATAATTTATCAATCAAGAGTGATCAACAATCATGATGGGAGGTTTTGATTGGTTTGGTTTGGGTAGATTAGAACTTGCTCAAATAGGTCAAATTGGCCTCAAGTGGACCAATTGGATTTAGTTGGCTTGATTTTGGGTTGAGTTTGATTTAGTTGAGTTTATATATGGATTTGGGATTGATATATAAATTCAATTACAATTGGCTTAGGGTTCCAATGGGTTTTGTTTCATTTGAACATTTCAAGTCAAAAGGGTTAAGTTGGGTTTGACTAGGGTTGATTTTGGATTGGCTTGATGATTGTATATTTTATTTTTATTTGTGATTATGATTGAAGGTATGATTGATTCATGAGAAAATCAATTGAATTGGGGTTTTGGAATGATGGAATTTGGCTAAGTCCATGGAGTCTGGTCATGTGGCTTTTGTTTGGATTTTGATTTGGTTTAATTTAGTTTTGATGATTTAAATGCATATTTCATTTAAATTTGTGAAGATGATTGAAAATATGATTTATTTGTAGAAAATCAATTGAGGTTGACTTGATTTGGATTAAGATTTGGCTAAGTCCATGGGATAGGTCGTATGGCTTAGGAAGGGTTTTGATTTAAATTGATTTTGTTTTGATCATCCGAATGTAGATTTGATTTATATTTAGAAGATGATTGAAGTTATAAATTTATTATGAGAAAATCAATTGATTTTGGAATTTGGATTAAGATTTGGCTAAGTCCATGGGTTAGATCAAACTTGGAAGGTTTCAAGTTTGGATTTGATCATGGGTTCAATCATTTGGTTTTGGAATTTTTGATTTGGATTTGAATTTAATGTTTGAATTGAACTTGAGGTTTGGTTTTAGAAGGTAACATGGATTGGATTTGTAGGGTAGGTGGATTATCCTAATCCTTAAGGCATAACCTAATCCTATGGTTAACCATTCTAAGTCTTTAGGCTTAGGTTAAGTGCTTACCTAATTATTAGAAGTGTCTTATGACTTGGGACGTCTTAGTGTCTAGAAGACTACTAAGTCTAAGATGGGAAGATTGAATCCACACTCCAAAAGTGAGGTCAATAGGACTTATGCTCCATAGTGTTGCCCTTGAAGATAGATGATTGGAAGACTGAAGCCAAGTTTTATATTATAGACTTGGATACAACTTTCAACGCTTTGCTTGGGAGACCACGGATACATGATAACAACATTGTTCCATCCTCTACATTAGTGTATGATGTTCGTGATAGGTGGGATTATTTTCTATGTCAAAGGACATCTCAAGCCATTTAAAGTTCATGAGGTCAGCATATATGAGGATATAGCTTACTACCTCCCTCAAAATCAATAAGTCTATTCTTGTGAACTTGGCCAAAGTTTAGAAATAGAATTAAAAGAAAAGATAAAAAAAAAAGAAAAGAAAAAGAAAAAAAAGAAAAATGAAAAATAAAAGGGAGAAATAGACTTGGAGGAGGAAGTCAAGTGACATTAGATTCCACACCAGTTTACTCCATTCAAACATAGAATAGTGAAGAGGAAGAGTAGTTCGGTAGTAAAGATTTATCACACCAATATAAGATTTATAGAACCAAGTACCTCCTAGATCCAGAGGATAACATAATGAAGATAGCCTTTCAGCATAAGTCTATAAGAGAAAAGTTAGGCATGTGAACCTTAGAACCACTTTATCTCAAAGAGGGGTAGTTAAAGCCCCTAAGTCATCCAGTGTGAAGACTCAGAGGTTCTTTTTTGGAGCATCATCCTCAAATCAAGAAGTTGATGTAGAACTTGAGGATGATTCATATAAAGATTTAATAAAATTACCTTTTGAATAATACATGCCTTGTGTTCATAATTTAGCAAAGAAATGGTTAATCCCACATACTTGGTCAAACCATAGGTCAGACTACTTCAAAAGAATATGGAAGAACAAATGCAAAAGCTCTCAATCAAGATCATGACTTGGATTCAGTACAGTGGGTGCAGTCGATGATGACAATTTCTACTTAGTCAATTTGGAATCTGATAGGCACTTTTCAAATCACATTAACTCATATGTGGAGCTGCGCTTAGAAACTTCAGATTATTTTGAAGTCAAAGATGCACTTCCAGAGTTCAAAGAAGATATCAAGTCAACTGTCGATAAGATCAAGGAAATAAACTTAGGAAATGAAGAAGATCCACGGCTGACATACATCAGTTCTTTGTTGAATGAAATTTAAACCAATGAATTAGTTAGGCTATTGACTAAGTTGAAGGACTACTTTGCAAGGAGTTATGATGAGATGCCTAGATTGGCTCATGACATAGCGTTCCATAAACTAGTACTAGAGCTTACTTCTAACCCTATCAAGTAAGCTCCTAGATGCACACGATTAGACATAGAACAACTTGTCATTTATGAAGTCAAACTAGTCAATTCTTTGAAGAAAAATACCCTACATGGTTAGCCAACATTGTCTCAGTTAGAAATAAGAATTTCCAATTTCACATATACGTCGATTTTAGGGATTTCAATAAGGCATGTACAAAAGATGAATTTCTACTACCAATATCGGAGTTGATGGTGGACATTGCCTCATCTCATGCAGTCTTCTCTTTCATGGATGGCGCATCTAAATGTAACCAAATAAAGATGGCCCTTGAAGATGAAAGAAATACTACTTTTAGAACTCCAATTGGAATCTTTTTACTATAAGGTCATGCCTTTAAGCCTTAAAAATGATGGTGCTACATACCAACGAGCTATGACTTGAATCTTCGATGAACTCATTCATCATCAAGCTGAGTGCTATGTCGATGATCTCGTGGTCAAAAGTAGAGAGAAGAAAGACCATCTCTTTAACTTGAAAATAGTTTTCAAACAATTAAGATAGTTTAACCTCAAAATGAACCCCTTGAAGTGTGCATTCGGGGAAGCTTCAGAAAAACTCCTTTTTTTTTAGGGAATCAAAATCACTGAGAAGATCAATATTAAAATTCCACCCTAAAAATTTAACTCAACTCAGATCATTCCAAGGGCGATTGGCATATCAAAGATGCTTTATATCCAACTTATCAGGAAGATGTCATCCATTCTCAGCACTTGTCAAAAGGAATGCCAAGTTCAACTAGGATGAAAAGTGTGAGCATGCCTTCGAAGACATCAAGCATTACCTGATAATGACACCGATTCTAGCAACCCTATCCCAGGCAAGATGCTCATACTTTGCATGGCTGCATCAGATGACTCCCTTGGTGCATTATTTGCCAAAGCCAATGACAAAGGGAAGAAAAATGCACTTTACTACCTCAGCCATCATATAATCCCTTTTGAGGATAATTATCCACCCATTGAGAAGCATTTCCTAGCTTTAATCTTTGTATCCCAAAAGCTACAACACTACATGCTTCCTCATAAGGTGAACTTAATCTCTATGATCAATTCAATACAGTTTCTCAAGACACGATCCTATCTAGATGGTTGGCATGATGGTCCATGATCCTCTTATAGTTTTACATTACCTTCCTACCCTATGTGTAGTGAAAGAATAAGCACTAGTGGATTTCTTAGCAACACACCCACTTTTTGTTGACTCTCTACTTAATGATGATATCCTCGATGAACAAATCATGAACTTAAGGTGTACTAGCATTCACCACTGGGAGATGTACTTTGATGGTGCAGCTTTCTCTCAAAGAGGAGAAGAATGACAGCCTACTATTCCAAGAAAGGCAGGGGTAAGAATAGTTCTATTAACTCTTGATGTGATGTGATGAGATTCTCATATCATCTGTCCAATCCATGCACTAATAACGAAGTAGAATATAAGGCTCTGATTGTGAGTTTGGAGTTAGTCATTACTCTAAGCATCCAGAACATCAACATCTTTGGGGATTCTCAGCTAGTTATGAACCAAATCATTGGGTCCTCTAAAGTTATAAAGCCTAAGCTCCAATCTACCATAGGTACACCATAGACTTGTTGGCCCAAATCACAGAGGTTACCATTTATAAGATTCCTCAAGGAGAGAATGTTGTAGCATATATTTTAGCCAAGCTTGGCATATAGAGGATGAGTCAATATCAATAAAGGTCCAAAATAGATAAGTCTTCTTGATATTGAACTCAAAAGTACTCTCTTGAAGGGCAGGTTGACATTGCCAAAAGGGATGAGGAGTTAGATTGGAGGCAACCATTCATGGATTACCTAAATAAAGGCAAACTATCTCAGGACAAGTCTTAAGCCCATCAGATGAAGCAAAGAGCACTTTCCTCTACTATTTTGGATGGTGGCTTATACCGGTGGTCTTTTGATTGAATGTCGTTACGTTGTTTAGACAAGCATGAAGCCCATAAGATCATGACCAAGGTACACTCAAAATTATGTGGATCCAACCAATCCAGTTCGAAGATGAAAACCAAGATCAAGATATTTGGTTACTATTGGCCATCGATGATCAAAGATTGCATGGATATGGCTAGGCGATGCCACCAATGTCAAATACATGGTGTGGTCCTACACCAACCACCAAACATTCTACATCCAACATTGGCCTCATGGCCATTTGAGTGTTGGGGTACTGACGTAGTGGGTCCAATAAATTCTTATTCTTCTAAGGGTCATAAGTTTATCTTAGCTGCTACTGATTACTTTTCCAAATGGGCGAAGGTGATTACACTCAGAGAGGTCACAACTCAGTATGCACGCCAGTATTTTAGGAACCATATCATATATTGGTTCAGAGTGCCTCGATGAATTATATCTGATAATGGTACTGCATTCAAGAGCACCAAGATCAATAACTTTGCCCGAAGACACAACATTGATTGAAGATATTCTACCATCAACTACCTGAGGGAAAATGGCTTAGCAGATGCTTACAACAAAACTCTCATCCAAATATTGAAGAATACACTCGATAAAAACAAGCAATAGTGGTATGAGCAATTAGTTAAAGCCTTACTAGCCTACTAGACCACATATAGAACTCCAACTCAGTCTACTCCTTTCTCCTTAGTGAATGGGCCCGAAGCCATTCTACCATTATAAGTTTAAGTCTCATCACTACGGATAGCTATGAGTAGCAAGATCACAATAGAGCAGAACATCAAGTAGTGGTTAGAAGAGCTCGAAGGTTTGGAGGAGAGATGCTTATGGGCATGTCAAAACCACGAGTTGTACAAAGGTATAATGATTCAAGGTCATAACAAGTTGGTCCGTCTTAGAGCTTTTCAAGAAGGAGAGCTTATTTTAGTTTTAAAGAGACTGATTGTTGCTCGTTGTAAGATGGGAGGCAAGTTTGAACCCACTTGGGAAGGCCCTTTTGCCCTAGAGAAGGCCTACCTAGAAGGATCTTATCAGGTTATTAATGATAAGGGAGAGTGCCCCATGCTTCCAATCAGTGGGCTCTACTTAAAGAAATATTATAAATCATGTTTAAAAATAATTATCATCAATGAAAATTCTATTTTGAATTCAATCTCTTCCATGTTGAATGTATTTTTTTTATGAATCAACCACGATGTGTTTAGGGTAGGTGTAAGGAACCCGAATGGCATCCTATCCTTCATCGACACAACACAAACATAAACTACACACAAATAAATAAAATAAACAAATATCTTTTATCTTGGGCTACTCTGAGTTAAGATTACTCCCCTAGCAAAACTCACCCAGTAGCTACTCTAGATCGGGCTGATGTGCTACCCTGCTAGTGTGTCACCCCAATGGTCCTCTTGCTTTAGCGGATGTAAGTTTTATTTGGTCACACTTCTTTTTTAGTTAGTTCGGTAGACCTTACTGCATGGTCAGTATGCTACTTCATGTTGGCTTCATTTAAGAGGATTTGAGTATGATATGCTTTCTTTTTAGATTAGCCTTCATGATCTGACTGGGTCAGGTATATTTAAGGTTTAGGATAACTCCCCTAGTAGCTCCTTCCTTCGACTTTCAAGTTTGATCCTCTCCTTCCTCCTCAGTCACTCTAGGTTAGATAGCATCTATCCCGCACAATGACTATTCTGATCGCCCACTTGAAAAGTTGTAAGCCTACACGGTTTCTTTCCATATTGATCATTGTACACTGACTAGCACTTTAGGTTGGTTGGTTCTCACTATGCTGATGGATACACCAGTCATGCTGACGGATACACCATAGGTTGATTGGTTCTCACACCTTAGGATACACCACTCATGGTAGATGTAAGTCTACTACACGTTATCCTTGAGTTGGCCACCGTACACCTATAAGCTTTCTTTTCCAAGGCTCATGATAATGCATGTAACACTAGCTCCATGGGCACTATATTTGAATCACATCCTTTGCGACCCTATTTAGACACTCCTTAGATTGGACAATTTCCTTTCTAGTAACCCTGGTTGGAGAATCCATCCTGTGGATGTGAAGATTCTCCCTTGGTCCAGTAAATTTGAGATAGGTCAAGGCTAACATAGTCCCTTCTTAGTGTGGTCCCTCGCACACCAACAGGGTCCACACAAACATTTAAAAAAATATCTGTTCACTTTTGATTTGGAGGAAACCCTTAGTGGTACCTTTTCCCAAGTATTCATCTTATCTTTAGGGCTGTGTTAGCAAAACTCTTTATAGGAATCGCCTCACTACTCTTGAGTTGATATAAGTCCCCAACGACATTCACCAGTAGTCACCCCTAAGTTAGGTTTTATTTGTTGTGCTACCAACATGTCACCCCAGTTGTTGTTCCCTACTTTAGATGATGTAAGTTTGCTACACCTTCTTCCTAGCATAGCTGTTGCACACCGAAAGGCAACCCCTTAGGTTGGCTAGCTCTACCACATGGCCAATAGACTATTTCTTTGGATTAGTAAATCTGAGATAGGACAAGTCCCATATAGCCCCTTCTCAATGGGTCCATCACACACCAACATGGTCCATAAATTAAATATATCAAATTTGATCGAGCTCACATCCCCAGTAGATATCCCTTCAATTCAAAATCAAACTAAACCAAACAAACCTTATCAAAATCACATGAAATTAAGATAAAATTAATCTTGACTAATTTTGAGTTGACATAAGTCCCCTGCAGCAATCACTTAGTAGTCTCCCTAGGTCAGGTTCAATTTATTATGCATCTAACAGGTCACCCCTAGCGTTGTTCCTTACTTTGGAAAATGTAAGTATGTCACACCTTTTTCCTAGCATGGCAATTGCACACCGAAACCCCTTAGGTTGGTTAGCTCTTCCCCACAGTCGGTAGACTATACCATTGGATTTGTAAACTTGAGGGGTCAATGCTGATATATCCCCTTCTAAGTGCGTCCAACATACACCAACAGAGTCCATACATTAACTTAGATTAAATTAAACCCAATCCAATTTTTCCCAGTGGAGTTAAATCACACCTTTTTCTCTAGTGGAGTCCCAAATCATATATAAACAAGTCAAGCAAACAAATCAAATTCAAAACCAATCTCCCCCTAAATCAAAGAAATCCAACCAAACTCTTATTCTTAGTGGATACATCCCCAAATAAATATATCAAATTAAACTCAAATACCAATCCCCAGCGGATATCCTAAACCTACTTCCCTAGTGGAAGGTTCAAATACCCGATCCCTAATGGACTCGTGCCCATATCTTTTATAGATATTCCTCCACATCAATTAAAACAAAACTAATTAAAGTTGATTCGATCTTAATCCCTATTGGATTATAGATTCTTATCCCCAGTAGAACTTCTTTCCATAAATCATATAATGAAATAAAATTCATACCCTAGCAGATTTTCTTCTTCTATGCCCTCGATATAGACCCCTCACATGTCATGTCCAATGCATGTGTGATCCCCTAGTAGATCTCCCTACATGTCCTTGACATGGAATTCTTAGCTAATATTATTTCTTCTCTTATGCACAATTTTGATACTTCAACCAAAAGCCTAAGAAATGTATTCGTTCAAATTACATCGTCGTAACATTATAATCAACATTTTATGATTTGTAATGGTGCAAGCTTAAACTAACTATACAATATCATGCTAAAAATATTATATTATAAATTATCACACTATATTATATTATAATTTATGATGTTTTATTATAATTTTCTATTATATAATATATTGTCTAACATTACACTTCATTTGAATCACTTAAAAGGATCGAATAACAAAATTTTCTGAAAATATGAATAATGTTCATTTTTGATGTAAAATTGTTATTTTTCTATTAGAAATGGTACAAAATAGCATAATTTGGTGTTGCTTCTTGTTGTGTACCTTCAATTTGGCCAAATTCTTCCATCTCAACCTTCAAATTAATTTTTTTGTGAGTTTTGACCCAATGAATTATAACAAAAGTAGAACATACTAAAATGTCCAATAACATTTAGTAACACACCACCACATTCATATAAAAGTGAAGTTATATTGTTATGTACATTATATTTTAATATGCTTTTACATAATATATTATCTTACATTACACTTTAAAATGTATCACTTTAAGCAAAGAATTTATAAAATTTGATTGAAAAATGAACATTTTTTGGATGCAAAATTCCATTCTTTTGATTAAATTACACACTTTAGCACACCCCCAATGATGTTCCCTAAAGCTTACCTTAAATTTGGCCAAATCCCATCATCTCAGCCTATAAATTAGAATTTTTATGAATTATACAAATACAAACTCTACTACATCATACTATAATTGACTAAAATATGCTAAACAAAAAAGTAGTAATACATATAGTATGCTATGAGGCATGAAGCTACACTATGTTATGGCATCCTATATTATAATAAATTGTAACATATTATATTATATTATATTGCATATTACATCATAATATATTATTTAAGATAAAAAATAATAAAATTAGTCTAAATATTAAAAACTATATATTTTAACCATATCACTTACATATTTTAAGGTGAAATAATACATTATGATGCCATACTCTACTTATTATTAATTTGGCTAAATTCCACCATTTTAAAGGCTAAATCAATTTTTTTATAAATATTGGTATTGTAGGCTTGACTGCATGATTGTAAAATACTAAAAGAATTTAAAATGTGCAGAATAATATATTATGATATATGATGTTATACTATGCTACAACATATAATATTTTGTTTGAACAAAAAATCTTACATTTTTTTACTACAAGTGGCATAGCACACCTTTGGTACTACAACCTAATTCCCACTTCAAATTTAACAACTTTCATCATCTCATTTATTAAATTAATATTTTTATGATTTATATTAATATAGACTATAGAACACAATACCATAATATACTAAAATATTTCAAAACATCTTATAACTTCTAAAACACATCACTGCATGCTCAAATATATGATTCTACTTTATACTATAATATATGGTATTATAATATGATTTAGGGTTAGGGTTTGGGGTATTCAAATATCTAGTAGTCGATAAAAAGTCTCTTAAAGACATTTTGTTTAGCTATGTTAGGATTAGGTCATTCTTTAGATCTACTCTTAATGACATCTTTATTCAAGGTTTAGGGTTTAGGGTTCATTTAGGGTTTAGGGTTTAAGGATTATTTAGGGTTTATGGTTAATTTAGGGTTTAGGGTTTAGGGTTTAGGGTTTTGGGTTTTGGCTTTATGGTTTAGAGGTTTAGGGTGTTAAGGTTTAGTTTTAGGGTTTAAAGTTTAGAGTTTATGTTTTATGGTTTAGGGTTAAGGGGGGGTTTAGTGGTGGTTATGTAAGGTTTAGGTTTTTGGGTTTAGGGTTAGTGTTTAGAGTTTAGGTTTAATTTTAATTTAGGGTTTAGGGTTAAGGGTTTAAGAATTTTTTAATAAAGAATAAAAAACAAACACCCATAGAGAAAATCAAAAACCATTACATAGATAAAAAACAAACACCCATCAGATAAAAAAACCAATATTTCTTTTTTTATTTCATTAACTAAGTAGCACCCCAAGTTTTCTAGGACACAAGCCATTACATAGATAAAAAACAAACACCCATAGAGAAAATCAAAAACCCTACATAAGGAGAACCATCTCTACTGTCAAGACATTATTCAATAAGCAGCAGATCGGATCAATCGTTCTTTAGATTCTCCAATTCCCATCAGAACCACCCCCACCTCTCAAGTAGTGATCTGCCATCATATCCTTGATCTCTCCCTCTGCCACAACCATGACTTTTTAACCTCTGTCACTCCTCCCACCTCCATAGCTCCACTACTCTGACCACCACCTTCATATCCACCAGTAGCTCCAGATTCCCCACCACCATTGCGCTAACTTCCACCTTCGCCTCCACCACCAGATCTATACTAAGCCTAGTTGACAGTTATGTTAATCCCATCAAGTTTCTATCTATTCTTAGGGTTTAGAGTTAGTTTATGGTTTAGGGTTTAGGGATAGTTTAAGGTGTTTTGTGGTTTGTTAGGTTTTTTAGTGTTTAGGTTTATGATTTAGGGTTTAGGATTTTAGGGTTTGTGGGATTTGGGGTTTAGGGTTTAGGGTTTGTGGGTAGAGTTTAGCATTTAAGCTTAAGGTTTAGGGTTTGGGTGGGTTACTTTTTATGGTTTAGGGTTTGAGGTTTTTTTAATTAGATCGGTTTTTAGGTTTATTTATCTTATTTAGTTTATTTTTTAATAATTGAGTTTATTTTATTTTTTTAATTTTATTTAGTTTTATTTTTATTTTATGTTTAGTTTATTTATTTTAGGTTTATTTATTTTAGTTTATTTTTAGGTTTAGGTTTAATTTTTTGGTTTAGTTTTATTTTTATTTTTATTTTTAGTTTTATTTTTTTTTTTAGGTTTAGGTTAAGTTTTTATTTTATTTTTTTAGGTTTAGGTTTTACGTTTCAATTTGAGGTTTATTTTTAGATTAGGTTTAGATTTATTTTTAGTTTATTTTATTTTATTTAGTTTAGGTTTAGTTTATTTTGGGTTTAGGTTTAGGTTTTATTTATTTTAGTTTAGTTTATTTTAGTTTAAGTTTAGGTTTATATTATTTTGTTTATTTTATTTTTATTTTAGGTTTAGGTTTTTTTTAATTTAGGATTTAGCTTTTATTTTTTATTTATTTTTAGGTTTTCTATTTTAAGTTTATTTTTTAGGTTTAGATTTTTATTTAGTTTTTATTTTATTTAATTTAGGTTTTATTTTACTTTATTTTATTTAGGTTTTATTCTTAGGTTTATTTTATTTTTAGTTTTAGGTTTTATTTATTTTGTATTTTATTTTATTTTAGATTTAGATTTAGGTTTAGTTTAGGTTTTATTTTATTTTATTATTTTAGTTTATTTAAAGGTTTTATTTTATTTTAGGTTTTATTTAGTTTAGTTTAGAAAGTTTAGGTTTAGGTTTGAGGTTAGGTCTGGGTGGAATTAGAGAGTGTTTGTGGGTCAGGGCTGGGAGCATCATGCTTAGGGGTTTAGGAGGGCCCAGGATTTAGGTTGGGAGGGTTTAGTTTAGGCCTGTGAGCTCAGGTGGGTTTGGGTTTAGTGGTTTGGGAGGTTTAGGGCCCATGTAGGTTTAGGGAGTCAGTTAGGAGGTTTTAAGTGTAGTGGTTTAGGGTTTAGGGCTCAGTTTATTAGTTGAGTTTGGGGTTGGGTTTAGGCCCAAGGTTTAGAGTTTAGGTTAGGGTTAGGTTGGGTTTTAAATTTTATTATATTTTGTTTTTTATATTTTTTTTAAAATTAAGTAAATGGGTAAGTTAAGGTTTATATTATTTATTTAGTTTATTTATATTCATTTTAGTTTATTTTATTTTATTATTCTTATTTAGGTTTTTTAAAAATATTTATTTAGTTTAGTTTATTTATTTTAGGTTTATTTATTTTAGTTTAGATTTTTTATTTTAGTTTATTTTTTTAGGTTTAGGTTTTGGTTTATTTTTAATTTATTTTTTAGATTATTTTTATTTTTATTTTATTTTTTTGGTTTAGGTTTTTTTTTTATTTTTAGGTTTACATTTACATTTGTATTTTATTTTTTTAGGCTTAGGTTTTAGGTTTTTATTTTAGGTTTATTTTTTAGTTTTATTTTTTAGTTTTGATTTAGGTTTACTTTTGGCTTATTTTATTTTATTTTGGGTTTAGGTTTAGGTTTAATTTTATTTTATTTTTATTTTAGCTTTAGGTTTTCTTTAGGGTTTAGGGTTTAGGATTTTTAGGTTTAGCATTTAGGGTTTAGGGTTGAGGGTTTAAGTTTTAGGTTTTAGGTCTAGGGTTCAGGATTTAGTTTAGGGTTTATAATTTTTGTTACTTTTTTAACAAAGAAAAATTTAAATTCAATATTTCTTCTTTTTGGTTTCATCAACCAAGTAACACACGAAGTTTTCTAAGACATAAGCGATAAAATAAGTAAAAAATGAGCACACTTAGAGCAAATCAAAAACTCCAGATAACTAGAACCGCCTTTATCAGAAAGTTCCATAAGCGATGGGATAGACCATTCTTTAGTTTCTCCAATCAAACCACTCCTCTCAGTATAGATCCACCATCATATCCCGACCTCCTCTGCCACCACCATGGTGTAACCTCCATCACTCCTCCGCATCCATAACCATATCCACCGCCACCACCATATCCACTATTTAGATCCCCCACCAACAGCGATAATGCGCCTCCACCTTCGCCACTCTAGATCTGATCAACCTAGTTGATGGTGATGTTCCTACCATCAAGGTTCCATTCTTAGTTTAGGTTTATTAGGTTATGATTTAGGTTTATTTTTTAATTTATTTAGTTACTTTAGGTTTAGGTTTAGGGTTTGTTTGGGGTTTAGGGTTTAGGGTTTTAGGTTTATGCTTTTAGGGTTTAGGGTTTAGCTTGGGATTTAGGGTTTGATTTAGGGTTTAGGCTTTAGGGTTTATGGTTTAGGTTCAGTAGATTTAGAGTTTTGGAGGGGTTGTAGGTTTAGTGTTGATAGGTTTATTTAGGTTTAGGGTTTTTTTTAAAAAAATAAGTAAACCAAGAGATTTAGTTTATTTATTTGTTTAGTTTTTTATTTATTTTAGTTTATTTTATTTTTTTATTTTTATTTTGGTATATTTTTATTTTATTTAGGTTTTATTTATTTGTTTATTTATTTTAGTTTAGGTTTTATTTTAGTTTATTTTTTTTAGGTTTAGGTTTTTTTTTATTTTTATTAAAGTTTTATTTTAATTTTATTTTAGGTTTATGTTTTATTTTTATTTTTTAGGTTTTAATTTATTTTTGGGGTTTAGTTTTAGGTTTATTTTAGGTTTTATTTTTTTTATTTTAGGTTTAGGTTTATTTTTATTTATTTTCTTTATTTAGTTTAGGTTTGTTTAGGTTTTATTTATTTTAGTAATTTATTTTAGTTTAGGGTTTTTTTTATTTTTTATTTTTTTTATTTTAGGTTAATTTTAATTTTTAATTTAGGGTTTGGTTTATTTTTATTTTATTTTATTTTAGGTTTATTTTTTAGGTTTATGTTTTTATTTTTTTATTTTATTTAATTAGGTTTATTTTTATTTTACAATTAATTTTATTTTATTTTAGGTTTTATTTATTTTATTTTAATTTATTTTATTTTATTTTATTTTTAGGTTTTAGTTTAGTTTTTTTATTTTAGGTTTATTTATTTATTTTATCTTTAGGTTTATTTACTTAGTTTAGATTTTGTGGTTAGAGTCAGGGTTTAGGGTCCCAAGATTTAGGATCTTGTGAGGTTTAGAGTGGTTTAGTGTTTAGGGTTTAGAGTGGTTTAGTTTGGTTTAGGTGGTCTAGTGATCAGAGTTAAGGCTCAGGATTTATGGATCTGATTTAAGTTTAGTATGGTTTGAGGTTAGAGTTTAGTTAGAGTTGTGGAGGAGGGTTTAGGATAGGGTTTAGTGGTTGGAGGGTGGTTTAGTGTTTAGTTTTAGTGGGGCCAGTTTAGGTTAAGGGTTTAAGGTTTAGGGTGGGATCAGTGTTTAGGGTCAGTGGTGGGATCAGTTAGGGTAGGGTAGTTTATTTAGGTTGTTTTTAAAGATTTAAGAAACAAAAGTTTAGTTTATTTAGTTTATTTATTTATTTATTTTATTTATTTTATTTATATTTAGTTTATTTTATTTTATTTAGTTTATTTTATTTATTTTATTTATTTATAGGATTTTATTTTTATTTTATGTTTACTTTTTAGTTTAGTTTTTATTTTATTTTTTGGTTTAGGTTATATTTTTTATTTTTAGGTTTTGATTTTATTTTATTTTATTCTTTAGGTTTAGTTTATATTTTTATTTTAGGTTTATTTTAAGGTTTTAATTTTAGTTTAGGTTTAGGTTAATTTTAGTTTATTTTATTTTATTTAGTTTAGGGTTTAGGTTTAGTTTATTTTAGGTTTAGGTTTTATTTATTTTAGTTTAGATTTGGTTTATTTTATTTTGTTTATTTTAGGTTTAGGTTTTTTTTAGTTTAGGGTTTAGGTTTTATTTTATATTTATTTTAGGTTTATTTTTTTAGGTTTTTTTTTTTATCTTTATTTTATTTTAGGTTTATTTTACTTTTATTTTACATTTAGTTTTTATTTTATTTTTTATTTTTTTGGTTTATTTTATTTTTTTTATTTTATTTTAGTTAGTTTAGGTTTTTAATTATTTTGTTTTTAATTTTTTTTTATTTTTGTATTATTTTATTTTATGTTTAAGTTTAGTTTAGGTTTATGATTAAATTTAGGTTTTATTTCATTTTATTATTTTATTTTATTTAGGTTTAGACTTTATTTATTTTATTTTAGGTTTTATTTTGTTTTAGGTTTTTTAGGTTGTATTTGGGTTTGGGGTTTAGGGTTTAGGGTTGTGGTAGGTTTTAGGGTTTAGGGTTTAGGGTTTTAGGATTTAGGGCTTAGGGCTGATTTAGGGTTTAGGTTTAGTTTTTAGGTTTATTTGGGGTTTAGGTTTAGGCTTAATTTTAGACTTTAGGGTTTAGTGTTAGGGATTTTTTATTTTATTTTTTTTTCATTTTTTTAAACTTAGGTAAACTGATCAGTTTAGGTTTATTTAGTTTATTTATTTTATTTTTTATTTATTTTAATTTATTTTTATTTTTATTTTTATTTAGGTTCATTTGTATTTTTATTTAGTTTAGTTTATTTATGGAGTGTAATTTTAGTTGTTGAAGTTTTATTGATAGTGTTGTGACATTTGGTGAATAAGTCATTAAAAAAGTGAGCGATTTAGATATTTATGTTGTATTACTGAAAATGATGGTGAAATAGATGGAGATGTTATTAGTAGAATTCAAGTTGGATGGTTGAAAGGGAGGAATGTATCTGGCCTATTGTATGATAGAAAAGTACTGCTTAAACTTAAGGGAAAACTATATAAGATGGTGGTAAGACCTACAATGATTTATGGTGCAAAATGTTGGCCAATAAAAGAGAAGCGAGACAAAAAGTGTTGAGAGATGAGGATGGATGAGTGGCTTTACTCTTAGAGATATAATGCAAAATTTGTATGTTCGGGAAAAAGTTGGAGTAGATCCAATGGTAGATAAAATTAGAGAGAGTCGCTTTAGATGGTTTGGCCACATAAAGCGTTGGCCATCCAATGACCCAGTTAAGAGAGTAGATGCATTTGATTTGCCTTATGTTAAGAAAGGTAGATGTAGACCTAAAAAGACATGCTTAAGATGTATAGAAAATGACCTTAGTTTACTTGAATTGAATGATAATTAGACACATAATAGGACATAATGGAGACAAAGGATTCAAGAAGCTGACCCCACTTAGTGGGATAAAGGCTTATATTTATTATTTTTGTAGTTTAGTTTATTTATTTTAGGTTAGGTTTTTATTTTAGTTTTTTTAGGTTTTGGTTTATGTTTAAGTTTATTTTTTATTTTAGTTATATTTTTATTTTATTTTTTAGGTTTAGGTTTTAATTTCTATTTTTAGGTTTAGGTTTAAGTTTTCATTTTAATTTTTTAGGTTTAGGTTTTTATTTTAGGTTTTTTTTAGGTTTTATTTTTTAGTTTATGTTGAGGTTTATTTTTAGCTTATTTTATTTTATTTAGGGTTTAGGTTTAGGTTTAGGTTTAGTTTATTTTAGGTTTAAGTTTAGGTTTTATTTATTTTAATTTAGTTTAGGTTTCAGTTTATTTTATTTTTATTTTAGGTTTACGTGTTTCTTTTAATTTAGAGTTTATGTTTTATTATTTATTTATTTTTAGGTTTATTTTCTAAGTTTAGATTTTTATTCTATTTTTATTTTATTTATTTTGGGTTTATTTTTTTTATTTTAGTTTTAGTTATTAAGTTATTTAGGGTTTTTATTTTTTAGTTTAGTTTAGGTTTTTATTTATTTTATTTTAGTTTATTTTTAATTTTTCATTTTTTTTTATTTTTAGGTTTATGTTTTTATTTTATTTTTCATTTTATTTTGGTTTATGTTTTTTAATTTATTTTATTTTTAGGTTTTATTTAGTTTCGATTTAGGTTTTTAACTTTTAGGGTTTAGGGTTTAGGGATAGTTAAGGGTTTAGGGATAGTTGAGGGCTTATGGTTTTGGGTTATTTGAGGGTTTAGGGTTTAGGGTTTAGAGTTCGGGGTTTAGAATATAGGGTTTAGGGTTTTGGGTTTTAGGTTTTGGTTTCAGGTTTTAGGGTTTAGGGTTTTGGGTTTTAGGGTTTAAAGTTTAGGGTTTAGGGTTGATGGTTTAGGTTTTAGGTCTAAGGCTCAGGTTTTAGTTTAAGGTTTAGGGTTTAGGTTTTTTTTTAACAGAGAACAAATTCAGCTTCAACATTTCTTCTTTTTGATTTCATCAACCAAGTAACACAAATTTTTTTAAGACACAAGCGATGACATAGATAAAAAATGAGCACGTATAGAGCGACTCAAAAACCCTAGATAACTAGAACCATCTCTACTGTAAAGACATAGTTCCATAAGCAGCAGATCGGATCGACCATTCTTCAGTTTCTCCAATTCCCATTAGAACCACCCGACCTCTCAAGTAGCGGGATCCATCATCATATCCCTGATCTCTCCCTCTGTTGTCACCACCATTGTAACCTCCGTCGCTCCTCCCACCTCCAAAACCACCACTACTCCGACCACCACCTCCATATCCCCCAACACCTCTGAATCCACCACCACCACTATGATAACTATCACCTCCGCCTTCGCCTCCACTGCCAGATCTAGACTGAGCAAAGTGGATGATGATGTTCCTGCCATCAATGTTCTGCCCATTCTTAAGGTTTAGGTTTAGGTTTAGGTTTATTTTATTTTAGAGTTTTGGTTTATTTTTTAATTTATTTAGTTACTATAGGTTTATGTTTAGGGTTTGGGGTTTAGGGTTTGGGTTTAGGTTTGGGTTTATGGTTTAGGGTTTAAGGTTTAGGGTTTTAGGGTTAATGTTTTTAGGGTTTAGGATTTAGGGATAGGGTTTAGAGTTTAGGGTTTAGGGTTTTTTAGGGTTTAGGGTTTAGGGGTTTTAAGGGTTTAAGGTTTAGGGTTGTAGGTTTAGGGTTTAGGGTTATTGGTTTTTTTGTTATTCAAGTAAACCGGTAGGTTTAGGTTTATTTAGTTTAATTAGTTTATTTTTTACTTATTTTATTTTAAATTTAGATATTATTTTTATTTAGGCTTATATTTTAGTTTTATTTAGTTTAGTTTATTTATTTTAGCTTTATTTATTTTAGTTTATTTTTTAAGTTTTGGTTGAGGTTTAGGTTTATTTTTTAGTTGAGTTTTTTTTAGTTTATTTTTTAGGTTTAAGTTTTATTTTTTATTTTTAGGTCTATGTTTAAGGTTTTATTTTATTTTTTAGGGTTTTATTTTAGGTTTACTTTTAGGTTTTATTTTTTAGTTTAGGTTTAGGTTTATTTTCAATTTATTTTATTTAATTTAGTTTAAGTTTAGGTTTAAGATAAGGTTTAGGTTTTACTTATTTTAGCTTAGTTTATTTTAGTTTAGGTTTAGGTTTATTTTATTTTGTTTTTTTATTTTTATTTTAGGTTTAGTTTTTTTTAGTTTAGGATTTAGCTTTACTTTTTTTTATATATTTTTAGGTCTTTTTAAGGTATATTTTTTAGATTTAGGTTTTTATTTATTTATTAATTTATTTTATTTTAGGTTTATTTTATTTTTATTTTTATTTTATATTTAGTTTTTATTTTATTTAGGTCTTTTATTCTTAGGTTTATTTTATTTTTTTAGTTTAGTTTAGGTATGTATTTATTTCATTTTAGTTTATTTTTATTAATTGATTTTATTTCATATTTTGGTTAAGGTTTAGGTTTTAGTTTAGGTTTTTATTTTTTTTATTTTTAATTCTATATATAGGTCTAGATTTTTTTTATTTTATTTTTAGGTTTTATTTAGTTTAGGTTTAGGTTTTTAGGTTTTAGAGTTTAGGGTTTAGGGTTTAGGGTTTAGGCTTTTAGGTTTTATGGTTTAGGGTTTTAGGGTTTAGGGTTTATGGTTGGGGTTTAGGGTTTAGGGTTTAGGTTTTAGATTTTATGGTTTAGGCTTTAGGTTTTAGGATTTTTAGGGTTTGTAGTTTAGGGTTAGTTTTGGCTTTAGGGTTTAGGGTTTAGGGTTTAGGGTTTAGGGTTTAGGGTTTAGGGTTTGGGGTTTAGGGTAAGTTTAGGGTTTAGGGTTAGTTTTTAAAGTAAGTAAACCGGTAGGTTTAGGTTTATTTAGATTATTTTTTATATTTTTTAGTTTATTTTATTTTATTTTTTATTTTTATGTAGGTTTATTTCTTTTTTTATTTAGTTTTGTTTATTTATTTTATGTTTACTTATTTTAGTTTAGGTTTTTTATTTTAGTATATTTTTTAGGTTTTGGCTTAGGTTTTATTTTATATTCTTAGGTTTAGGTTTAGGTTTTTATTTTATTTTTTTAGGTTTAGGTTTTATGTTTTTATTTTAGGTTTATTTTTAAGTTTTTATTTTTAGATTAGGTTTAGGTTTATTTTTAGTATATTTTATTTTTTTTAGTTTAGGGTTGAAGTTTAGTTTATTTTAGGTTTAGGTTTAGGTTTTATTTATTTTAGTTTAGTTTATGTTAGTTTATGCTGATGTTTATTTTATTTTAATTATTTAATGTTTAGGTTTTTTTTTAGTTTAAGGTTAAGGTTTTATTATCTATTCATTTTTAGGTTTTGATTTGTATTTAGTTTTTATTTAATTTCATTTTTGGTTGACATTATTTTTATTTTACGTTTAGTTTTTATTTAATTCAGGTTTTTTATTTTTAGGTTTATTTTATTTTTTAGTTTAGTTTAGCTTTTTATTTATTTTATTTTATTTTAGTTTTTATTTTTTATTATATCTTATTTTTAGGTTTAAGTTTGGGTTTTGATTTTATTTTATTATTTTATTTTATTTAGGTTTAGGTGTTGTTATTTATTTTATTTTTAGGTTTTATTTAGTTTAGGTTTAGGTTTTTAGGTTTTTAGGTTTTTAGGGTTTAGGGTTTAGGGTTTTAGTTTTTGGGTTTATGGTTTAGGTTTAGGTTGTAGGTTTTAGGGTTTATGGTTTAGGGTCTATAGTTTATGGTTTGGAGTTTAGGGTTTTAGGGCTTATGGTTTAAGGTTTAGGGTATTGGGTTTTAGGGTTCAGGGTTTAGGGTTTAGAGTTTAGGATTTAGAGATTTGGGATTTTTTTATTTATTCCTACTATTTTTTAAATTTTTTTTTAAAATAAGTAAATTGGTCTGTTTAGGTTTATTTAATTAATTTTTTTATTTATTATAGTTTATTTTATTTTATATTTTTATTTAAGTTTATTTTTAATTTTATTTATTTTAGTTTATTTAGTTTAGGTTTATTTATTTTAGTTTATTTTTTAGGTTTAGGTTTAGGTTTAGGTTTATTTTTTACTTTGTTTTTAGTTTTATTTTTATTTAGGTTTATTTTTATTTTTATTTAATTTAGTTTATTGATTTTTGGTTTATTTATTTTAGTTTATTTTTTTAGTTCAGTTATATTTTTATTTTATTTTTATTTTTAGGTTTTAGTTTTTACTTTTAGATTTAGGTCTTGGTTTAGGTTTTGTTTAATTTTTTTACGTTTAGATTTCAAGTTTTTATTTTAGGTTTATTTTTATATATTATATTTTAGTTTAAGTTTAGGTTTATTTTTAGTTTATTTTATTTTATTGAGTTTAGATTTAGGTTTAGGTTTAGTTTATTTTAGGTTTAGGATTTATTTATTTTTGTTTAGTTTATTTTAGTTGAGGTTTAGGTTTTATTTTTTATTTTATGTTTAATTTTATTTTAATTTTGGGTTTAGGTTTTATTTTTTATTTAATTTTAGGTTTTATTTAATTTTTATGTTAGGGTATATAATTTAGGGTTAGGGTTAGTTTAGGGTTTAGGGTTTAGGCATGAAGGATTATGGTTTTTTAAGGTTTTGAGTTTATGGTTTAGGGTTAGTTTAGGGTTTAAGGTTTAAGCTTATTTGAGGGTTTAAGGTTTAGTGTTTTTTAGGGTTTAAGGTTTAGGGTTATAGGTTTAGGGTTGCAAGTTTAGGCTTCACGATTTAGGGTTTAAGGTTTAGGATTTAGGGTTTAGGGTTTTTTTAAAAAATTAAGTAAAATGATAGGTTAATTTTTTTTAGGTTGATTAGTTTATTTTCTATTTCTTTTTATTTAGGTTTATTTTTATTTTTATTTAATTTATTTTATTTATTTTAAGTTTATTAATTTTTAGTTCAGTTTTCTCTATTTAAGTCTAGGATTTTTTATTTAATTTATTTTTAAGTTTTATTTAGTTTAGGTTTAGGCTTTTAGGTTTATAGGGTTTAGTATATAGGGTTTAGGGTTTAGGGTATTGGGTTTATAATTTCAGGATTTAGGGTTTAAGGTTTAGGGTTAGGGTTTAGGGTTTCAAGTTTAGGGTTTGGCATTTATTTTTTAGGTTTGGGTTTTATTTTTATATTTAGGTTTACGTTTAGGTTTTCATTTATTTTTTTTGGTTATATTTTAGGTTTTAATTTTAGGTTTATTTTTTAGGTTGGATTTAAGTTTATTTTTAGTTTATTTCATTTCATTTAATTTAGGTTTAGGTTTAGGTTTAGTTATTTTAGGATAGGTTTAGGTTTTATTTTTTTATTTAGTTTATATTAATTTAGTTTTAGGCTTATTTTATTTATTTTTATTTTATGTTTAGGTTATTTTTTAGTTTAGGGTTTAGGTTTTAATTTTTATTTGTTTTTATGTTTATTTTTAGGTTTAGGTTTTTATTTTATTTTTATTTTATTTCTATTTAAGTTAATTTTATTTTTATTTTAAGTTTAGTTTTTATTTTATTTAGGATTTTTATTCTTAGGTTGAGTTTATTTTTTAGTTTAGTTTAGGTTTTTATTTATTTTATTTTAGTTTATTTTTTTATTTTATTTTATTTTATTTTATGTTTAGGTTTAGGTTTAGTTTAGGTTTTTATTTTATTTTATTCTTTTATTTTATTAAGGTTTAAGTTTTGTTATGTATTTTTTTAGGTTTTATTTAATTTATGTTTTGGATTTTAGGTTTTTAGGGTTTAAGATTTAGGGTTTAGGGTTTTAGGGATTAAGGTTTTAGGGTTTATGGTTTAGGGTCAGGGTTTACGGTTTATTGTTTAGGGTTTTATGGTTTAGGGTTTATAGTTTAGGGTTTAGCTTAGGGTTTTGGGTTTTTAATTTCGGTTTAGTTTATTTTAGGTTTAGGTTTTGGTTTTCTTTATTCTAGTTTTGTTTATTTAGTTTATGTTTTGGTTCATTTTATTTTGTTTATTTTAGGTTAAGTTTTTTTTTTAGTTTTGGGTTTAGGTTTTATTTTTAAGTTTATTTTTTAAGTTTAGGTTTATATTTAGTTTTTATTTTATTTTATTTTTGGTTTATTTTATTTTTATTTTATATTTGGGTTTTAGTTTGGAGTTTAGGGTTTTAGGGTTTATGTTATAGGGTTTAGGGTTTAGGCTTTTAGGGTTTAGGGTTTATGATTTAGGGTTTAGGGGTTTAGGTTTGTTTATTTGTTATTATTATTATTTTTGATCTTTTTTAAATTAAGTAAATTGGTAGGTTATGGTTTATTTAGTTTATTTTTTATTTATTTTAGTTTATTTTATATTTTATTTTTATTTTGGTTTATTTTCAGTTTTGTTTATTTATTTTAGGTTTATTTATTTTATTTTATTTTTTTAGGTTTAGGCTTAGGTTTAGATTTATCTTTTAGTTTATTTTTAGTTTTATTTATTTTTTATTTTTATTTAGGTTTATTTTTATTTTTATTTTGTTTAGTTTATTGACATTAGGTTTATTTATTTTAGTTTATTTTTTAGGTTTAGGTTTAGGTTTAGATTTATTTTTTAGTTTAGTTATATCTTTATTTTATTTTTTAGGTTTAGGTTTTAGTTTTTAGTTTTAGGTTTAGGTTTAGGTTTTGTTTTATTTTTTTAAGTTTAGGTTTCAGATTTTTATTTTAGGTTTATTTTTAGGTGTTTATTTTTGGTTTAGGTTTAGGGTTTATTTATTTTAGTATAGGTTTAGGTTTAGTTTTTTTTTATTTTAGGTTTAAGTTTTTTTAGTTTAGGGTTTCAATTTTATTTTTTGGTTTATTTTTTAGGTTCAAGTTTTTATTTAATTTTTATTTATTTAAATTTTTTTTTGGTTTAGTTTTATTTATTTATGTTTTCTATTTTTTAGTTTAGTTTAGGTTTTTATTTATTTTATTTTGGTTTAGTTTTTATTTTATTTTATTTTTTATTTTAGGTTTTGGTATATGCTTAGCTTTTAGGGTTTAGGGTTTAGGGTTTAGGTTTAGTGTTTAGGCTTTAGGGTTGAGATTTTTGAGGGTTTAGGGTTTTAGGTTTAGAGTTTAGGGTCAGCTTAGGGTTGCAGGTTAGTTTAGGGTTTAGGCTTTAGGGTTTAGTGTTTTTATGATTTTGGATTTATGGTTTAGGGTTAGTTTAGGGTTTAAGGTTAAGGTTTTTTTGTTTTAGTTTATTTTTTTGGTTTAGGTTTATGTTTATTTTTTAGTTTAGCTTTTTTATTTTATTTTTTAAGTTTAGGATTTTTTTTTTTTTTTAGGTTTAGGTTTAGGTTTTTATTTATAATTTTAGGTTTAAGTTTTAGGTTTTTTTTAGGTTTATTTCTAGGTTTTATTTTTTTAGTTTAAATTTAGGTTTATTTTTAGTTTATTTTATTTCATTTAGTTTAGGTTTAGGTTTAAGATTAGTTTATTTTAGGATTAGGTTTAGGTTTTATTTATTTTTGTTTAGTTAATTTTATTTTAGTTTCAAGTTTATTTTATTTTATTTATTTTATTTTTATTCCATGTTCAGTTTTTTTTAGTTTAGGGCTTAGGTTTTATTTTTAGGTTTAGGTTTTTATTAAGTTTTTATTTTATTTGTGTTGAAGTTTATTTTATTTTTATTTTATGTTTAGTTTTTATTTTATATAGGTTTTTTATTCATAGGTTGAGTTTATTTTTTAGTTTAGTTTAGGTTTTATTTATTTTATTTTAGTTTAGTTTTATTATTTTGTTTAATTTTATTTATAAGTTTAGGTTTAGTTTTTAGTCTAGGTTTTTATTTTATTTTATTATTATATTTTATTTAGGTTTAGGTTTTATTGTGTATTTTATTTTTAGGTTTTATTTAGTTTAGGTTTAGGTTTTTAGGTTTTAGGGTTTAGGGTTTAGGGTTACGGTTTACAGTTATGGGTTTAGGGTTTAGGGTTTTAGGATTTACGGTTTAGGGTTATGGTTTAGGGTTTAGGGTTTAGGGTTAGTTTAGGGTTTAAGGTTTAAAGTTATTTGAGGGTTTAAGGTTTAGTGTTTTTTAGGGTTTAAGGTTTAGGGTTTAGGGTGATAGGTTTAGGGTTGTAAGTTTAGCTTAGTTTAGGGTTTAAAATTTAGGATTTAGGTTTTTATATTTAGTTTATTTTTTAGTTTAGGTTTATTTTTTTAGGTTGTTTAGTTTATTTTATTTCTTTTTATTTATTTATTTTTTTATTTTTATTTAATTTATTTTATTTATTTTAAGTTTATTTATTTTCAGTTCAGTTTTTTCTATTTAAGTTTAGGATTTTTTATTTATTTTATTTTTAGGTTTTATTTAGTTTGGGTTTAGGCTTTTAAGTTTATAGGGTTTAATTTATAGGGTTTAGGGTTTAGGGTATTGAGTTTATAATTTTGGGATTTAGGATTTAAGGTTTTAGGGTTTAAGGTTTATGGTTAGGGATTAGGGTTTCAAGTTTAGGGTTTGGCATTTTTTTTTTTTTTAGGTTTAAGGTTTTTCTAGTTTAGGGTTTAGGGTTTAGGGTTTTTAGGTTTAGGTTAGGGTTTAGGTTTAGGTTTAGGTTTTACTTAGTTTAAGTTAGATTAGTTTAGGTTTAGGGTTTTGGGTTTAGTTTTAGGGTTTAGTTTTTTTAGGTTTATAGTTTTAGGGTTTAGGTTATTTTAGAGTTTAGGTTTTTTAGGTTAGATTAAGATTTTTTTTAGTGTTTAGGTTTTAGGTTTAGTTTTTTAGTTTAGGATTATGATTTTAGGGTTTAGGTTTTTAGCTTTATTTTAATTTTATTTTAGGTTTGGGTTTTATTTTATATTTAGGTTTTTAGGTTTATTTAGGGGTTTATTTTAGGTTTTAATTTTAGGTTTATTTTTAGGTTGGATTTAAGTTTATTTTAGTTTATTTATTTAATTTAGGTTTAGGTTTAGGTTTAGTTATTTTAGGTATAGGTTTATTTTTTAGTTTATATTAATTTAGTTTAGGTATTTTATTTATTTTTATTTTATATAGGTTATTATTTTAGTTTAGGGTTTAGGTTTTATTTTATATTTTTTAAGTTTTATTTTAGGTTTAGGTTTTTTATTTTATTTTTTATTTTATTTAATTTATTATTTTTTTATTTTAAGTTTAGTTTTATTTTATTTTAGGTTTTTATTCTTAAGTTGAGTTTATTTTTTTAATTTAGTTTAGGTTTTATTTACTTTATCTTAGTTTATTTTATTTTATTTTATTTTATTTTTATGTTTAGGTTTAGGTTTTAGTTTAGGTTTTTATTTTATTTTATTCTTCTATTTTATTTAGGTTTAAGTTTTGTTATGTATTTTTTTAGGTTTTATTTAATTTAAGTTTTGGATTTTAGGTTTTTAGAGTTTAAGATTTAGGGTTTAGGGTTTAAGGGATTAGGGTTTTAGGGTTTATGGTTTAGGGTTTTAGGGTTTATGGTTTAGGGTTTAGGGTTTAGCTTAGGGTTTTTAATTTCGGTTTAGTTTATTTTAGGTTTAGGTTTCAGTTTTCTTTATTTTAGTTTTGTTTATTTAGTTTAGGTTTAGGTTAATTTAATTTTGTTTATTTTAGGTTAAGGTTTTTTTTAGTTTAGGGTTTAGGTTTTATTTTTAAATTTATTTTTTAAGTTTAGGTTTATATTTAGTTTTTATTTTATTTTATTTTATTTTTGGTTTATTTTATTTTTATTTTACATTTGGATTTTAGTTTGGAATTTAGGGTTTTAGGATTTATGTTATAGGGTTTAGTGTTTAGGGTTTTTTTTTGTTTAGGTTTTATTTAGGGTTTAGGGTTTAGGTTTTATTTTATTTGTTTTTTATTTTATTTTTTTAATTAAGTAAATTTGTAGGTTTAGGTTTATTTAGTTTATTTTTTTATTTAGTTTATTTTTTATATTTTATTTTTATTTAGGTTTATTTTAGTTTTATTTAGTTTTGTTTATTTATTTTAGGTTTATTTATTTTATTTTATTTTTTAGGTTTAGGCTTAGGTTTAGATTTATCTTTTAGTTTATTTTTAGTTTTATTTATTTTTTATTTTTATTTAGCTTTATTTTTATTTTTATTTAGTTTAGTTTATTGACATTAGGTTTATTTATTTTAGTTTATTTTTTAGGTTTAGGTTTAGGTTTAGATTTATTTTTTAGTTTAGTTATATTTTTATTTTATTTTTTAGGTTTAGGTTTTAGTTTTTAGTTTTAGGTTTAGGTTTAGGTTTTATTTTATTTTTTTAGGTTTAGGTTTCAGGTTTTTATTTTAGGTTTATTTTTAGGTGTTTATTTTTGGTTTAGGTTTAGGGTTTATTTATTTTAGTTTAGGTTTAGGTTTAGAGTATTTTTATTTTAGGTTTAAGTTTTTTTAGTTTAGGGTTTCAATTTTATTTTTTGGTT
This sequence comes from Cymbidium sinense, assembly GCA_021442155.1. Lineage (NCBI taxonomy): Eukaryota > Viridiplantae > Streptophyta > Magnoliopsida > Asparagales > Orchidaceae > Cymbidium > Cymbidium sinense. The sequence goes on from CM038214.1 coordinate 188,671,297, forward strand.
TATTTTTTAGGTTCAAGTTTTTATTTAATTTTTATTTATTTAAATGTTATTTTTGGTTTAGTTTTTATTTTATTTATGTTTTCTATTTTTTAGTTTATTTTACGTTTTTATTTATTTTATTTTGGTTTAGTTTTTATTTTATTATTTTTTTTATTTTAGGTTTGGTTATATTAGCTTTTAGGTTTTAGGGTTTAGGTTTAGTGTTTAGGCTTTTTATTTTTGAGATTTTAGGTTTAGGTTTAGGTTTTTTTATTTTTAGGTTTAGGTTTTTAAGTTTTATTTTATTTGAGTTTAAGTTTATTTTATTTTATTTTATGTTTAGTTTTATTTTATATAGGTTTTATTCTGGTTGAGTTTATTTTTAGTTTAGTTTAGGTTTTATTTATTTATTTTTTTAGTTTATTTTATCATTTTATTTTATTTTATTTTAGGTTTAGGTTTATGTTTAGTTTAGGTTTTTTATTTTATTTATTATTTATATTTTATTTAGGTTTAGGTTTTATTTATTTTATTTTAGGCTTTTAGTTTAGTTTAGGTTTAGTTTTAGGTTTTAGGTTTAGGGTTTAGTTGGTTTAGGTTTATTTTAGGGTTTAGGGTTTATGTTTAGGGTTAGGGTTTAGGGTTTAGGGTTTAGGGTTTAGGGTTTAGTGTTTAGGCTTTAAGGTTTAGGGTTTTTATGGTTTAGGATTTATGGTTTAGGGATAGCTTAGGGTTTTGGATTTTTAGTTTATGTTTAGTTTATTTTAGGTTTAGGTTTAGGTTTTATTTATTTTAGTTTAGTTTATTTTAGTTTAGGTTTAGGTTGATTTTATTTTGTTTATTTTAGTTTGAGGTTTTTTTTTTAGTTTAGGTTTTATTTTTTATTTATTTTAGGTTTTATTTTTAGGTTTATTTTTTAGGTTTAGATTTTTATTTAGTTTTTATTTTATTTTATTTTATTTTAGGTTTATTTTATTTTTATTTTACATTTGGGTTTTAGCTTACTTGGTTTTTTATTTTTAGGTTTATTTTATTTTTTTAGTTTAGTTTAGGTTTTTATTTAGTTTATTTTGGTTTAGTATTTATTTTTTTTACTTTATTTTATTTTTAGGATTATGTATAAGTTTAGGTTTAGGTTTTTTTAGGTTTTAATTTAATTTAATTTTTTTATTTTTTAGGTTTAGGTATTTTTATTTATTTTATTTTTTATTTTTATTTATTTTAGGTTTTTTATTTGGAAACCGGAATTTTATTATTGAGGTTAGGTTTAGGATAAACTTATTTTAGTTTTAGGTTTATAGTTAGCAAAATAGTGTAAATAGATACAAATTGATTAACATAAATAGTGAATAGATTTAGCTCTTGGGATAGGGGAGCATTTTAAGGAGAGCAAGAGAAATGCACACCAAATTGTAGAAAGATAGAAATTAGCGTTAAAGTTTAGACAAATTGAAAATTATAGCATGAGAAAGATTATAATGAAGTGTGTAGAAGGTTAGCTGTTATTAGGAGATGAACTTAGGAAGGGTTACATTTTTTTTAGGAGTGAAATCATTATTATTTATGGGAAGATAGACCATTTGTTGAAGGTCTTTTAGGTTTACCTTTAATAGAAAAGGATACATCAAAGAATGGGAAAGGGATCCCATTAGTAAATATCATCAATATAGTTTAGGGAGAATATGAAAATGAACCATCTTTAGATCCACCTTATTTTATCAACCAAGAGTTTATTGGTTTGAAAACCCAGAAAACATAGAAAGGCAGGCAGAGAAAAAGCAATATAGGTTTATTTTAGTTCAAATAGCATGTAATTAACTATTTATGGAACATATATATTTAGAATATATAGTATCAGATAAGGATGTTATTTTTAATTTAGTTAATTTAGCAAGTGTAAATTTATGAAATAGTAGCCAAGATAGAATTATAGATTAGATGGAAGGTAATTTTTAATTTAAGGATAATGAGATTTTAGCATTTTTTGGTTTATCCGGTTATAACAACCAAGATTATATAATAGGTTTAAGATAATATCCAAGTTAGGAGGTGATGGTCTAATTTTATGATGAAAAATAAGGTTTAGACCACAAGCATTAGGTGATCATTTTAGGTTAGGTTAATCTTTAATTTAGGGTTTACATAAGTTTAGTTTAGGTTATTATGATAGCTAGTAGAGGTATAGATACAAAAGGTTAAGAGGTAATTGAAATCTTTCAAAATAAAGAAGGGGTTTTTTTTTAGAAATCATTAAGTTTTAGTAGTTTAGGTATTTTTTAGGTTTGAGGTTAGCAAAGCAATCAGTTTAGGTTTAGGTTTAGGTAGCGTTATTTTATAAAGATAATCTATAGAGATTTAGTTATTTTAGTTAATTTAGTAGGTAAAAGCATAATCAGGTATTAGACAAGTCTAATTATCAAGATGGAGTAGGGTTTAGAGTTTTAGGGTTTATAGGTTAGGTTTTTGGACATAAGATTTAATAATTAGTTTACAATTATTGTATTTAGATAAGATTAGTTGTTTAGGGTTGGAGCCATCATTGAAATCCTTCAAGATAAAGGGAGCTTAGTTAAACTAACATCCTTTAAGTTTAGGTAATAGTTTAGGTATGGAAGTTTCTCTTTAGGTTTAGGTGAGGTTAGGCAATTAGAAAATATAGTAATTTTGGACATAAGACCCTTTAACAATTAAAAACATTTATTTTTAATCTGTTTATAGGTAGTGGTTTAGGAAAGCCATCTTTGAAATTAAATGTAGTGGTTATTTTAGGTGGAAGGATAAGTTTTATCTTGGAAGTTAGTAGAGGTATTATTTTATTTGGTTGTGGAGGTAGGGAGTAGGTTGAGTTTTAGGTTTAGTTTATTTTCAATTAAACATTTTAGTCATTTATTTTAAAGGTTTTATTTATTTAGGTTTAGGTTTTAGGTTTAGTTTAGTGTTTGGGTTTAGATTTAGGTTTATTTTTTTATTTAGGTTTATTTTACTTAGGTTTAGGTTTATTTTTTTAGTTTAGTTTAGGTTTTTATTTTATGGTTTTAGGGTTTAGGGTTTAAGTTTTATGGTTTAGTTTTAGGTTTAGGTTTAGGTTTTTATTTTATTTAGTGTTTAGGATTTTTAGGATTTAGTTTAGGGTTTTATTTTAGGTTTTTCAAATTAAATTTTTTAGGTTTATTTAGTTTATTTTATTTTATTTAGTTTAGTTTATTTATTTTAGATATTTTTAATTTAGTTTAGGCTTTTTATTTTAGTTTATTTTTTAAATTTATGTTTAGATTTAGATTTATTTTTTAGTTGAGTTTTGTTTTTATTTTATTTTTTAGGTTTAGGTTTTATTTTATATTTTATGTTTAGGTTTAGGTTTTTATTTTAGGTTTATTTTTAAGTTTTATTTTTTAGTTTAGGTTTAAGTCTATTTTTAGTTTATTTTATTTCATTTAATTTAGGTTTAGGTTTAGGTTTACATTTTATTTATTTATTTTTAGTTTATTTTAGTTTAGATTTAGTTTATTTTATTTTATTTATTTTATTTTTATTTTAGGTTTAGGTTTTCTTTTAGTTTAGGGTTTAGTTTTATTTTTTAATTAATTTTTTATTTTAATTTTTTATTTATTTTTTAGGTTTAGGTTTATGTTTTTTGTTTTAGTTTATTTTTTAGGTTTAGGTTTAAGTTTATGTTTAATTTTTAGTTTATTTTTATTTTTAGTTTATTTTTAGGTTAGGTTTTATTTTTTTAATTTTAGGTTTAGGTTTAATTTTTCCTTTATTTTTTTAGGTTTAGTTTTTATTTTAGGTTTATTTTTAGGTTTTATTTTTTAGTTTAGGTTTAAGTTTATTTTTAATTTAATTTATTTCATTTAGTTTAGGTTTAGTTTATTTTAGGTTCAGGTTTATTCATTTTTTAGTTTATTTAGTTTAGGTTTAGGTTTATTTTATTTTGTTTATTTTATTTTTATTTTAGGTTTAGGTTTTAGTTTAGTTGGGTTTTTTTATTTTTATTTTAGGTTTATTTTTTTTTTTTTTATTTTAGGTTTTATTTAGTTTTTATTTTATTTCATTTAAAGTTTATTTTATTTTTATTTTATGTTTAGTTTTATTTTATTTAGGTTTTCTATTTTTAGGTTGATTTTATTTTTTAATTTAGTTTAGGTTTTTATTTATTTTATTTAATTTTTTTATTAATTTATTTTATTTTATTTTTTGGTTTAGGTTTAGGTTTTAATTTAGGTTTTAATTTTATTTTATTTTTTTATTTTATTTAGGTTTAAGATTTTTTATATATTTTATGTTTAGGTTTTATTTAGTTTAGGTTTAGGTTCTTAGGTTTTTAGGGTTTAGGGTTTAGGGTTTAGGGTTTAGGATTTAGGGTTTAATGTTTAGGCTTTAGGGTTTAGGGTTTTGGTTTTAGTTTATTTTAGGTTTGGGTTTTAATTAAGTAAACAAGTTGGTTTAGGTTTATTTAGTTTATTTTTTTATTATTTTATTTTATTTTATTTATTATTTTTATTTATGTTTATTTTTTATTTTTATTTAATTTATTTATTTATTTTTGGTTTATTTATTTTAGTTAATGTTTTTTATTTTAATTTATTTTTTGGGTTTAGGTTTATTTTTTAGTTGAGTTTTATTTTTGTTTTGTATTTTTGGTTTAGGTTTTATTTTTTATTTTTAGGTTTACATTTAGTTTTTTATTTTACCTTTTTAGGTATAGGTATAGGTTTTTATTTTAAGTTTATTTTTAGGTTTTTTTTAGTTAAGATTTAGGTTTATTTTTAGCTTATTTTATTATATTTAGTTTAGGGTTTAGGTTTAGTTTATTTTAGGCTTAGGTTTAGGTTTAATTTATTTTAGTTTAAGTTTAGCTTTATTTTATTTTGTTTATTTTATTTTTATTTTAGGTTTAGTTTTTTTTGTTTAGGGTTTAGGTTTTATTTTTTATTTATTTTTAAGTTTTATTTTTAAGTTTATTTTTTAGGTTTAGGTTTTTAATTATTTTTTATTTTAATTTATTTTAAGTTTATTTTATTTTTATTTTATGTTTAGTTTTTATTTTATTTAGGTTTTCTATTCTTAGGTTTATTTAACTTTTTTGTTTAGTATAGGTTTTAAATAATTTTTTATTGTAAATTTTTATTAGTTTATTTTATTTCATTTTTATGTTTTGGTTTAGGTTTTAGTTTCGATTTTTTTTTATTTCATTTAGCTTTAGGTTTTATTTATTTATTTTGTTTTTAAGTTATATTTAGTTTAGGTTTTGGTTTTTAGGTTTTTAGGGTTTAGTGCTAAGGGTTTAGGGTTTAGGGTTTAGGGTTTAGGGTTTAGGGTTTTAGGGTTTAGGATTTTTGGGTTTTTGGTTTAGGTTGGTTTAGGTTTAGTTTATGGTTTAGTGTTTATTTAGTTTAGGTTTATAATTAATGTTAGCAGGGTTTATGGTAGTTTATTTAGGGTTTTTGGTTTAGGGTTTAGGGTTTAATGTTTTAGTGTTTAGGTTTATTTTAGGTTTAAAGTTTTTTAGTTTATTTAGTTTATTTTATAGTTTAGTTTAGGTTTGGGTTTAGTTAGTTTAGGGTTTAAGGTTTTAGGGTTTAGGGTTTAGAGTTTTTTATAGGGTTTAGGGTTTAGGTTTAGGTTTTAGGTTTTATTTTATTTTTTTAGTTTAGGGTTTAGTTAGTTTAGTTGGGTTTAGGGTTAGGTTTTATTTTTTATTTTATTTTAGTTTTTATTTTTTAAATTAGTAAGATCAGTTTAGGTTTATTTATTTTATTTTTTAGTTTTTTTTATTTTTTGGTTTATTTTTATTTTGATTTAGCAAACCTAGCTATTTAGTTTTATTTTAGTTTTATCTTTATTTATCTTTTGATATTATTTATTTGCTTCATTTTTATCTTTATTTTAGTAGGTTTAGCTCATTTTTAGTTTAGTTTTATTTTATCTTAGGTAGGTCTTATTTCATTTTTAGGTTTAGTTTATTTTATCTTTAGGTTTAGGTATGTTATTTGGTTTATTTTATGTATTTTAGTATGTTATTTAGTTTATTTTATTTATTAGTTGGTTTATGTTTAGTTTATTTTAGGTTGAGGTTTAGGTTTTATTTATTTTAGTTAGGTTTAGATTTATTTTATTTTCATTATATATTTTTATTTTAGGTTCAGGTTTTTAATTAGTTTTGGGTTTAGGTTTTATTTTTTATTTATTTTTATGTTTTATTTTTAGTTTTATTTTTTAATTTTAGGATTTTATTTAGTTACATTCAGTGATGAAGACTTACTCCTAGGGACGACCGAGCGCAACTACCTCTTTACATTATAATGGATGTTGGTAGATATAGGTTATCTAGTGTTCTAGTTGACCCAGGTGTATAAGTCAACATTATGAGCCTAAGAACCCTTGCTTACTTAGGGATCAATATCTCTTAACTCAAAAAAGAAAAGATGATGTTGAGAGGATTCAATAAACAAGAGGAGGGCCTTGTGGTGTTTATTTTGGATATATGAGGGGGGGGGGGAGGGGGAGGGGGGGGGGACACAATCATAAGGGGTGGGGTACTTTTTTAGTAGATCGGGTACAACATTGAGGTATGATATTCTATCTCGAAAGATAGAGGTATCACCCTACAATGGACCTAATCGCATAATAAGAACTCCTAAGGTATGTTGGGTCTTCGAATGTATGCGAGATTTTTCCCCTACTTTTACCTGGATGAATAAAGTATGGTTTATATTAAACCAGATTCTTAAGTTCCCAATGGAGGTAAGCCTCCATAGTTAATTACATCTTAAGAAATAAAATTTTCTAATAATACTATTGTTTGAAGTTGATAATGATTATCTCCAAAGATTTCAAGATTAGACTATCAACAGATTTGTTATATTTTGAAAATCAATTAGCAAAGTTCAAGGAGAAAATTTATTTTTGGAATCCAAATGAAATAAGTAGGAAATGCTCATGATACTAGGAAACTTAGTGACCATTCCAGTCTATCCTACGGTTGGCCTTTATAATTTTTAAGTTGAGGAGATTTATATGTTTTGAGTTGAAATTTAATTAGATTACTAAAGCTTATAATCCACTAACACAAAGTTGTAGGAATGCCTTAGAGTTGAGGATATTTGCTTGTAGCTCGAAGGCAATAGCTACCTCGGATCCTAAATCTTGGGAGCTTTAGTACGAGCTAAAGCACGGCCTAAATCTAAGAGAAAGGTGGACATAAGAGTTTATCTCCACAAGAGAGAATATAATTGACTTACTTATAACCATTGAGTGGCCTAACTCCTATGATTTTAAAACCATGTAGTCGGTCTTATGAATTGCAAGATAGCTAGGGTAGTTATTTAATTAGAAAGAGACAAAAGTCTTAAACATACTCCCTAAGAGACTAGAGTATGAGTGGTATGAGCATATGACTTAATCTATAGATTCAAAATCTTTTAAATTTTATTTCATTTTAGACCCATTATTTTGATAGAGGCTTTAGGATTTCTTATGCCTAAATGCATGATGAAATAGGTTATAGGTCAAATCATCTAGAAGAAGGTGTTCTCCACCATATGAGATGCCCTCACAGGTCAAGCATTCCATTATCGTGCAAGGATGTAAATCCTTCATGCTCAAGAGAGAAAGAATATGCATGCATGATGTGAAATGTACAACCATATAGCTAAGGGGTTGCTAAATTTTTTAATTATTTTATTTATGTCTTAGGCTTTATGACTAGGTTATGAGTTGTTTAAAATTTAGTTATGAGTGCTTAGTTGGGTAGAAAATTTATTTTTATCCTAAGAGCCAAATCGTATCCATGCCACACATTAAAGCATCAATCATTTAAGAAACTATGAAAGGCATGCCTTCCTAATGCATGATGTAAAGATAACATCAAATAATTCTATAAACTATAATAAAAGAATAAATCGTCAGTGCAGTCAGGTACCGCTATACAACCCGAAGAGATAAAAGATTGGTAGCTGAGCTTTACCTTTATACAACCTGGAACATGAAAGAATAATTAAAATTGTATTAAATGCTATAGGGGTCTTCTTTCTTCATATCTCCATTTTTGATTTGGTTCCTTCTTTGATTTGGATGGTGCTTGCTTCAAAGGGTTCATGGGGCACCCTAGGATAAAGCCTTCTTGCCATTTCTCAACCTAATCACTCATTGCACTAATCCTAATTCCTATTGGAAAAATTATATTTATGTGAGAAATGTAAATCCAACTACACGTGCAAAATAGAGGTTAGCTAAATATACATATAATCCTGAGCAGTTGTATTTATAATTTGGACTTAGCATCCTACACATGGGTAACTAAGCCCACCTATCCTAACTTGGATTATGCTTAAGGATTTAAGCAACCTGCAAAAAGAGCATTCACATTTATTTTTAAGCATCCCTTAAGCATAATCCCCTATAGAAAATATGATTAGGCTAATATTGGCCTATCATCCAGTCTACAAAGCATACACCCTAACATCCAATCTAAAATAATACATGATAAAACAAAACATACATAACACCATACACTATCCTAACTTAGAGCTAGAAGTGGTGACTTAATTCTAATGTGTTTATTAAGGCTTGTGTGGTAAGTCTTGTTAGGCATTATTGTTGTATTTTCTAAGTGTAGAAGGATTCAATTTAACATGAAAGGTTGATTTCACTTGAAGTAGTTTAATTGATTTGAGAATTTTAATTTGTGTTTTCTTTTGTTTCATTTCATTACACTTAGCAACTAAGTGTTATATAAAGAGGAAAAGATGATTTACTGAGTTTTATAAAGTATATTAATTTTATTTAGTTATCTTTAGTTAATGTCTTATTAAATGATGTAATTAATCTTAAGTCTCGGTTCACTTTAAATAATCCTAATCAAAATGAAAGGCATCTTAAGAGTAATTTAATTCAATTACTACCACATGACATATATTAAATCATTTATTTCCATCACATGTAACATGCATATGATTTAATCCTGAGTGTATATATACATGCAACATATTTTAGAACATTTAATGATGAATGTTTGTGTATGTTTAGAATTTATATTTTATTTGATTGAATTATTTAAACATATTAATTTAAAACTTTATCCAAATTCTTATACAAAAAGGACATAAGAATGAAATTAAATAGGCATGTGTCATTGTTAAATTAATAAAGTAAGTTAATCAAATTACCTCTTTGGAGCTAGCTAAAGCCTCGTATTCTCGGGATGTCCAGGCTATTTACCCATTTGCATTCAAACATATGTAAATTCATAATGAACATGGTAAGCTCCAAATCATATGGCTAATTAATTCAACCACGTCAATTATGAATGCATGCAATTTTAATGTAAAATGGGATATTCATTCACATATACATATACATGTACATATATATTTTATTTAATGATTATATATAAAGCTATGCAAATTCTATGTTAATACATAAATGAAAATAAAAAATTGTTATATTTATTGTTATATATATGTAAAAATCCAGCTAATTAAAGCCAAATGAGGGCATTGAACAATATACCAATTACCATTCAATCTTATATCAACACATGAATAGAGGAAAGAGAACTCAACATTCATACAATTAAGCTATAAGCACATGCATTTTTTATGCATTTATAATTAGCATCATAACACATATTATTATTCATTTATAAGTTTTTGAAAAATATATTTAGATTTAATATTGATAATAGCCACACATATATTAAGTTAAATCAACACATTCAAGCTTACATAAAGGAAATCCATTTTATTTTACTTGATTTTGAAAAGATGGATGCTTGAATTCAATTGACATACCAAAATTAACATGATTGGAAAGAGGACTATCAAATATAAGCATGTGATTCATTCAACCAAAAAAGTTCTTAATGATAATCAAATCAAATAAGATTATTTAAAGCAAACCAAAGCTTCTTTATTAATTAAGTTTTGGAATTGATTTGATTTAAAGAGGATAAGAGAAAACATCACTAGTTATTTTAAACCCATTCCCACATTAGTTATTTTATTTAATTTAAGGAAATGTAACTAAGTTGATTTTATGGCTTAATTAAGTTGAACCCTTAATTAGATGAATTAATCACCTTTATATATGTCACCTTAAAGTAATTAACTAAATAATTATGAGAAAACATGATTTGCATGGAAAATAAACTTGCACTAATCCTAGGAAATAAAAGGGGCCTAATGCAATTGGCTCATGATTAATAGTTAATTAGATTAAGAGACTTAATTAATTATTCTTTTGGTTTTTCCACACATGTGGACTAACCATAATTTCATTAAACTCCTTAGGTTATTAAACATCTAACGATCTACCCCATGATTTAATTAATTAAGGTATGACGTGATTATGATTTCAATTTCATTAAGTGATTTAGTTAATTAGTTAAATCTTAATTAATTTCATTCTAAAAAAGGGTGAAATGAACTTAGGGAAAGGGGTCCCAACCCTATTCTTTAGTTCACTATTGAACAATGATTAATAAACTTAATTAACTAATTTATTACTATTCATGGGATTAATTAATCATTAATTAACTTAAAGAGTAGTTAAGGTTTGATTAGTTAATTTTCTAATTAAGTGAGCAATAAATCCCAAGAACATCATGGGAGGCAGAGGTCATCCCATTAAATTAACCCATAAAATTTGAGATTAATTTCTCAAGTAAGGAGTAATTAAGCTAATTAATTTTGTAGTTTAACCTTAATTACTATTCAAAATTAGTTAAGATCATTTTTAATTAATTCTCCCCTAAAATAACATTAAAATGAGTATTTATTTGCATTTTTTATTTCTCTATGATTTTTTTATGATTGTTAGAATTTTAAGGCATTAAAAATGATTAATTATGCTTAATTAAAGCCTAATCCTATTGGCGCCATGTGGCATGCTATCACGGTGCACCTTTTACATGGTGTCATGGGAATGGCAACTTAAAACTTATCTAACTTAGTGCCTATGTGGTAGCAGCAAATGTGCTTTCTTGTCCACCATCCAATCTATGATTGGACTACTACAATTAATTCCATAGCTTAATAGGATTAAATCAAATCGATCTTGTGGATCTAATCAAGATCGACCATTTTGATCATGTAAAATGGATAGTGCATGATCTAACATCATGGGAGTGAGGGATAATGGAGTCTGCCCTCCATTGGTCACTTGATCCGAGCTTACCTGAGCTTGGATCAACTCCAAAAGGATTGCACACATTCATGACATCGATCAAAGAGGATCCAACGGTCAAGATCACACAAGATGCAACTTTTATTCAAAAAGCTCCAACACATTTCTGCCTAAGGATTAGTTTTGGAAGCATACCTCCATGAAGCTTAAGATCAATCGCTCAAATGATTGAGGAAGCTTCATCTAGTTGAGATGAAGCCCTATTGAGCAACAATTGGCTCAATTCCTCGATGTTTACTTAGAAGGCCACAAATCGATGATTTGGAGCTTGACTTTGATCAAAGTCCCACCTCTGGTGCTCGGGAAGCTTGGGAGAGGATTTCTTCTTCCTTGATGAGGCCTAGGGAAGCTGCATGCAAAGTTAATTTGATTTTGATGGAGAAATGGAGAAGTTAGGTTAGAAATGGGAGTGTCTATTTCGATGGAATGGAATTTTTTTCATGGAATGAGCTTGGGAGCTTAGGGAATGGCAGAGACTCATCTTGGGTAGGTAGGGCTCTAAGGAATGATTTTTATGTGTGTTTGAGTGGAAACGAGGTGGTGTATACCCCCTTTATCTTTATCGGATGGTGGGATCAGGTTTGGCTTCTAATGGTCGTCCGTCCATCTCATAGAGTTATGGGTGGCAAGGAGGACCTGAGTTGGATTAGCTTGGATAGTTGAAGGTCTGAGGTGGCTACCAAGGAGAAATCATGGGTGGCCTATGGGTTTCAAATGCTCTAATGGGGTGGGTGATATGAGTTCACCTCCCATGGGTCATGGCCAAGCCAACCACACCTTGGGTCAGGTTGGGCAGTGTCCTAGGTGCCTAGGTGGACCATTGGGAGAGTACCAAGTGGCCAAGGAATGGAAATGACCACTTACATGGGTGATTTATCTCATGTGATGCCCATTGACTCAAGGGTAGAATGATCATTTGGCATTGGATTTGATTTGGGAAGATTTGAAATGAGCCAAAAGTGGGTTAGCCCAAATTTCAAGTCAATTGGAGTTAATTTGGTTAGGTTTGGCTCAATTTGACTCATATAGGCTTGGCTAAGTTTATGTGACTATTTTGGATGTTTTGGTTCAATTGGTTTGGTTTAGTTTGTCTTAGATTTGATTTTGGCTCATTTGAATTCAATTGGGTTAGATGGGTTAAGTTTACCCATTTGACCAAATTGGCCAAATTATCATGGGTTAGGTGTTGGTTTGGGTTTAGTTGACCAATTGAAGATGATTCTAGGCTTTGGTTTCAATTAATTTGGATTTGGTTTTGATTTAGGCCAACTTGACCCTTTAGGTCAATTTAGGCTAAGTAGGTCAATTGGGTTCAATTAGGTCTAATCATGGCTTTGGTCAAGTTCAACAATCAATTTGGAATAAACTTGAGCCATTGGTTATAATCAATTTGGTTTATAGTTTGATTTGACCCAATTTGGTCTTTTAGGTCAATTTGGGTCAACTTGGTCAAGAGGGCCAATTGGGTTTGGTTTGACTCAATTGAATGTTAAGTCATATTCAAATATTGATTTTGATTTGGTATGAATCATTGGTTTCAAAGGATTTGGCTTAGGTTGCAATTTAGCTAGTTTGGGTTCATATCGGTTAAGGGGTTGACTTGGTCAAATGACCAAGTTGATTTGGTTTGACCTAATTTGTGAGAATTGATAGTGTGATCAACAATCATGATGGGAGATTTTGATCGGCTTGGTTCAATCCAATTTGGGTAGGATTACAACTTGGGTCAAATAGGTCAAATTGCCCACTTTGGATCAAGTGGACCAATTGGGTTTAGTTGGCTTAATTTTTGGTTGAGTTTGATTTAGTTGAGTTTATATATGGATTTGGGATTGATATATAAATTCAATTGCAATTGGCTTGGGTTCAAATGGGTTTTGGTTCATTTGAACATTTCAAGTCAAAAGGGTTAAGTTGGTTTGAATTGGGTTGATTTTGGTTTCGCTTAATGATTATAGATTTCATTTATATTTTTGAATATGATTGAAGTTATGATTGATTCATGAGAAAATAAATTGAATTTAGGTTTTGGAATGAAGGAATTTGGCTAAGTCCATGGAGTTGGGTCATGTGTCTTAGGTTTGGATTTTGTTTTAGGTTGATTTTGTTTTGTTAATTTAAATGTATTTTTCATTTAAATTTGTTAAGGTGATTGAAAATATGGTTGATTTATGAGAAACTCAATTGAGTTTGACTTGATTTGGATTAACGTTTGGCAAAGTCCATGGGATAGGTCATATGGCTCAGGAAGGGTTTTGATTTAATTTGATTTAGTTTGCTTTAGTTTTGATCATTTGAATGTAGATTTGATTTATATTTAAGAAGATGATTGAAGATATAAATTGATTATGAGAAAATAAATTGATTTTGGATTTATTTGGATTAAGATTTGGCTAAGTCACGGATATGTATGGCTTAGGAAAGGTTTCAAGTTTGGATTTGATCATGGGCTTCAATCATTTGGTTTTGGAATTTGGGTTTGGATTTGGATTTTAATTTGATGTTTGAATTGAACTTGAGGTTTGGTTTTAGAAGGTGAACATGGATTGGATTTGGGTTGTAAGGTAGGTGGATTATCCTAATCCCTAAGGCATAACCTAATTCTATGGTTAGCTTTTCTAAGTCTTTAGGCTTAGGTTAAATGTTTTCCTAATTGTTAGAAGTGTCTTACGACTAAGGAAGTCTTAGTGTCTAGAAGATGCTTAAGTCTAAGATGGGAAGAATGAATCTGCACTCTAAAAGTGAGGTCAATGGCCTTAGGCTCTATAGTGTTGCCCTTTGAGATAGATGATTGGAAGACCGAAACTAAGTTTCATATTATAGACTCATATACATCTTTCAACACTTTGCTAGGGAGACCATGGATACATGAGAACAACATAGTTCCATCCTCTCTACATCAGTGTATAAAGTTTGTGAGAGATGGGATCATCTACGGTGTCAAAGGAGATCTCAAGCCATTTACAGTTCATGAGGTCGGCATATATGATGATGTGGCTTACTACCTCCCTCAAAATCAACAAGTCTATTCTCTCAAACTTGTCCAAAGTTTAAAAATAAAAGAAAAAGAAAAATAAAAAGAAAGAGAAAAAAATAGAATAAAAGAGAAAATGAAAAAGAAAATAAAAGGGAGTGGAAATAGACTTGGAGGAGGAAGTCGAGCCTAACATTAGATTCCACCCACAGTTCATTACATTCATATGGGTAGGATGACACCTCCACCAGAGGAAGAGGCCGGTTAGGTCTTAGGGGTGGAAAACCTCCTTATTGGCCACCCAATGAAAGATATGTCCCAACTACCAGGAATACACCCGCTATCCATATAGACTTAGAATCTAGTTCATAGAATGAGTCTTATATGGTTAGCACACTACCCAACTCTTCTCAGCAGTAGATTCCCTTGAAGGTGACACTTGAGCCATATAGTGATGAAGATTGGGCTCCAAAGTAAAGCATAAGTGTATCCAAGTCTAACCCCTATGGAGGCTAATTATCCACCCATTGAGAAGCATTGCCTAGCTTTAATCTTTGCATACCAAAATCTACAGTGCCACATGCTTCTCCATAGGTGAACTTAATCTCTAGAATCAATCCACTATAGTATCTCATGACACGGCCAATGCTACCCAGACAGTTGGCATAATGGAGAATGATCCTCTTGTAGTTTGACATTACCTTCGTACCCCTCTGTGTTGTGAAAGGATAAGCATTAGCGGATTTATTAGTAGTACACCCACTTCCTGCTGACTCTCGCTTTATAGTGATCTCCTAGATGAAAAAATCATGAACAAAAGGGATACTAGCATTCACTACTGGGACATGTACTATGATGGTGCAGCTTCCTCTCAAAGAGGAGAAGAACTATAATCTACTATTCTAGAAAAGCAGGGTTAGGAATAGTTCTCTTAACTCGACGCGATGTGATGAGATTCTCTTATCATCTGTCCAATCCTTGCACCAAAAATGAAGTCGAATATGAGGCTCTGATTGCCAGTTTGGAGTTAGCCGTTACTCTAAGCATTCAGAGCATCAACATCTTCGAGGATTTTTTGCTAATTATCAACCAAATCATTGGTCATATAAGGTTATAAAAGCCATGATGGTGCTCCATCAAGAACTATCTATTATTAAAAGGTATTAAATAGTTCTCTTAAGATCATGTGATGAGATTCTCTTATCATGATCCTTACCATGAAGTCAAATATTAGGCTCTGCTTGGAGTTAGTGAGCATTGCATCAACATCTTCGAGGAAGCTATTATCAACCAAATCATTGGTCATATAAATAAAGCTCCATCTACCATAAGTAGATAGTTATTTATAGGTTACCATTCATAAGAATCTGAGGAGAGAACATCATCAATGAAGCTTGCGAGTTGGCATGTCCGAGGATGTCCATATCTAAAGGTCCAAAATAGATAAGTATCCTTATTGATACTAAACTCATCAAAAGTACTCTCTTGAAGAGAGCTTGCCACAAGAAGGATGAGGAAACAACCATTCATGGATTACCTAAATAAAGGCAAACGAAGTCCCATGATTAAGCGAGCACTTTCCTATGCTCTTGTGGATGGTGTCTTATGCCGATGGACTTTCGATCATATATGGTTACATTATTTAGATAAGAAAGAAACTCGTAAGATCATGACCAAGGCATACTAAGGATTATGTGGAGCCATCCAATCTGATTTAAATAAAAGCTAAGATTAAGAGACTAGGATACTACTCACTGTCGATGATCAAAGATTGCATGGATACGGTTATGCAATGCCACTAGTGTCAAATACATGGTGTGATCCTACACCAACCACCCAACATTATACATCCTACATTGGCGTCATGGCCATTCAAGTATTGGTGTACCAAAATAGTGGGTTTGATCGATTCTTCTTCTTCCAAGGGTCATCAATTTACTTTGGCTGCTACTGACTACTTTTTCAAATGGATGAAGGTGATTCTGCTCAGAGAGGTCATAGCTCAGCATGTGCTCTAATTTTCTAGAAATCATATCGTATATAGGTTGAGTGCCTATGAATTATAATAATATGCATTCAAGAGCGAGATAATAACTTTTCTCGAGACACATGATTGGAGATATTCTACCATCAACTACCCGAGGGAAAATGACTTAGTAGAAACATTCAATAAAACTCTCATCCAAATACTGAAGAAGACACTCAATAATAATAAGTGATAATGGCATGAGTGATTAGTTGAAGCTTTATGGGCATATCGCACCATATATAGAACTCCAACTCAGTCTACTCCATTCTCTTTAGTGTATGGGTCTAAAACTATTCTACCATTAGAAGTCCAATTTCCATCACTAAGGATAGCCGTGGGTAGCAAGATCATAATAGAGCAGAACACCAAGTTACGATTAGAAGAGCTTGAAGGTTTAGAGGAGAGACGCCTGTGGGAATGCCAAAACCTCAAGTTGTGCAAAGCTAAAATGATTCAATCTCACAAAAAGTTGTTCTTTCCTAGTGCTTTTCAAATAAGGGAGCTTATTTTAGTTCTAAGGAGACCAATTGTTGCCTGTCGTAAGATGGGAGACATGTTTGAACCTACTTGGGAAGGCCCTTTTACCATAGAGAAGGCCTACTAAGGTGGATCTTATCAGCTTATTAATCAAAAGGGAGATAGCCTAATGCTTCCAATCAATGGGCTCTACTTAAAGAAATATTATAATTCTTATTTGAAAATAATTATCAGTAATGAAAATTCTATTTTGAATTCAATCTTTTCCATGTTGAAAGTATTCTTGTTTACGAATCTGCCATGATGTGTTTAGGGTAAGTGTAAGGACCTGAGTGGCATTTTATCCTTCATCAACACAACACAATCACAAACTACACACAAACATATAAAATAAAAACATATCTTTTATCTTGGGCTACTCTGAGTTGAGATAAGGACACTCACTTTGGTGGTTGCTCTAGGATGTTGAGATGCTACTGCTACAGTGTGTCACCCGTGGTCTTCTTGCTTTGGAGGATGTAAGTCTGCTATGCTTTCCTTCCTTACTTGGCCACTACACACCAACGTGTGCCTTATTAGTTTGGTAGACCTTACTACATGACCGGTAAGCTACCTCATGTTGGCTTCGTTTAAGAGGATGTGAGTCTGCTATGCTTTCTTGTTGGATTATCCTTCGTACACTAACTTGGTAGAGTATATTTGAGGTTTAGGATAAGTCCCCTTGTGGCTCCTCCCTTCCTAACTAGTTCAGGTCTAGGTCTAGTCCTTCCTTGGGGAACCCTGCTTAGTAGTCGCTCTAGGTTAGATAGCATATGTCCTGTCGATGATAGACTATCCCAATGATCAGTTCCAGTTTGAATGTTGCAAGCCTACACACATTCCTTACAGATTGATCATTGCACACCGAGGGGCACCTTAGGTTGGTTGGTTCACACTATGCTGATGAATACACCTTAGGTTGGTTGGTTCTTGCACCTTAGGATACACCACTCATGGTATATGTAAGTGTGCTACACTTTCTCCTTGAGTTGTCCACCATACACCTATAAGCTTTCTTTTCCAAGGCTGATAACACCCACAAACCTCCCACAGGGCACTATATTTGGATAACATCCTTTGTGATGCCATTTAGACACTACCTGAGTTACTATCAGATTGGGTAGTTCCCCTATCCTAGTAACCACCCTTGTGGTTGGATAATTTGTCCTTTGGATATGTAGATTCTCCCTTGGTCTACTAAATCAGAGATAGGTTAAGGTTGACATTGCCCCTTCTCCTGTCCACCTCGGTCCATGCAAAGATATAAACAAAATTTATATTCACTTATGGATTAGGAGGACACCCTTAGGGATACCTTTTCCAAGGCATCTATCTTTAGGCGTGTCAAAACTCCAGAATTGCGACTACTCTTAAGTTGATATAAGTCCTAGCGCATTATTTCTGGTTGTAAGTCGGGTTTGATTTGTTGTGATACCAACAGGTCACCCCAATGATTGTTCCATATTTTAGAAGATGTAAGTCTATTATGCCTTCTTTCCTATCATTTACACCAAAAGAAACCCTTTAGGTTGGCTAGCTCTACCCACATGGTATCCCTTTGGATTTGTAAATCTAAGATAGGATAAGTATGATATAGCCCCTTCTTAGTGGATCCATCACACACCAACATGGTCCATAAATTAATTCTTCAAATTTGATTGAGATCACATCCCCATAGATATGCCCTCAATTCAAAATCAAACTAAACCAAACAAACCATATCAAATCACATGAAATTAAAATAAAATTAATCCTGCCTACTTTTGAGTTGACATAAGTCTCTAGTGGTATTCACTCAGTAGTTGCCCTAGGTCAGGTCCAATTTGTTGTGCATCCAATAGGTCACCCCAGTAGTTATACCTCACTTTAGAAGATGTAAGCCTGTTATGCCTTCTTCCTAGCATAGCCATTGCACATTGAAAGGTAACCCATTAGTTTGGCTAGCTCTACCCCACAACCGGTAGACTATCCCTTTTGATTTGTAAACCTAAGGTAGGTCAAGGCTGATAGCCCCTTCTCATTGGGTTCATTGCACACTGATTGGGTCCATACATTAACTCAAATTAATTTAAACACAATCTAATTTTCCCCAAAGGAGCCCCAAATCGTATGTAAACAAGTCAAGCAAATAAATCAAACTCAAAACCAACCTCCCTAGTGGAGCCAAATTAAACCAACTCCCTTAGTAGAGTGTATATCAAAGATATCCAACCAAACTCTTATTCCTAGCAGCTACATACCCAAACAATTCTATGAAATTAAACTCAAATCCCAATCCCCAATGGATAGCCTGAACGTGCTTCTCTAGTGGAAGGTTGATATACCCGATCCATAGTGGACTCGAGGCCATATCTCTAGCAGATATGCCTCCACATCAAAAAAAAAAAAATTAAAGTCAATTCAATCTTAATCCCTAGTGGATTATATATTCTTATCCCCAATTGATCTTCATTCCATAAATCATATAATAAAATCAAATTCAAACCTTATCCTCTGTAAATTTTCTTCTTCTATGCCCTCAACGTAGACCCCTCACATGTCATGTCCAATGCATGTGTGATCCCCTAGCGGATCTCCCTCCATGTTCTTTTCTTATGCACACCTTTAAAACTTCAACCAAAAGTCTAACAATGTATTCATTCAAATTACATCATCTTAACATTGTAATTAAAATTTTATGATTTGTGATGTAGCAAGCTCAAACTAACTATATAACATCATGTTAAACATAAAATAGTGTGAATTAACACACTATATTATATTATAATATATGATGTTATATTATAATTTGTTATAATATAATATATTGTCTAACATTACACCTCATTAAAATCACATAAAAGGAACAAATAAAAAAATTTCTCAAAATATGAATAATGTTCATTTTTGAAGTAAAACTATTATTTTTCTATTAGAAATGGTACAAACTAGCATAATTTTGGTGTTGCTTCTTGGTGTGTGCCGTGAATTTGGTTAAATTCTTCCATCTCAACCTTCAAATTAACATTTTTGTGAGTTTTGACCCAATGTATTATAACAAATGTAAAATGTACTAAAATGTACAATAACATTTAGTAACACACCACCACATTCATATATATGTGAAATTATATTATTATGTACATTATATTTTAATATGCTTTCATATAATATATTATCTTACATTACATTGAATCACTTTAAACAAAAAATTTATAAAATTTGGTTGAAAAATGAACATTAATTTTGGATGGAAAATTCCATTCTTTTGATTAAATGACACACCATAGCACACCCCAAATGATGTTCCTTAAAGCTTACCTTAAAAGCCAAATCCCATCATCTCAACCTATAAATTAGTATTTCTTTTAATTATACCAGTACAAACTCTATTACATCATACTATAACAAACTAAAATATGCTAAATAATAAGTAGTAATACACAATAATATGCTATAATGGATGATGCTACACTATGTTATGGCATATATTATAATACACTACATATTATATTATATTATATTATATTACATATCACATCTGGGATTGGTTAAGATAAAAAATAAAAAAATTAGTCTAAATAATAAACTATATATTTTAGTCGTATCCCTTACATATTTTAAATTGAAACAATATATTATGATGCCATGCTCCACCTATTATGAATTTCGCCAAATTCCACCATTTTAAAGTCTAAATCAATATTTTTATAAATAATGCTAGTGTCAACTCAACTGCATGATTATAAAATACTAAAAGAAATTAAAATGCATAGAATAATATATTATGATATATGATGTTATACTATGCTACAACATATAATATTTATTTAGATTTTATGAGTACAAGTGGCATAACACACCTTTTCTACTACAATCGAATTCCCACTTCAATTTTAACAAATTTCATAATCTAATTTTTTAAATCAATATTTTTGTGATTTATATTAATATAGACTATAGGGCACAATACCATAATATACTAAAACATTTCAAAACATCCTATAACATCCAAAAACACATCACTACGTGCTCAAATATATGATGTTACAATATACTGTAATACATTGTATTATAATATGATTTAGGGTTAGGGTTTAGAGTATTCAAATCTCTAATAGTCAAGGGAAATTCTCTTGAAGACATTTTCTTTAGCTACCATAACTATGTTAGGATTAGGTCATTCTTTATATCTACACCTAATGACATCTTTATTCAAAGTTTAGTGTTTAGGGCTTAGGGTTTAGTGCTAGTTTAGGGTTTAGGGTTTAAGGTTTAGGGTTTAAGGTTTAGGGCTTAGGGTTTACGGTTTAGGATTTAGGGTTGTAGGTTTTATGGTTTTAGGTTTTAAGGTTTAGGGTTTAGGGTTTAGGGTTTAGGGTTTCTAATTTAGAGTTTAGGGTTTAGGGCTTAGGATTTAATGTTTAGGTTTAGGATTTTTAGGATTTAAGGTTTAGGGTTTTGGGTTTTTGCTTTTAGGTTTAGCATTTAAGTTTTAGTTTAGGGTTTAGGGTTTAAGGTTTTTTTAATAGAGAACAAATTTAGATTCAACATTTCTTCTTTTCAATTTCATTAACAAATTAGCACCCCAAGTTTTCTAAAACATAAGCGATGATGTATATAAAATATGAGCACCGATAGAGTAAATCAAAAACCCTAGATAAGTACCATCTTTCTTGTAGACATAGTTCCAGCATGGGATCAGTTCTTCAATTTCTTGAGTTCCCATTAGAACCACCCTTGCCTCTTGAGTAGTAGGATCCTCCATCATATCCCCGATCTCCCTCGCCACCAAGAAACCTTGTCTCCTCCGCCTCCGCCCTCTACTGACCATCACCTCCATATCCACCAGCAACTCCATATCCCCAACCACCACTATGGTAACCACAACCTCCACATTCACATCCACCGCTAGATTTAGACTGAGCCTAGTTGATGGTGATATTCCAGCCATCAAGGTTCTACCCATTCTGAGGGATTAGGATTTAGGGTTAGTTTAGGGTTAGTTTTTATTTTATGGTTTAGGGTTTAGGTTTTAGCATTTAGGGTTTGGGGTTTAGGGTTTGTTTTAGGGTGGTTTATGGTTTTAGGGTTTAGGGTTTTGGGTTTTTAGTGTTTAGGGTTTTAGGGTTTAGGGTTTTGGGTTTTGGGTTTAGGGTTTTAGGGTTTAGGGTTTAGGGTTTAGGTTTGTAGGTTTAGGGTTATAGGTTTAGGGTTTAAGGTTTAGGGTTTAGAATTTAAGTTTTAGGGTATTTTTTATTAAATTAAGTAAATTGGTAGGTTTAGCTTTATTTAATTTTATTTATTTAGTTTATTTTTTTATTGTTATTTATTTTTTATTTTTATTTAGTTTATTTTATTTATTTTATTTAATTTATTTTCTTATTTAGGTTTATTTTTTTTTGGTTAAGCTTTTTTAGTTGAGTATTTTTTATTTTAATTTTTTAGTTTATGTTATATTTTTTTTAATTTAGGTTTAGATTTAGGTTTTATTTTATTTTTTTAGGTTTAAGTTTTAGGTTTTTATTTTAGGTTCATTTTTAGGTTTTATTTTTTAGTTTAGAATTAGTTTTATTTTTAGCTTATTTTATTTTATTTAGTTTAGGTTTTGGTTTTGGTTTAGTTTATTTTAGGTTTAGGTTTAGATTTTATTTATTTAATTTTAAGTTTGTGTTAGCTTAGGTTATGGTTAATTTTTTTTTTTAAGTTTAGATTTTTTTAGTTTAGGGTTTAGTTTTTATTTTTTTTATTTATTTTTAGGTTTACTTTTTATGTTTAGGTTTTCATTTAGTTTTTATTTTATTTTATTTTTATTTTACATTTTATTTTTATTTTATTAATATTTTTATTCTTTGATTTTTTTTATTTTTTATTTAATTTAGGTTTTTCTTTATTTTATTTTAGTTTTTTTTTATTTTTTTATTTTATTTTATTTTTAGGTTTATGTTTAGGTTCTAGTTTATATTTTTATTTTATTTTATTTTTTTATTTTATTTAGGTTTAGGTTTTTTTACTTATTTTATTTTTAGGTTTTATTTAGTTTAGACTTTAAGGCTTAGATTTTTAGGGTTTAGGTTTAGGGTTTGGGTTTAAGGTTTAGGGTTTAATGTTTAGTGTTTAGGCTTTAGGGTTTAGGGTTTTTAGGGTTAAGGGTTTAGGGTTTAGGCTTTAGGGATTGGGTTTTAGGGTTTAGGGTCTAGCATTAGGTTTAGGGTTTAGGGTTTAGGCTTTGTTTTGGGTTTAGTATTTAGGGTTTATTGTTAGTTTAGGGTTTAGGATTTATGGTTTAAGTTTTAGAGTTTTTTAAGGTTTAGGATTTAGGGTTGTAGATTTAGGGTTCAGGGTTTAGGGTTTATGATTAGTTTTAGGGTTTAGTGTATAGTTTTTTTTTAAAGAAAAAATTAAGTGAACAGATAGGTTTAGGTTTATTTAATTTATTTTTTATTTATTTTAGTTTAGGTTTTTTATTTTAGTTTATTTTTTATTTTTAGGTTTAGGTTTAGGTTTATTTTTTAGTTTAGTTTTATTTTTATTTTATTTTTTAAGTTTAGATTTTATTTTTTATTTTTACATAAAGGTTTAGGTTTTTATTTTATTTTTTTTAGGTTTAGGCTTTAGGTTTTTATTTTAGGATTATTTTTAGGTTTTATTCTTTTAGTTTAAGTTTATGTTTATTTTTAGTTTATTTTATTTTATTTATGATTTTGCTTTACGTTTCGATTTAGTTTACTTTAGGATTAGGTTTAGGTTTCATTTATTTTATTTTTTACTTTAGGTTTAGATCTATTTTTTAATGGTTTAAGTTTTATTTTTTATTTACATTTACAATTTATTTTTAGGTTTATTTTTTAGGTTTATGTTTTTATTTAGTTTTTATTTTATTTTATTTTAGGTTTATTTTATTTTTATTTTAGGTTTAGTTTTTATATTATTTAAGTTTTATTTATTTAATTTAGGTTTTTATTTATTTTATTTTAATTAGATTTTATTTTATTTTTTATATTTTTTTAGGTTTAGGTTTAGGTTTATGTCAAGTTTAGGTTTTAGTTTAGGTTTTTATTTTATTTTGGTTTTGGTTTTTTTATTTATTTTATTTTTAGGTTTTATTTAGTTTAGGTTTAGGTTTTAGCATTTTAGGGTTTAGAGTTTAATGTTAGTGGAGGGTTTACGGTTTTGGGTTTTGGGTTTGGTGTTAATGGTTTAGGGTTTAAGGTTTAGGTTTTATGATTTAGGTTTAGGTTTTAGGGTTTAGGATTTAGGGTTTAGGGTTTTAAAGTTTTGGGTTTAGGGTTTAGGGTATTGTGGGTTTAGGGTTTAAGGTTTATGGTTTAGGTTTTAGGTAGGGTTCAGGTTTTAGTTTAAGGTTTAGGGTTTTGTTCTTTTTTCTTAACAGAGAACAAATTTAGATTGAACATTTCTTCTTTTCGATTTCATCAGCCAAGTAACACACTAAGTTTTTTATGAAACAAGCGATGACATAGATAAAAATGAGCATGAAAGCAAATCAAAACCCTGAACTAAATTATCTCCACAAGATTCCATAGCGTGATCGATCGGGTTCTTCAATTTCTTTAATTCCCATCAGAACCCCCCTGGCCTCTCGATTAGTGGGATCGACCATCATATCCCCGATCTCTCCCTCTGCCAAAACCATAGTTGTAACCTTCATCACTCCTCCCACCTCCATAACCACGACTACTCCGACCACTACCTTCATATCCAAGCCTCACGATCCCCACAACCACTTGATAACCACACCTCCGCCTTCTCCTCCACCACCTCTAGGCCAGCCAGTTGGTGATGTTCTGATCAGGTTTTACATTCTTACGATTTAGGTTTATTACCTTTTAGGGTTTAGGTTTATTTTTTAATTTATTTAGTTACTTTAGGTTTTTCATTAGGATTTTTGGTTTATGGTTTAGGGTTTAGGGTTAGGGTTTAAGGTTTAGGGTTAAAGGTTTAGGATGTAGGTTATAGGGTTTAGGGTTTAAGGTTTATGCTTTTAGGGTTTAGGGACTAGGATCAGGGTTTCAAGTTTAGGGTTTAGGGTATACGATTTAGGTTTTAAGGTTTTGTGTTTTTTAAGGTTTAGTGTTTAGGGTTGTAGGTTTAGGGTTAGTTTTTAGGTTTGGGGTTTAGTGTTTAAGGTTTAGGGTTTTTTTAAAAAAAATTAAGTAAACTAGAAGGTTTAGGTTTATTTAGTTTATTTTTTATTTTAGTTTATTTATTTTTATATTTTATTTAGGTTTATATTTTAGTTTAGTTTATTTACTTTAAGTTTGTTTATTTTAGTTTTGGTTTCTTATTTTAGTTTATTTTTTAGTTTAGGTTTATTTTTTTAGTTGAGTTTTCCTTTATATTAGGGTTTTTTTTTATTTTTTAGGTATAGGTTTAGGTTTTTATTTTATTTTTTTTAAGTTTAGGTTTTATAATTTTATTTTAGGTTAATTCTTATGTTTTATTTTTTAGTTTAGTTTGGTTTATTATTAGTTTATTTTATTTTATTTAGTTTAGGTTTAGGTTTAAGATTAGTTTATTTTAGGTTTAGGTTTAGTTTCAATTTATTTTAGTTTAGTGTATTTTAGTTTAGGTTTTTTTTTTAGTTTAGGGTTTATGTTTTTTTATTTTATTTTTATTTAGTTTATATTTTATTTCATTTTATGTTTATTTTATTTTTTATTTTATGTTTAGTTTTTATTTTATTTAGGTTTATTCATTTTTAGGTTTATTTTATTTTTCAGTTTAGTTTAGGTTTTATTTATTTTATGTTAGTTTATATTTGATTTTTTATTTTATTTTATTTTATTTTTAGGTTTAGGTTTAGGTTTTAGTTTAGGTTTTTATTTTATTTTATTTTTTATTTTATCTAGGTTAAGGTTTTATATTTATTTTATTTTTAGGTTTTATTTAGTTTAAGTTTATGTTTTTAAGTTTAGGGTTTAGGATTTAGGGTTTAGGGTTTAGGGTTAAGAGTTTTGGGTTTAGGGTTTGGGGTTGTAGATTTTAGGGTTTTGGGGGTTTAGGGTTTAAGGTTTTTGGGTTTTAGGATTTAGGGTTGTAGGTTTAGGGTTTCAATTTTTTTGTTTTGATTTTTTTAAATTAAGTATACTGGTAAGTTTAGGTTTATTTAGTTTATTTTTTATTTATTTTAGTTTATGTTATTTTTTATTTTATCTAGGTTAATTATTTTAGGTTTATTTATTTTAGTTTATTTTTTAACTTTAGGTTTACTTTTTAGTTTAGTTTTATTTTTATTATACTTTTTTAGGTTTAGGCTTTATTTTTTATTTTTAGATTTAGGCTTAGGTTTTTATTTTTTAATTTTTTACATTTAAGTTTTAGGTTTTTATTTTAGTTTTATTTTTAAGTATTATTTTTTAGTTTAGGTTTGGGTTTATCTTTAGTTTATTATATTTTATTTAGTTTAGGTTTAGCTTTAGGTTTAGCTTATTTTAGGTTTAGGTTTAGGTTTTTTTTTTTTTTTTTACTTCAATTTATCCTAGTTTAGGCTTAGGTTTATCTCATTTTTATTTTAGGTTTAGGTTTTTTTTTAGTTTAGGGTTTAGGTTTTAATTTTTGTTTATTTTTAGGTTTTATTTTTTAGGTTTAGGTTTTTATTTAATTTTTTTATGTTATTTTTATTTTTATTTTAAGATTAGTTTTTATTTTATTTAGGTTCTTATTTTTTAGCTTTGTTTTGGTTTTATTTATTTTATTTTGTTTAGTTTTATTTTTATTTTTATTTTATTTTCTTTTTGGGTTTAGGTTTAGGTTTAGGTTTTAGTTTATGTTTTTATTTTATTTTATTTTTTCATTTTAATTTGGGTTAGGTTTTCTTTTTTTTTTAGGGTTAGGTTTTTTGCTTTTTAGGGTTTAGGGTTTAGGGTTTTAGGATTTAGGGTTTAGTTTAGGTTTAGGGTGGGTTTAGTTTAGGGTTTAGGGTTTAGGTGTTTAAATTTAGGGTTGAGTATTTAGGTTTTAGGTTTAGGGTTTTATTAGGGTTTAGGGTTTAGGTTTAGGGTTTAGAGGGTTTAGGGTTTAGGTTTATGGTTTAGGGTGGTTTATGTTTAGGGTTGAGGTTTTAGTTTAGTCTTTAGGTTAGTCTGATTTAGGTGGTTTATAGCTAGTAGTTTAGGTTCTGATTTTAGGTTTTAGTGTTTAGGGTTTAGGATTTTGGGTTTTTAAGGTTTAGGGTTTAGGGTTTCGAATTTAGGGTTGTAAGTTTAGGGTAGAGGGTTTAGGGCTTATTTTAAGGTTTAGGGTTTAGGGTTTTGGGTTTAAGATTTTGGGTTTAGGGTTTAGTGTTTAAGGTTTAGGATTTTTGTCTTTTTCTTTTAAAAATTAGGTAAATAGGTAGGTTTAGGTTCTCCTTAGTTTATTTAATTTACGTTTATTTATTTCATTTTATTTATTTATATTTAGGCTTATTTTTTATTTTTATTTAATTAATTTATTTATTTTAATTTATGTTTTTTTAGTGTATTAAGGCTTGTGTGGTAATTTGGTTTATTTATACTTATTTTAATTTACTCTATTTGGATCAATTCTTTTGTGACCCCATTTAGATACTACCCGGGGTACTTTTGGATTGGACAGTTCCCCTTTCCTAGTAGCCACCCCAGTGGTTGAAAAATTTGTTCAGAGGTTACGCAGATTCTCTCTTGGTTTAATAAATCTGAGATAGGTCTAGGCTGATATAAACTATTTCTCAATTTGATCCCTCGCAAATTAACAGGGTCCACGATAAAACCAACAAACTAAAACAAACGAACAAAAACTAATTTGCTTGCGGATTAGGATTTAAGCCCCCAAAGGGCCCCTTCTCCCAAGCAGGCCTCCTATCTTTAGGGCAATGTCAGTCGAACCCCTTATGGGAATTTCTTGATTACCTGAGTTGAGATAAATCCCCAGGTCGGTAGTCACTCCGTAGTCACCCTTAGGTGGGGTTTAATCTAAATTTGCCACAAGCAGGTTACTCCAGCAGTCATTCTAATTTGAAAGATATAAGGCTATGATGCATTCTTTCTAGAATGATTGTTGCAAACTGATGGGCAGCCTCAGGTCGAGTTTGATTTGTTGCCCAAAGCAACGATCACCGATGGTCTTTCTAGTGGAAGATGTGAGTCCCAGCTTTCTTCCCTTCAATTGATCATTGTCGAAGACATCCTTTGGTTGGATAGTTCTCCCATCGGATCATGTGGTGACTTAATAATACATCATAAAACAAAACATCACATCATACGTCTAACTTAGAGCTAGAAGTGGTGACTTAATTCTAATGTGTGTATTAAGGCTTGTGTGGTAAGTCTTATTAGGCATTAGTGTTGTATTATCTAACTGTAGAAGGACTCAATTTAACATGAAAGGTAAATTTCATTTGAACTAGTTTAATTGATTTGGGAATTTTATTTTGGGTTTTCATTTGTTTCATTTTATTACACTCAACAATTAAATGTTATAAAGAGAGGAAAAGAGGATTGCCGTCTTTCATACTTACCTTAAGTCACTTTCTAAAGTATATTAATTTGATTTAGTTCTCTTTAATGAATGGCTTATTAAGTGATTTAATTAATGCTAAGTTTAGGTTCACTTTAAATAATCTTATTCAAAATGAAAGGCATCTTAATATTAATTTAATTGAATTACTACCACACGACATATATTAAATCATTCCTTTCCATCACATGTAACATGGATATGATTTAATCTTAAGTGTATCTATACATGCAATATATATTAGCACACTTAAATGATGTATCTATGTTTATGTTTAGAATTTATATTTTATTTGATTGAATTATTTAAACATTTTAATTTAAAACTTTATCCAAATTCTTATAAAAAAAAGACATAAGAATGAAACTAAATAGGCATGTGCCATTCTTAATCCAGGGAAGTGAGGTAATTAAATGACTTCCTTGGAGTTAGCTAAAGCCTCGTATTTTTGGGATGTCGAGACTATATACCCATTTGCATTCAAACATATATAAAATTGTATACATGAACATAGGAAGTAAGCTCCAAATCATATGGTTAATTAATTCAACCACTTAGTTAATTATGAATGCATGCAATTTTAATGTAAAATGGGATTTTCAATCATTAATCACTTATACATATACATGTACAAAGACATAGACAAGTACGCGTCATTGTTAAACCAAGGAAGTGATGTAATCAAATGACCTCTTTGGGGCTAACTAAAGCCTCGTATTCCCGGGATGTCCAGACTATATACTTGCTTTTTTTGGACATGCATGGATGTATGCAAAAATGAGGGAAAGAAAACCATGCAAGGATTCTAGATTTTTTTATTGAATCATTAATATATATGAATTAAAGCTCTATCCAAATTCTAATGTTGAAATACATAAGAATGTAATCAAATGGGTATGTGTCATTGTTAAACTAGAAAAGTGAGGTAATCAGATGACCTCTTTGGGGCTAGCTAAAACCTCATGTTCCCAGGATGTCCATACTATATACCCATTACCATTCAATCTTATATAAATCAATACATGAATAGAGGAAAGATAACTCAACATTCATACACTTAAGCTATAACCACATGCATTTCTTATGTATTTATAACTAGCATCATAACACATATTATTATTCATTTATAAGCTTTTGAAAAATACATTTGGATTTAATAGTGATAATAATATGCACATATTAAATTAAATCAACACATGCAAGCTTACATAAAGGAAATCCATTTTATTTTACTTGATTTTGAAAAGATGGATGCATGAATTCAAATGAAATACCAAATTTAACATGATTGAAAAGAGGACCATCAAATATAAACATGTGATTCATTCAACCAAACTAGTGCTTAAAGGCAATCAAATCAAATATGATTATTTAAAGCAAACCAAAGCTTCTTTATTAATTAAGTTTTGGATTTGATTTAATTCAAAGAGTAGAAGAGAAATCATTACTTGTTGTTTTAAAGCCATTCCCACATTAGTGATTTGATTTAATTTAAGGAAATGTAATTAAGTTGGTTTTATGGGTTAATTAAGTTGAACCCTTAATTAGATGAATTAATTACCTTTACCTATGTCACTTTAAAGTAATTAACTAAATAATTATGAGCTAGCATGATATGCATGGAGAATAAACTTGCAATGATCCTAGGATATAAAAGGGGCCTAATGTAATTGGTTCATGATTAATAGTTAATTAGATTAAGGGACTTAATTAATTACTCTTATCATTTTCCCACACATGTGGACTAACTATAATTTCATTAAACTTCTTTAGGTTATTAAACACCTAAAGATCTACCACATGATTTAATTAATTAAGGTCTAATGTGATTATGATTTCAATTTTATTAAGTGATTTAATAAATTAGTTAAATATTAAGTAATTTCATTTAAAAAAAGGGTGAAACGAACTTAAGGAAAGGGGTCCCAACCCTATTCCTTAGTTAACTTACTATTGAACAATGAATAATAAACTTAATTAACCAATTTGTTGCTCTTCATGGGATTAATTAATCATTAATTTACTTAAAAGAGTAGTTAAGGTTTAGTTAGTCAATTTTCTTAATTAAGTGAGCAATAAATCCTAAGAAAATCATGGGAGGTAGAGGTCATCCCATTAAATTAACACACAAAATTTAGGATTAATTTATCAAGTAATTAAGGAGTAATTAAGCCAATTAAATTTGTAATTAAACTTTAATTAAACCTGAATTACTATTCAAAATTACTTAATATAATTTTTAATTAATTCTCCTCTTAAATACCTTTAAAATAAGTATTTATTTGTATTTTTTATTTCTCTATGATTTTTAATGATTTTTTGAAATTTAATCCATTAAAAATGATTAATTAAGCCAAATCAAAGCCTAGTACTATTGGCTTCATGTTGTGCGTTGATGCAACATGCTTTCCACATGGCGCTGTGAGATTAGTAACTTAAAACTTATCTAACTTAGTGCCTATGTGGCAGTGGTAGATGTGCTTTCTCCTCCATCATCAAATCTAAGATCAAATGGCTATGATTAATCTCACAGCCTAATAGGATTAAATCAGATCGATCCAACAGATCTATTCATGATAGTCCATTCCAATCATCCAGAATGAATGGTGTGTGATCTAATGTCACACGAGTGAGGGAAAATAGAGTTTGTCCATCATTGATCGCTTGATTCAAGCTTACCCGAGCACAGATTAACTCCAAAAGGATTCCACACCTTCATAACATCGATCGGAGGGGATCCAACAGTCAAGATCACACGAGAAGCAAGTTTTCTTCAAAAAGGTCTTACCCATTTTTGCCTAAGGATTAGTTTTGGAAGCATACCTCATCGAAGCTCAAGATGGGTGGCGCAAATGATTGAAGAAGCTTCATCTAGTGGAGATGAAGCCTTGTTGAGCAGCAATTGGATCAATTCCATGATGTTCGCTTGAAAGGCCATGAACAGATGATTTGGAGTTGTGCTTTGATTGAAGTCCCACCTCTGGTGCTCGAGAAGCTTGGGAGATGATTTATTCTTACTCCACGAGGCTTAGGGAAGGTGCGTACAATGTTAATTTGAGTTTGATTGAGAAATGGGGAAGTTAGGTTGGAAATGGGAGTGTCCTATTTTGGCATGGATGAGAATGACATTTTTTATCGAGGAAGGAGATTTGGAGCTTAGGAAATGGCTCTAGTGTCTTATCTTGGGTTGCTAGCACTCTGAGGAATGATTTTTTTGTGTGTTTGAGGGGAAACGAGGTGGTGTATACCCTCCTTAATCTTGATCAGACGGTGGGATCGGGTTTGGCTTCTAATGCCCATCTAACCATCTCAGGGAGTCATAGGTGGCAGGGAGGAGGTGA
Organism: Cymbidium sinense; assembly: GCA_021442155.1. Taxonomy (NCBI): domain Eukaryota; kingdom Viridiplantae; phylum Streptophyta; class Magnoliopsida; order Asparagales; family Orchidaceae; genus Cymbidium; species Cymbidium sinense. Next base: position 188,702,798 of record CM038214.1, read on the forward strand.
GTTAGCTCATCTTGGTTGGTTGAAGGTGTGGAGGTGGCTTCCAAGGAGGAATCATGTTCTATGGGTTTCCAATGCTCCAATGGGGAGGTGAGTTGATTTAACCTCCCATGGGGAGGAAATAGGTGTTTGTTTGGGTTTAGCTGGCCAATTGAAGATGATTCTAGGCTTTGGTTTCAATTGATTTGTATTTGGTTTTGATTTAAGCCAACTTGAACCTTTAGGGCAATTTGGGCTATGTAGGTCAATTAGGTTCAATTGGGTTGATCATGGCTTTCGTTAAGTTCAACAATCATTTTGGAATGAACTTGAGCCATTGGTTGCAATCAATTTGGTTTTTATTTTGATTTGACCCAATTTGGTCTTTTAGGTCAATTTGGATCAACGTGGGCCAAGAGGACCAATTGGGTTTGGTTTGACTCAATTGAAGGTCAAGTCATATTCAAATAGTAATTTTGATTTGGTATGAATCAATGATTTCAAGAGATTTGGCTTAGGTTGTAATTTGGCTAGTTTGAGTTCATATGGATTAATGGGTTGACTTGGTTAAATGACCAAGTTGACTTGGTTTGACCCAATTTGTGACAATTGATCAACCTATGGTGATCAACAATTATGATGGAAGTTTTGATGGGCTTCATTCAATCCAATTTGGGTAGAATTAGGACTTCACTCAACTAGGTCAAATTGGCCACTTTGGGTCAAGTGGACCAATTTGGTTTAGTTGGCTTGATTTCAGGTTGAGTTTGATTTAGTTGAGCTTATATATGGATTTGGGATTGATATATAAATTCAATTGCAGTTGGCTTGGGTTTAAATGGGTTTTGGTTCATTTGAACATTTTTAGACAAAAGGGTTAAGTTGGGTTTGACTTGGGTTGATTTTAGTTTGGCTTGATGATTGTAGATTTCATTTGTAGTTGTGAATATGATTGAAGGTATGATTGATTCATGAGAAAATCAATTGAATTTGATTTTTGGAATGAAAGAATTTGGCCAAGTCCTTGGAGTTGAGTCATGTAGCTTAGGTTCTTATTTTGATTTGGTTTGATTTAGTTTTGATGATTTAAATGTATAATTTATTTAAATTTGTGAAGATGATTAAAAATATGGTTGATTTGATAGAAAATCAATTGAGTTTGACTTGATTTGGATTAAGATTTGGCTAAGTTCATGGGATAGGTCATATAGCTTAGGAAGGGTTTTGAATTCATTTGATTTAGTTTGATTTAGTTATGATCATTTGAATGTAGATCTGATTTAAATTTAGTAGGATGATTGAAGATATAAATTGATTATGAGAAAATCAATTGATTTTGGATTTATTTGGATTAAGATTTGGCTAAGTCCATGGGATAGGTCATATGGCTTAGGAAAGCTTTCAAGTTTGGATTTGATCATGGGCTTCAATCATTTGGTTTTGGAATTTGGGTTTGGATTTGGATTTGAATTTGATGTTTCAATTGAACTTGAGGTTTAGTTTGACAAGGTAAACATGGATTGGAATTGGGTTGTAGGGTAGGTGGATTATCCTAATCCCTAAAGCATAACCTAATCCTATGGTTAAACCTTCTAAGTCTTTAGGCGTAGGTTAAGTGTTTGCCTAATTGTTATAAGTGTCTTATGACTAGGGAAGTCTTAGTGTCTAGAATACTCCTAAGTCTAAGATGGGATGATTGAATCCACACTCCAAAAGTGAGGTCAATAGGCCTTAGGCTCCATAGTGTTGTCCTTAGAGATAGATGATTAGAAGACCAAAGCCAAGTTTCACATTATAGACTAGGATACATCTTTCAACTCTTTACTTGGGAGACCATGGATACATGAGAACATTAATGTATGAAGTTTTTGAGAGGTGGGATCATCTACTTTGTCAAAGGAGATCTCAAGCTAGTTACAGTTTACGAGGTCAGCATATATTACGATACAACTTACTACCTCCATCAAAATCAACAATTCTATTCTCGAGAACTTGGCCAAAGTTTTAAAATAAAAGAAAAAGGAAAAGAAAAAGAAAAATAAAGAGAAAAAGAAAAAGAAAAGAAAAGAGAAAATGAAAAAAAATAAAAGGGAGCTGAAATAGACTTGGAGGTGGAAGTGGAGCCTGACATTAGATTCCACCCACAGTTCGTTACTTCATTTGAACATCTTGGTAGGACAAACTGTCCTCCACCAGACAGTGGAAGAGGCTAGTTTAAAGGCAGTCCCAGGGGTAGAAAACCTCTTTATCAGCCACCCAATAGAAGATATATCCCAACTAGGGACACACTATCCATATAGACTTAGAATCTAGTTCATAGGTAGAGTCTTATTTGGTTAGAATACCAACTAGCTCTTCTCAGTAGTAGATTCTCTTGGGGGTGACACTTGAGCTAGATAGTGAAGAAGACTGGGCTCCAAAGCAATGCGTAAGTGTATCCAAGTCTATATGTGAAATATTTAGGCATCAGTTGGGAACCTTAGCTCTAAGCCCAATTTCCTCCCAAAAAGTTGAGGGTTTGATAATTAAGGAAGCCCCTAAGTCATCCACAGGTGTGAAGACTCAGAGGTTCATTTTGGGAGCATTATCCTCAAGTCAAGAAGTTGATGTAGAACTTGAGAATGATTCATATAAAGCTTTAATAGAATTAACTTTTGATTGGTACTTGCCTTGTGTTCATAATTTAGCAAAGAAAGGGTTAATCCCACATACTTGTTCAAAGTACAGGTCAGACTTCTTCGAAAGAATATGGAAGAAAAAATGCAAAAGCTCTCAATCAAGACTAGGACTAGGATTCAGTACAGTGGGTACAGTCGATGATGATGATTACTGCTTAGTCATCACCAATCATTAAGAATCTGATAGGTTCTTTTCAAATTATAATAATTCATATGAGAAGCTATGCTTAGAAACTTCAGATGATCCAAATGATTTTGAAATCAAAGATGCACCACCAGAGTTTGAAGAAGAGATCAAGTCAACCATTGATGAGCTCAACGAAATCAACTAAGGAATTGAAGAAGATCCACGCCAGACATACATCTGTTCTTTGTTGAATGAAATTGAAACCAATGACTTAATAGGCTATTGACTGAGTTTAAGGACTTCTTCACATGGAGTTATGAAGAGATGCCTAGATAGGCTCCTAACATAGCAATCCATAAACTAGAAATAGAGCTTAATGTTAACCGTATCAAGCAAGCTCTGAGACGCATGCGATTAGACATAGAAAAATAAGTCATTTATGAAGTCATAAAATTGATCGATGCTGGCTTCATCCAGGGAGAAAAATATCCTACCTGATTAGCCAGCATCATCCTAGTTAGGAAAGATAATGGCCAAATTCACTTATGTGTCAATTTTTGGGATTTAAATGAAGCATGTCCAAAAGATGAATTTCACTACCAATCCTGGAGCTTATGGTGGACATTGTCTCACCTCATGTAGTCTTCTCTTTCATGGATGGGTTATCTAGATATAACCAAATAAAAATTGCCCTGAAGATGAAAGAAATAATGCTTTTAAAACTTTGATCAAATTCTATTGCTATAAGTTCATGCCTTTCAGCCATAAAAATGCTAGTTCTACATACCAGCGAGCTATGACTCAAATCTTCGATGAAGTTATTCATCATCAAGTTGAGTGCTATGTCGATGATCTCATAGTCAAAAGTATAGAAAAGAAAGACCATCTCTTTGACTTGAGAGTAGTTTCTGAAGAGTTAAAAAAATTTAACCTCAAAATGAACCCCCTGAAGTGTGCATTCAGAGTAGCTTCAAGGAAAGTCCTTATGTTTGTTTTCTAACACCAGGGAATCAAAATCAATTCGAAGAAGATCATGTCGATATTATAAATTCCACCCCCAAAATGTTTAACTCAACTCATATCATTCCAAAGTTGGTTGGCATATCTAATAGGCTTTATATCCAACCTATCGGGAAGATATAAGACATTTTTAGTGCTTATCAAAAAGGATGCCAAGTTCAAGTGGGATGATAAGTGGGAGCATGCCTTCAAAGACACCAAACATTACCTAAAGACATTGCTAGTTCTAGCAGCCCCTATCCTGGGCAAGCTGCTCATACTTTACACTACTGCGTTAGACGACTCCATGGTGCTTTGTTGCCCCAATAAATGATGAAGGGAAGGAAAATAGACTCTACTACCTCAGCTGTCATCTAATCCTTATTGAGGCTAATTATCAACCCATTGAGTAGCATTGCCTAGCTTTAACCTTTGAATCCCAAAAGCTACAACACTACATGCTTCCTCATAAGGTGAACTTAATCTCTAGAGTCAATCCACTATAGTATCTCTCATGACTATTGGTTGGTTAGCATGATGGTCCATGATCCTCTTGTAGTTTGACATTACCTTCATACCCTTCTGTGCGGTTAAAGGATAAACACTAGCAGATTTCTTAGCAGCACACCCACTTTTTGTTGACTCTTCGCTTAGTGATGATCTCCCTAATGAACAAATCATGAACTTATGGGATACTAGAATTCACCACTGGGAGATATACTTCGATGGTGCGACTTCCTCTCAAAGAGGAGAATAACCATAATCTATTATTCCAGGAAAGGTAGGGATAGGAATAGTTCTCTTAACTATAGTGATGTGATGAGATTCTCATATCATATGACAAATCCTTGTTGCAATAATGAAGATGAATATGAGGCTCTGATTGTCGGTCTAGAGTTAGTCATTACTCTAAGCATCCAGAATGTCAATATCTTCGAGGAATCTTAGCTAGTTATCAACCAAATCACTATCCCACAACAATACACAATGGAGTTATTGGCATAAATCCATGAGGTTACCATTTATAAGATTCCTCAATGAGAGAACATCATAGTGCATGCTTTAACCAATCTTGCCAAAGAGTTGGCATGTTCGGAGGATGAGTCCAAATCAATAAAGGTCTAAAATAGATAAGTCTTATCCCTTATTGATACTGAACTCATCAAATAGTACTCTCTTGAAGGGGAGGTTTCCATTGCCAGGAAGGATGAGGAGTTAAATTAGAGGCAACCATTCATGGATTACCTAAATAAAGGCAAACTACCTCAAGAGAAGTCCCAAGCCCATCAGATTAAACTGAGAGCACTTTCCTATGCTCTTGTTCATGGTGTCTTATGCCGATAGATTTTCAATCAGATGTGGTTACGTTGTTTAAAAAGCACGAAGCTTGTAAGATCATGGCTGAGGTACACTCGAGATTATGGGGGGCCAACCAATTCGATCAGAAGATGAAAGCCAAGATCAACAGATTAGGATACTACTAGCCATCAATTATCAAATATTACATGGATACGACTAGGCAATGTCGCCATTATCAAATACATGGTGTGATCCTACATTAACCACCAAACATTCTACATCCTACATTGGCATCATGGCCACTCGAGTGTTGGCGTACTGACATAGTGGGTCTAATTCTTTTAAGGGTCATCTATTCATCTTAGCTTCTACTGACTACTTTTCCAAATGGGCGAAGGCGATTCTGTTCATAGAGGTCACAACTCAGTATGTGCTCCAGTTTTTTAGAAATCACATCGTATATAGAAACCAGTTTTTTAGAGAGTTCCTCGATGAATTATATCTGATAATGGTACTACATTCAAGAGCACCAAGATCAACAACATTACCCATAGACATAGCTTAGATTGTAGATATTCTACCATCAACTACCTGAGGACAAATGATTTAGCAGAAGCCTTCAACAAAACTCTAGCCAAATACTAAAGAAGATACTCAACAATAATAAGTGATAGTGGCTTGAGCAGTTAGTTGAAGCCTTGTGGGCCTACCACACTACATAGAGAACTCCAACTCAATCTACTCCTTTCTCCTTAGTGTATGGGTCCAAAGCCATTCTACCATTAGAAGTCAAACTCACATCACTAAGGATAACTATGAGTAGCAAGATCACAACAGAGGAAAATGCCAAGTTTTGGTTAGAAGAGCTCGAAGGTTTGGAGGAGAGATGCTTGCAGGCATGCCAAAATCTCAAGTTGTATAAAGCTAAAATGATTCAAGCTCACAATAAGTTGGTCCGTCCAAGAGCTTTTCAAGTAAGAGAGCTTAGTTTAGTTCTAAGGAGATCAATTGTTATCCATTGTAAGAAGGGAGAAAAGTTTGAACCCACGCCTTAGAGAAGGCCTAGCACAACTATTTGAAACAATTCCATTTTGGATGTAAAATTGTTATTATTTTCTATTAGAAATGGTGCAAAATAGTATAATTTTTGTGTTGCTTCTTGGTGTGTACCGTATATTTTCCCAAATTCTTCCATCTCAACCTACAAATTAACATTTTTGTGAGTTTTGACCCAATGTATTATAAAAATGTAAAACATGCCAAAATGTATAATAACATTTAGTAACACACCACCACATTCATATATATGTGAAGTTATATTGTTATGTACATTATATTTTCATATGCTTTCATAAAATATATTATCTTACATTACACCATAAAATAAATCACTTTAAGCAAAAAATTTATAAAATTTGGTTGAAAAAACAACATTTATTTTGGATGCAAAATTTCATCCTTTTGATTAAATGGCACACATAGCACACCCCCAATGATGTTCACTAAATCTTACCTTAAATTTGGCCAAATCTCATCATCTCAGCCTATAAATCAGTATTTTTATGAATTATACTAGTACAAACTCTACTACGTCATACTATAAGAAACTCAAACTCAAATTTGTTAAACAACAAGTAGTAATACACAATAGTATGCTATAATACATGATGATACACTATGTTATGTAATCCTAAATTATAATACACAAACATATTATATTATATTAAATAGCATATCACATCACAAGGGATTGCTTTGGATAAAAATCTTAAAATTAGTCTAAATAATAAGAAACTATATATTTTAGTCGTAACACTTACATATTTTAAATTGAAATAATATATTATGATGCCTTGCTCTACCTATTATGAATTTGGCCAAATTCCACCATTTTAAAGTCTAAATCAACATTTTTATAAATAATGCTATTGTAGGCTCGATTGCATGATTGTAAAATACTGAACAATTTTAAAATGCGTAGAATAATATATTCTGATATATGATGCTATACTATACTACAACATATAATATTTATTTCAAACATAAAATCTGACTTTTTAAACTACAAGTGGTGTAGCACACCTTTGGTACTACAACCTATTTACCACTTCAAATTTAACAAATTTCATCATCTGATTTATTAATTAAATATTATTATGATTTATATTAATATAGACTATAGGGCACAATACCATAATATACTAAAACATTTCAAAACATCTTATAACATCCAAAAACACATCAATATATGCTCAAATATATGATGTTACATTATACTATAATTTATGGTAATATAATATGATTTAGGGTTAGGGTTTAGGGTATTCAAATCATTAACAATCAAGGGAAAGTCTCTTGAAGGCATTTTCTTTAGCTACCTTAACGATGTTATGATTATGCCATTCTTTAGATCTACTCCTAATGACAACTTTATTCAAGGTTAATGGTTTAGGTTTAGGGTTTATGGTTTGTTTAAGGTTTATGAATTATGGTTAGTTTAAGGTTTATGGTTTATGGTTGTATGTTTTAGGGTATAAGGTTTATGGTTTTAGGGTTTAGGGTTTAGGGTTTACGGTTTAGGGTTTAGGGTTTAGGGTTTAGGGTTTAGGATTTAGGGATTTGGGTTTGGGGTTTACTTTTTAGGGTTTAGTGTTTAGGGTTTAGGGTTTTTAGGGTTTAGGTTTTAGGGTTTAAGTTTTAAGTTTAGGGTTTTGGTTTTAGTTTAGGATTTAGGGTTTAGGGTTTAAGGCTTATGGTTTAAGTTTTTTTTAATTAAAAATAAATTTTGATTCAACATTTATTCTTTTTAATTTCATCAACCAAGTAGGACCCCAACTTTTGTAAGACACAAATGATGACAAATAAAAAAATGAGCACCCATATAGTAAATCAAAAACCTTAGATAAATAGAACCATCTCTATTGTATAGATAGTTCCATAAGTAGCATCGATTGATCATTCTTCCGTTTCTCCAGTTCATATCAGAATAACCCCACCTCTCGAGTAATCCACCATCATATCCTAGCTCTTGTGAGTCACTATAGCACCCAAGAGGGGGGGGTGAATTGGGTGATATTTAAAACTTAAATCTTAAATTTTAATTTTTAGTAGAAAGTAAATTTTTGATTTTATAATGATAGGATACAATTCTTAATGCAACAAAAAAAGTAAAGAAAAGAGAGATAATAGGCAATACGGGACCCCAAACTGCCTACGTCCATGCCTAGCCACCCGGCTAGAATCTACTAAATGCAAAAATATCTTACAAATAGTACTCCTATAAGAGTACAACCCCAATAATAAAAAAAGAGTACAACCCCAAAATAAATTTTACGACAAAAGAAAAAAATACAAAATAATAAATTTTGATAAAATAAATCTCTCACAAATATATCAAGCTATCAAATGATCTCACAACTTATAAATTATCACATACAACTTAAAAATATTGGCAAGATAATATGCTCACTTAATATTGAAATAAATATCTTAAAGTGATCTTACTAAGATGTTTAAAAATGATTTCAAAATAATTTTACAATATTCTATTACACAATAAAATATATTTCAGCAAGGAATATTTTATTTTTACCAAAAATATTCTTTCAATTAATGCTAATGATCACAAAGTACTTAAATAAAATGACTATATGATATATCTAAGTATGCTAGTAAGCTTTTAATTAAAAAGAGAGATCTAGCAAATATAAAAATAATTTCAGCACAATAATTTATTTTTAAATGCTTAAAAATATACTTCAAAAAAAGATCTAAGAATAAATGATCTTTCAAAATAAGACTAATGAAGAAATATTTCAAGAAACCAAAATAGATTTGTAGGAAGTTAAAATTTTCAGCAAGTTGAAATAGATCCTACAAACTATCACAAGAGTTTATCAAAAAAATGATTGAGAAACTTTGATGTGAAAAATAATGTCCAAAGACTAATCCACCAAAAAGTATAAATTGGAAAGAATAAATAGATGGTGAAAATAGCATGAACAACTAAAAAGGATTAAGATCAAGAAAACAAACTCAAGTAATTTGAGAAAGCTTGCTTAGTTGAAGATGTTGAAGCTTCCAAACCAAGGATTTGATCTTGCAATATTTGGAGAACAAAAAGAAATTTTCTCTGGAGGGATTTTGAATTTTGAATGAGGAATACTTTCATGAAGAGAATGAGGGCTATTTATAGGCAAGAAGATCATATTTAAAAAAAACCCTCATGTTATCATCTAATAATTTAATATTCAATTATATAAATATTAAATAAATATTAAATTTGGGCCATTCACATGGGTAAGTCAAATCAAATATGGCTCTTAATATATTCAAAGCATGTAGCATGCATTCATTATAAAATCAATGTTTAGAAAATCATAATAAATTTAATTTTAATCAAAAGTGGGTCATGTAACCTCTTAAATTAAAGGAAAAATCCAAGGAATCCGTTGGACATGAAATCAGATATGAATTCTTTGATTAGAAAATGACTTTGGCTAAAATACAAAATTTTATATATTTTTGTTAATTTTGACATGTGACATTTAAAAATTATGATATAATTTATATATAATCATAAATATGTTAGCTATCTTATAACCAGTAAATTAAATTAAAATACTTAATTATATTAAGTAAATAAAATAATTATGCTTAATAGTTTTTATCATTTATTACTTTGACAATTTTAATGCTATGTATGAAACATATAATTGAATGCTAATTAAATAAAGCTTTATATAAATTAACCTCATTAAAATAATATGTTAAGTTGTGAGCAAATTGATTCATGCCAATGACTCATATGAATAGTCATATAACCCAAAATATTGTATCTTGAGCTTCACATTATCCTTTTCATTCTTCTACTCTTGCAATTTCTTCAAACATATTATGAGATGTATTGGATATATAATTAACAATTGATATATTTGAAATACATAAAAATATTCATTAGAACATCCAAGCATTTGTTTGTTATCATCAAAATTAATCAAATTGAGCATGAGGCAAATTAAGCCAACAATCTCCCCCTTTTTGATGATGACAAACTAATGTTGGGTATTGATTTTGATGAAGGTGCAAATTGACCTTTCATCATGGTTTTGAAAAAATTCTCTTAAGAAAAATTTATGCATAAGAATGAATAATGTTCCCCTAAATGATGAAATAGACTTAATACTAACCAACATTTTACTTAATACTAACCAACATGTTACTTAATGCTAACCAACATTTTACTCTTCTCCCCCTTTTGACAACATCAAAAAGTGTGAACAAACTACATACAATTTTAAATATTAGGATCTAACATTCCAAGCATCCGTCTTAAAGTACAAAAATGTTCTAAGGGTTTTGTAAAAAATATCGCAATTTGTAAATCGGTGCTAATAAAATTAATATTAACATCACCTTTCAAAACATGATCCCTAATAAAATGATGTCTAATTTCTATATGCTTGGTTCGTGAGTCTTTGGATAGGATTTTAGTCAAACTAATAGCACTAGTATTGTCACCAACTAGAATGTGATCTTGCTTAATACCAAAATCTTCTAATTGTTGCTTTAACCAAAGGACCGAGCAACACACTACAGCTATATACTCAAGCCATGAATTTTGTTTTCTAGATGACCAAGATAGAAGTGATGATCCTAAAAAATGACATGTGCTTTTTTTCTATCTACTTTGCATCCGCAAAAATCGAGAATAAGCAATCAAATCACATGATAAAGAATTTTAGAATACCATAAACCTAACCCAGTAGTGCCTATCAAATACCACACGCTTGATCGCTATTAAATGAGATTCTTTCGGTTGGTTCTGAAAATGAGCACACAAACAAACAAAACAAACATAATATCGCGCTATTAGAAGGTATAAAAGTGAACCTATCATACTCCTATAAAGTTTTGATCAACATTTTCCTAATTCATCTAAATCCAATTTTATAGATGGGCTCATAGGAGTTTTACTAGATTTAAATCTTTTCATGTCAAACCTCTCAAGCAATTCATTTGTATACTTAGTTTGATAGATGAATGTGCCATTTTCTTGTTGCTTCACTTGAAGACCTAAGAAAAAATTAAGTTCTCCCATCATACTCATTTCAAACTCTTTAGACATCAAAGATGAGAACTCATGGCATAAAGATTCATTTGTACTTCCAAATAATATATCATCTACATACACTTGTACAATCAAATCATCATCTATGCTCTTAAGGAATAAGGTGGTATCTACTCTACCCTTTCTAAATCCATGATCTATCAAAAGTTACTTAACCTATCATACCAAGCACGAGGGAGCCTGTTTTAAACCATATAAGGCTTTCTTTAATTTATACAGATTTGAAAAATCAAGGCTCTCAAATCCGTGGTTGCTCTACAAATACATTTTGGTCAATAAATCCATTCAAAATGCACTTTTAACATTCATTTGAAAAGTTTAAAATTTCTAAAACAAGCATAAGCAAGGAGTAACGATAGCTTCTAGTCTTGCTACTAAAAGATTCTTCAAAATCTATACCTTCAACTTGTGTATACCCTTGTGTAACTAACCTAGCTTTATTTCTAACAATACAACCTAAATCATCTAGCTTATTCCTAAAGATCCATTTTGTTCCAATGACATTTTATCTTGGGGTCTTGGGACTAATTCCCAAACATTTTTACAAATTGATTCAACTCCTCTTCCATAGCAATAATCCAAAAAATATCATTTAATGCTTCTTCTAAATTTTTAGGTTCAACCTCGATAAAAATGAATGATCTACAACTTCTCTACTATGTCTTCTAGTCATAACTCCTTTTGAGATCTCCTATAATTAGTTCCTTTGGATGATTTTATTATATTTCCATTCTTTAATGAATCAATCCATCCATTATCTTCTAAAGATATTTTCTTAAAATTATCAATCACTTCATCAATCACTTTATTTCTAATAGGATCAATTAAATTTTCATCATAAATAACATGTATTGATTCTTCTACAATCATTTTTCTTTTATTGAAAACTCTATAAGCTCTACTAGAAAGAGAGTATCCTAAGAAAATATCATCATTTGATTTGCAATCAAACTTACCTAAATGATCTTTTCCATTATTCAAAATAAAGCATTTACATCCAAATACATGAAAGTGTTCAATCTTAGGCTTCTTTCCAAAGAACAATTCATAGGGTGTCTTCTTCAAAATTAGTCTAAAATAGATCCTATTCATCATAACATAAGTATTTCACTTAAAAAATATTTTGGCAATTTATACTCATCAAGCATAGAGCTACTTAATTCAATTAAAATTCTATTTTTCTCTCTACTACACCATTTTGTTGGGGAGTTCTAGGTGCAGAAAAATTATGTCTAATCCCATGTTCATCACAATAATCCTCAAATAATTTATTTTCAAATTCTCCACCATGATCAGTTTGAACCCTATTAATCAAAAGGCCTTGTTCTCTTTGAATATATTTAGAAAACTTTCTAAACTCACCAAAAACATCATCCTTGTAAGTTACAAATAAAGCCCAAGTATATCTAAAGAAATCATCAACAATCATAAAACCATAATTTTTTCCACCTAAGCTAGTGGTGTTAAATGGACCAAATAAATCTATGTGCAATAATTCTAGAGGTCTAGAAGTAGAAACAATATTTTACTTACTTTAAATGAGCTTTAGAATGCTTACCATGAATACATGCATCACAAACATAGTTTGAATGAAAATTTAATTTAGGCAATCCAACTATAAAATCAAGTTTGGCAATTTTATTAAGTGTGCATGTTAATATGACATAGTCTCCTATGCCATAACCATATATCATCATGAGTGCTTTTAAAACAAAGTAAATTCAAATTCACATCATGAAAGCTATCTAAATCAATGACATAAATATTTTTATATCTTCTTCCTACTAACAAAACATTTTCATTATTAATTTTTATAATGCAATATGATGCATGGAATACTACATTCAAACCTTTATCACATAATTGACTAATAGAAATTAAATTATGTTTTAATCCTTCTACTAGAAAAACTTTATCTAAAGTGATAGAATTCTTACAAATAGAACCAATTCCAATGATCTTTCCCTTTGCATTATCTCCATATGTAACAAATCCTCCATCACTTGATTCTAAAGTTGTGAATTTAGCTTTATCTCCCATATGTCTTGAACATCCAGTCTAAGTACCACATGCCTTCTTTGATTTTGCTTTGAAGGCATTCCTACAAAAGAAACTCACATGTTAACTTTTGGAACCCAAACATGTTTGGGTCCACATTCTACATTTGAAGAAAGATATCTATCATGTGTGGTTTATTGTAGTGCTTGTACCTTTTGGTACCCATACATAAGATGATTGCTTAGTGTTTTGTAATTTATGCATAACAATCAAATGAAATATGCCCTTTTCTATCACAATAGTTGCACAAACATTTAGTGTTTGCATAGACTTAAAAGATATTTATAAGATATATGAGTGGGATGTGTATGATGCAAATAATTTTTATTAAATGTTTTACTTGATGAAGCATTATAATTAACTTGTGATTTCAAACATAATTCTAATCTTTCTTCTAACAAGATATTCTCTCTTTCAAGTTTAGATACAAGTAAAGAACAATTTAATAAAGAATTATTTTTACCTTTTAAATTATCACATTCATTTTTTAAATCACAAAAATGCATATCTAAATTTTTATGTTCCTTTCTAAGGTTTTGTATTTTCTTTTTAATTTTTTATATTCAATAACTAAATCATTAAAAGCATCATCTAATTCATCATAAGATATATCATTACATACCACTTGAGAATCTAAGTCGATTCTCCATTTGCCATAAGACATATGTTGACCTCTTCATCTGATGAGCAAGTACTTGATTCATTTGAATTGATTGGCCCATAAAGCGTCTTCTTCTTCTTATGGTACTTTTTCTCTTTCATATTTTTTCTTCTTTTCACATCAATCTCTTTCTTCTTTGATTCAACAAGTTAATCACCTCTTATGTGTCCGTGCTTTTACAATGGTAGCAAATGATCCCCTCACCTGTAGGAAATTTTTTAGTTCAAAATTTATAGTTTTTAGAATTTTTATACCTTTGATTTTTCTTCCTTAGCAAGTTCCCAAGCCTTTTGGATAGCATGACCACCTCATCACTGTCACCATCCGTGCTTGAGGTTTTATGCTCATCACTATCATCAACTTGCAATGCAATGGCTTTTCCTTTCTCCTTCTCCCTTTTTATTGAGTTATCCATCTTATCCCTTTGAGCAATAACCTGTTCATGTGCTATCAAAGAACCCAAAAGCTGATCAAGTGGATAAGTAGATAAATCCTTAGCTTCACTAATTTAGCTTCCCATTCTTTTGGAAGACATCTAAGAATCTTATATACTAAGCCTTGATTATATGTTTTTCCAAGAGAATGCAATGTGTTAATTATTTTCATGAATCTAGTATACATATCGTAAATAGATTGAAGGAGACATATGAAATAACTCATATTCATGAACAAGTCTATTTATGTGAGCATCTTTAACTTCACTAGTTCCTTCATAAGTTATAATGAGTTTATCCCATATTTCTTTTCTTGCTTAACATAGAAATTTTCATGTAATCATCGTAATAAAGCACAATGTAAAGTATTAAGCATTTAATTCATCAAGTTCTCTTTTAGCACCATTCCTCAAAAGGTTTTCTACTTTAATTCCATTTACTTCTACTATGGGTGTATGATGATGTGTCAACATATACCACAAGTGCATCTTGACCTCTTAAAATGTACTAATTCTATTTTTCCAATAGTCAAATGGTACACTATCTAAAAGTGGAGGTCTATGAGTGGATTGTCCCTGGTAGTGAACCCTTTGGGAAACCTTGTGCCTTAGTGAAAAGATCTACTCTTGGATGTTAAGCCAATAAAAGAGCCTAGCTCGATACCAATGAGTCACTATAGCACCCAAGAGGGGTGGGGTGAATTGATATTTAAAACTTAAATCTTAAATTTTAATTTTTAGTAGAAAATAAATTTTTGATTTTATAATGATAGGATACAATTCTTAATGCAACAAAAATAAAAGAACAGTAAAGTAAAGAGAGATAATAGGCACACAATTTTTATGTGGTTCGGCCAAACCCCAAAACCCACTAGCCACCCCCCTAGGAATCCACTAAATGCAAAAATATCTTACAAATAGTACTCTCTATAATAGTAACCCCTACAATAATATGTACTCTCTGGCAGTACAACCCCAAAATAAATTTTATAGACAAAAAGAAAAATACAAAATAATAAATTTTAATAAAATAAATCTCTCATAAATATACCAAGCTATCAAATGATCTCACAACTTATAAATGATCACATACAACTTAAAAATATTGGCAAGATAATATGCTCACTTAATATTGAAATAAATATCTTAAAGTGATCTTACTAAGATGTTTAAAAATGATTTCAAAATAATTTTAAAATATTCTTTTACGCAATAAAATATATTTCAGCAAGGAATATTTTATTTTTACCAAAAATATTCTTTCAATTAATGCTATCGATCAAAGTACTTAAATAAAATGAGTATATGATAGATCTAAGTATGCTAGTAAGCTTTTAATTAAAAGAGAGATCTAGCAAATATAAAAATAATTTCAGCACAATAATTTATTTTAAATGCTTAAAATATACTTCAAAAAAGATCTAAGAATAAATGATCTTTCAAAATAAGACTAATGAAGAAATATTTCAGAAACTAAAATAGATTTGGAGGAAGTTAAAATTTTCAAAGAAGTTGAAATAGATCTATCACATCACAAGAGTTTATCAAAAAAATGATTGAGAAACTTTGAAAAATAATGTCCAAAGACTAATCCACCAAAAGTATAAATTGGAAAGAATAAATAGATGGTGAAAATAGCATGAACAACTAAAAGGATTAAGATCAAGAAAACAAACTCAAGTAATTTGAGAAAGCTTGCTTAGTTGAAGATGTTGAAGCTTCCAAACCAAGGATTTGATCTTGCAATATTTGGAGAACACTTGGAAGGAAAATCTAAGAAATTTTCTTTTAGATTTTCTGGAGGGATTTTGAATTTTGAATGAGGAATACTTTCATGAAGAGAATGAGGGCTATTTATAGGTAGGAAGAAGATTTAAAATATATCATGCAAACCTCATGTTATCATCTAATAATTTAATATTCAACAAAAATATAATTTATATTAAATAAATATTAAATTTAGCAGCCAAAATTTGGCTATTCATATGGGTAAGTCAAAAGTAATCAAATATGGCTCTTAATATATTCAAAGCATGTAGCATGCATTCATTATAAAATCAGTTAATGTTTAAAAAATTATAATAAATTCAATTTTAAACAAAAGTGGGTCATGTAACCTCTTAAATTAAAGGAAAAAATCCAAGGAATCATGGACATGAAATCGATATGAATTCTTTGATTAGAAAATGACTTTGGCTAAAATACAAAATTTTATATATTTTTGTTAATTTTGACATGTGACATTTAAAAATTATGATATAATTTATATATAATCATAAATATGTTAGCTATCTTATAACCAACAAATTAAATTAAAATACTTAATTATATTAAGTAAATAAAATTATTATGCTTAATAGTTTTTATCATTTATTACTTTGACAATTTTAATGCTATGTATGAAACATATAATTGAATGCTAATTAAATAAAGCTTTATATAAATTAACCTCATTAAAATAATATGTTAAGTTGTGAGCAAATTGATTCATGCCAATGACTCATATGAATAGTCATATAACCCAAAATATTGTATCTTGAGCTTCACATTATCCTTTTCATTCTTCTACTCTTGCAATTTCCTCAAACATATTATGAGATGTATTGGATATGTAATTAGCAATTGATATATCTAAAATACATAAAAATATTCATTGGAACATCCAAGCATTTGTTTGTTATCATCAAAATTAATCGAATTGAGCATGAGGCTAATTAAGCCAACAGCTCTCTCCCTCGCCACCACCATGATTGTAACCTCTGTTGCTCCTCCTGCCTCCATAATAACCAATGCTCTGAGCACCATCTCCAAATCCATAAGCACCTCCAGATCCCCCACCACTACTGTGATAATCGTCGCCTCTACCTTTACCTCCACCGATAGATTTAGGCTGAGCCTAGTTGACGGTGAGGTTCTTACCATCGAGGTACTTCCCATTCTTAGGGTTTAGGGTTAGTTTAGGGTTAAGGGTTTCAGGTTAGTTTATGGTTTAGGGTTTAGGGTTAGTTTAAGGTTTATGGTTGTAGATTTTAGGGTTTAGGGTTTAGAGTTTAGGGTTTAGGGTTAGTGTTTTAAGGTTTAGGGTTTGGGTTTTTGGATTTAGGGTTTAGGGTTTAGGGTTTATGATTTAGGGTTTAGGGATTAGGGCTTAGAGTTTTAGGGTTTATGGTTTAGGGTTTAGGGTTTTAGGTTTAGGGTTAGTTTTATTGTTTAGGGGGTTTTTTGATTAAGTAATCCAGCAGGTTTAGGTTCATTTAGTTTATTTAGTTAATTTTTTATTTATTTGTGTTTATTTTATTTTTTATTTTTATTTAAGTTTATTTTTTTATTATTATTTAATTTAGTTTATTTATTTTTGGTTTATTTATTTTTGTTTAGGTTTTTCATTTTAGTTTATTTTTAAGGTTTAGGTTTATTTTTTGTCGAGTTTTATTTTTATTTTCTTTTTTAGGTTTATGATTAATTTTTTATTTTTAGGTTTTTGTTTAGGTTTCTATTTTACTTTTTTAAGTTTAGGTTATAGGTTTTTATTTTAGGATTTTTAAGTTTTATTTTTTAATTTAGGTTTGGGATTATTTATAGTTTGTTTTACTTAGTTTAGGTTTAGGTTTAGGTTTAGTTCATTTTAGGTTTAAGTTTAGGTATTATTTATTTTAGTTTAGGTTTAGGTTTACGTTATTTTATTTATTTTAGGTTTAGGTCTTTTTTAGTTTAGGGTTTAGATTTTATTTTTTATTTATTTATTGGTTTTATTTTTAGTTTTATTTTTCAGGTTTATGTTTTTATTTACTTTTTATTTTATTTTATTTTAGGTTTTGTTTTTATTTTATTTAGGTTTATTATTTTTTTTGTTTAGTTTAGGTTTTTATTTCTTTTATTTTAGTTTAGTTTTTATTTTTTATTTTATTTTGTTTTTAGGTTTAGGTTTATGATTAGTTATAGGTTTTAGTTTATGTTTTTATTTTATTTTATTTTGGTTTAAGTTTATTTATTCATTTTTTTTTTGATTTTATTTAGTTTAGCTTAAGGCTTTAGCTTTTTAGGGTTTAGGGTTTATGGTTTAGGGTTAGTTTATGGTTTACAGTTTAGGGTTTGGGGTCTAGGGTTTAGGGTTTAGGGTTTTAGAGTTTAGGCATTAGGATTTTAGGTTTGGGCTTTAAATTTTAGTTTATGGTTTAGTGTTTAAAGTTTTTTTTTAACTGAGAACAAATTCAGATTCAACATTTCTTCTTTTTGGTTTAATCAAGCAAGTAGCACCCCAAGTTTTTTAAGGCACCAGCGATGACATAGATAAAAAATGAGCACCCATAGAGCAAATCAAAAACCCTAGATAAGTATAACCATCTTTAGTATAAAAATATAGTTCCATAAGCCACAGATCAGATCGATTATTTTCGCTTCTAGTTTCCATCGTAATCACCCCTCGCCTCTCGAAAGTAGGTGATTCCATCATATCCCTAATCTCTCCCTCCACCACCACCACCACCACCATAATTGTAACCTCTATCACTCCTCCCGCCTCCATAACCACCACTTATCCAACCACCACCTCCATATCCACCAACACCTCCAGATCCTCGACCACCATTATCATAATCGCCCGCCATTGCCTCCACCGCTAGATCTAGATTGAGCCTAGTTGATGGTGATGTTCCTACTGTTAAGGTTTTGCCCATTCTTAGTGTTTAGTGTTAGTTTAGGGTTTAGTGTTTAGGGTTAGTTTAAGGTTTATGGCTTAGGGTTTGGGGTTTTTGGTTTAAGGTTAGTATAAGGTTTAGCATTTAGGGTTTATGGCTTGGGGTTTAGGGTTTAAGGTTGTAGGTTTTAGGGTTTAGGGTTTACCGCTTAGGGTTTAGTGTTTAGGGTTTAGGGTTTAGGGTTTAGGGATTTAGGGTTTTTAGGATTTGTGGGTTTGTTCATGATTTAGGGTTTAGGGTTTAGGGTAGTTTTAGGTTTTAGGTTTAGGGAGTTTAGGGTTTAAGGATTTTTTAAATTAAGAAAACCGGTTTAGTTTCTTTTGTTTATTTAGTTTATTTTTAAATTATTTGAGTTTATTTTATTTTTTATTCTTATTTAGGTTTATTTTTTATTTAGTTTAATTTATGTATTTTATGTTTATATATTTTAGTTTAGGTTTTTTAGTTTCTTTTTGAGGTTTAGATTTATTTTTAGTTGAGTTTTATTTTTATTTTATTTTTAAGATTTAGGTTTTATTTTTTCTTTTTAAGTTTAGGTTTAGGTTTTTATTTTATTTTTATAGGTTTAGGTTTTAGGTTTTTCTTTTAGGTTAATTTTTAAGCTTTTTTAGTTTAGTTTAGCTAGATTTTTAGTTTATTTTATTTTATTTAGTTTAGGTTCAGGTTTAGGTTTAGTTTATTTTAGGTTTTAGTTATTTTATTTTAGTTTATTTTTTTTAGGCTTATTTTATTTTGTTAATTTCATTTTTATTTTAGGTTTAGGTTTTTTTCTTAATTTAGGGTTTAAGTTTTATTTTTTAGTTATTTTTCAGTCTTATTTTTAGGTTTGTTTTTTAGGTTTAGGTTTTTATTTAGTTCTTATTTTATTTTATTTTATTTTAGTTTTATTTTATTTTTATTTTACATTTAGTTTATTTTGTTTAGGTTTTTTATTACTAAGTTTTTTAATCTTAGGTTAATTTTATTTTTTTAGTTTATTTTAGGTTTTTATTTATTTTATTTTAATTTTTTATTTTATTATACTTTTAGGTTTAGGTTTAGGTTTATTTATTTTATTTTATTTAGGTTGAGGTTTATTTATTTATTTTATTATTAGCCTTTATTTAGTTTAAGGTTGTTTAGGGTTAGTTTAGTTTAGGGTTTAGGATTAGTTTAAGATTTAGGTTTAGTGTAGCTTTAGGTTTGGGGTTTGAGTGTTTAGGGTTTAATGTTGGTAGGAGTTTAGGTCAGGCTGGGTTAGGGTTAAGGTTTAGCCTAGGTAGTGTTTTTAAGGGTGTGGGTTTAGGGTTAATTTTGGGTTTTGGGTTTATGGTTTTAGGGTTTAGGGATTAGGCTTTATGGTTATGATTTAGGGTTTTAGGTTAGGGTTTAGGGTTTAGGATTTAGGGTTTAGGGTTAGTTCTGCTTTGTTCAAGGTTTTTAGCGTTTAAGGTGGTTTAGGTTTAGGGTTTGTGGTTTAGATTAGGATATTTTAGTGTTTAGGGTTTAGAATTTGGGGTTTAGGGTTTAGTGTTTAGGTTTTTTTCTTTAAATTAAGTAAACATGAAGGTTTAGGTTTATTCAGTTTATTTAGTTTTTTTTAGTTTAGTTTATTTTATTTTTTATTTTCCTTTTTGGTTTATATTTTATTTTTATTTAATTTAATTAATTTATTTTAGTTTAGGTTTTTCATAATAGTTTATTTTTTAGGTTTACATTCATGTTTATGCTTATTTTATAGTTTAGTTTTATTTTTATCTAAATTTTTATTTTTAGGTTTCAGTTTAGGTTTATATTTTATTTTTTAGGTTTTTATTTTAGGTTTTTATTTTTGGTTTATTTTAAGGTTTAACTTTTTTAGTTCAAGTATAAGTTTTTTTTTTATTTATTTTATTTTATTTAGTTTAGGGTTTTGGTTTAATTTATTTTAGGTTTAGGTTATCTTTAGTTTATGGTTTAGGTTTAATTTTTTATTTATTTTTAGGTTTTACTTTTAGGTTTATTTTATAGGTTTGGTTCTTATTTAGTTTTTATTTTTTATTTTATTTTAGGTTTATTTTATTTTTAGGTTTAATTTATTTTTTAATTTATTTAGGTTTTTATTTATTGAATTTTAGTTTAGATTTTATTTTTTATTTAATTTTTTTTACATTTAGGTTTATGTTTTATTTAGGTTTTAATTTTATTTTAATTTTTATTTTTCTTAGGTTTAGGTTTTTTATTTATTTTATTTTTATGTTTTTTTAGTTTATGTTTAGGTTTTTAGGTTTTTAGGGTTTAGGGTTTAGGGTTTAGGGTTTAAAGTTTAGGGTTTTGGGTTTGTGGTTTATTATTTTAAAGTTTAGTGTTTAGGGTTTAAGGTTAGAAGTTTGGGGTTTAGAGTATAGGGTTTAGGGTTTAGGGATTTTTAGGGTTTAGGGTATAGGGTTTAGGGTTGTAGGTTTAGTGTTAGTTTTAAGGTTTAGGGTTTAGGATTTAGGGTTTAGAGTTTTTTTTTAAAAAAATTAAGTAAACTGGTAGATTTAGGCTTATTTAGTTTATCTTATATTTATTTTAGTTTATTTTATTTGTTTATTTTTTTTAGGTTTATTTTTTATTTTTATTTAGTTTAGCTTATTTATTTTTAGTTTATTTATTTTAGTTTAGCTTTTTTATTTTACTTTATTTTCTAGGTTTAGGTTTAGGTTTATGCATACTTTTTAGTTTAGTTTGATTTTTATTGAGTTTTTTAGGTTTACGTTTTATTTTTTTTATTTTCAAGTTTAGGTTTAGGTTTTTATGTTACTTTTTTATGTTTAGGTTTTAGGTTCTTATTTTAAGTTTATTTTTAGGTTTTATTTTTTAGTTTAGGTTTAGGTATATTTTTATTTTATTTAGTTTATGATTAGGTTTAGTTTATTTTAGGTTTAGGTTTAGGTTTTATTTATTTTGGTTTAGTTTAATTTTGTTAGGTTTAGGTTTATTTTATTTTGTTTATTTTAGGTTAAGGTTTTTTTTTAGTTTAGCGTTTATGTTTTATTTTTTATTTATTTTTCTGTTCTATTTTTAACTTTATTTTTTAGGTTTAGGCTTTTATTTAGTTTTTATTTTATTTTATTTTAGATTTATTTTATTTTTATTTTATGTTTAGTTTTTACTTTATTTAAGCTTTTATTTTTGGTTTATTTTATTTTTTAGTTTAGTTTAGGTTTCTATTTATTTTATTTTTGTTTATCTTTTATTTTATATTTTAAATCATTTTTAGGTTTAGGTTTTTTATTTATCTTATTTTTAGGTTTTATTAAGTTTAGGTTTAGGTTTTTAGGTTTTTAGGATTTAGGGTTTAGGATTTAGGGTTTAGGGTTTAGCGTTTAGGGTTGTAGGTTTTATCTTTTAGGGTTTAAGGTTTAGGGATTTGGGTTTAGGGTTTAGGGTTTAGGGTTTTAAGGTTTAGGGTTTAGGGCTTGGGGTTATAAGTTTAGGGTTCATGGTTTAGGGTTTAGGGTTTGGTTTAGGGTTTACGATTTAGAGTTAGGGTTATTTCTTTTTTTTTGTTATTCTCTTTTTAAATATTGAAACTCACAGATTTTGTTTTATTTAATTTATTTTTATTTATTTTATTTATTTTATTTTATTTATTTTTATTTAGGTTTATTTTTATTTTTATTTAGTTTAGTTTATTTATTTTAGCTTAGGTTTTTATTTTAGTTTTATTTTTTAGATTTAGGTTTAGGTTCAAATTTACGTTTTAGTTTAGTTATATATTTATTTAATTTTTTAGGTTTAGGTATTATTTTTATTTTTAAGTTTAGGTTTAGGTTTTAGGTTTTTTTTTGAGGTTTATTTTTAGGTTTTACTTTTTAGTTTAGGTTTAGGTTTATTTTTAGTTTATTTATTTTATTTAGGGTGCAGGTTTAGGTTTAGGTTTAGGTTTAGTTTATTTTTGGTTTAGGTTAGGTTTTTTATTTTAGTTTAGTTTAATTTAGTTTTGGTTTAGGTTTATTTTTATTTTAATTTTAGGTTTTGGTTTTTTTTAGTTTATGATTTAGGTTTTATTTTTTGTTTATTTTTAGGTTTATTTTTTTGGTTTGGTTTTTATTTAGTTTTTATTTTTTATTTTAGGTTTATTTTATTTTTATTTAAGGTTTACTTTTTATTTTATTTATTTTTTTAATTTTATAGTTTAGTTTAGGTTTTTATTTATTTTATTTTATTTTAGTTTTTTTTTAGGTTTAGGTTTAGGTTTAGGTTTAGGTATAGATTTTAGTTTAGGTTTTTATTTAATTTTATTTAATTTTATTTTATGTTTCTTTATTTAGTTTATTTTTATGTTTTTTCAGGTATAGGTTTTTAGTTTTTTGGGGTTTAGGGTTTAGGGTTTAATGTTTTAGGGTTTAGCGTTAGTTGAGGGTTTATAGTTTAAGGTTTGGGGTTTAGGGTTTAGGGTTTATGGATTAAGGTTTAGGGTTTAGGGTTTAGGGTTTAGGTTTTAGGGTTTAAGGTTTAGGGTTTAGGGTTTAGGGTTTATGGTTTAGGGTTTAGGGTTTAGGGTTTAGGGTTTTTAGGGTTCATGGTTTGAGTTTAAGGTTTAGGGTTTAGGTTTTAGGTTTAGGTTCAAGTTTTAATCTAGGGTTTAGGGTTTTTGATTTTAATTTTTTAACATAGAACAAATTCAAACTCAACATTTCTTCTTTTGATTTCATCCACAAAGTAACACACTAAGTTTTCTAAGACACAAGCAATTACATAGATCAAAAAATAAGCACATATAGAGCAAATCAAAAACCCTAGATAACTAGAATCATCTCTACTGTAAAGACATAGTTCAATTAGCAAATCAGATAGGTCGTTCTTCAGTTTCTTCAGTTCCCATCAAAACCACCCCGTCCCCTCAAGTAGCAGATCCACCATCATTTCCTCGAGCTCTCCCTCCACCACCATAATGGTTGTAACCTTCATTGCTCCTCCCGCATCCATAACCACCACTGGTCTGACCACCACCTCCATATCCACCAGCACCTCTAAATCCTCCACCACCACTATGGTAACCGAGGCATTCGCCTTTGCCTCCACTGCTCGATCTAGACTGAGCCTGGTTGACGTTGATGTTACTACCATGAAGGTTCTGCCCGTTCTTAAGGTTTAAGTTTCTTAATTTTTTGGGTTTAAGTTTATTTTTTAATTTATTTAATTACTTTAAGTTTAAGTTTAGGGTTAGTGTTCAGGGTTTAGGGTTTAGGGTTTAGGATTTTACAGTTTACGCTTTTATGCTTTAGGGTTTAAGTTAGGTTTTAAAGTTTAGGGTTTTAGGGTTTAGGGTATAGGGTTACGTTTTAGGGTTTAGGGTTTAGGGTTTAGTGTTTATGCTTTAGGGTTTAGGGTTTTAAGGTTTAGGGATTAGGTTTAGCTTAGGGTTTAGGGTTAGTTTGGGGTTTAGGCTTTATGGTTTAAGGTTTTTAGGGTTTAGGATTTAGGGTTAGTTTAGGTTGAGTTTATGAGTGGTTTCATTTAGGGTTTAGGTTAGGTTTAAGTTTGGATTTATGGTTTATGGTTTAAAGTTTAGGGTTTAGGGTTAGTTTAGGATGTAGGGTTTGGGGTTTAGGGTTTAGGGCTTTTTAGAGTTTAGGGTTTAGGATTTAGGGCTGTAGGTTTAGGGTTTAGGATTTAGGGTTTAGTGTTTTTTTTAAGTTGGTTTAGGTTTATTTAATATATTAAGTTATATTTTATTTATTTTAGTTTATTTTATTCTTTTTTTTTATTTAGGTATATTTTTTATTTTTTTAGTTCATTTTATTTATTTTTTATTTACTTATTTTAGTTTAGGTTCTTTATTTTAGTTTATTTTTTAGGTTTAGGCTTAGGTTTAGGTTTACTTTTTAGTTTAGTTTTATTTTTTTTATTTTATTTTAGGTTTAGGTTTTATTTTTTTATGTTTTAGGTTTAGGGTTTAGTTAGGGTTTAGGGTTTTGGTTTAATCGTTGGTTTAGGGTTTAGGTTTTTTTTTGGGGTTTAGGGTTTAGGGTTGTAGGTTTAGGGTTCATGGTTTAGGGTTCAGGGTTAGTTTTATGGTTTAGGGTTTAGGGTTAGGGTTTTCTCTTATAATTTTTATTTTTTATTTTTTATTCTATTTTAATTAAAAGAACTCATAAGTTTTGTCTTATTTAGTTTGTTTAGATTATTTTTTTATTTAAGTTTATTTTTATTTTTATTTAGTTTAGTTTTTTTTATTTTAGGATTATTTATTTTAGCTTAGGTTTTTTATTTTGGTTTATTTTTTTAGATTTAGGTTTTGGTTTTGGTTTACATTTTAGTTCAGTTTCATTTTTATTTTATTTTTTAAGTTTATGTATTACTTTTTATTTTTAGGTTTAGGTTTAGGTTTTAGGTTTTTATTAAGGTTTATTTTTAGGTTATATTATTTAGTTTAGGTTTAGATTTATTTTTAATTTATTTTATTTTATTTAGGGTTTAGGTTTAGTTTATGTTAGGTTTAGATATAGGTTTTCTTTATTTTAGTTTAGTTTAATACAGTTTAGGTTTAGGTTTATTTTAATTTTATTTTATGTTTTGGTTTTTTTTTAGTTTATGGTTTAGGTTTTATTTTTTGTTTATTTTTTTAGGTTTAGGTTTTTCTTTAGTTTTTATTTTATTTTATTTTAGGTTTATTTTATTTTTATTCTAGGTTCATTTTATTTTTATTTTAGGTTTAGTTTTTATTTAGTTTTTTATTTTTTTAGTTTAGTTTAGGTTTTTAATTATTTTATTTTGTTTTACTTTTTATTATATTTTAGTTTAGGTTTCTTTATTTATTTATTTTTTTAGGTTTTTTCTAGGTTTAGGTTTTTAGCTTTTTAGGGTCTAGGGTCTAGGATTTAGGGTTTAGGGTTACTTGAGGGTTTAAGGTTTATGGTTTGGGGTTTAGGGTTTAAGGTTTAGGGATTAGGTTTGTGGTTTAGGTTTAGGGTTTAGGTTTAGTGGTTTGGGTTTTAGGGTTTAGGGTTTAGGGTTTAGGGTTTAGGGTTCAGGGTTTAGGATTTTTAGGGTTTAGGGTTTAAGGTTTAAGGTAGGGTTTAGGTTTTAGGGTTCATGTTTTAATTTAGGTTTAGGGTTTTTGGTTTTTTTTTTAACATAGAAGAAATTCAGATTCAACATTTCTTCTTTTCAATTTCATCAACCAAGTAACACAAGATACAAGCGATGATAAAGATAAAAAATGAGCATGCATAGAGCAAATAAAAAACCCTTGATAACTAGAATCATCTTTACTGTAAAGACATAATTTCATAAGTAGTAGATCGGATCGTGCGTTCTTCAGTTTCTTCAATTCCCATCAAAACCACCCTGGCCCCTTGAGTAGTAAGAATCACCATCATATCGTCAATCTCTCCCTCCACCACCACCATGGCTATAACCTCCGTCGCTCCTCCCGCCTCGATAACCACCATTGCTCTGACCACTCCCTCCATATCCACCAGTACCTCCAGATCCCCCACCACCACTACGATAATTGCCACCTCTACCTTCGCTTCCACCACCAGATCTCGACTAAGCATGGTTGACGATGATGTTTCTACCATCAAGGTTTTTCCCATTCATAGGGTTTAGGTTTATTAAGTTTTAGGGCTTAGGTTTATTTTTTAATTTAATTAGTTACTTGTGGTTTATAGTTTTGTTGTTGGGTTTTGGATTTAGGGTTTAGGTTTAGGTTTATTGTTAGGTTATAGCATTTTAGGTTTTAGAGGTTTTAGGGATTAGGGTTGTGGTTTGGGTTTGGGTTTAGGGTTTAAGGTTTAGGGTTTAGAGTTTAAGTTTTAGGGTTTAGGATTTTAAAGGTTTAGAGTTTAGGGTTAGCATAGGGTTTAGGGTTAGTTTAGGGTTTAATCTTTATTGTTTAAGGTTTTTAGGGTTAAAGTTGTGGTTTGGGTTGGAGTGGTTAGTGGGGTGGTTAGGGTTTAAGGTTTAAGGTTTAGGTTTAGGATTTAGGGTTAGTTTAGGGTGGTAGGGCTTTTAGTTAAGGCATAGGTAGGTTTAGGTTTTTTTAAATTAACTAAACCCAGTTTAGTTTATTTATTTATTTTTTATTTATTTATTTATTTTTTTATTTATTTTATTTTTATTTAGGTTTATTTTTATTTTTCTTTAGTTTAGTTTATTTATTTTAGGTTTATTTATTTTAGTTTATTTTTTAGGTTTAGGTTTAGGTTTATGTTTATTTTTTAAGTTTAGGTATTATTTTTTATTTTTAGGTTTAGGTTAAGTTTTTTATTTTATTTTTTTGAGGTTTTGGTTTTAGGTTTTTATTTAAGGTTTATTTTTAGGTTTTATTTTTTAGTCTTGGTTTTGGTTTATTTTCAGTTTATTTTATTTTATTTAATTTAGGTTTAGGTTTAGGTTTATTTTATTCTATTTATTTAATTTTTATTTTAGGTTTAGGTTTTTTTTTAGTTTAGGGTTTAAGTTTTTATTTATTTATTTTTAGGTTTAGGTTTTTATTTAGTTTTTATTTAATTTTATTTTTGGTTTATTTTATTTTTATTTTAGGTTTGGTTTTTTTACTTTATTTAGTTTTTTAATCTTAGGTTTATTTTATTTTTTGTTTAGTTTAGGTTTTTACTTATTTTATTTTAGTTTAATTTGGTTAGTTTATTTTATTTTATTTTTTGGATTACGTTTAGGTTTTAGTTCAGGTTTTTATTTTATTTTATTATTTTATTTTATTTAAGTTTAGGTTTTTTATATATTTTATTTTTAAACATTTAGGTTTTTAGGTTTTTATGGTTTAGGGTTTACAGTTTAGGGTTTACAGTTTAGGCTTTAGGGTTTAGGGTTTTTAGGATTTAGGGTTTAGGGTTAGCTTAAGATTTTTTTTAAAAATAAAATTAACTAAACTCGTAGGTTTAGATTTATTTAGTTAATTTAATTTATTTTTTATTTATTTTATTTTTTATTTATTATTTTTATTTAGTTTTATTTATTTATTTTAGGTTTATTTATTTTATTTTAGGTTTTTTATTTTAATTTATTTTTTTGGTTTAGTTTATTTTTTAGTTGAGTTTTATTTTTATTTTATTTTTTAGGTTTAGGTTTTATTTGTTATTTTTTAATTTAGGTTTAGGTTTTTATTTTATTTTTTTAGATTTAAATTTTTGGTTTTTTTAAAGTTTGTTTTTAGTTTCTATTTTTTAGTTTATTTTATTTTATTTAGTTTAGGTTTAGGTTTAGGTTTAGTTTACTTTAGGTTTAGGTTTAGGTTTTATTTATTTTAGTTTAGTTTATTTTAGTTGAGGTTTTGGTTTATTTTATTTTGTCTAAAGTTATTTTTATTTTAGGTTTAGGTTTTTTTTTTAAGTTTAGGGTTTCTTTTATTTTATTTTGTTTAGGTTTAGGTTTAGGTATAATTTACTTTAGGTTTAGATTTAGGTTTTATTTTTTTTAGTTTAGTTTACTTTTGTTTAAGTATATGTTTATTTTATTTTATTTATTTTATTTTTATTGTAATATAGGTTTTTTTTTAGTTTAGGGTTTAGGGTTTAGAGTTTTGTAGTTTGGGTTTAGAGTTTAACGTTTAGGGTTTAAGGTTGTAAGTTTAGGGTTTACAGTTTAGGATTTAGAGTTTTTCTAGTTTATTTTATTTTGTTTAGTTTAGGTTTCAATTATTATTATTTATTTTATTAGCTTATTTTATTTTATTTTAGGTTTAGGTTTAGGTTTTAGTTTATGTTTTAGTTTTATTTTATTTAGGTTTAGGTTTATTTATTTATTTTATTTTAGGTCCCATTTAGTTTAGGTTTAGGAGGATTTAGGGTGTGTTTGGGAGTGGGTGTGGCCTGGGAGCCTTTTAGTGGTTAGAGTTTAAGAGTGGGGTTTAGGGTGGTGGTAGTTTAGGGAGGTTTAAGTTTAGTGGAAGGGTTTAGGTTAGTGTGATTTAGGGTTAGTTTAAGTTAGAGAGAGTTTAGGTTTGAGGAGGTTAGGTTGGTTAGGTTAGGGAGGGTTTAGTGTATAGTGTTTTTTATGGTTTATGGTTTAGGTTTTAGGGTTATAGGTTTAGGGTTTATGGTTTAAAGTTTTAGGATTTAGAATTTTGGGGTTTATGGTTTAGGGTTTAGGGTTTTTAGGGTTTAGGGTTTAAAATTTAGGTTTTATGTTTAGAGTTCAGGTTTTACTTTAGGGTTTTGGATTTTTTGTTTTTTTAATAGGGAACAAATTCAAATTCAACATTTCTTCTTTTTGATTTCATCAACCAAGAAACACACCAAGTTTTCTATGACACAAATGACGACATAAATAAAAAATTAGCAGGCATAGAGAAAGTCAAAAACCTTAGATAACTAGAACTACCTCTACTGTAAGACATTGTTCCATAAGTAGCAGATCGGATTGGTCGTTCTTCAGTTTCTCCAGTTCCCATTAGAACCACCCCAGCCTCTCGATTAGCGAGATCCACCATCATATCCCAGATCTATCCCTGGCCACCACCATGGATGTAACCTTCATCGTTCCTCCCACCTCCATAACCACCACTGCTCTGACCACCACCTCCATATCCACCAGCACCTCTAGATCTCAAACCACCAATGTGATAAACGATGCCTCAGCCTTCACCTCCATCGCCAGATCTAAACTGAGCCTGGTTGACGTGATGTTCTTGCCATCAAGGTTCTACCCATCTTTAGCATTTAGGTTTAAGTTTATTAGGTTTTAGGGTTTAGGTTTATTTTTAAATTTATTTAGTTACTTTAGGTTTAGGTTTGGGGTTTGGGGTTTAGGGTTTAGGGTTTGGGGTTAGGGTTTAAGATTTAGGGTTTAGGGTTTTGGGTTTAGGGTTTTAGGTTTATGGTTTTAGGTTTAGGGTTTAGGGTTAGGGTTTATGGTTTATGGTTTAAGGTTGTTGGTTTAGTGTTGTAGGTTTAGGGTTTTGGTTTAGGGCTTAGGGTTTAGGGTTTTTTTTTAAAAAATTAAGTAAACCAGTACGTTTACATTTATTTAGTCTACTTAGTTTATTTTTTATTTATTTTAAGTTATTTTATTTTTTTTATTTTTATCAAGGTTTTTTTATTTTTTTTATTTTAGTTTATTTATTTTATGTTTATTTATTTTAGTTTATTTATTTTAAATTTATTTATTTATGTTTAGGTTCTTTATTTTAGTTTATTTTTTAGCTTTAGATTTAGGTTTAGGTATACTTTTTAGTTGAGTTTTATTTTTATTTTATTTTATAGGTTCAAGATTTTAGGATTTTAGTGTTTAGGATTTAGGGTTTATGGATTTAGGGTTTAGGGTTAAGGTTGACTTGACAAGGTCAAGAAAATTGTAATAAAGTTTATTCTTTTTAGACCAAACCGCTAGAGCACCCAATCCAAGCAACCAATAAGGCAATCCACCCTGCGAGCCACCAAGGCAGCCAATGATTCAAATCATTAGACTTAGAACCATCAGGATGAAAGACAGAAAGAGCCATCCATTTAGAAATATTGAAAATTCCCAAGAGAAAGCCATAGACAACAGCCACCAATCCCGATCCAAAGACAGGAGAATCCATTTAAAACAGCTAGATACAATGTCCAAAATAGAAAAAGTAATAGCCCTGTATAATCAAAAATAATCCAACAGCCAGAGACAGCCACAAATAAGAACCCCAACAGGGTCAACATCAGCTAAATCCAAAAAAATATCCAACTAGTAGTTTGCAACCTTCCAGTTTAGAATACAAATTAAAAAAAACTCAGTATTACAGGAGGCACACCCAAAAATCAGACAATATAACAAACTAGAAGCAACCAACCTTACACTCATCTAGAATAGCACTAAAGAAAGGATAAAAAGCCATATGCAAATACCACTCCAAGCTATAACCAGAACAAAGAGCCCTCAAGATCACATAACTCCGCTTTGCTGCAGCAGAAAAAACCACAACAACACAGCTGTCAACAACCACCTTTCAATGAGCAAGCCCCAACCAGGAGGCCCACACCACGAACAACACAAGTAAAATCCATAAGGACAAGAACAAGTGGGAAGAATGAGACCCAAGAGAGAAAAGACAACCAAAAGCAACTGGAAAAACCATCCTAATCAGCAAACAACAAGGTGACAGAACATCCAACCACAACTGAAAGGTCACAAAAATTGCATGAGCCACACTCAGAAAAGGAAAAAACCCACAACCAGGCAACAACAGCAAATAGCCAATGATAAAATCCAGAGCAAATAAAGAAGGTTGCAGAGAGATTGAACAAATAAAAAGAACCACACCAACCAGAAGACAAGCAGGACCCAACAGCCTCCACCTGTAGCAAACACCTCTACCAAAATGGGAGAGAAAGAAAACTAGAAAATAAAAATTACAGAAAAATCCAATGAATGGAAAGACAACCCCAACACATCCAAAGAATGGGAAGAAAACAAATAGAAAAATAAAAGTAGGTTCAAGTGAAGAAAAAAATAAAGACCAAACCAGCATAAGAGAAAACCAAAAATATTCAAAACCAATAACAAGGGGAAAGCCAAAGCCCCATAGGAGGAAAATAGGTTAAAATCTTCTAACATAAAGCAAACCAATTTTATCTAGATTCATAAGACCCCTTAAAAGCAAAGCTATGTCATCATTAGAAAACATATGCATAGAAGAAGACTTGGCTCCCAAATTGGCAAGAAAGTTAGCACAAGAATTAGCTTCCCTATAAATATGAGAAATTTAAAATCTAGGTTAGTAAGCCTCTTTATGACTAAGTAAAATACCATTACATGAGCATTGAGTAAATCAAAAAAGGGCATCAACTTCAAACCATATCTTATGAAAACCCAATGTGAAAACAAAGAAATAACACGATAAAGGGGAAGCAAAAGAAAACCTTGCCATTATGATCTCTCAAAATCCCACCACCCATAATAGCCAAGCCATCAATGTTAACCTTAATTTGGTTTAATCCTATAATTTTTTGAGGAGAGACATTACATGAAGGTTAATTCCAAAATTGAAGGCCATAGACTTGCACCCTTTAAAACTAGAGCGAGTAAGAAGATTAGCTTTGAAAAGAGACAAAATTTTATATTTGGCTCTAGCAATAATATGATGATAGTTCATAGAAATATGATGATGCTTAGCATCATTTCTATCCATCCAAATATTCCAAAGAATAGTAGTAGCTAAAACAATTTTAACATGACCCTTA
Source organism: Cymbidium sinense (assembly GCA_021442155.1). Lineage (NCBI taxonomy): Eukaryota > Viridiplantae > Streptophyta > Magnoliopsida > Asparagales > Orchidaceae > Cymbidium > Cymbidium sinense. The sequence continues at coordinate 188,734,986 of CM038214.1, forward strand.
GAAGTATGTGAGAAACATGCTTCAAGAAATTGCATAATAGAAAATGAACAATTAAAATGGAAAGTATTAAAAATATTATCATACCAATTCTACACTTTAGCAACAATAGGGCCATTCAAAAAAACATGATCCACAGTTTCAATGTGATAGCAACAGTAGCATTTAGAGGGGATATGGAAGGATTTTTTCAGAAGAGTGGCATCCACAGGGATATAATGCTTCAGAATGCGCCAAGTTAAAATCGAGAATGAAGTAGGGACACAAATATTCTAGATTTTAGTAAAAACCAAGGACTCTTGATATTTAAATTTGATGAAATGCCAAACATCCTTAAAAATAAAATCTCTAGAAGAAGAATTTTTGAAGAGAATTGGTTCATTAGGGAAAGGACAAATTTTTTGGATTTGGTCAACTATCACATTAAGGACAAAAATACTTAATTATGCCACATCCCATTTATTGTGAGTAATTAACTCATTAATCTTAAGCATCACATTGTAATGAGTATTGAGCAAGGAATCAATAGAGCCCTTCCCCAGCCAATTGTCTTGCCAAAAGAAAGAGGAACGAGAATTGACACACTAAGAAATTAAGTTCTCATCATTCCATTTGATACTACAAAGTCTTGTCCACAGAGGAGAATCCCATATTTGAAAGCACAAATGAGGGGATGTTTTCCGTGACAAGCATGCATAAACTTAGACCAGTAACTATGGTTATTTCTAAAATTTTACCACATTTTGTATGAAAAATAGTTAATAGAATCCTCTAATGTTTTGCAACCCAAGCCACCTTCATTATTAGGACCACAACAGTTGTGCCAACTAGCCCAATGTAATCTTTTGAAAGAAGAGTTAGAACCCCAAAAAAATTAATTAAAAATTCTATTGATCCTTTTAATAATAGAACGGGTAGGAACAATAGTAGACAAGAGATACAGAGGCAGAGAGCAAAGGGTACTTTTGATCAGGATAAGTCTAGCACCAAAGGAAAGTAAATGAAATTCTCAAGAGGATGGTTTCTTATTTATTTTCTGAATGACTTCATCAAATAAAGAAGATCTTTTCATTCCTCTATATAAAGGATTCCCCAAATACTTGATAAGGAGAATTTGATGCAAAAAAACTCGTAATAATCTTGATAACATTCATCTTAGGTAGGGAAATAGAAGATCTAGTAATAAATCAACTTTTATCAGGATTAATATTCAAGCCACTCTCTCTACCAAAAAGAGTTAAGAACTTACACTGTTTTTAATATAAACACCAATGGTTCTATAGTACATGTGTTGACCTCACTTTTGGAGTGAGCTCTTAACTTCCTCTTCTTAGACTTAGTACTCTCCAGACACTAAGAACTCCTTAGTCATAAGACACTTCTAGTGATTAAGTGAACACTTAACCTAAGCCTAGAGATTTAGAAAGGTTAACCATAGGATTAGGATATGCCTTAGAGCTTAAGGAAATTACCTATCCTGTAGCCTAAACCCACTCCATATACACCTTCTCAAATCAAACCCATATTCAAATCTTAAATAAAACCTCAAATTTAAATTCAAATTTAAAATCTAATTCCAAATTTGACTCCAAATGATTGAATCTCAAAATCAAGTCAAATCAAAATCCTTCCTAAGCTCAATGATTATCTTATGGATTTAGACTTAGACAAATCTAAATCAATCCAAATTCAATTGATGTTCTCAAAGATCAATTCAACCCTTTAATCAATTTATCAAATTCAAACTCAAACTCAACTTCAAACCATGATCCAAACCTAAATCAAAATTCTTAAGACAATTTGATGGACTTAGCCAAATCCTATCCAAATCAACTCAAAACCAATGGATTTTCTCTTGAATCAATCATTCATTCAATTATATACCCAAATATAAATGAAACCTACAATCATCAAATCAAATCGAAGCCAACCCAAGTCAATCCTAACCTATCCCTTTTGACTTGAAAATTTCAAATGAGCTAAAATCCCTTATACTCAAAATTGATTGCTGTTGAATTTATATTTCAATACAGGTCTCATATATAAGTTCAACTAAACCCAAATCAAACTAAAACCAAACCAATTGACCCACTTAGGTCCACTTGACCCAAAGTGACCTAAAGGACCCATTTGAGCCAACTTCTAATACAACCCAAATTGGATTGAACTAAGCTCACCGAAATCTTCTACCATGATTGTTGATCACCCCAGGATGATCAATTGCAATCAATTGGGTCAAACCAAGTCAACTTAGTCATTTGACCAAGTCAACCCTTAGCCCAAATGAACCAAAACTAGCCAAAACTCATCCTACATCAAATTGATTGAAACCAATGATTTGAATCAACCGAAAAATCAATATTTGAATATTACTTGACCACCAATTGAGCCAAAATAAGTCCAATTGGCCATTCGATCCAAGTTGACCGAAATTGGCCTAAAGGACCAAATTGGGTCAAATAATGATCTAACCCAAAGTCATTGCAACCAATGACTCAAGTTCATTCCAAATTGATTATTGAACTTGACCAAAGTCATAATTGAGACTAATTTGACCAATTGGTCAACTTGACCCAACCTAGCCCAAATTGGCCTAAAGGGTCAGTTTGGCCTAAATCCAAATTAAATCCAAACTGATTGGAATAAAAGACCACATTCATATTTAATTAGCCAATTGAACATGAATCAACCCAAAACCCAAGCCAATTTGGCCAATTTTGGTCAAATTGGTCAATTTGACTCATTTGACCCATTTGATTCCAAATGAGCCAAAATCAATTCTAAGCCAAACTAAATCTAATTGGACATATAAAAACTCTTCAAATCATCATTTGAACCAAAACTAAGCCTTGGTTTGACCCAATTTGACCAATTGGTCAACCTAACCTGATATGACCCAATATGACCCATATGACCCAAATTGAGCCAAATCCCTTGAAACCAAGCCATGACCCATTGGGGGCTGATCAAACCCGACCCAAACAAATTTAGAATCCACCCAAAATCAGCACAACCAAACTAAATCCTTCATGGATCCTCCCCCACATAGGATTCCACCCAACCTCATTTAATTCTTCCAATCACATGCATTCACCTCCTCCCCAATATTTGCATTCAATGGAGCTGATCATATGACAATAAAAGAGGACTTTGGAGAAAAAAATCCAAAGTCCTCAACCAATCCATCATCCATCCCAATCACCCCAAGCAAAAGAACAACACTTTGGAGCCAAAAATTCAAAAAAGGAGGAGTTTCGGCCACTATTAAAGGAGGGGGAAATGAGGCTTCATTCCTCTTCCTCCTACTACTATTGAGTCCCCAAGAGCTCCCAAAAGTAACCAGCCACCGCTTCCCCACCTCTCTTGAGCCAAAAAAATCAAAATCGATTAGATTTCTGTGATGAAATGGCAAGCATCAGAAAATACATCATTCTGAAGTGAAGGCAAAGACTACACTCATTCCAAAGCTTCCTCTTGCACCTAGGAGCTCGCTCAGATCTTCACCGCCGTCGAAAACCAACCCTGACAAGGTAATTTTTCCAAACTTTAGTCAGCCTTAGGAACTTCTATTTATGTTGATTATTGCATGATTTTTAGGAATTTCCTTAGAGAAGCCCTGTATTTTTCATTATATTTAGTCCTAATATGAATCGAGAGATTTTTTTGGTGAAAATTGCCATGAAAATGAGCCAAATTGGAAGAAATTAGGTTCAAAATCATGAAAACTCCTGTTGAATGAATGGTGTTTCTCTAAATTTCCCAGCAGCCATCTAATCCTGTCATTCGAATCCACGACTGTGCAGTTCAGATCCATAATCATGCAATTCAGATTCACGATCATGCCATTTGGATTCGTGATCATGCGATTCAGATTCGCGATCGTGCGATTCAGATTCACAATCATGTGGTTTGGATCTGCGAATCATACGATCCAGATCATGTGGATCAATCTGACCGACCGATCCATGATCGCCCGCGCACTGCACGCCACGATCCTACTCACGCGTGATTTCTCACTCATCGATGTGGGCAACGTAATAATCGGGCCAAGTCGGTAGCATCGTGTGCCATGCATGACAATAGCACCCAGTCACGCTGTGCCATGTGGCATCGCATTACCCCGTCAGTGCTTGTGCGGTGCTAACTGGGTTAAGTGGGAAAATGTCTATTTTTTATTTTAAAATTTATTTAAGTGTCCTCAAACTTTGAAAATTCATAAAAAAATAAAATACTTAATAAAAATTACAAATAAGGGCATCAAACCCGACTTTCTAAGAGGAATCCAATGAATCAAAAATCTCCAAATTCCAATGAATGGTTTGAGCTTAATTTAAATTTTAGTGAAATTAAAACATCATTAATTACTCTAAAAATACAAGTCTGATTGAAGTGAAATTTTTAGAGATTGAAATAAGGCTTAAAATCTACATACCATAAAACTTTCAAGATGAAATGATAGCTGGATCGAAAGATATTAAATTTAGAAGTTCAAATGATCTATTTTAATTAAACAAATTAGTATACCTTATAAAATTTTATTAAATGAGCTGAAACTTTGGAAATTCATACCTAATCCTAAAAAATCCAAAAAATATAAATGAGGGCTTATTTTAAAGGTATTTCATAGGGGCTTAATTTAAAATTTATTCTAATTAATTTTGAACAATAATTAAGGCTTAATTTGGGTTTAATTGAAAACTCAATTAGCTTAAGTAATCTCTAATTACCCAAGTAAAAAATTTCAAACTTTCTTAAGTTGATTCATGGGATGACCCCTACCTCCTACGATTTTCTTGAGAATTATTGTTTGGTTAATTAAGGATATTGCTTGTCTTAGCCTTAATTAGTCTCTTAATTAATTATGTGATTAATTAATATCTTAAACAATAAGAAAAATCATTAACTTAGCTTGCTAATAATTGTGAGGCAGTGGATGGACATGGGAAATGAGATTGGAACCTCTTTTTCATTCTTTTTCCTAAGTTCATTTCACTTGAGATGTGATTAATTAATTTGATATTAATTAATAGTTTAATTCAATAATTAAATGGCTTGATTAATCAAATTGAAATCATAAGCATTCGAGAACTTGTCTAATTATGTTTCTTGGATAGATTCTTAGGTGTTCAACAACCTAAGAGAATTCTAAGGAAATTATAACTAGCCTACATGTGTGGGAGGATTATAAGAGTACTTAATTAAACCCTTTAGTTTAATTAACCAATAAACGTGAGCCAAATTGCATTAGACCCTTTTATTTTCATAAGATCATTGATGATTTTATTTCCAAAGCATATGCGTATCATATTGGCTCATTATTAATTAGTTAATTAACTTAAGGTGATATAGGTAAGGGTTAATTAATTCATTTATTTCACACCATAACCTAATTAAACCATAAAAATTAACTTAACAACTCTTCATTAAACCAAATTAACTTACACATGGGGAATGGGGTTAGGATTAGCAAATTTCTTTCACATTCCTTAAACCAAATCAAACTAAATGAAGCTAAAGTGAACTTATTTAATTTAATATCTAAATCAATCTATTTGGAATAAGAGAGTTACTCAATCATTAAATATTTCAACCTGATAATTAAATCAAACACGTTATTGAAAATAAATGAACATAATAAATGAATCAAATTATATAAAACTCTAATCATAAATAATCAAACTTAATTGAAATGAAATAAACAACTAATTCACTTAATAATAATGATAATAATAATAATAATCCTTTAATCAAATAAAACTTAAGTAAAACACTTAACTGAATCAAATCACTCATATATGGGTAATTAAGTCAATAATCTCTAATTAAACAAACCTTTAATTAATCTAATGATTTAAATATTTAGTTACCCCCAATCAAACTTAATTAATTTAACATTTAATTATGCAAGCTTAATGAATTAATTAATCATCTTAATGAACCAAATTAACTTTATAGATCACATTAAAATTAATTCAAATAAAACACTTAATTAATATACTAATTAATTTGATCACACCTCTTAAATAAGCTAATTAAGTTAATTAAATTAATTATATTAAACTTAACCTTAATCAAACATAAAAATGCAATTAAATGTCAATCAAATCCTAATTTAAACTTAAATCATTAAGTCATTAATTACATCAATAACTTAAATAAATATGAAATAGAATTAAAAATTAAAAAATCATTATTTAATTTAATAATTGATCACACCTTTTAAATAAGCTAATTAAGTTAATCAAATTAATCATATTAAACTTAAGCTTAATTAAACATAAATTTGAGCATAATTAAAATGTAATTAAATGCCAATCAAATCCTAAATTAAACATAAATCATTAAGTCATTAATTACATCATCAACCTAAATAAATATGAAACCAAATTAAAAATTAAACAAATATTTATTTAATCTAATAATTAACCTAAACATACTTCTTAATTGAACTAATAATCACATTGAACCTAAGCAAACCCATAGATCAATAAAGCTAATCAAATCAAATTAAATCAAATAAAGAAAGTCTCTCATCAATTTAATATGTAATCAAATCAAATCTCATTGAACCTGCTTAAATGACATAAACTAAGTAACTATCCAATCTATGAAATCAAAGTACAAACCAAACTTTGATAAACATGGCAAATGGATGAGATTAAAAACAAAATTCTAATTACAAAGAATCAAACTCAATTAAAATCAAAATAAAATCTAAATTAATCTAATCCAATCAAACTACAAATGAACCATAATCAAATCAAATAAACATAAAATTAAATCACGTAATTATAATCAGAGAAAAGAATTAGATATTAACTTAAAAGGATATTGAATTATCAAGATTTAATTGAATTTGAACATCTAATTAAAAATTAATCATTCAAAAATACATGGATTTAAACAAACTTAAACTTCATTAGATATTAAGGATATTGAATTATCAAGATTTAATTAAATAAACATAGTTAATCTAAAATTAATCAATCAAAAAATACATGGATTTAAACAAAATTAAACTTCATTAGATATTGAGGATATTGAATTATCAAGATTTAGTTAAATCAACACATTTAATCTAAAATTAATCAATCAAAAATACATAAAGATTAAATAAAATCAAACTCTAAAATCTAAATCAAATAAATGGAATCAAATTAATTACACAAATTCAAATGGGCTAATCAAGATACTTAAGGATCTTAGTTAGTCTCTTTAGGAGTTAGGATGTAGAATAGGGTGAGCTCTGTATACAATTAGAATTCATTATACTCTTCATTATTGAAAATATAAACATCATTTTAACCAAATAAAAGTGAAATAAAAATGAATAAAAAATCATTAAATCATTTAAACAAAAATCACCCGATAAAATTTAAACAAATTCACTTCAAATTGAAACTTGAACTAAAGAAGCCTAGCAAAGTCTTGCCACACAAGCCTTAAGCACACACATTAGAATATTAAGTCACTACTTCTAGTTCTAAGTTAGGGCATTATTTATATTATGTTGTGTTTTAATTTATGATGTAATGTTTTAGACTGTATGATAGGGTATATGCCTCGTAGACTGGATCTTAAGTTGTGATTAGGCTAATCAAATTTTTCTATAGCGGGTTGTGCTTGAGGGCCATTGTAATAATAATATAAATGTATTTGTTATGCAAGTTTCTTATGTGTTAAGCATAACTAATGTTAGGACAAGTGGGCTTGGTTACCCATGTTGGGGTGCTAAATCCATATTATTCATATAACTGCTTGGGTTGTATGGTGTGTTTAGCTAACATTTATTTTACAGGTGTAGCTAGATTAACTTTTCCTATTTTCAATGTAATTTTGCATTACAAAACTATGATTAGTGTTATGGGAGATTAGGATGAGCAGTGGCCAAAAGGCTTAATCCCTGGGGTGCCCTGTGATGTCTTTGGAGCAAATCAAATCAAAAAGAAGAGAAGGAAGAAATGAAGAAAAAGAATACCCCCACAGCATGTATTATTTTTGTAATCCGGGTTGTATAAGGGCAGAGCTTGGCTATCCATCTTTTTTTTCTCTTTTTGGGGTATATGGCAGAACCCGACCTTACTGGCCTTTTACACTTTTATGGTAGTCTATAATATTATTTGATATTGTGTTTAGATTGTGCACTAGAATTGCATGCTTTTCCTAGTTTATTGATGTTTGATGTTTGAATGTGTGGCCTGAATGCGGTAGGCTCTTAAGATAAAATAAATTTTTTTACCCCAATTAATAACTCATAATTAAAATTTAAAACAATTCATAACCTCACATAAAAGCCTAGGAATTAAAGCAAGATAACAAAATATTTAGCAATCCCTTAGCTGGATGATTGTATGTATAACATCATGCATGTCATATTCTTCCACTCTTATTAAGAGGGGGCTTCCATCTGTGCCAGAGAATAAAGGTTTAACCTGTGAGAGCCTTTGATAGAAGAACACCCCTTTCTCTCTTTATTTGGCCCATAATCAAGTTTTCATGCATTTGTCCATACGAAATCTCATAGCTTGTGTCAAAATAAAGAGTCCAAATCAAATAAATTTGACATAATTTGCATTAGATTAAGTCATGAATTCATACTACTCATGCTCTAATCGCTTAGGGAGTGAGTTTAAGGACTTAGTCTCTTTTCTAAATAAATACACAGCCATCTTGCAAAGCATAAGGCTTGCCCACATGGATTTAAAGCATATGAGGTGTCAGTTGGTGGCCACTCCTAGTGGTTATAAGTCCAACAGTCAGACAGTCTATCCTCTCTTGTGTAGGTAGACCATTATGTCCACCTTTCACTTAGATTTAGGACATTCTTATGGTTAATAATAAACCTCCCTAGCTTAGGATCTAAGGTACCTATTTCTGTCATGCTACAAGCATAAATCCTCACCTCTTAGGCATTTTCACAATCTTATGTTGTGGGATTATAAGTCCTAGTATTCTAACAAAATGTCAACTCAAATAACTAACTCTCTTCCATTTAAAAAATATAAAGCCCAACCATAGGATAGATTGGATTGCTCACTAGTCTTTCTAGTATCATGAGCATTTCAAACTTTCTCCCTTTGGATTCCAAAAATAAGTCTTCTCCTTTTGATCCATCCCATTTGATTTTCCACCATAGCCAATCCTTTGTTAATCTTCCCTTGAAATCTTTGGAGACTTTAATTCCTACTTTAATCGAGAGTATTCTTCAGGGATTCACTTCCTTTAAGATGCAATTAACTATGGGGGCTTGCCTCCATAGGGAACTTAATAAGCTCAGCTTAAAATAAACCCTACTTTACTTTTTCATGTAAAGTAGGGAAAATCTCTGGTACATTCAAAGACCCATCATGCCTTAAGAGTTCTTATTAGGTGATTAGGACCATTATAGGGTGGTGATTTCTATCTCTTGAGATAATACATCATTCCTTGATGTCATACGTGATCATTACAAAAAGTACCCCCTAAGATCTGTATGACGTCCAACATCCCAAAATAAACATCATAGATTTTTTTGGCATCTTCGTTGAGGATGGTTACTCTCTCCATCTTTAGTAGACAATTATTGTCTCCAAGCATTAATAGTGGACTTATATTTTATGTAGGCTTGAGACTATCATTCATTCTGTTGGCACTTAGCTTATTTCATCCTTAAGCAAAGCTTGCCAATGTTCTTTAGGTTTTGGGACCACACTCCGTGTAGGTCTTAAAATCCCTATTAGCTTCCCGCAATAGGTGAAAATTTAAATTAATCAAATAATGGAGATGACCAAAATTAAGAACCTCTTCACCATCCTGCTGATGAGCCAAGGTTCACCCCATAAACAATAAGAAAATAAAACTCTTCTACAAAATAACATGTCTTTCCAAAAGCAGTCTTTCAAATCCACATAATAAGAGATCTTTACACAAAAAATTTGTAAGAAATTTTTAAAAAGGCACAAAACACATATAACCAACCCTCATTTAATAAATCCTATGATTTCTACATGGAGGTTCTTTTCAACATCAAAATCAACCATTTTTAATGTCTTTTTGAAAAGCACATTTTCTTTGGAATTAGCTATCCCCATCCCACACACTCAAATTTGTTGGATGGAGATTCTATTTTTGAATTAAATCATAATATAAAATTGAAACTCCACTTAGCATACTTCACATGTGCTAGAGTTGAAGTTTTCCCCCTTTCCTAAAAGCATTAAATCATACACAAACCAAATAGAAGTCAAGACAAATTTGAACCCCCCACTTGACATACCCAAATTTGTCAAATGGGAGTTCCCTTTCCCTTGGAGAATGTAAAGCTAATTGAATTCTATTTGACACCATTTTCATTTATTTAATAAAACTCCTTCTTGCCAAAGTCTTGGACTTCAAGACACATTTGGATCTCATTTGACAAGTCCAAGTATGTCAAATTAGAACCCCTTTTTTGAAAATCATAAGAACAAATTGAACTCCATTTAACATACCTAACTGTGTTAACTAAGTTCTTTTCTTTCAAAAAATCATAAACACATTTTACTTTCACTTAACATGCCAAATTTGTTAAGTGAGAGTTTCATTTTTAAAATCATAAACACATTTGACTTTCAGTTAACATACTAAATTTGCTAAGTGAGAGTTTCATTTTCAAAATCATAAACACATTTGACTTTCACTTAACATACAAAATTTGTTAAGTGAGAGTTTCATTTTCAAAATCATAAACATATTTGACTTTAACATACAAACTTGTTAAGTGAGAGTTTCATTTTTAAAATCATAAACACATTTTACTTTAACTTAACATACCAAATTTGTTAAGTGAGAGTTTCATTTTCAAAATCATAAACACATTTGACTTTCACTTAACATACCAAATTTGTTAAGTGAGGGTCTCTTTTCAACACACATTTGATCCCTATTCTAACATTCTAAATTTGTTAAATAAGGATCCAGTTTTTCATGTCAAACCATTCTTGAGCTTTTAGTTAACATACCAAATTTGTTAAGCGAGAGTCTCATTCTCAAAGAAAAAAAAACAAACATATCTCAAACATATTTGGGGCTTTCACTCAACAGAATCAAATATGTTAAGTAGAACTCCCATCTTCAAAGAAAAGCAAATCTATCTCACAATAACATTTTACATTCACTTAACATATCAAATTTTTTAAGTGAAAGTCTCATCATCAAGCACAAATCAAACACTTGTGGCTCTACTTAATATACCAAATTTGTTAAGTAAGAAGCCCCATTTTCAAATCAAAATATAACATAATCAAATCTTCACAAACAAAAATATTTCAAATACACAATCACAACCTCTTCTTAGCATACCCAAATTTGCTAAGTAGAGGTCTTTCAAACCATCAATATTTTTGAACAAGATGCACAAAATACAAATATCTCTAAGAAAATATCTCCTCAAATTTTAGAACCCCACCCAACCTACCTAAATAAGTTGAGTATATGTTCTAAATCAAAATCAAATGGCAATGTAAATCTCTCCAATAAAACCTCATTTAGCATACCTAAATTTGTTAAATGAGGGTTCTAATTCAAAAGAACAAATCAAAATCAAAAATTCAAGTCAACATCAAGGTGAAAGCTCCTCCGCCAATTCTACAAATCTCTCCGTGCAATTTGAACCCATTCAACATAATCAAATTTGTTGAAATGTGGGTTCTGACTCAAGATCAAAAGATAAAATTAAGCAATAATAATTGAAGTAATCAAAGGAAAGGGATAAAAATGATCTTCTCAAGATATAGGAAGATTGGGATATCTCTCTTTCCCGAACCTTCAAGAAAATCATCTCTAAGATCAGAAAGTTACCCTACTAGGAGCCTAAAGAAGCTTAAACCTCCAACTCTAAGGAAGGTTTGCAAGTTGCTAAATATAACTTTAAGGAGGTAGAAGCACAGTAGTAGCAGCAGTAGCAGTCCACCTTACTTGCCCGGGATAGTATAGTAGCACAACGACCATCCAAGTCCAGCATTACATCCACCGTTGCAACTACTACTTCTTCCTTCACAAGCTCTTCCTTTGTCAGCAGGAGCATTATATCAGCAGACAAGAGCAGTAAACCCCTTACCCTGCTTATTTATTAGATTTCTATTATGTACCTCCATCCAAGAAGAAATAAATGAAGAAAGCTTTCACTTACATCTTATCCATTTCTGATACTCTAGATTTTATTCCTCTCGAAAACTCTCTAAGTCTCCAAAATAATAATGATAACTCTAGTTTTTATCATTTCTCTTCTAATTTATAAATGGATTTTTCATTCTTGAATCATTCAGGTTCACCCATTGAGATTGATTTGGACTCATCTAACTATAATGATCCCATAGTAGAAGTTATAGGTTGAACCTGATGAGCAAGTAGAACTTTCCACTAAATCATCTCATGAAGTCACTGAAGTCAACCTCCGTAGTGATAAAGTTCTACCTCTTAGGGTAGCACCTCAGGATAAGGGTAAACAAGTCATTGGTTCAAGTGATCAAGAAGCCCCTCCACAGGATGCTCCACCTATGGAAATGCTTATGGTGGATCAGCCTAGAGTTAACTACAATATCCTCACTCACCTAAGAAAGTTGCCAGCTAAACTAAGCATATGATGCCCTTATCTTATCCAAAAATATAAGGGAGTCATTGATCAAAGCCCTTCTTGATCTAGAAATATGCTTAGCTCAGCTGACCGCTATTAGAGAGAAGGTATATTATTCAAGAGAAGCCTGTAGTATTACATTCATGATGAAGACCTTTTTTTGGGGACAACCGAGCACAACCGCCCCCTCTATATCACAGTAGATATGGGCAGATTCAGACTCTTCAGTGTGTTAGTTGATCCAGGTGCATTAGTGAACATTATGAGTCTAAAGACCCTTGCCTACTTAAGGATTGACATCTCTGAACTCCGAGGGGATCGAATGATGTTAAGAGGATTCAACGAACAAGGCGAGAGGGCTTTAGGCTCTATAGTGTTGCCATTGGAGATAGATGACTGGAAGATAGAAGCCAAGTTCTACATAATAGATTCAGATACATCTTTCACTACTTTGCTCGGTAGGCCTTGGATACATGTAAACAACATGGTTCCATCTTTTTACACCAATGCATCAAATTCAAAAAAGGTGGAATCTAGTATTGTGTCAAAGGAGAGTTGAAGCCATTCTCACTTAGAGGTCGAGATTTATGAAGGCGTAACCTACTATCTTCCTCCAAATCAAAAAGATTATTCTTACAAACTTGGTGAAAGTTCAAAATCAAATGAAAAAGAAACAAAAGAAAAAGAAAAGGAAAAATGAAAAGAAAAAGAAAGCACAAGTGAGCGAGAATCACACATCGAGGAAGAGGTAGAGCCAGATGTTACATTCTGGCAATAGTTTGTTCCTCCATATGAACACATGGGTAGGATGACTTGACCCCCACTAGGTAGAGGAAGAGTCAAATTTAGAGGCAGTTCTAGAGGTGGAAGACCTCCTTTTTGGTGGCCAACCAGTAGGAGCTATATTCAAGCTCACGTGAGTACCCCTGCTATCCACATAGACTTTGAGTGCAGTTTGGAGGTTGAGTCTCACATTGTTAGCCAACCAACCCCTCTTAGCAGGTCCCTTTAAAGGTGGCATTTGAGCTAGACAGTGTTAAAGACCAGGTCTCCAAGCAAGGCATGAATGTATCTGAATCACTATTATGTAGAACAGTTAGGAAATAGATGAGAACTTTCGCTCTAACCTCACTTTCTTCAAAAAACTTTGAAGGTTTAGTAGTTAAGGAGGCCCCCAAGTCATCCACAGAGGTCAAGCCAAAGAGATTTTTGTTAGGAACATCATTCTGAAGCCAGGAAGCTGATGTAGAACTTGAGGATGATTCATATAAAGATTTAATACAATTACCTTTTGATTGGTACTCACCTTATGTTCTTAACTTAGTAAAGAAGGGATTAATCCCACATACGTGGTCTAAACACAGGTCATACTATTTTAAAAGGCTATGGGACAACCAAAGCAAACATCCTCAATCAAGACCAGGATTAGGATTCGGCACAGTGGGTCTAGTCGACGATGACAATCATTGCCAATTCATCAAAAATCATTTGGGGTTTGATAGGTTCTTCTCAAATCATGCTAACTCTTATTAGGAGGTATGTTTAGAAACTTCAGATGACCCAAATGAGCTTAAAGTCAAAGAGGTACCACCAGAGTTTGAAAAAGAGATCAGATCAACCATAGATGAACTTAAAGAGATCAACTTAGGAAATGAAGACAATCCACATCTCACATAAATCAGTTCCTTGTTAAATGAAGAAGAAGCCAATGACTTAGTTAGGCTATTACCTAAGTTTAAAGATTGCTTCACACAGAGTTATGAAGAAATTCTCTGTTTATCTCCTCACATGGAAGTCCATAAAATATCAATAGAACCTAATGCTAACCCTATCAAGCAAGCTCTTAGATGCATGTGATTAGACATTGAACAACAGGTCACTTCTGAAATCAAGAAAATGGTTGATGCTGGCTTTATTAGGGAAGAAAAATATCATAGTTGGTTAGCTAGTGTCATCCTAGTTAAGAACAAGAATGGCCAAATTCTCTATGTGTCAATTTTAGGGATCTAGATAAGGCATGCCCTAATGATGAATTTCTACTTGATATACTAGAATTAATGGTGGACATTACCTCATCTCATGTAGTATTCTCCTTTATGGATGGATCATTTGGCTATAACCAAATCAAGATGGCCCTCAAGGATAAAAGAAACACTACTTTTTGAACCCTGATTAGAATTTATTATTATAAGGTCATGTCTTTTTGCCTTAAAAATGTCGGTGCCACATACTAGGGGGCCATGACTCAAATCTTTGATGAACTCATTCATCATCAAGTTGAATGCTATGTCGATGATCTTGTTATCAAAAGCAAAGAAAAGGAAGACCATCTCTTTGACTTATGGGAAGTTTTTAAATGGTTAAGATAATAAAACCTCAAAATGAATCCCCTGAAGTGTGCATTCGAAGTAGCTTCAAAAAAATTCCTTGGGTTTGTTGTCCGATATAGGGGAATAGAGATCGACCCAGAGAAGTTCAAAGGTATGTTAGAAATGTCACCCCCTAAAAGTGTAACTCAACTCAGAGCATTCCAAGGGTGGCTGACATATCTAAGACACTTCATATCCAACCAATCAGGAAGATGTCAACCATTCTCAGCACTTGTCAAAAAGGATGCCAAGTTTAAGTGGGATGACAAGTGCCAACATGCTTTTGAAGACATCAAGCACTACCTAATGGCATCGCCAATTCTAGCAGCCCCTATCACGGACAAGCCATTGATCCTCTACACTGCTACATTAAATGACTCCCTTGGCATTTTGTTGGCTCAAGCCAACGAAAAAGGGAAGAAGAATGCACTCTACTACCTCAGTCATCATCTAATCCTTGCTGAGGCAAACTACACACCTATTGAAAAGCACTGCTTAGCTTTAATCTTTGCTTCCCAAAAGCTATGACACTACATGCTTTCTCATAAGGTGAACTTGATCTCCCGAACAAATCCACTGTAGTATCTCATGACTCGACCAATATTATTCAGACATTTGGCACGATGGTCCATGATTCTTTTACAGTTTGATATCACATTCGTACCCATCCGTGTGGTGAAAGGATAGGCAATAGTAGATTTCTTAGCACCACACCCACTTCCTACTAATTCTCCACTTAGTGATGATCTCCCTAATGAATAAATCATGAACTTAGGGTAGGCCAACAACCACCAATGGGAGATGTATTTTAATGGTGGAGCTTCTTTTCACAATGGGGAAGCACCACGATCTATTCTCCCAGGAAAGACAAGGGTAGGAATAGAGCTCCTAACTAAAGACTGCGATGTGATGAGATTCTCATACTATCTTTCCAACCCTTGCACCAGCAATGTGAAACTGAGTATGAGGGTTTGATTGCTGGTCTGGAGTTAGCCATCATTATCAGTGTCAAGAGCATCAACATCTTTGGCGATACCAAACTGGTCATCAACCAGATTGCCGAGTTTTACAAGGTTCTTAAACCCAAACTTCATCATTACTATGAGTATTCCATAAAGCTATTGGTCCAAATTCCCAAAGTCTCCATCTACAAGGTTCCCTGAGCAAAGAACGTAGTAGTAGATGATTTAGCCAGACTTGCCAAGAATTGGCATGTTCAGAAGATGAGTCCATTTCAATAAGGGTCCAAAATAGATAAGTCCTATCCCTTATTAATGTTGAACTCATCAAGAGACTTTCTCTTGAAGGGGAGGTTGCCATTGCCAAAATGGACAATAAGCTGGATTGGAGGCAATTGTTCATAGATTACTTGAACATCGACAAACTACCTCAAGAAAAGTCTCAAGCCCATCAGGTGAAATAGAGAGCTCACTCCTACACTCTCGTTGATGGCACCCTGTACCACCGGTCCTTTGACCAAATGTGGTTATGTTGTTTAGACAAACATGAAGCAGATGGCATTGTAATCGGTGTACATTCAGGTCTATGCGGAGCACATCAATCTGGTCTGAAGATGAAGATGAAGATCAAGCAACTAGGATACTACTGACCTTCAATGATTATAGACTGCGTGGATGTAGCTAGGAGATGCCATCAGTGTTAGGTACAAAGTGTGATCCTCCACCAACCACCCAACATTCTACATCCTACATTGGCCTCGAGGCCATTTGAATGTTGGGGTACCAACATTGTGGGTCCGATCGATCCTCCTTCTTCCAAGGGTCATCAATTCATCATAGCTACCACCTACTACTTTTCTAAGTGGGCGGATTCCATCCCACTCAGAGAGGTCATAGCTCAACATGTGCTTCAGTTTTTCAGGAACCATATCATATATAAGTTCGGGGTGCCTCGATGAATCATATCTGATAATGGTATTACTTTCAAAAGCATGAAGATCAACAGCTTCACCAGAAGACAGGATATAGATTAGAGATACTCCACCATCTACTACCCAGAGTAAATGGCTTAGCAGAAGCATTCAACAAAACTCTCATCCAGATATTGAAGAAGACTCTTGATGACAACAAACGATAATGGAATGAGTAGTTTGTTGAAGCCATGTAGGCCAACTACACCACATATCGAACTCCAACTTAGTCTACCCCATTTTCTTTAGTTTATGGGTCTGAAGATATCATACCTTTTGAAGTTCAACTCCCATCACTAAGGATAGCATTGGGTAGCAAGATCACTTCAGAATAGAATGCAAACTTATGATTAGAAGAGCTTGAAGGTGTGGAGGAGAGTCACCTACGGCGCCAGAACCTCGAGTTGTACAAGGCCAAAATGATTGAAGCTCCCAACAACCTGGTCCACCCTAGGTATTTTCGAGTAGGAGAACTTGTGTTAGTCCTGAGGAGACCAATTATTGCCCATCGAAAGATGGGAGGCAATTTGAACACACTTGGGAAGGCCCTATGTCATAGAGAAGGCCTACCAAGGAGGATCTTATCAACTTATTGATTGTAAAGGGGAACACTCGATGCTTCCAATTAATGGGCTCTACCTAAAAAAATATTACCAATGAAATAAATTATGTTTGAAAATAATTATTAATAAAAAGAATAAAAAATTTGATTTAATTCATCAAATCTTCTTCTTTCAAAGCATTATTTTTTTATCTTGAAATCCACCATGACATGTCTAGGGTAGGTGTAAGAGTCCCCCAGTGGCATCCTATCTCTCTTTCACAACACAAACATAATCTCTTGATGCTATTAGAATAGGTATATGAGTCCTTGTGCTTTCTTCCAAACTTTACCATTGCAAACCAATGAGCGTCTTGTTAGTATGGTAGTTTTCAATTCCCAGCTAGTAAGCTACCTCGTGTTGATTTTGTTTAGGAAGATGTGAGACCCTAAACATTTTTTTTGAACTAATCATCATGGTTTAACTAGGTCAAGTATATTTTAGGTTTAGGATAAGTCCCCCAGAGTCTCCTTTCCTCTTCAGTACATGTGAGCTGATATAAGTCCCTAGTGTCATTCACTCAGTAGTCGCCCTAGGTCGGTACAACATGTCGAGTCAAAGATAGACTATCCCATCAATCAGTTTTGCTATATGAGGATGTGAGTCCCTAAGCTTTCTTCCTAAGTTGATTGTTGCAAATTGATGGGCACCTTAGGTTGGTTGATGTTCACTATGCTGACAGCGACTCACCCAATGGATACACCACTCTTGGAAAATGTGAGTCCCAATGCTTTCTCCTTGAGTTGGCCACCGAATACCTATTAGATATACGACTAGCCATGTCATCTTCTCTAGGGTTTTGGACTAAGCCCTTAGCGACCCCTCTCCCTATGAGCACTCTATTGGATCATTCCTTTATGACCCCATTTAGACACTACTCATGTTACTTTTAGATTGGGCACTTCCCCTTTCCTAGTAGCCACCCTTGTGGTTGGAGAATTTATTCAGTGGATGCATAGATTCTCCCTTGGTTTAGTAAATCTGAGATAGGTCTAGGCTGATATAAGCTCCTTCTCAATTTGATCCCTCGTAAACTAATAGGGTCCGTGATAAACAAGCTAAATAAAATAAACAAAATATTCACTTATGGATTAGGATTTCAAGCCCCCAAAGGGCACCTTCTCCCAAGCAAGCATCCTATCTTTAGGGCAGTGTTAGCAGAACTCCTTATAGGAATTTCCTGATTACCCGAGTTGAGATAAGTCCTCAAGTCAACACTCACTCCGTAGATTCCCTTAGATTGGGTTCAATATGTTTTGTTACAAGAAGGTTACCCCAGCAATCATTCTTCTTTGGGAGATATAAGACTATGATGTATTTTTCTAGCATGATTATTGCAAATCGATGGGCAGCTCGAGGTCAGGTTTGATTTGTTGATCAAACCAACCAATCACCCCAGTGGTCTTTTCTAGTGGAAGATGTTAGTCCCCGAGCTTTCTTCCCTTGAATTGATCATTATAAACTAAAAAGACACTCCTTTGGTCAGATAGTTCTCCCATCAGCCTGGAAATTACTCCCTTTGGTTCAAGAATCAGAGATAGGTCTATATAAGCTCCTTCTCGCATGATCCACCAATGAAATCCATCAAAATAAACAAATCTAAAAATAAAATTAATCATGACTATCCTTGAGCTGATCTAAGTCCCCCAATGACATTCACTCAATAGTCAGCCATAGGTTGGGTTCAATATGTTGCCTTGCCAATAGATTAACCCAGCAACCAGTCTCTACTTTGGAGGATGTAAGTGTACTACACTTTCTTTCTATTACAGTTGATGCATACCGAAAGACATCTCTTTGGTTGGCTAGTCCTACTATGTGTTTAGTAGACTACCCCTTTAAATTGATAAATTTGATTTAGGCCTAGACCTCCGTGGCTCCTACTCAGTGCAGTCCATCGTAAACCAACAAGGTCCATAACAAAATCCAAATCTAAAAATTGAAGCAAATTCAACCCTCTTCCCTAGTGAAAATTTCTCCTCAGTGAGACTCAAATCAAATCAAACCTCTCATTCCCTTGTGGATGACTTAAAGTTGCTTCCCTTGTGGAAGGTTCACACTCTATCTCTTAGTGGATTCTTCCATCTCTCATATGTCTTGGACATAAGTAGAACCACATTGCACTAAGCTTTGGATTCTTTCTACACCATGGGTTAGGGATAGATTGTTTTTGTTAGTGCTTGTGACCTCTTCATGTTGTTGATCGTTTAGGTCAACACCAACATGTGCCGTGTTCCTTGTCAGTCACACCACACCTATTGGGTGCCCTTTTTTGACCTCATTTTTAGAATGAGCTCTCAACCCCTCCATCTTAGACATAGGACTTCTCTTAGACTTTAAGAGTTCCTTAATCTTAAGACACTTCTATTGATTCGATGGACACTTAACCTAGACTTAGAGACTTAGAGACTTAGAAGAGTTAGCCATAGGAATACATCACGCCTTAGGGGTGTTAGGAAAATTTGCCTACCCTTAGCTTGAACCACTCCTCACCTTCCTTCCTTCATGTCAAACCTCAAATCAATATTATTTGATTTTCTCCAAACTCAAATAAATGCCACATGATTGAAATCCATGATTGAAACCCATGAATGAAATTCCTAAGTCCAAATCTTTCTTAAGTCCTTAATCTTCTTTTAATGACTTAGCCTAGATTATGATCAAATCACTTCAAATCTTTTAAATTTTCTCATAACTCATTTATATTCACATATATAAATGAAATATAAAAACAAATTAATCAAATGAAATCCAAAAATTAAATTCCAAATTTAAAATCCTTCTTAAGTCCTTAATTTCCCTCTTAAGGACTTAACCTAAATCATGTTTAAATCAATTCAAATTCATGGGATATTCGCATAACTCATTTATATTCTAATTTATATTCACATATATAAATGAAATCTAAATATAAATCAATCAAATCAAATCCAAAAATTAAATTCCAAATTTAAAATCTTTCTTAAGTCCTTAATTTCCTTCTTAAGGACTTAGCCTAAATCATGATCAAATCAATTCAAATTCATAAGATTCAAGCTCCAAACTCCAAAAGAATTTTTTAAGTCCTTTAAATTCCCTCTTGAAAGACTTAGCCTAGATCATGATAAAATCACTTAAAATCCTTGAAATTTTCTCATGACCCATTTATATTCTCATTTATATTCACATATATAAATGAAATATAAATTCAAACAATGAAAACCACTTCCAAAAATCAAACTCAAATCTACCCAAAATCCAACCTAAGCCTTTGAAGTCAAAATCTTGAACTTAGCCAAATCCACTTCAAATCAAGCCAAACTCTTGATTTTCCTTCATGATTCAATAAACCCTACAATCATGATTCCAAATACAAATACAAGCTTCAATCACGTAACCAAAATCCAATTCAAAAATCAGACCCCAAATCCAGTCATATTCATCCTTTGTATATGAAATTGTCAAATGAATCAAAACCCATTTGACTTCAAACCACTTGCAAATGGATTTATATTTCAATCATAAGTTCATATACAAGTTCAATCAAACTAAATCAAGCTTTGACCAAGCCATTTGACCCACTTAGGCTCACTTGACCCAAAGTGACCTAAAGTACCCTTATGAGCCAAATTCTAATCCTAACCAAATAGGATTGAATCAAACTCACCTATGCCTCTCATCATGATCAACAATCATCATGAGATGATCAATCAATCAAATTGGGTCAAACCAAGTCAAACCTAAGAGTTGACCAAGTCAACGCTTAGCCAAAATAAAACCTGACATAGCCAAAATCCACCATAGGCCACATTGATTGAAACCAATGATATAAGTTCATTCATGAACTATGTCTGAACTTGACCAAGTCAACATTTGAGCCTAACTTAGCCCAATTGGCCACTTGACCCAAGTTGACCCAACTTGACCTAAAAAGTCAAAATGTGTCAAAACTTGATAAAAGCAAAATTGATTGAAACTAGTGGGTCATGTTCATTCCAAATCACGTTGAACTTGACCAAAACATCAATTGGCCAAGTAGACCTAACCTATCCCAATTGACCTTGAACCCAACTTGACCTAAAGGGGTCATGTTGAGCCAAATTCAAACATAACCAAAATTGATTGTAAATGAAGAAAATCAATCCACTTCATATGACTAACTAAACCTAAACCTACCCATGACCTAGCTCAAATAGGTCAAATGGGTCAAATTGGTCAACTTGACCCATTTGACCTAAATGAAGTCATATGAACCTAATTCAAACCTAAACCAAATTGAATCAAACCAAAGCCACAAAATATTTCAAATGGTCACATGAACTTGACCCAACCCTTAGTTTGACCCAATTTGACCAATTAGTAAACTTGATCCAAGTTGACCCATTTTGACCTAAATGAGTCAACATGAGCCAATCCATATCAAATGAACTCCAAATCTGATGAAACTTGGACAAACCTATTTTCTCAACATACCCAACATATCCAAATTCAAAAATCAGCCAAATGACCATTCTACACCTAGGCCATAGAACAAATTTTGTTCAAATCTATTAGGAATGTGGTCAAGCCTTCTTCATATCTACTTGATACTTTCCTAATAGGTCAAGTAGACCCTATGGAGGGTGGTGGACCCAACCCAATGGGTTTGGGTCAACCCAAATTTAACCAAGGATAAAATCGAGCACATGGCTCAAATTAGCCATATGGAAAACTTCCCTCCACTCAATTTAAAGCACATGGGAGGTTACCACTCCACTCTTATCCCAAACTGACCATGGAAAACTTCTAACAGCCCAAACAAACCTTTCAATCTTGGCAATTGGATCAAAATAGGAAACAATGCTTCGGCCACTCGATTTCCATATGGGGAGATATAATCCCCCTAATTCCACTTGAATTAAACTTCCTCATTGTCAATTGAGTGTTAAAGAGTCATAGGAACCATCTTAGAGTGATCCTAAGCTCTCTAGAAAGGATTTGAATTTGGAATTTCTTGGTTTTCATCCTTTGAAAATAGGGGATGTCCATTGAATCCAAAACATCCTCTTCCCTCAAAATCCACCAAATTCACTTTGCATACTCCACCAGAGGATCAAGTTGAGCTTACACAACATCTTTCCCAAGCTCCAAAGGAAGGAGGAGATCCAATTCCATCAAAATTGCAAAGAAGGTAAGGAGGGGTTGGTCCATAGAGCAATCCACTCAACCTCAAGAGCTAATACTCTCACCATAGCTTCATCTCAACAAGATAAAGCTCCTCTAAGGGAATCGAGTGCCAGTGATCACCTCTGATGAGGTTAGGCATTTTTTGATCACAAAACTCTCTAGGTGTTGGTACTTTAAGAAAGAAAGTTTAATGGCATGAGATTTTGACCATTGGATAGGCTTGCCATTAGGGTTAGATGGTGTGTGTAAGATTTCATTCCAATCTGAGCTTGAATCTTCCCTTTGAAAGTGGACGGTCCCCATTATTCCTCATGGATGAATAGGGATGATCTCGACTGTCCATCCACACATTTTGGATGAACGTCCGAGATTAGACACACATTTTAAATCCTATTTCACCTATTAAAACCATGGTTAATTCATGGCCATTAGATCCTTGATCGAATGACGGATATAAAATCGTGTATCGCTATTGCCGTGCATGAAGTGATGAGACATTTAAGAGGCCACTCATTCGATGATGCATGGAAAGTGCATCTGACTCAGCCGCCATGTGTCACGCTGACTGGATTAAGGGTTAGTGTTTAAATAATTCTAATTAATCCTCTAAACATCAAAAATTCATATCTCTCTAAAGAAAAATCAAAAAAATATGATGTAAATTGCCACTGAAAGATAATTCAATCTAAAATATTCTAAAATTAGCTTTGATTGATTTTGAATATTATCTTTATCTAATTTTAGGTTTTATTAGAAATTTTAATTTGTTAATTACTCCCTAATTAATCCAATAATTAATCTCAAACTTCTTGGGTATATTTTGGGAGATGTCTTCTTCTTCTCCTAATTTTCTTTGGATTTATTGTTGGCTTAATTGGGAAAATTGATAATTCATTTCCTAATTACCCCCTTATGTAATTAAGGATATTTAAGGGTTTGATTAGTGTTCTATTCCCTTATTGAAGTTCATTAAGGTTTGATCCAGTGAATAGGAGGATTAGAGAATAATTTAGGGCATTTTCCCTAAGCTATTCCCTAAACCCCCTTTTCCTTCCTAATCTTCTCTTAATTAAGGGTTAATTCACTAAGTACCCTCTTAATTAATTTCTTAAAATTTTTAAAACTTTCTAGCACTTAATTAATCTGCTTTGGTTAGATGGTTAGGTGTTTAAGAGCTTAAGTTTAATTAAACAAATCAAAACTCAGCTTATATGTCTGAGGGGTGATTTGAAATTACTTAAGTTAAACTCCTTAGCTTAATTAACCATTAATCATGAGCCAAATTACATTAGGCCCTTTCTTCCAAGGTGCATTGCAAATTTAAATTTCTTTTAAGGTTTTATGCCATCTCCATGGCTCATAATTATTTGGTTAACTATGCTAAGGTGGTGTAGGTAAGGGTTACTTAAGATACTTAATTCATACCTTAACCTAATCAAAATATAAAATGAATATAGTCAGCTAAAAATTAAACAAAAATATCAAACACATGTGGGAATGGGTTAGGAATAGAAAACTTAATCCATATTTTTAAAATTCAATCAAATTCAAAATCAAACAAAAATCATATTAAATAAACTTTGATTTACTTTAAGCTTTCATATTTTATAAGATTATCTTTAGGATTTAATTAATGTGAATGTGTTTACATGATTTCATTACTTTAGTTCTTTCCCCCTACATGTTAAATATGTATGTCATGTGGTTTCATGCATCCATGCCTTTCAAAAATAAAATTTAAAATAAAACTATTTCCTTTTTGTCAAATTGCTTGTGTTGGCTAAAGTAAGAATATGAGTGGCTATTTTCACTATTAAATTCAAATTATTTTCAAAATATATGAATCAATTATCAAAATTGAAAGTGTGTTACATATATCTTAATTATAAGTTTGCATGTGAATAAAATATAAGGATGTGCTTAGTGTAGGTTTTCATTCTCTTCTCTTTTAGTATAGTTTTGAATAGGATTTGGCAAGGTGTGGGTTTCATTTGAAAAGATCCTAACACTTGCTTAATTCCATATCTTATTGATTAATATACAATCACTTAAGAAGTACACCTATGCTTACATATATAAATTGCATAAACAAAAATAAACCAACTAACACAAGCTCTTACATTCCTTCTTTTCTATTCATTTCTTTTGTACACATGTTTGTATTTAAGGAAAGTGGTATATTAGTCTGGAAAACCTCGAGGTTGCGAGGCTTTAAGTAGGCCTATTTAGGTCTTGTACCATACACTTTTGGTTAACAATGATGCTGTACTCACTTATGTCTTTCTTACTTTCATGTGTGCAAGTGAAAATTGGACAAGAAATCACTTTTCTACTTAATAAAAATAATGCATCATAAACTTTTAAATTTTCTTAAATAAATTTCTTAGCATGCATCATAAAGTGTGCGAAACATTCTAATTTATATGTATAGATATGATTAGGACATATTCATATGCATGTTACTCATGTTGGAAAGAAATAAAATGAAGTTATGTTTTATGAATTTAGTTCATTTTATTTAATCTTAAAATGCCTTTCTTTTGAATAGGTTTATTGAGTTCATCTAAACTTAGGATTAATTAAAACACCTAATTAAAACATTCACTAAACAAAACTAAAATATGAATCCACTTTAGAAATTACTCAGTTGGGGAAGGAAAGAGAAGTTCTCTTCTCTTCTCTTTATAACTTAATAATTAATTGTAGGATTCACTTGAACCTAATCAAAACATAAAATAAAATCAACCCAAAATAATTAAATCACTTAAATGAAACCCTCCTCTATGTTGAACATGGTTCACACTTAGAAAATTCTAACTTAGTGCTATAACTAAGCATACCACACAAACCTCCAAAGCACACACATTAGGCTAAGTCACCACATCTACCTGTAGGTTACGGAGATGCATGGTTTGATGCTTGCTTTTTTGTGATATATGTTTTTAGTTTGGATATTAGGATGTATGTGCATAGAATGATTGGTAGGGTGATCTTAGCCTTACCATTATTTTCTGCAGGGTATTGTGCTTAAAGGGCACTGTAATAAATAATAATATAAATGCTATTGTTGTGCAGGTGCTTATGCCCCTAAGAATAATCCAATAGGCTAAGTGAACTTAGTCCCCCATGTGTGGGGTGATAAGTCCAATATAAATGCTTGGGATTTGGTGGTTGTTTAGTTATCCTTTATTTTGCAGGTGTTAGTTTGGTTTACTTTTT
Source organism: Cymbidium sinense (assembly GCA_021442155.1). Lineage (NCBI taxonomy): Eukaryota > Viridiplantae > Streptophyta > Magnoliopsida > Asparagales > Orchidaceae > Cymbidium > Cymbidium sinense. The sequence continues at coordinate 188,760,840 of CM038214.1, forward strand.
CCTTTTCATGTAAATTTTGCAATTAGGATTTTGGAATGATTATTATGGGGATTAGGATGAACATTGGTCATAAAATCTCATCTTATGCGCCATGTGAATTCTTTGGAGCATCCACCTTCCAACCATCCAAAAGGAGGAGCCACAGAAAAATGAAGAAAAGAAGGATAAAGAAATGAAGTTTGAGACCCCCATAACAATCAATTTCTTACTTAATTATATTTAATTCATTTGTAATCCAGGTTGTATAAGAGTAGAGCTCGACTACCCAATTTATTTTTTTGGGTTTGTGTGGTGGTACCTGACCACAATGGCCTCTTATTCTTTTGTGATTAGCCTTATAAATTGATTGATGATTTGTTTAGCTTGTGCATTAAGTGACATCCTTTTCTTAGTTTCTTCCTTACTTTACACATGGCCAGGATGTGGATTAGGCTCTTAGAGAAAAATAAATCTTTTACCAAACATAATAATCCAAAACTAAAAATAAAGAACTCATAACCTCACCTAAATCTTAGGCAAAAATCAAGATAAAAAAACTAGCAACCCCTTAGTTGGATGTGTACTTCTTTTATAACATCATGCACAAATGCATATTATTTTCACTCTTGATTGGAGGGCTTCCACCTTTGCCAAAGAAACTTGTCTTGACCTTAGAGAGCCATGGTGGAAACACAACTCTTCCCTTCTCACTGATTTTGGCCAATAATCTTATTTCTCATGCAGTAGGCATATGAATCTTATTAGCCTAAGTCAAAATAATTGTCCAAAAATGAAAATAAAAATGAAATTTGAATTGCATTATATTTAGGTCATTTGAAGCATGTCCTTACATGATCTAGTCTCTTTACGGAGTTAGTTCAAGGACTTAGTTTCTTTCTAAATAAATAATAGCCTAGCTATGTTGCATAAAGCATATGACTTGAATACATGAATTTAAAACCATTGTAGGAGTTAGTTGGAAGCCACCACCAGAAAGTTGTAAGTCCAAGCAATCGGGTTGCTTGTCCTCTCTTGAGCAGGCAAACAAAATACCCATTTTTCTCCTTAGATTTAGGTTGTGCTTTCGGCCCTTGCCAAATCTCCCTTGATTTAAGTTCTGAGATTGTTTCTCCCTCTCATGGGTAATAAGCAAAAATCCTCACCTCTTAGGAATTTTCTTAATCTTTTTTTATGGAATCATAAGTCCTAAATTTCTAATGATAAATTCAATTCAAATAAATTAAATCAATTTCAAAAATATAAAGCCCAACCATAAGATAGTTTGAGATGCTCACTAGGTTTCCTAGCATCGTGGGCATCTCCAACTTATCTTTCTTTTAGCTTTGATAATAACTCTCTCTCTTTGATCAATCCCGTTTGATCTTCCAAAATAAACTAATCAATTTATAGTCCTACCCTATTGAAATCTTTGGAGACAACAATCATTTACCTTAATCAAGAGTATTTCTAAGGGATCTCATCCCTTAAGATGCAATTAACTATAGGGGCTTGCCCTATAGGGCACTTAATGAGTCTAGTTTAAAATAGACCTTACTTTACTTTTTCATGTAAATCAGGGGAAGAATCTCTGGTACATATGCAAACCCATTGTCTTTAGGAGTCCTTATTCAGGTGATTAGGTCCATTGTAGGGTGGTGACTTCTATCTTTTGCGATAGTACACCTCTCCTTAATGTCGTACCCAATCACCTTAATAAGAACATATGTGGATCTACGTGGTGTCCCAACAAGGAAAATTTATATTTTTATATATATTTTTTTTCATTTATCCTTCTTTTCCTGAAAGGGAGAGAGGATAGATGAAGGCAAGAAATGTATAAAAGAATAAATTTTTTACCAAGGATACTACTACCTTTGATGATCACAGACTGCATGGATATAGCTAGGAGATACCACTAATGTCAGGTGCACGGTGTGGTCCTACATTAAGAACCCAACATTCTACATCCTACATTAGCCTCATGGCCATTTGAGTGTTGGTATACCGACATAGTGGATCTGATTGATCCTCCTTTCTTCCAAAGGTCATCAGTTCATCCTAGCTACCACCAACTACTTTCCCAAGTGGGCGGAGGCAATCCCACATAGCGAGGTCACAACTCAGCATGTGCTTTAGCTTTTTAAGAACCATATTATATATAGGTTCAGAGTGCTTCAATGAGTTATATCCAATAATGGTGCTGCATTCAAGAGCACTAAAATTAATAGCTTTGGTCAAAGACACAACATAGATTGGAGATATTCTACCATTTACTACCCAAGGGAAAATGGCTTAGTAGAAGCCTTCAACAAAACTCTCATCCAAATATTAAAGAAGACACTCGATGACAACAAGTGATAGTGGCATGAGCAGTTAGTTAAAGGGCCTACTCACATACATAACTCCAACTCAATCTACCCCATTCTTCTTAGTGTATGGGTCTGAAGTCGTTCTACCATTAGAAGTCCAACTCCCATCACTAAGGATAACCATGGGTAGTAAAATCACAATGGAGCAAAATGCTAAGTTACGGTTGGAAGAGATTGAAGGTTTAGAGGAGAGACACCTTCGGGCATGCCATAACCTCGAGTTGTACAAAGCCAAAATGATTCAAGCTCACAAAAAGTTGGTCCGTCCTAGAGCTTTTCAAGTAGGAGAGCATGTTTTAGTTCTAAGAAGACCAATTATTGCCCATCGAAAGATGCGAGGTAAGTTTGAACCCACTTGGGATGACCCTTATGCCATAGAGAAGGCCTACCAAGGAGGATCTTATAAACTCATAAATTATAAAGGAGAGCACCCAATTCTTCTAAACAATGGGCTCTACTTAAAGAAATACTATCCATAAATCTTGTTTGAAAAGAATTATTAATAAAACTTTTTTTCAGCTCAATTCTTATGTCTTCTGTGTTATAAATATCTTTTGCTTGTGAATCTACCATGATGTGTTTAGGGTAGGTATAAGAGAACCCAAGAGGCATCCTATCCCTCCACAACATAAACACAAACTACAAATGATCCTCCAGTGCTATTAGGATAGGTGTAAGAGAACCCAAGAGGCATCCTATTTCAACTAGTACAACTAAGTTAGGTGTAAGAGAACCCAAGTGGCATCCTTTCTTGGTGGAGTCATAATTGCTCTTGCAGTGCTATTTCATCCATTATTCTATGTGTTAAGGGTAGGTGTAAGAGAACCCAAGCGGCATCATATTCTCTCTTTCACAACACAAACAAACATATATCTTTTATCTTGGGCTATTTTGATATGGGAGCAAGCCCCCCGTGGCACTCACTCATTAGGTCAGGCTAACGTGCTACCTTGCTAGTGTGTCACCCTAGTGGTCACTTATCTGGCGAATGTGAGTCCCCCTGCTTTCTTCTTAACTTGACCATTGAAAACCAATGAGTACCTTGTCAGTTTGGTAGGCCTTACTGTGCAGGCGGTAAGCTACCCTATGTTGACTTTGTTTAAGAGGATGTAAGCCTACACGCTTTCTTTTTTGATTAGCCAATATGCATTGACTAGGTCGACTAGGTCCAATATATTTGAGGTGTAGGATAAGTCCCCCAACGACTCCTTTCCTCTTGAATACATTAAGCTTGGGTCTAGTCCTTACACAGGACTCTTCATTTAGTAGTCTTCCTAGGTCAGATAACCCCTGTCGAATTGAAGATAGACTATCCCAGTGATCAATTTTGCTTTAGAGAGATATAAGCCTACACGCCTTCTTTCTAGAATGATTGTCACAAACTAACGCACCTTGGTTGGTATGATGTCGGTGACACCGGTGGATACACCTCTCTTGACAGATGTGAGTCCCCGTGCTTTCTCCTTGAGTTGGCCACTGAATACCTACATGCTTTCTTTTACAGGGTTTTGGATAAAGCCCCTAGAGGCACCTCCCCTGTGGGCACTCTATTTAGATCAGGTCCTTGGCAACCCCATTTAGACATTACTAGTTATTTTGGATTGGATAGTCCCCCTTTCCTAGTAACCACCCCTATGGTTGGAGAATTTATTCATGGATGCACACATTCTCCCTTGGTCTAGTAAGTCTAGGATATAAGATCCTTCTCAATGTGGTCCCTCACAAACCAACAGGTCCATGTAAATATCTAATAAACAAAATATATCTTTGCTTGTAGATTAGGAATTCAAGCCCCTTGGCCCTTTCCCAGAATCCTATATTTAGGCGTGCAAAAACTCCCTATAGGAATCGCCGACTTTTGAGTTGAGATAAGTCCTGGGTCCACACTCTCTCAAGCACCCTTAGGTTGGGTTTTGTTGTGCCACCAACAGTCACCCAGTCATCCTTACTTTGAAAGATATAAGTCTATTATGCATTCTTTCCAAAGACCATTAAACCAACGTTAGTTGGTGTCCAATTTATTGTGCAAGTGACAGATCACCCCAGTGGTTCATTGTTTAAGAAGATGTGAGTCCACGAGCTTTCTTCCTAACTCAGCCATTACAAACGAAAGGCATCTCTTAGTTTGGTTAGTTCTACCTAACGGTTGGTAGACTATCTCTTTGAATATGTAAATCTAAGAAAGGTCTAGGATGATATTAGCTCCTTCTTAGTAAATCCATCGCACACCAACAGGGTCCATCTAAAATTAAATTAATTACTATATTCTTGAGTCGATATGAGTCCATAGTGGCATTCACAAATAGTCACCCTAGGTCGATTGATTTGTGCCATCGACGATCACCCCAACGATCCTCGCTTTAGAAGATGTAAGTCTATGCTTTCTTTCTAGAACATCCAACCAAAAGGCAACCCTTAGCTGGATAATACCTTGTGGTTAGTAGACTACCCCTTTAGATATTTAAATCTGAGATAGGTCAAGGCCAACATAGCCCCTTCTCAATAGGTCCATCGCATGTCAATAGGGCTCTTAACATAATACACTAAATTAAATTAAATCAAATCAATATAAAATCAAATTAATCATTAAGATTACTCCTGACTTGAGGTAAGATCCCTAGCAGCACTCACTCAGAAGTCACTTTAGGTAGGTTCATTGTGTTGTCCATCCAAGATCACCCCTTTTCCCTCTTTTAGAAGATGTAAGTCTGCACGCTTTCTTTCTATAAGAAAGACAATCCCTTAGATAGGATAGTCCTACCTTATGGTAGGTAGACTACCCCTTTGGACTCATAAATCTAAGATAGGCTAAGACCCCCATGGCTCCTTTTTAATGTAGTCCATCGCACACTGACAGGGTCCATAACAAAATAAATTCAAAACTAATCTGCCCAGAGGAGTCAAATTAAACATATCGGATAAACCAAAATTCTACCCAGTGAGGTGCAAATCAAACTAGCCTCCATAGTGGAACTTAGATCTAAATCAAACAAATTCAATCGAGTGTACATCCCTAGAGGATATGCCCCCAATCTAGAACCCTTCTCCCTAGTGGAGCCATAAAAAATTAAACCAACCTCCTCAGTGGAGTCTAATCAAACAAATCAAAGAAATTTAATCAAATTCTTATCCCTAGTTGATTGCCCAAACCTGCTTCCCTAGTTGAAGGTTCATATACCCAATCCCTAGTAGATTCAAGCACATATCCCTAGTAGATATGCCTCCAAATCAATTAAAATAAAACAAATTAAAATTAATTCAATCTTGATCCCCATTAGATTATAGATTCTTATCCCAAGCAAATACACACCCAAACTAATCATATTCACAATTAAACTCAAATTCTTATCCCTTAGTGGATAACTTGAACCTGCTTCCCTAGTGGAAGGTTCATGTACTCAATCCCAGGAGAATTCCTTCTTGCTCTCTTATGCCCTTAGCATAAAGTGAGCTGCATCGCACTAAATCGTGATTATCTATCCTCCAGGTCTAGGTAAAGATCATTTCTATTAATGTTTGCAATCTGGATGTTGATCATTTGATCATGCTAATACGCGTGTGCCTTGTCGCCACACACCTATTGGGGTCCTTTGTTGACCTCACTTTTGGATTGAGCTCTTAACCTCCTTCTTAGACTCTTAGACACTAAAAACTCTTTAGTCATAAGACACTTCTAGGTGATTAGGTGAACACTTAACCTAAGCCTAGAGACTTAGAAAGGTTAACCATAAGATTAGGCTATGCCTTAAGGCTTAAGGAAATCACTTATCCTATAGCCTAAACCCACTACATATACACCTTCTCAAATAGAACCATTCAAATCTCAAACCAAACCTCAAATTCAAATTCAAATTCCAAATCTAATTCCAAATTTAACTCCAAATGATTGAAACCCAAAATCAAGTCAAATCAAAATCCTTCCTAAGCCCTATGATTTATCTTATAGATTTAGCCTTAGCCAAATCCAAATCAATCAATTGACTTTCTCAAAGATCAATTCAACCCTTTGATCATTTATCAAATTCAAACTCAAACTCAACTTCAAACCATGATCCAAACCTAAATCCAAACCCTTAAGCCAATTTAATGGACTTAGCCAAATCCTATCAACTCAAAACCAATGGATTTTCTCTTGAATCAATCATTCATTCAATTATCTACCCAAATATAAATGAAACCTATAATCATCAAATCAAATCCAACCCAAGTTAAACCCAACCCTTCTTGAAAATTTCAAATGAGCCAAAATCCTTATGCCAAATTGATTGCCCTTGAATTTATATTTTAATCTGGCTCATATATAAGTTCAACTAAACTAATCAAACCAAAACCAAACCAATTGACCCACTTAAGTCCACTTGACCCAAAGTGACCTAAAGGACCCATTTGAGCAACTTCCAATCCAACCCAAATTGGATTGAACTAAGCTCACCAAAATCTTCCACCATGATTGTTGATCACCCTGGATGATCAATTGCAATCAATTGGGTCAAACCAAGTCAACTTAATCATTTGACCAAGTCAACCCTTAGCCCAAATGAACCATAACTAGCCAAAACTCATCCTACATCAAATTGATTGAAACCAATGATTTGAATCAACCCAAAATTAATATTTAAATATGACTTGACCACCAATTGAGCCAAACCAAGCCCAATTGGCCATTCGATCCAAGTTGACCCAAATTGGCCAAAAGGACCAAATTAGGTTAAATCATCATCTAACCAAAATTGATTGCAACCAATGGCTCAAATTCATTCCAAATTTATTATTGAACTTGACCAAAGCCATAATTGAGCCTAATTTGACCAATTGGTCAACTTGACCCAACCTAGCCCAAATTGGCCTAAAGGGTCAATTTAGCCTAAATCCAAATTAAATCCAAATTGATTCGAACCAAAGACCACATTCAACTTCAATTAGCCAATTGAACATGAATCAACCCATAACCCAAGCCAATTTGGCCAATTTTGGTCAAATTGTTCAATTTGACCCATTTGATTCCAAATGCACCAAAATCAATTATAAGCCAAATTAAATCAAATTGATCATACCAAACTTTTAAATCATCATTTGAACCTAACTTTTCCTTTGACCAATTTGATTGGTCAACCTAACCCGACATGACCCAATATGACCCATATGACCCAAATTGAACCAAATCCCTTGAAACCAAGCTATGACCCATTGGGGTTGATCAAACCTGACCAAAACCATTTGGGATAAGCCCAAAATCAACCCATCCAAACTAAATCCCTCATGGATCCTCCTCCATATAGGATTCCACCCAACCTCACATGCCCTCCTCCCCAACATTTCACATTCAATGGAGCTGATCATATGACATAAAAAGAAGACTTTGGAGCAAAATCCAAAGTCCTCAATCAATCCATCATTCATCCCAACCACCCAAGCAAAATGACAACACTTTGAGCCAAAAATTCAAAAGAGGAGGATTTTACACTATTAAAGGGGGGGAAATGAGGCTTCATTTCTCTTCCCTACCACTATTCAGCCCCAAGAGCTCCCCAAAGTAACCAACCACCACTTCCCCACCTCTCTTGAGCCAAAAACATCAAAATAGATGAGGAAATGTCAAGCACTAGAAAATACATCATTCTGAAGTGAAGGCAAAGGCAACACTCATTCCAAAGCTTCCTCTTACACCTAGGAGCCTGCACTGATCTTCACCATCACCGAAAATTTTCCCCGATGAGGTAATTTAGCCAAACTTTAGATGGTCTTAGGAACTTCTATTTATGTTGATTGTTGCATGATTTTTAGGAATTTTTTTAGAGAAGCCTTATATTTTTTATTATATTTAGTCCTAATACAAATCGATAGATTTTTTGGTGAAAATTGCCATGAAAATGAGCTAAATTGGATGAAATTTAGTTCAAAATTGAAAATCCCATCAAATGAATAGTGTTCCATCATTTCGCATATTCGATCCTCCGTTTGAGATTGGACAACTTATCGTGATTGTTCATTTTGGATCCGCGGATCGCGATCGCGCTGATTCGATTAGTCGATTCACATATCACAATTCAAATAACATGGATTGATCCCACCATCCATGATGATGCTCCACACACCATGCATCATGATCTGTCATGCAATTTTCTCCATCCGCGTGCGGGCAATGCGGCACATGCCATAGAGGACAAGCCAATCGCGGTTCCACATGGCACCATTGCCATCGCGCCATGCGCTAACTTGGTTAAGTGGGAAAATGCCTATTTTTATTTTAAAATTATTTAACTATCTTGAAACTTTGAAAATTCATAAAAAATAAAATACTTAATAAAAAATTACAAATAAGGGCTCATTTGACCCATCTTTTCGAGAGGAATCCAACAAATCAAAAATCTCCAAATTCTAATGAATGGTTTGAGCTTAATTTAAGTTTTAGTGAAAATTAAACTTCATTAATTACTCTAAAAATTCAAGTTTGATTAAAGTAAAATTTTTAGAGATTGAAATAAGGCTTAAAATCTACCTACCATAAACATTTTAAGAAAAAAATGATGGATCAAAATATATTGAATTTAGAAGTTCAAATGATCTATTTTAATTAAACCAAATCAGTAAACCTTATAAAATTTGGAAAAATTAGTTAAAACTTTGGAAATTCATAACTAATCATAAAAAAATCCAAAAAATATAAAGGAGGACTCATTTTAAAGGTATTTCAGAGGGTCTTAATTTAAAAGTAATTCTAATTAATTTTGAATGATAATTAAGGCCTAATTTGGGTTTAACTGAAAACTTAAGTAGCTTAATTAATACCTAATTACCCAAGTAATTAATTCCAAACTTTCTGAAGTTGATTAATGGGATGACCTCTACCTCCTATGATTTTCTTGAGAATTATTCCTTGGTTAATTAGAGATATTGTTTGTCTTAGCCTTAATTACTCTCTTAAGTAATTATGTGATTAATTAATATTCTAAACAATAAGAAAAATCATTAATTAAGCTTGCTAATCATTGTGAGGCAATGGATGGACATGGGGAATGAGATTGGGGCCTCATTCCCATTCTTTTCCCTAAGTTCAATTCACTTGAGATGAGATTAATTAATAGTTTAATTCATTAATTGAATGGCTTGATTAATCAAGTTAAAGTCATAATCATTCCAGAACTTATTTAATTAAGTTTTTTGGATAGATTCTTAGGTGTTCAACAATCGAAGAGAATTCTAAGGAAATTATAACTAGCCTACATGTGTGGGAGGGTTATAAGAGTACTTAATTAAAACCTTAGTTTAATTAACTAATAATCATGAGACAAATTGCATTAGGCCCTTTTATTTTCATAAGATCATTGCTGATTTTATTTCCAAAGCATATGCATATCATATTGGCTCATTATTAATTAGTTAATTAACTTAAGATGATATAGGTAAGGGTTAATTAATTCATTTAATTCACACCTAACCTAATTAAACCATTAAAATCAACTTAATAACTCTTCATTAAACCAAATTAAGTCACACATGGGGAATGGGGTTAGGATTAGCAAATATCTTTCATATTCATTAAACCAAACCAAACTAAATGAAGCTAAAGTGAACTTAGTTAATTTAATATCTAAATCAATCTATTTGGAATAAGAGAGTTACTCAATCATTAAATATTTCAAATTAATAACTAAATCAAACACATTAATCAAATTAAATAAACATAATAAATGAATCAAATTTGATAAAACTCTAATCATAAATAATCAAACTTAAATAAAAATAAATAGTTAATTCACTTAATAACAATGATAATAATAATAATAATCCTTTAATCAAATCAAACTTAAGTAAAACACTTAACTGAATCAAATAACTCATATATGGGTAATCATTAATCTCAAATTAAACAAACCTTTAATTAATATAATGATTTAAAAATTTAGTTACCCCCAATCAAACTTATTTAATTAAAAATTTAATTAATGAAAACTTGATGAACTAATCCATCATCTTAATGAACCAAATTAACTTTATAGATCTCACTAAAATTAATTCAAATCAAACACATAATTAATCTACTAATTAATTTAATCACACCTTAAATAAGCTAATTAAGTTAATCAAATTAATTCTATTAAACTTAAGCTTAATCAAACATAAAAATATAATTAAATGCCAATCAAATTCTAATTTAAACTTAAATCATTACATCATTAATTAAGTCATTAACTTAAATAAATATGAAATAAAATTTAAAATTAAATAAATCTTTATTTAATTGAATAATTGATCACACCTCTTAAGTAAGTTAATTAAGTTAATCAAATTAATTATATTAAACTTAAGCTTAATCAAACATAAATTTGAACATAATAAAAATGTAGTTAAATGCCAATCAAATTCTAAATTAAACCTAAATCATTAAGTCATTAATTACATCATCAACCTAAAAAAATCTGAAAAAAAAATTTAAAAATTAAACAAATCCTTATTTAATATAATACTTAACCTAAACATACTTCTTAATTAAATTAATAATCACATTGAACCTAAGCAAACCCATAGATCAATAAAGCTAATCAAATTAAATCAAATAAAGAAAGACTCTAATCAATTTAATATGTAATCAAATCAAATCTCATTCAACCTACTTAAATGAGATAAATTAATTAACAATCCAATCTATGAAATCAAAATACAAACCAAACTTTCATAAACATGGTAAATGGATGAGATTAAAAATAAAATTCTAATTTTAAAGAATCAAACTCAATTGAAATCAAAATAAAATCTCAATTAATCTAATCCAATCAAACTACAAGTGAACCATAATCATATCAAATAAACATAAAGTTAAATCACTATAATTTAGATATTAATAAAAGGAAATTAAATTATCAAGATTTATTGAGAACATCTAATTAATTAATCAATAAAGACATGGATTTAAACAAACTTAAACTTCATTAGATATTAAGGATATTGAAACATCAAAATTTAATTAAATAAACACATTTAATCTAAAATTAATCAATAAAAAAAACATGGATCTAAATAAAGTTAAACTTAATTAGATATTAAGGATATTGAATTATCAAAATTTAATTAAATCAACACATTTAATATAAAATTAATCAGTCAAAAATACATGGATTTAAATAAACTTAAACTTCATTAAGTATTAAGGATATTGAATTATCAAGATTTAATTAAATCAACACATTTAATCTAAAATTAATCAATAAAAAAACACATTGATTTAAAAAAAAACATAAACCTCATTAGATATTAAGGATATTGAATTATCAAGATTTAATTAAATTAACACATTTAATCTAAAATTAATCAATAAAAAATACATGTAGATTAAATAAACTCAAATTCTAAAATCTAAATCAAATCAAATAAATCAAATTAAATTAATTACATAAATTCAAATGGGCTAATCAAGATACTTAAGGACCTTAGTTAGACTTTTAGGAGTTAGGATGTAATAAGGTGAGTTCGCTACAAATGGAATTCATTCTACTCTTCATTCTTGAAAACCTAAACATCATTTTAGCCAAATAAAAGTGAAATAAAAATGATAAAAAATAAATCATTAAAACATTTAAATTAAAAATCACCCAAAGGCAAAATTTAAACAAATTCAAACTCAAAATGAAATCTTGAACTAAAATTCTAATAAAGTCTTGCCACACAAGCCTTAAGCACACATTAGAATATTAAGTCACCACTTCAAGTGCTAAGTTAGGTGTTGTATGTATGATGTTGTGTTTTATTTTGTGATGTAATATTTTAGAATAGATGTATATGCCTTAGACTGATGGTAGGCTATGATTAGATTTAATCATTTTTTTTTGGGGGTAATTGAGCATATAATAAAATATAAATGCATTTATTGTGCGGGTTGCTTAGCCCCTAAGCATAATTCATGTTAGGACAAGTGGGCTTGGTTACCCATATGTGGGGTGCTAAGTCCAAATTATTCATATAAATGCTTATGTTATATGGTGTGTTTAGCTAACATTTATTTTGCTGGTGTAGCTAGATTTACTTTTCCTATTTTTAATATAATTTTGTATTAGGAATTAGGATTAGTGTTATGGGGGATTAGGATGAGTAGTGGCTAGAAGCCTCAGTCCCTAGGGTGCCTTGTGATGTCTTTGGAGCAAATCAAATTAAAAAGAAGAGAAGGAAGAAATGAAGAAAAGAAGACCCCCATAGCATGTATTATTTTTGTAATCTAGGTTGTATAAGGTAGAGTTCCCATCATCTTTTTTTTTTTTGGTGTGAAACAAAAACACTAGCCTTTTATTCTTTTATGGTAGTCTATAAAATTGTTTGATGTTGTGTTTAGATTGTGCATAATTACATGCTTTTCCTAGTTTCTTCATGTTTGATGTTTGAATGTGGCTGGATGCGTAGGATCTTAAGATAAAATAAAATTTTCTACCCTAATTAATAACTTGTATTTAAAATTTAAAATAATTCATAATCTCACATAAAAGCTTAGGAATTAAATCAAGATAACAAATTATTTAGCAACCCTTAGCTAGATGATTGTATGTATAACATCATGCTTGTCATATTCTTCCACTCTTGTTAAGAGGGGGCTTCCATCTGTGCTAGAGAATAAAGGCTTAACCTGTGAGAGCCTTTGATGGAAGAACACCCCTTTCTCTCTTGATTTCCCCCATAATCAAGTTCTCATGCATTTAGGCATATAAAATCCCATAGCCTATGTCAAAACAAAGAGTCCAAAAGAATCAAATAAATTTTATAAAATTTGCATTAGATTATGTCATGAATTCATACCACTCATGCTCTAGTCTCTTAGGGAGTGAGTTTAAGGACTTAGTCTCCATTCTAAATAAAAATAGCCTAGCCATCTTGCAAAAGCATAAGACTTTCACATGGATTTAAAGCATAGGAGGTGTTAGTTGGTACCCAGTGCTTGTAAGTCCAATGATAGTCTATACTCATGTGGAGATAGACCATCATGTCCACCTTTCACTTAGATTTAGGACATGCTTGTGTTTTATACCAAAGCTCTCTAGCTTAGGATCTGAGATAGCTATTTCCTTTAGGATACAAGCATAAATCATCACCTCTTAGGCATTTCCACAATCTTATGTTGTGGGATTCTAAGTCCTAGTATTCTAATAAAATGTAAACTCAAATAATTAACTCTCTTCAATTTCAAAAATATAAAGCCCAACCATAGGATAGATTGGAATGCTCACTAGGCTTCCTAGTATCATGAGCATTTCCTACTTTCTCTCTTTGGATTCCAAAAATAAGTCTTCTCCTTTTGATCTATCCAATTTGATTTTTCAACATAGCCAATCCTTTGATAGTCTTGCCTTGAAATCTTTAGAGACTATAATTCTTACTTTAATTGAGAATATTCTTAAGGGATTCACTTCTTTAAGATGTAATTAAATATGAGGGCTTGCCTCCATAGGGAACGTAATGAACCCGGCTTAAAATAAACCCTACTTTACTTTTCCATGTAAAGTAGGGAAAAAATCTCTGGTACATTCGAAGACCCATCATGCCTTAAGAGTCCTTATTAGGTGATTAGGTCCATTATAGGGTAGTGATTTCTATCTCTCGAGATAGTACATCATTCCTTAATGTCGTAACTGATCACTTCAATAAGTACCCCCTAAGATCTGTGTGGTGTCCCACATCCCAAAAATTAACACCACAATATGTTAGGCATTTTACTAAACATCTGCTCAGTAACTCAAGAAAGATATTCCACAACAATAATGAAAAGGGTAGGAGAGAAAGGGTCCCCTTGCTTTAACCCATGAGACGAAGAGAAGAAACCATGCACTTCACTATTGAGAAGCAAAGAAAACCAAGAATTCTCAATCCCATTCTTAATTAAAGTAATAAATTGATTAGAGAATCCAAATAAAGCTAAGATTTTATATAGGAAAACCCAACCAATATTATCATAAGCTTTCAAAATGTCAACCTTAAAATGTAGGTTTCCACCATGAACTTTAGCATTTAAATCATGGATCATCTCTTGGGCTAAAAGACCATTATCTGAAATGGATCACCCATTAACAAATCTGGTTTGATTGGGGGAGATAATTTTAGGAAGCAAGATACTCAACCTTTTAGCCAAAATTATAGAAATAAGTTTATTAAAAAAGAGCAAAGGCTAATCACCTAAAATCACTCCAAACTTTAGATTGTCTTTTTTGGAATTAAAACAATTGAGGCGTAAGCAAAATATTTGGGGAGAGTACTACCCTTAAAGAAATCAAGAACTGCTTTAACCAAGTCCTCTTTAATGATATTCCAACATTTTTTGGAAAAAGAGGGTAGAATGACCATCAAGGCTAGCCATAGAGTCTGTATTCATACTATGCAAAGTGTCAGAAATTTAAGATTCATAAGGTAAGAAAGAAAGCATCTTGTTATAATCATCGAAAAAAGATTAAGATTAACTTCAGGCCAAGAAAAATCATCATAAGCAACATTATTATTAAGAAGCTCTTTATAAAAAGAAACAATAAAATTAGAAAGCTCCTTTTTATTCGAACACCAAACACCATCATTACTTTTAATTTTATGAATGTGATTTAAAGCCTTTTTTTAACCATGGCATGAAAATATTTAGTATTACGATCACCATAAGAGATCCATTTCATAGAAGCTTTTTGCCACCAATAGGTCTCCTCCATGTCTTGATAACATGTTAACCTATTTTTAGCTTGAGCCAATAAATGAATTTTAGAAGGGTCATTAACAACAACATCTTCCAAAACTATAACCTCATTCTCCATTTCTTTGATATTGACAAAAAGTTTCTTGAAACAATGTTTATTCCACCAATTAATGCATTATTTAAGTCTTTTAATTTGAACCACAATCTCCTCATCCCAAAAAATAGAATCATTAGATGGAGAGGTTCACCCCAGTTACGAGCAACAACATCCAAAAATCTATCTTTCATGAGCCACATATTTTGAAAGAAAAAAGGGATAGGGGAGGAGGATTTAGTAGCATTAAAATTCAGTGATAAGTAAGGGAGAATGGTCCAAAGGGTTCTCTAAGTGCTCCAGAAGTACTAGGAGAAGGTTAATCCATAAATGGTTAAAAGAACTCGATGTAACCTTTACCGAGTCTATAATTATTCCAAGTAAATTGAGACCCAAGAAAATATCAAGAAGATGACAATCAAGGATCATGTTATTAAAATCTTCCATAGAAAATAAGTTCAACATTACCACCAACCCGTTAGAGGAAGAAGAGATAGTGTAAAAGTCCCCACCCACAAACCAAGGTGCATCAATGTAAGAAGAGAAACAAATAAGATCTTCCCAAAGAAGTTGTCACTATTTCAATTACAAGAAGCATAAACAAATGAACCAAGACAACACCAATTATTGTAAGTAATATTAACATTCAACCAGGATAAATCATCCAAAACTGAAGAACATAGGGATTTCCAAAAAAAGTCCAAACTTTATTGCTCGAGTTAGCAAAAAAATTACCAAAACTAATCATTCTAGCAATCGAAGAAATGTTAGAAGGAAGACTAAAGGGTTCCAAGATAGCCAAAAAGGAAATATTATGAAAAAAAACTAAATTTTTAATTCAATTTCTAACAGAGAGGGTACCAATCCCTCTCACATTCAAAATTAAGAAATAAACCATTTATTTATAGGCGGAAGAGCCAGATCTAGCAACTCTGGCAAAGTTAGGAAATTTAGTTTTAGGAAATTTAGTTTTCTTTCTTAAAATAGTTTGAAATTTATTAGTCATATCCACAACGTCACCATCCGATAGAGATTGTTCAGGGATATGCTTGGAATAAGGTTGCACATTTACATCATCATTGCATGCCACTTCACCTTCTTCCAAATCATTATTATGTTGCAAAATTGATTAGAAATCAGTTCAACATTAGATGAAGAAGTGGAGAAGGATTAGAACTGCTTAAATCACAAGTGCCCAAATCAGATTAGAAACTTTATTATTAGTTTGATCACCATTCAAGCCCTCATGAAGGATCACATTTTCATCAATTAAAGGTGACAAAGAAGTAGAATGGAATCATTTGAGATAGAATCATCATCCATAAGTTTCAAAACATATTATTGTCCATATTATTACCAATATGTGATTCAAATGGATAGCCCATTACAAGGTAATGCATCCTTATTAACATGAGTGACATCCAATGGTCGATCGCTTAAGAGAAAAGATTGTCAAAAGAGAAGGGAGGATCAAGGCAATAAACCTCGCAAAGAGTTATCCATTGGAATTTTTCTATGGTTTAACCAAGGGCACCTTAAGATTGGGATCGTTATTATGCATGGTTTGGGTTTCTTAAGGTGAGGATGAACCACAAAGCAATCCAAAACTCCATGACCATGAATTTTTCAATGGGAACAAAAATAGTAAAATTCCCAAAATCCACTTTTCACAAATATCCATATTTCTCAAATCCTAGCCAATTTTCCTTTGGAAATTTTTTTTGTTATATCCAACTCGACTAGAATCAGCAATGATGGCTCGCTATTAGAAGCCACCGATCAACTTGAAGAGGATGATCAATAATGCACCCATAGCAAAAGAAACTCATGATTAATGAAATGGACACACAATTGGGAAGAGAGATCCAAACTAGAACAATAGGAGATTCCTCCTTAATATCAAAATGAAGGCATCCATTTCAACAATCACATCCGACAATTGAAAACAAAATATGAGCATCAAAAAAAAGAATAATCTAAGTCATTTGAAAGTGAATGATGATGAGAATCGATCAATCCGAGAAAAAATACCAGAGTTTCAATGGAAAAATGATTGAATATTCTCCAAAGTAGGATGACACAAAGCAAATTTACCCTCCAATGTGAATTCAAAGGGTTTCACAAGCCTTTACCTAACCAAATCAAAACACATTATACACCTAAAGGAGGTAGATAAGTTCGAGAGACTCACCATAATTGGCCTTACCAAAGAAGAACATCCTTGAAGGATTTGAAGCCGATTGATTTAATCTAGAGAGCCCCAAGGAGTCAAAAAACTTTAATGGGGTGAGCCAAAAATCTCGATTTCCACGGGAAGCGTGAACGCCCATGATCAATAGTGGCACATGATAGGAGAAGCAAGAGGCATAAATGGAGTACCAAAATAATGTCCATAAGAAAAGCCACAAAGGAGACTGCCTCATAGGGAAAATAAAATTTTCTAGAGCACCCAAAAAATGGAGGAGAGAGAAGATGCTGAAGAGTTTTAGGTTTAGGTTTTTTTAAAAATTAAGTAAACTAGTTTTTTTATTTAGATTTAGTTTAATTTTTTTTTATATTTATTTTTAGTTTTATTTAGGTTTATTTTTATTTTATTTAGTTTAGTTTTTATTTTAGTTTATGTTTTATTTTTTATTTTAATTTGGTTTATTATTTTATTTTTAGGTTTTATTTAGTTTAGATTTATTTTAGCTTTTTTAGATTTTTTTGTGGTTTAGGGTTTAGGGTTTGGGGTTTAGGTTTTAGGGTTATTTTTGGGTTTAGGATTTTGGTTTTAGGGTTTGGGTTTTAGGTTTCAATGTTTAGGGTTCACCTCTTAAGATAGACTTCGAGTCAACTGACTATGAGGGTCCCATAAGAGAAGTTGTAGGTATGCCCAATGAGAAGGTAGAACTTTCTAAGCTCATCATTCCAAGAAGTCACCAAGTCAACCTAGTAGGGGCAAAGTTCTACCTCCTAGGATAGCCCCTCCATAGGATTCTCTACCCATGGATATATGGATGATGAGCCAAAGTTGATTACAATGTCCTAGCACCTTAGAAAGTTTCAAGCTAAGTTAAGCATATATGCCATTATCTTATCCAAAGAGATGAGGGAATCTCTAATCAAGGCCTTACTTGATCTAGAGATATGCTTAGCTTGACCACTATTAAAGAGGAGGCATGTCACATGAAGGACATCTTAGGTGTTACATTCAAATGATGACTGGGGACACAATCGACTCTTTATATTATATGTTTTTCATTGAAATTTAATTAGATTACAAAGGCTTATAAACCACCAACACAAGGTTGTGGGAATGCCTAAGAGGTGAGGATTTATGCTCGTAGCTTAAGGGAAATAGTTTCCTCATATCATAAATCTAGGGAACTTTAGTATGAGCTAAAGCATGACCTAAATCTAAGCAACAGGTAGACATAAGGGTTTA
This sequence comes from Cymbidium sinense, assembly GCA_021442155.1. Taxonomy (NCBI): domain Eukaryota; kingdom Viridiplantae; phylum Streptophyta; class Magnoliopsida; order Asparagales; family Orchidaceae; genus Cymbidium; species Cymbidium sinense. The sequence continues at coordinate 188,779,364 of CM038214.1, forward strand.
ACTCCACAAGAAAGAATAAATTGTCTGACTTATGGTCTTATAACTACCTGGAGTGGCAACCAGCTAACTCCTTCTATAATTTTAAAACCATGTAGTTCTCTTATGAATTATAAGATTGCTGGGTAGTTATTTAATTAGAAAGAGACCAAAGTCCTAAACACACTCTAAGAGACTAGAGCATGAGTGGTATGAGAATATGACTTAATCTATTGATGCAAACTCTTTTAAATTTTATTTAATTTTAGACACATCATTTTGATAGAGGCTTTAGGATTTCTTATGCCTAAATGCATGATGAAATAGGTTATGGGTCACGCTAAAAGGTGTTCTCCACCACAAGGGATGCCCTCGCAGGTCAAGCATTCATTTGTGCAAGGATGGAGATCATTCATGTTTAAGGGAGAAAGACTATGCATGCATGATGTGAAACATACAACCATACTAAGGGGTTGCTAAATCTTTTAATTATCTTATTTATGTCTTAGGATTTATGATGAGGTTATGAGTTGTTTAAAATTTATTATGAGTGATTAGTTTCACAAAAGTTATTTTATCCTAAGAGCCTAATTGTATCCAAGCAACACATTAAAGCATCAATCATTTAAGAAACTACAAAAACATGCTATCCTAATGCATAATGTAAACATAACAAAAAAATTATATAAACAATCATAAAAGAAAGAAGGTCGTGCTCGATACCACCATATAACCCAAGAGAGAAAAGATGGGCGAAATATACCTTTATACAACCTAGAATATGAAAGAATAATTATAATTATATTAAATGCTATGGGTGTCTTCTTTCATATCTCCATTGATTTGGTTCCTTTGATTTGGATGGTGCTTTTTAAGGCATCTGTGGCACCCCAAGACAAAGCCTTCTCACCACTTCATACTAATCTCCCATAGCACTAATCCTAATTCCTATTGCAAAAAAAATACATTTATGTGGGAAAAGTAAATCTAACTACACCAAAATAGAGATTAGCTAAATATACATATAATCCCAAGTTGTATTTATAATTTGGACTTAGCACCCTACACATGGGTAACTAAGCCCACCTGTCATAACTTGGATTATGCTTAGGGATTTATGCAACCTACAAAAAGAGCATTCATATTTATTTTTAAGCATCACTTAAGCATAATCCCCTACAAAAAATATGATTAGGCTAATATTAACCTATCATCCAGTCTACATAAATGTATTCCCGGGATGTCCAGACTATATACTTGCTTTTCTTGGACACACATGGATGTATACATAAATGAGGGAAAGAAAATCATGCAAAGATTGTATATTTTATTTGATTAAATCATTTATATATATGAATTAAAGCTCTATCCAAATTCAAATACTGAAATACATAAGAATGAAATCAAATGGGTACGTGTCATTGTTAAACCAAGGAAGTGAGGTAACCAAATGACCTCCTTGGGGCTAGCTTATATAAATCAACACATAAATAGAGGAATGAGAACTCAACATTCATACACTTAAGCTATAAGTACATGCATTTCTTATGTATTTATAACTAGCATCATAACACATATTATTATTCATTTGTAAGCTTTTGAAAAATACATTTGAATTTAATAGTGATAATTTCCATGCTATATTAAATTAAATCAACACATGCAAGCTTAGATAATCAAAATTCATTTTATTTTACTTGATTTTGATAAGATGGATGCATGAATTCAAATGACATACCAAATTTAACATGATTGGAAAGAGTACAATCAAATATATGCATGTGATTCATTCAACCAAACTAGTTCTTAAGGACAATCAAATCAAATAAGATTATTTAAAGCAAACCAAAGCTTCTTTATTATTTAAGTTTTGGGTTTGATTTGATTTAAAGAGCAGAAGAGAAATCATCACTTATTGTTTTAAGCCCATTCCCACATTAGTGATTAGATTTAATTTAATGAAATGTAATTAAGTTGATTTAATGGGTTAATTAAGTTGAACCCTTAACTAGATGAATTAATTACCCTAGCCTATGTCACCTTAAAGTAATTAACTAAATAATTATGAGCCAACATGATATGCATGGAAAATAAACTTGTAATGATCTTAGGAAATAAAAGGGGTCAAATGCAATTGACTCATGATTAATAGTTAATTAGAATAAGGGACTTAAATAATTACTCTTATGGTTTTCCCACACATGTGGACTAGCCATAATTTCAGTAAACTCCTTTTGATTATTAAATACCTAAAGATCTACCCCATGATTTATTAATTAAGGTATGATGTGATTATGATTTCAATTTGATTAAGTGATTTAATTAATTAGTTAAATCTTAATTAAATTCATTTTAGAAAGTGTGAAACAAACTTAGGGAAAGGGGTCCCAACCCTATACCTTAGTTCACTTATTGTTGAACAATAATTAATAAACTTAATTAACTAATTTATTATTGTTCATGGGATTAATTAATCATTAATTAACTTAAAAGAGTAGTTAAGATTTAATTAGTCAATTTTCCTAATTAAGTCAGAAATAAATCCCAAGAAAATCATGGGAGGTAGAGGTCATCCGATTAAATTAACCCACAAAATTTGGGATTAATTGTTCAAGTGATTAAGGAGTAATTAAGCTAATAAATTTGGTAATTAAATTTTAATTACTGATCAAAATTAGTTAAGATCATTTTTAATTAATTTTCCTTTGAAATACCATTAAAATGAGTATTTATTTCCATTTTTTTATTTCTCTATGATTTTTATAAGTTTCATCTATTAAAAATAATTAATGAAGCCAAATTAAAGCCTAATCCTATTGGCACCACATGGTGCACTGATGTGGCGTGCTTTCCACATGGAGTTATGAGATTGGCTACTTATAACTGACCTGACTCAATGGCTACATGGTAGTGGCAGACACACTTTCTCATCCACTGTTCGATCTAAGATCAGGTGGCAATGATTAATCCCATAGCTTAATAGGATTAAATTAGATTTATCTAGTGGATCTAATCATGATCGTCCATTTTGATCATGTGAAATGGATAGTGCGTGATCTAACATCATGCAAGTGAGGGAGAATGAAGTACATCCTCCATTGCTAACTTGATTCGAGCTTATCTAAACTCTGATCAACCACAAAAGGATCCCACACCTTCACGACATCGATCAGAGGAGATCCAATGGTTATGACCACATGAGATGCAAGTTTACTTCAAAAATTTCCATCCCTTTTTTGCTTAAGGATCAGTTTTGGATGCATACCTCATCGGAGCTCAAGACTAGTGGGTTGAATAATTGGGGAAGCTTTATCTAGTGGAGATGAAGCCTTATTAAAAAGCAATTGGATCAATTCCTCGATGTTTGCTTGAAAGGCCATGAAATGACAATTTGGAGATCACCTTGGATAGAAGTCCCACGTTCGGTGCTCGAGAAGCTTGGCAGATGATTCATTCTTGCTCGATGAGGCCTATGTAAGGTTCGTTCAATGTTAATTTGAGCTATATGGAGAAATGGGGAAGTTTGGTCGAAAATGGGAGTGTCTTATTTCAGGATGGACGGGAATGGTATGTTTTGAATGAGGAACAAGCTTGGGAGCTTAGGGAATGGGTCTAGCAAACTTGGGTAGGTAGGCTCATGGAATGATTATTATATGTGTTTGAATGGAAATGATGAGGTGTATACCCCCTTCATTTTGATCGAACGGTGGGATTGAGTTTGGCTTCTAGTGGTTGTCCACCATCTCGGGAGTCGTGTGGAGGAGGTGAGTTGGCTCAATTTGGTTGGTTAAAGGTGTGAGGTGGCTGCTAATGAAAATCATGGTTTCATACCCAAGCACCCCTCAGTGTTCTAGGAGCTGTGGACGGGAGAGTACCAAGTGGCCAAGGAATGGAAATGATCACTTACATGGGTGATTTGTCTCATGCGATGCCCTTGACCTAAGAGTATAATGATCATTTGGCATTGGATTTAATTTGGGAAAATTTGAAATGTGCCAAAAGTGGGTAAGCCCAAATTTCAAGTCAATTGGAGTTGATTTGGTTAGGTTTGGCTAAATTTGACTCATTTAGGTCAAATTATGTTAGGTTGGGTCAAGTAGACCAATTGGTCAAATTGGGTCAAACCAAAGGTTTGGTCAAGTTCATATGATCATTTTGGGATGTTTAGTTCAATTGGTATGGTTTAGTTTGGCTTATATTTGATTTTGGCTCATTTGAAATTATTTGGGTCAAATGGGTTAAGTTGACCAATTTGACCAAATTGGCCAAATTATCCTGGGTTGGGAGTTGATTTGGTTTAGATTCTTATCCCGAGATCTTCTTTCATAAATCATATAATCAAATCAAATTCAAATCTTATCCCCAGAGCCCTTCACCTCGACATACCTCACATGTCATCTTAATGCATGTCTGATCCTCTAACGGATCTCCCTCCATTTCCTTGACATGGAATTATCATCATATATTATTTCTTCTCTTATGCACACCTTTAAAACTTCAACCAAAAGCCTAACAATGTATTCCTTCAAATTACATCATCTTAACATTATAATCAACATTTTATGATTTGTGATGGTGCAAGCTCAAACTAATTATACAATATCATGCTAAAGTTATTATAGTGTGAATTATAACACTATATTATATTATAATATATGATGTTATACTATAATTTTCTATAATATAATATATTATCTAACATTAAACCTCATTAAAATCACTTAAAAAAGAACAAAAAACAAAATTTTCTCAATATATGAATAATGTTCATTTTGGATGTAAAATTGTTATTTTTCTATTAGAAATGGTACAAAATAGCATAATTTTGGTGTTGCTTCTAGGTGTGTGCTGTGAATTTGGCCAAATTCTTCCATCTCAACCTTCAAACTAACATTTTTGTGAGTTTTGACCCAATGTATTATAACAAAAGTAAAACATACTAAAATGTACAATAACATTTAGTAACACCACCACATCCATATATATGTGAAGTTATATTGTTATGTACAGTATATTTTAATATGCTTTCACATAATATATTATCTTACATTACAACTTAAAATGAATCACTTTAAGCAAAAAAAATTTGGGATAAATGGGTTAAGTTGGCCAATATGACCAAATTGGCCAAATTATCTTGGGTTGGGTGTTGGTTTGGGTTTAGTTGACCAAGTGAAGATGATTGTAGGCTTTGGTTTCAATTAATTTGGGGTTTTGATTTAGGAAAACTTGGACCTTTAGGTCAATTTGGGCTTAGAAGGTAGATTGGGTTCAATTTGGTCCAATCATGGCTTTGGTCAAGTTCAACAATCAATTTGGAATGAACTTGAGACATTGGTTGCAATTAATTTTATTTATGTTTGATTTGACCCAATTTGGTCTTTTATGTCAATTTGAATCAACCTAGGTCAAGAGGGCCAATTGGGTTTGACTCAATTGAGGGTCAAGTCATATTCAAATATTGATTTTGATTTGGTATGAATCATTGGTTTCAAGGGATTTGGCTTAGGTTACAATTTGGCCAGTTTGGGTTCATATGGGTTAAGGGATGGACTTGGTTTGACCCAATTTGTGATAATTACTCAACCTAGAGTGATCAACAATCATGATGGGAGGTTTTGATGGGCTTGGTTCAATCTAATTTGGGTAGGATTAAAACTTGGCTCAAATAGGTCAAATTGGCAACTTTGGGTCAAGTGGACCAATGGGGTTTAACTGGCTTGATTTTGGGTTGAGTTTGATTTTATTGCATTTATATATGTATCTGGGATTGATATATAAATTCAATTGAAATTGGCTTTTTTTTCAAATGGATTTTGGTTCATTTGAACATTTCCAATCAAAAGGGTTAAGTTGGGTTTGAGTTGGGTTGATTTTGGTTAGGCTTGATGATTGTATATTTCATTTATATTTGTGAATATGATTGAAGGTATGATTGATTCATGAGAAAATAAATTGATTTTGGGTTGTGGAATGAAGGAATTTATCTAAGTCCATAAAGTTGGGTCATGTGGCTTAGGTTTGAATTTTGATTTGGTTTGATTTAGTTTTAATGATTTAAATGTATATTTCATTTAAATTTGTGAAGATGATTGAAAATATGATTGATTTGTGAAAGTCAATTGAGTTTGACTTGATTTGGATTAAGATTTGGCTAAATCTATGGGATAGGTCATATGGCTTAGGAAGGGTTTTGATTTAATTTGATTTAGTTTGATTTAGTTTTGATAATTTGATTGTAGATTTGATTTATATTTAGGATGACAATATATATATATATTATGAGAAAATCAATTGATTTTGGATTGATTTGGATTAAGATTTGGCTAAGTCCATGGGATAGGCCATATGGCTTAGGAAGGGTTTCAAGTTTGGATTTAATCATGGGCTTCAATCATTTGGTTTTGGAATTTGGGTTTAGATTTGGATTTGAATTTGATGTTTAAATTGAGCTTGAGGTTTGGTTTGAGAAGGTGAACATGGATTAGATTTTGGTTGTAGGGTAGGTGGATTATCCTAATCCCTAAGGCATAACCTAATCTTATGGTTAACTCTTCTAAGTCTTTAGGCTTAGGTTAAGTATTTACCTAATTAATAGAAGTGTCTTATGACTAGGGAAGTCTTAGTGTCTAGAAGACTCTTAAGTCTAAGATGGAAGATTGAATCGACATTCTAAAAAAATGAGGTCAATAGCCTTAGGCTCCATAGTGTTGGAGATAGATGATTGGAAGACCAAGAAAAGTTTCACATTAAAGACTTGGATACATCTTTCAATGCTTTGCTTGGGAGACCATGGATACATAAGAACAACATAGTTCCATCCTCTCTACATCAATGAAGTTTGTGAGAGGTGGGATCATCTATTATGTCAAAGGAGATCTCAAGCCATTTACGACACATGAGGTCAAGATATATGAGGATGCGCTTACTACCTCCCTTAAAATCAACAAGTCTATTCTTGCAACTTGGCCAAAGTTTAAAATAAAAATAAAAATAAAAGAAAAGAAAATAAAAAAGAAAGAGAAAATGAAAAGAAAATAAAAGGGAGCAAAAATAGGCTTGAAGGAGGAAGTGGAGCATGACATTAGATTGCACCCATAGTTTGTTACTACATTCAAACATATGGGTAGGATGACCTGACCTCCACCAGGCAGCAGAAAAGGCTAGTTCAAAGGCAATCTGAGGGGTGGAAAACCTCCTTGTTGGCAACCTAATATAAGATATGTCCTAGCTACCAGGAGTACACCTACTATCTATATAGACTTAGAATCTAGTTCATAAGATGAGTCTTATACACACACTACCATCTTCTCGAGTAGATTCCTTCGGAGGTGACATTTGAGCTAGATAGCGATGAAGATCAAGCTCTAAAGGAAAGCATAAGTTTATCCAAATCTATATGTGAAATAATTAGGCATCAGTTGGGAAACTTAGCTCTAACCCCACTTTTCCCTCAAAAATCTGATGGTTTGGTAGTTAAGGAAGCTCCTAAGTTATCCACAGGTGTGAAGAATCAGAGGTTATTTCTAGGAGCATCATCCTCAAATCAGGAAGTTGATGCAGAACTTGAGGATGATTCATATAAAGATTTAATAGAGTTACCTTTTGATTGGTACATGCCTTGTGTTGATAATTTAGTAAAGAAAGGGTTAATCCGACATACTTGGTCAAAGCATAGGTCAGACTACTTCAAAGGAATATGGAAGAACAATTGAAAAGCTCTCAATCAAGACCGTGACTAGATTCATACAAGGGTCTAGTGATGATGACAATTACTGCTTAGTCATCACCACCATTTAGAATCTTATAGGTTTTTTCAAATCACATTAACTCATATGAGGAGCTGTGCTTAGAAACTTTAGATGATTTTGGAGTTAAAGATGCACCGCTAGAGTTTGAACAAGAGATCAAGTCAATCATTGATGAGCTCATGGAAATCAACTTAGGAACTAAAGAAGATCCACGCCCGACATATATCAGTTCTTTGATGAATGAAATTGAAACCAATGACTTATTTTAAGATATTGATTGAGTTTAAGGACTACTTTGCATTTAGTTATGAAGAGATACCTGGATTGGCTCCTAACATAGTGGTCCATAAAATAAAAATAGAGCCTACTGCTAACCCTATCAAGAAAGCTCCTACACGCATGCGATTAGACATAAAATAATAGGTTATTTTTGAAGTCAAGAAATTGATCGATGCTGGCTTCATTCAGAAATAAAAATATCCTACCTAGTTAGCCAGTGTCATTCCAGTTAAGAAAAAGAATGGGAAAATTTACATATGCATCAATTTTAGGGATTCCAATAAGGCATGTCCAAAAGACAAATTTCCACTACTAATCTTGGAGCTGATGGTGGAGATTGCCTCATCTCATACAGTATTCTCTATCATGGATGGCTCATTTGGATATAACCAAATAAATATGGCCCCTTAAGATGAAAGAAACATAATTTTTGGATCCCCGATCAAAATCTATTGCTATAAGGTCATGCCTTTTAGCCTTAAAAATGCCGATGCTACATTACAGTGAGCTATGAATCAATTCTTTGATGAAATAAGTCATCATCAAGTCAAGTGCTATGTTGATGATCTCATGGTCAAAAGTAGAGAAAAGGAAAATCATCTCTTTAACTTGAGAGTAAAAAAGTTTTTAACTTCAAATTGAACCCCAAGTGCACCTGAGAAGAAAATTTCTTTGGGTTTATTGTCCGACACCAGGGAATCAAAATCGATCCAGAGAAGATCAAGCCGATATTAAAAATGCCACCCCCTAAAAGTTTAACTCAACTCAGATCATTCTAAAGGTGGTTGGCATATATAAGATGCTTTATATCTAATCTATTAAGAAGATGCGAGCTACTCTTAGTACTTACCAAAAAGGATGCCAAGTTCAAGTGGAATGATAAGTGTGAGCATGCCTTCAAAGACATCAAGCATTACATGATGACACCACTAAACCTCTATCCCGGGCAAGCTACTCATACTTTACACTATTATATTAAATGACTCCTTTGGTGCTTTGTTAGCCCAAGCCAATGATGAAGGGAAGGAAAATGCACCCTACTACCTCAACTGTCATCTAATCCCTATTGAGGATAATTATCCACCCATTGAGAAGCATGCCTAACTTTAATCTTTACATCCCAAAAGCTACATCATTACATGCTTTCACATAAGGTGAACTTAATATCTAGGATCAGTGCACTAAAGTATCTAATGACACGACCAATGCTATCTAGATGGTTGGCATGATGGTTCATGATCCTTTCAAAGTTTGACATTACTTTCATACCCCTCCATGATGAAAGGATAAGCACTAGCAGATTTCTTAGCAGCACACCCTTTTCGTATTGAATCTTCACTTAGTGATGATCTCCCTCATGAAAAATCATGAACTTAAGGGATACTAGCATTCACCACTAGGAGATGTACTTTGATGGTTCGTCTTTCTCTTAAGGAGGAGAAGAACTACTATTCTAGAAAGGTGAGTAGGAATAGATCTCTTAACTCTAGACCACGATGTTATGAGATTCTCATTTCGTCTTTCTAATCCTTGCACCAATAATAAAGCTGAATATGAGGCTCTGATTATTGTCTGGAGTTAGCTGTTACTCTAAGAATCCAAAAAATCAACATCTTTGGGGGTTCTCAGCTAGTTATTAACCAAATCACTGGGTCTTATAAAGTTAAAAAGCTTAAGCTCTATCACTACCACAAGTACACCATAGAGTTGTTAGCCTAAATCTTAGAGGTTATCATTTTTAAGATTCCTCGAGGAAAGAATGTTGTAGCATATTTTTTAGCCAAGCTTTCCAAGGAGTTGGCATGTCTGGAGGATGAGTCCATATCAATAAAAGTCCAAAATAGATAATTCTTATCCCTTGTTGATATTAAACTCATAAAAGTACTCTCTTGAAGGGGAGGTCAACATTGCCAAGAAGGAAGAGGAGTTAGATTGGAGGCAACCATTCATGGATTGCTTAAATAAAGGGAAACTACCTCAAGAGAAGTACCAAGCCTATTAGATGAAGCAGAGAGCATTTTCCTATGCTCTTGTTGATGGTGTCTTGTACCGACGGTCTTTCAATCATATATGGTTATGTTGTTCAGACAAGCATGAAGCCCTTAAGATTGTGATCGAGGTACACTCAAGATTATGTAGAGCCAACCAATCTGGTCCAGATGAAAGCCTAGATCAAGAGACTAGGATACTACTATCCATCGATGATCAAAGATTGCATAGATATTGCTAAGCAATGCCACCAATGTCAAATACAGGATATGGTCCAACACCAACCACCCAAATGACACTCAGAGGTTCTCAAGTTGACATGCTACCCTACTAGTGTGTCACCCCAATGGTCTTCTTGCTTTGAGGATGTAATGCTACTTTCCTTCCTTACTTTACCACACGCATGAGCACCTTGTTAGTTTGGTAGGCCTTATTGTGTGGTCGTAAGCTACTTCATGCTTCATTTAAAAGGATATGAGTCTACTTCTTCTCTTGGATTAGCCTTCTGCACTAACTAGGTGAGTATATTTGAGGTTTAAGTCCCCTAGCAACTCCTTTCCTCCTGATTCAAGTCCTAGCCCTTCCTGGGGCTCCGCTTAGTAGTCTCTAGGTCATATATATGTCCAAACTATCCCCGATGACTAGTTCTACTTGGAAACTTATAAGCCTACATGCTTTCTTTTTAGATTTATTATTGCACACCGATGGACACCTTAGGTTGGTTGGTTCTCTCACTCTAGGATAAACCACTCATGGTAGATGTAAGTCTGCTATGCTTTCTCCTTGTGTTGGCCATTGTACACCTATAGGCTTGCTTTTCCATGGCTTAGGATAATGCCCCTAGGAGCACCTCCCTTGTGGGCACTACATTTGAATCACATCCTTTGTGACCCCATTTAGACACTACCTGGGTTACTATCAGATTGGACAGTTCCTCTTTCTTAATAACCACCCCTATGGATGTGCAGATTCTCCCTTGGTCCAGCAAATCTAAGATAGGTAAAGGCTAACATAGCCCCTTCTCAGTGTGGTCCTTTGCACACCAACAGGGTCCACGCAAACATATAAAAATATATATATATATTCACTTATGGATTAGGAGGACACCCATAGCGGTACCTTCCCAAGCAAGTATCCTACTTTAGGACAGTGTTAGCAAAACTCCCTATAGGAATTGCTTGGCTACTCTTGAGTTGATATAAGTTCCCCGTGGAATTCACTTAGTATTTGTGATACTACTAAGTGTCACCCCTCATTATTCTCTACTTTAGAAGATGTAAGTCTCATTATACCATTTTCCGCATTAGTAAATGAAAGACAACTCCTTAAGTTGGCTAGCTCTACCCTACTGTTAGTAGAATATCCATTTTGATTTGTAAATCTAAGATAAGATAAGTCCTATATAGCCCCTTCTTAGTGGGTCCACCGCACATCGACATGGTCCAAAAATTAAATCTATCAAATTTGACCAAGCTCACATTCCCAGTGGATATGCCCTCAGTTCAAAATCAAACTAAACCAAACAAACCATATCAAATGACATGAAAGATAAAATTAATCTTGACTACTTTTGAGTTGACATAAGCCCCAGATTCACTGAGTTACCCCAGGTCGTCTCGATTTTGTGCATTCAATAGGTCACCCTAGTGGTTGTTTCTTGCTTTGGAAGATGTAAGTCTACTATGCCTTCTTCCTAGCACAATTGTTGCACACCGAAACCCCTTAGGTTGGCTAGCTCTACCCCACAACCGGTAGACTATCCATTTGTATTTGTTAACTTAACATAGGTCAAGGTTGATATAGCCCCTTCTTAGTGGGTCCATCGCACACTGACAAGGTCTATACATTAACTCATATTAAATTAAACCAATCTAATTTTCCCTAATGGATTTAAATTACACACTTCTCCCCAGTGGAGCCCCAGATCATATATAAACATGTCAAGCAAACAAATCAAATTTAAAACCAACCTTCCTCGTGGAACCAAATTAAACCAACTCCCCCACTAGAGTCTAAATCAAAGAAATCTAACCAAACTCTTATCCCCAGCAGATACATCCCCAAAAAAAATCTATGAAATCAAACTCAAATCCTAATCTCGAGTGGATAGCCTAAACTTTCTTCTCCTAGTGGAAGGTTCATACCATCCCCAATCAGCCCATATCTCTAGTAGATATGCTTCCACATCAATTAAAATAAAATAAATTAAAGTTAATACAATCTTAATCCTTGGGGAATTATGTATTCTTAACCCTAGTGGATCTTCTTTTGATAAAACATATAACCAAATCAAATTCAAACCTTATCCCCAACAGATTTTCTTCTTCTATGCCCTCGACAAAGACCCCTCATATGTCATGTCCAATGCATGTCCATCCTAGTTGATCTCCCTCCATGTCGACGGAATTCTCATCAAATCATATTTCATCTCTTATGCACACCTTTAATACTTCAACCAAAAGCCTAACAATGTATTCCATTAAATTACATCATCTCAACATTGTAATCAACATTTTATGATTTGTGATGGTGCAAGCTCAAACTAACTATACAATATCATGCTAAACATTTTATAGCGTGAATTATCACACTATATTATATTATAAGATATGATGTTATATTAAAATTTTCTATGATATAATATATATTCTAACATTACACCTCATTAGAATCACTTAAAAGAAATAAGTAACAAAATTTTCTCAAAAGATGAATATTGTTCATTTTGGATGTAAAATTGTTATTTTTCTATTAGAAATGGTACAAAATTGCATAATTTTGGTTTTGCTTTTTGGTGTGCGTCTTGAATTTGGCCAAATTCTACCATCTCAACCTTCAAATTAACATTTTTGTGAGTTTTGACCTAATGTATTATAACAAAAGTAAAACATACTAAAATGTATAATACCATTTAGTAACACACCACCACATTCATATATATGTGAAGTTATATTGTTATGTACATTATATTTTAATTATATTTTAATATGCTTTCATATTATATATTATCTTTCATTACACCTTAAAATGAATCACTTTATGCAAGAAATTTAAAAAATTTGGTTGAGAAATGAACATTTATTTTGGATGCAAAATTCCATTCTTTTGATTAAATGAGAAACCATAGCACACCCCCAATGATGTTCCCTAAAGGTTACTTTAAGTTTGGCCAGATCCCATCATCTCAGCTTATAAATCAATATTTTTATGAATTATACTAGTACAAACTCTACTACACCATACTATAATAAACTAAAATATGCTAAACAATAAGTAGTAATACACAATAATATTATATAATGCATGATGATACACTTTGTTATGACATCCTATATTATAATACACTATAACATATTATATTATATTGCATATCACATCACAAAGGATTGTTTAAGATAAAAAATAATAAAATTAGTCTAAATAATAAAAAACTATATATTTTAGTCATATCACTTACACATTTTAAATTGAAATAACATATTATGATGCCATGCTCTATTTATTATGAATTTGGCCAAATTTTACCATTTTAAAGTCTAAATAAACATTTTTATAAATAATGCTAGTGTAGGCTAAACTGCATGATTGTAAAATACTAAAAGAATTTAAAATGTGTAGAACAATATATTATGATATATGATGTTATACTATGCAACAACATATAATATTTATTTTGAACTAAAATCTTACTTTTATACTATAAGTGGCGTAGCACTCCTTTAGTACTACAACCTAATTCCCACTTCAAATTTAACAAATTTCATCATCTGATTTATTAAATCTATATTTTTATGATTTATATTAATATAGACTATAGGGCATAATACCATAATATACTAAAACATTTCGAAATATCTTATAACATCCAAAAACACATCACTACATGATTAAATATATGATGCAACATTATACTATAATATATGGTATTATAATATGATTTAGGGTATTTAAATTTATAATTATCAATGGAAAGTCTCTTGAAGACATTTTCTTTAGCTACCATAACTATGTTAGATTAGGTTATTCTTCATATCTACCCTGTGATATCTTTATTCAAGGTTTATTTTAGGTTTGGTATGGGTTAGGTTAGTGTTTAGGTTAGTTTTGGGGGGGGTTTAGGGTTTAGGTTTAGGGATTGGGAAGGTGTTTTATTGTAGATTTTAGATTTATGATTTATGGTTTTAGGGTTTAGTGTAGAATTTAGGGTTTAAAGATGGTTTAGGATTTAGGTGGGGTTTAGGATGTTTAGTATGGGGTTTAGGGTTTAGGTTTTTTAACAAAGAATAAATTCATTCAATATTTCTTCTTATTGATTTCATCAACCACCCCAAGTTTTCTAAGACACAAGGTTGATAATAAACAAGCACCCATAGAAAATCAAAACCAGATAAGTAACCTCTACTCTAAAGATAGTTATAAAGATTAGATCACCATTATTCTTAGTTTGAATTTAACCCCACCCTCGAAAAATCTCATCAAACTCACACCACCACATCACTTTCCAAAACTTCCATCCACCACCACTATAATTGCCACCTCCTTCACCTCCACCGGATCTAGATTGAGCCTATTAGCGGATGTTCCTACCAAGGTTTTACCCATTCTGTGGTTTTAGGGTTACTTTAGGGTTTAGTGTGTTTGGGGTTTAGGTTAAGGTTTATAGGTTTTAGGTTTAAGTTTTATTAGTTTTTGTGTTTAGGTTTAGGTTTTGTGGTTTAGGATTTTAGGGTTGGCTTTAGTGGCTAGGGTTTAGGTTTAGGATTTTAGAGTTTAGGGTTTGTGGGATTTGTGGTTTGGGTTTGTGGGTTTATGGTTTAGGTTTTAGGGTTTAGAGTTTGGTTTTTAGGCAGTATGTGGGTTTAAGGTTTAGTTTAGTTTTGGGCTTATGGTTTTGTGTGGTTTAGATTTATTTGGTTTTTTTAAAAAAATTAAGTAAATCATTTAGGTTTATTTAGTTTATTTTTAATTTCTTTGAGTTTATTTTATTTTTATATTTTTATGTAGGTTTTTTTATTTTTATTTAGTTTAGTTTATTTATTTGAGGTTTATTTTCTAAGTTTTTTGTCTTAGTTTATTCAAGTTTTAGTTTATTTTTTAGTTGAGTTTTATTTTTATATTATTTTTTAGGTTTTGGTTATATTATTTTATTTTTAGGTTCAAGATTAGGTTTTTATTTTATATTTATAGATTTAAGTTCTTTGTTTTAGATTTAGGTTTATTTTTAGGTTTATTTTTAGTTTAGGTTTAGGTTTATTTTTAGTTTATTTTATTTTATTTAGTTTAGGTTTTGGTTTAGGTTCAGCTTATTTTATTTTTAGATTTAAGTTTTATTTATTTTAGTTTAGTTTATTTTAGTTTAGGTTTAGGTTTATTTTATTTTGTTTATTTTATTTTTATTTTAGGTTTAGATTTTTTTTAGTTTAGGGTTTTGGTTTTAATTTTTTTTTATTTTTCAATTTCATTCTTAGGTTTATTTTTTAAGTTTAGGTTTTTGTTTAATTTTTATTTTATTTTATTTTAGGTTTATTTTATTTTTAGTTTTTATTTTACTTAGGTTTTTTTATTCTTAGGTGTATTTTATTTTTTAGTTTATTTTAGGTTTATATTTATTTATTTTTAATTTTTATTTTATTTTATTTTTAGGTTTATGTTTAGGTTTTAATTTTGTTTTCTATTTTATTTTATTTTATTTTATTATTGTATTTAGGTATAGGTTTATTTATTTATTTTATTTTTAGGTTTTATTTAATAGCTCAGGTTTAAGTTGTGATTCTAGTGGTCAGGGCTCCATGTCCCAGGTTTAAAGCCTGTGGTAGTGGTCAATTATTATTTGTTGGCTCAGGGCCAGGGTTTTATGGGGCTCAGGCTCATTATTTGGGCTCAGGTTTATGTAGGTTTCAGTGGCCTATGGCCTGGGGGGTGGTGGGTCACTTGGCTCATGGCTCAGGGCCCAGTGGCTCAGCCAGGATCTGGGTGGGTCAGGAGGGCCAGGGTAGGGTTTAAAGTTTAGGGAGTGGTTTAGGAAGAGTTTAGTGGTATGTTCAGGGCTCAGGGTATTTAGGCCCAGGATTTAGGCTCAGTATATGGTTTAAGATCTTTTAAGGTTACAGTCTATGGTTTTATTTTAAATTAACCAAACCGACAGGTTTAAGTTTATTTAGTTTATTTAGATTATTTTATTATTATTTTATTTTATTTTTATTTTTATCTTGATTTTAATTTTATTTATTAAGTTTAATTTTTTTTTAGTTTATATAATAGTTTATCCATTTGTTTAGGTTTTATTTTAATTTTTATTTATGTTTATTTTTAGTTTTATCTTTTTTATTTTATTCTTTAGGTTTAGTTATTTTATTTTTTTTAGGTAAGTTTATATTTTAGGTTTATTTTGGAGCTCAGTGTCTTAGTTTCAGGTTTTGGCAGGGTTTTAGAGCCCAGTGGCCTGGGGTCATAAGTGAGGGCTCAGGTAGGGTAGTGGCCTAGGTTTAGGCCCAGTAGGGTCAGGGTAGGTCAGGGTGGTAGGTTTAGTGGCCCAGGGCCCAGGGTTTTGGAGGGCCTTTAGTGGTCCCATAGTATAGGGTCAGGGCCTAAGTGGCTCAGTGATGGTGGCCTCAGAGGTTTAGGGCCTGGGGTCAATTTTAGGTTTTAGGTTTAGTGGGAGTTTAGGATTTGTGATTAGTCAGTGGTTTCATTTTGTATTTTTTTTAGGGCAGGGTTTCAGTTTTTTAGTTGGTTTTTATGGTTTAGTTTTAGGTTTAGGATTTATGGTTTAAGTGTCTAGAGTCTAGGGTTTTTTTAAAAAAAAAATTAACTATACTAGTAGGTTTAGGTCTATTTCATTTATTTAGTTCATTATTTATTTGTTTTAGTTTGTTTTTTTATTTTTTTATTTTGTATTTTTATTTATTTTTATTTATTAATTTTAGGTTTATTTATTTTAGTTGAGATTTTTTATTTTAGTCTATTTTTTAGGTTTAGATATAGGTTTATCTTTATTTTTTAGTTTAATTTTATTTTCATTTTATTTTTTAAGTTTTATTTTTTATTTTTGGTTTATGATGAGGTTTTTATTTTATTTTTTTTAGGTTTAGATTTTAGGTTTTTTATTTTATGTTTAATTTTTGTTTACTTTAGGTTTAGGTTTATTTTTAGTTTATTTTGTTTTATTTAGGTTAGGGTTTAGTTTAGTTTATCCAGGTTTAGGTTAAGGTTTAGTTTTATTTATTTAGTTAAGTTTTTATTTTATCTTTGTGGCCTTAGGGCTTTTCAGGGTGTTTTATGGTTAGTGTATGCTCAGTAGGTTTAGGATCAGTTTGGCCAGGCTCAGTGGCTCAGGGCTCAGTTCAGGTCAGGTTTAGGCCTATTTTGGCCTGGGCCAGTGGGTCAGGGCTCAGTGGCCTGGGCCTAGGCCTAGGGTCAGGGTTTGTGGGCCCATGATCACTTTAGGTTTAGGCCTAGGTCCAGTGGCTCAGGATTTAGGATCAGGATTCCATTTAGTGGTTTTTTAAAAAAGAAGCTATTTAGTTTATTTATTTATTCATCTATTTTAGTTTATTTTATTTTTATTTTATTTATGTATTTTATTTAGCTTGGTTTATTTATTTGAGTTTACATTTCTATTTTAATTTATTTTAGGTGTTTAGTTTACTTTAGTTTAGTTTAGTTTTATTTTGGTTTTAGGTTTGTTTTATTTTTACTTTAGGTTTATGTTTGGTTCTTATTTTATTTTTAGGTAAGTTTAGGTTTTATTTTAGGTTTATTTTATGTTTTGTTTTTTTTGTAGTTTAGGTTTATTTTTGTTTATTTTATTTTATTTAGTTTAGGGTTTAGTTTAGTTTATTTGGTTTAGGTTTAGGTTCATTTTATTTTCTTTATTTTAGGTTTACTTTTTTATTTTAGTTTAGAGGTTTTTTTAGGTTTATTTTTAGGTTTTATGTTTTTTGTTTATATTTTATTTTATTTTATTTTAGTTTTAATATTTTAGATTTTATTCTAATTTTTTAGTTTACTTTAGATTTTTATTTATTTTATTTTTTATTTTATTTTATTTTATTTTGTTTAGATTTAAGTTCAAGTATATTAGGCAGGTTTTGTTTAGGCTTTTATCTTATTTTATTTTTTTTATTATATTGAGTTTTATTTATTATTTTAGGTTTTATTTAGTTTAGGTTTAGGTTTTGTGGTTTTAGGGTTTATTTTAGTTTGGTTTTAGGGCTCAGGGCCTAGGGTTCAGTTTAGGTTAATTTAATATTTGTTTTATTTATTTTTAAATTAGCAAACTAGTTTATTTTAGTTTATTTATTTTAGGTAGTTATTTTATTTTATTTTTTTTTTAGGTTTAGGTTTAGTTTATTTTATTTTAGTTTTATTTTATTTTATATGTTAGGTTTATGTTTTATTTTTTTTTATCATTTAGGTTTTATTTTATTTTATTTTATTTCTTGGTTTAGGTTTTGGTTTTAATTTAGTTTATTTGTGCATTATTTTTTAGTTTAGTTTAAGTTTATTTTAGTTTGTTATTTTATTTTATTTTAGGTTTAAGCTTTGTTTAGTTTATTTAGGTTTAGGTTTAGGTTTTATTTATTTTAGTTTTGTTTATTTTAGTTTTGTTTATTTTAATTAATTTTAGTTAAGGTTTTTTAGTTTAGGTTTTAAGTTTTATTTTTTATTTATTTATAGGTTTATTTTTTAGGTTTAGGCTTTTATTTTATTTTTAATTTAGGTTAAGTTTTTTTTATTTAGGTTTTTTTTAGTTTAGTTTAGGTTTTAATTTATTTTATTTTAGTTTAGTTTTTATTTTTTATTTTATTTTCTTGTTAAGTTTAGGTTTAGGTTTAGGTTTTAGTTTAGGTTTAATTTTATTTTATTTTGGTCTAGGTTTTTTTTATATTTTATTTTTAGGTTTTATTTAATTTAGGTTTAAGTTTTTAGCTTTTTAATGGTTTAAGGTTTATGGTTTGTTGAGGGTTTAGGGTTTAGGGTTTAGTAGAGTTTAGGGTTTAGAGTTTAGGGTTTAGGGTTTAGGGTTTATGGTTTATAGTTTTATGGTTTAGGGTTTAGGATTTTTAGGATTTAGGGTTTAGGGTTTTTAAGGTTTAAGGTTTAGTTTTCTGGTCTAGGGTTCATGTTTTAGTATGTGGTTTAGGGTTTTATTTTTCTTTTTTTAATAGAGAACAAATTCAGATTCAACATTTCTTCTTTTTGATTTCATCGACTAAGTAACACAACAAGTTTTCTAGGACACAAGTGACAACATAGATAAAAAATGAGCATGCGTAGAGCAAATCAAAAACTTTAGATAACTAGCACTGTCTCCCTCCGCCACACATAAACCTCCGCTTCCACTCTCCATAACCACCACCGCCCAACTACACCATCCATATCCACCGACCTTGATCCCCCCACCACTATGATAACCGCTACCTTCACCTTCACCTCCATTACCCGATCTAGAGTGAGCCTGGTTGATGATGATGTTCTTGCCATCAAGGTTCTGCCCATTCTTAGAGTTTAGGTTTAGGTTTATTTTTTAATTTATTTAGTTACTTTAGGTTTAAGTTTTAGGGTTTGGGGATTTGGGTTTAGGGTTTAGGGTTTAGTGTTAGGGTTTAGGGTTTAGGTTTTCAGGTTTAAGAGTTCAGGGTTTAGGGTATAGGGTTTAGGGTTTTAGGGTTATTCTTTTAGGGTTTAAGGTTTAAGGTTTAGGGTTTAGGGTTTTAGGTTTTTATGGTTTAGTGTTTAGGGTTATTGGTTTAGAGTTTAGGGTTTAGGGTTGTAGGTTTAGAGTTTAAAGTTTAGGGTTTATATTAGGGTTTAGGGTTTAGGATTTAGGGTTTAGTGTTTTTTTTTTTAAATTAAGTAAACCGGCAGGTTTAGGTTTATTTAGTTTATTTATTATTTATTTTAGTTTATTTTATTTTTTATTTTTATTAAGGTTTATTTTTATTTTTATTTTTATTTAAGTTAGTTTATTTATTTTAGGTTTATTTATTTTAGTTTAAGTTTCTTATTTTAGTTTATATTTTAGGTTTAGGTTTAGGTTTAGGTTTATTTTTAGTTGAGTTTTTTTTTATTTTATTTTTTCGATTTAGGTTTTATTTTTTATTATTACATTTAGGTTTAAGTTTTTATTTATTTTATTTTAGATTATTTTTATTAGTTTATTTTATTTTATTTTTAGGTTTTTGTTTAGGTGTTTATTTTATTTTATACTTAAATCTTAGACGAACTCATTCATCATCAAGTCGAGTGCTATGTCGATGTTCTCGTGGTCAAAAGTAGAGAAATAGAAGACCATCCCTTTACTTGAGAGTAGTTTTTGAACAGTTAAGATAATTTAACCTCAAAATGAACCCCTTGAAGTGTGCATTTGGAGTAGCTTCAGGGAAATTCCTTGCATTTGTTGTCCGACACTAGGTAATTCAAATCGATCTGGAGAAGATCAAGGTGATATTATAAATGCCACCCCCTAAAAGTTTAACTCAACTCAGATCATTCCAAGTGCGGTTGGTGTATCTAAGATGCTTTATATCCAACCTATCGGGAAGATGTCAGCCATTCTTAGCACTTATCAAAAAGGACATCAAGTTCAAGTGGGATGACAAGTGTGAGCATGCCTTTGAAGACATCAAGCATTACCTGATGATGCCGCTGATTTTAGTAGCTCCTATCCTGAGCAAGCCGCTCATACTTTACACTACTGCGTTATAAAACTATCTTGGTGCTTTGTTGGCCCAAGCTAATGATGAAGGGAAGGAAAATGCACTATTCTACCTCAGCCGTCATCTAATCCCTACTAAGGCTAATTATCCATCCATTGAGAAGCATTGCCTATCTTTAATCTTTGCATCCCAAAAGCTACAACACTACATGTTTCCTCATAATGTGAACTTAATCTCTAGGATCAATCTACTATAATATCTCATGACATGACTGATGTTATCCAAACGGTTAGCACGACGGTCCATGATCCTTCGTAGTTTGACATTACCTTCGTACCCCTCCGTCCAGTGAAAGGATAAAAGCTAGCAGATTTCCTAATAGTACACCCACTTCTTGCTGACTCTCCTCTTAGTGATGATCTCCCCGATGAACAAATCAAGAACTTAGGTGATACTAGTATTCATTGTTGGGAGATGTACTTTGATGGTGTGGCTTCCTCTCAAAGAGGAGAAGAACCACAATCTACTATTCCATGAAACGCAGGGGTATGAATAGTTCTCTTAACTCGAACCATGATGTGATGAGATTCTTATATCATCTGTCCAATCCTTGCACCACCATCGAAGCCAAATATGATGCTCTAATTGATGGTCTGGAGTTAACTGTTACTCTAAGCATCAATAACATCAACATCTTTGGGGATTCTCAATTAATTATCAACCAAATCGCTAAGTCCTGTAAGGTTATAAAGCCCAAGCTCCATCACTTCCCCAAGTACACCATGGAGTTGTTGGGCCAAATACCACATGTTACCATCTATAAGATTCCTCGAAGACAGTATGCCATAGTGTATGCTCTAGCCATGCTTGCCAAGGAGTTGGCATGAATGGAGGATGTGTAACATAATGTAATGTCATATTAGGATGAGTTATCCATATAGGAACAATTTGGGATTCCTCTTTTATATCAAAAAGAGGAGGCCATTTCAGAAGTCGCATTTGACAATTAAAAATAAAGTAAGAGCAGAAAAACTCTTAAATAATCTAAGTCATAGAGAGTCAATTAAAATATGCCTTGATCAATCAATCCGATAGGAAAACACCAAAGTTAAAAGCTATGAAAAATGATCGATGTTATCGAGTTGGCCAACGTAAGGAAAATTTACCAACTAATGAGAATTCAAAAGGCTTCGCCAACTTTTCCATATCTAGATCCGAGCACATAATAGCAAGCATCCCATGAAAGGAGGTCGAGTTCAAATTCACCAAAGCATTAGGTGAAAAGTTCTTACCTGATAATGTGTCTTTAAAGGACTTAACTTCAGCAAAGTAGCGGATGATTTTAGATCCACAATTCCATGTAAATCAAATGCCCTAACCGACGCCTCCAAGATGGATAAGCTCGATTGTGTGGAAAGCGGCTCCTCCACCATTGAAAGAGCAAAGGAAAAAATAACATTAGAGGCCAAACAGAGATAAACAATTGAAAAAAATTGATCGTGAATGATCAGAAATCGGCCAAGCCACAAGGAAAATGAAAATGGCGGAGGGAAAAACATAATCGCCAGAGAGCACCACGATCGAGGGTTGTAGGTTGTAGAGTTTAGGTTTAGGTTTAGGTTTTTAGTTAGTTTAGTTTAGTTTAGTTTAGTTTAGAGGTTTAGTTTGGGTTTATGAGTTTGGCTTGTTTGTCCAGTGTTTAGGCTGGTTTAGGTTGAGGGTTTGTCTAGGGCTTAGGTCAGGTGCAGTGGTCTCACAGGGCTAAGGCTCAGGGTTGAGGGGCCAGGTTTGTGGTCAGGCCTAGTGGCCTAGGGTCAGGCCTGTTTAGTGGTCCAGGATTTTAGGACAGGGTCAGTGGTTTCAGGGCTAGGGTTGGCCAGGGTAGGCTCAGAGTTTTGTGGTCATGGTTAGGGCCTGGGTTTTGTAGTGGTTTAGGCACAGGATCATTTTAATTAAGCATGTTATTTATTTTATTTTATTTATTTTAAATTATCTTATTTTATTTTATTTTATTTATTAATATTTTTAATTAGTTTAGTTTTATTATAGATTAGGTTTATTATTTTAATTTTTTTGTTTAGTTTTATTTTTATTTTATTTTAAGTTTAGGTTTTATTTTATTTGTAGTTTAGGTTTTATTTTAATTTTTAGGTTTAGGTTTTAGGTTTTTATTTTAGATTTATTTTTTAGTTTAGGTTTCAATGTATTTTTAGTTTATTTTAATTTTTTTAATTTAGGGTTTAGGTTTAGTTTATTTTAGGTTTTGGTTTAGGTTTTATTTATTTTAGTTTAGTTTATTTGAGTTTAGGTTTAGCTTTATTTTATTTCATTTTATTCTGTTAGGTTTTTTTTTTTTTAGTTTAGGTTTTATTTTTAGGTTCCTTTTAGGTTTAGGTTTATATTTATTTTGATTTTATTTTATACAGGTTTAATTTATTATTTTAGGTTTTATTTTTTTATTTTCTTTAGTTTAGTTTAGGTTTTATTTATTGTTTAGGTTTTTTAATGTTATTTTACATATAGGTTTAGGTTTAGGTTTAGGTTTAGTTTAGTTTTAATTTAATTTAATTTATTTTATTTTATTTTAGGTTTTTTTTATTTATTTTATTTTGGTATTTTAGTTTAGTTTAGTTGTGTTTTAGGTTTAGAGTAGTGTTAGGGTCAGTGGTTAGGTAGGGTTTAGGGTTTAGGGATTTGGTAGGCTCAGTTTTTAGGGTCAGGGCCAGTGGCTCAGTGTCTGGGCTATTGGGGTTAAGTAAGGGTTTTTTATTATTTTTAAATTAAGTAAAACCCACAGGTTTAGTTTATTTAATTTATTTTATTTATTTTAGTTTATTTTATTTTTTATTTTGATTTGGGTATTTTATTTTATTTAGTTTACTTTTTATATTTTGGGTTTATTTATTTTAGTTTAGGGTTTAGAGTTTAGGTTTAAGTTTATTTTTTTAGGTTAGTTTTATTTTTATTTAATTTTCCTTATAGGTTTAAGTTTAGGTTTAGGTCTTAATTTAAGTTTTTATTTTATTTTCTTTATTTATTTTATTTTTGTTTAGGCTTATTTATTTATTTATTTTTATGTTCTATTTAGTTTAGGTTCAAGTTTTTAGCATTTTAGGTTTTAGGGTTTTATGTTTAGGGTTTAGGGTTAGTTGAGGGTTTAAGGTTTAGGGTTTTGGGTTTAGGGCTTAGGATTTAGGGTTTAGGGTTTATGGTTTACGTTTTAAGGTTTAGGGTTTAGGGTTTGTGTTTAGGGTTTTAGGGTTTAGGATTTAGGGTTTTAGGGTTTAGAGTTTAGGGTTTAGGTTTTAGGTCTAGGGTTCAAGTTTTAGTTGACGATTTAAGGTTTTTAGATTTTTTTTAACATAGAACAAATTCATATTCAACATATCTTCTTTTCTATTTCATCAACCAAGTTACAAACCAGGTTTTCTAAGACATAAGCGATGACATAGATAAAAAATGAGCACGCATAGAGAAAATAAAAAACCATTGATAACTAGAACCGTCTATACTCTAAGGACACAGTTCCATAAGCATTAGATCAGATTGACATTTCTTTAGTTTCTCCAGTTCCCATCAGAACCACCCCTCCTCTTGAGTAGCGGGATCCACCATTATATCCCCGATCTCTCTCTCTCTCTGTCACCACCACGGTTGTAACCTCCGTCGCTCCTCCCACCTCTATAACCACCACAACTCCGGCCACCACCTCCATATCCACCAACACCTCTAGATCGCCCACTACCACTATGATAATTACCGCCTCTGCTTTTGCCTCCATCGCTAGATGTAGAATGAGCATGGTTGATGGTGATGTTCCATCCGTCAAGGTTCTGCCAATTCATAGGGTTTAGGTTTATTAGGTTTTAGGGTTGAGGTATATTTTTTAATTTATTTTATTATTTTGGTTTGCTTAGTAGTTTAGGGTTTTTTAGGTTATGGTTTAAGGTTTATTATTTAGATTTAGGGTTTTAGTTAATGCTTTAGGTTTTTAGGTTAGGGTTTAGTTTTGTGGTTTTAAGGTTTAAGGTTTAAGTTTAGGTCGGTTAGTAGGGTTTAGGGTTTTTTGGCCTAGGGTAGGTGGTTGGCCTGGTTTAGATCAGTTTTAGGGTTTAGGTTTATGGAGTTTTGCATAGAATGGTTATAGGGTCAGTAGGTTTATGGTTTAGAGTGTTGAGATTTATGGTTTAGAGTTTAGGGTTGTGGTTATTTATTTATTTCTTTTCTTTATTTATTTTTATAAAAATAAGGTAAACTCCTAGGTTTAGGTTTATTTACTTTATTTTATTTTATTTATTTTGATTTAGGTATATTTTTTTGTTTAGTTTAGTTTATTTTTATGGTATTTTTATTTTAGTTTATTTTTGAGGTTTAGGTTTTTATTTTATTTTTTTGGTTTAGGTTTTAGGTTTTTACTTTGGGTTTATTTCTAGGTTTTATCTTTTAGTTTAGGTTTAGGTTTAATTTTGGTTTATTTTATTTTATTTAGTTAAGTTTAGGTCAAATTTAATTTTTAGGTTTAGGTTTAGGTTTTATTTATT
This sequence comes from Cymbidium sinense, assembly GCA_021442155.1. Lineage (NCBI taxonomy): Eukaryota > Viridiplantae > Streptophyta > Magnoliopsida > Asparagales > Orchidaceae > Cymbidium > Cymbidium sinense. Next base: position 188,804,561 of record CM038214.1, read on the forward strand.
AGTTTAATTTATTTTAATTTAGGTTTAAGTTTATTTTATTTTATTTTTTATTTTTTCTTTTAGTTTAGGGTTTAGATTTTATTTTTTTTTATTTTAGTTTTATTTTAGGTTTATTGTTAGGTTTAGTTTTATATATTTTTTTTCTTTATTTTATTTGGTTTATTTTATTTCCAGGTTTAGTTTATATTATATTTAGGTTTTATTTTAAGCATAGTTTAGGTTTTATTTAATTAATTTTTTAGTTTTATTTTTATTTTATTTCTTTTTAAGTTTAGGTTTAGTTTAAGTTTAGTTTATAATTATTTTATTTTATTTATTTATTTTTGGATTTTTAAAGTTTATTTAGTTTAGATTTAGAATCTCAATTTTAGGGTTTAAGGTTTGGGTTTGGGTTTTGGGTTTAGGGTTTGGGGTTTAGGGTCTGAGGTTTAGGTTTTTTTGTTTAGGGTATGGGTTTGGGTTTAGAGTTTAGGGTTTAGAGATTAGGTTTTAGGGTTTATGGTTTAGGTTTTAGGGTTTTAGGGTTTAGGGTTTAGGGTTTAAGATTCATGTTTTAGTTTAGGGTTTTGGGTTTTGGGTTTTTTTTAACAGAGAACAAATTCAGATTTAACATTTCTTCTTTTATTTATTTAGTTTATTCTTTATTTATTTTAGTTTATTTTATTTTTTATTTTTATTTTTATTTATTTTTTATTTTTTATTTTTTAGTTTAGTTTTATTAGGTTTAGTTTTTTATTCAGTTTTTGGTTTATTTTATTTTAAGAGTGATTGAAGGAATGATTGTTTGAAGAGAAAATCCAAAGGTTTGGATTGATTTGAGAATAATTTGGTTAAGTTCAAGAATTTGACTTGAAAGGGTATAGGTTGGATTTAGGTTAGATTTGGACTTGAGTTTTGAATTTAGTTTTGGTTATTTGAATTTATATTTCATTTTTATTTCATTTTTATTTGTTAATATAAATGAGAATATAAATGGGTTATGAGAAAATATTTTGAGTTTGGAGTGATTTGGATTTGATTTGAGCTAAGTCCATAAGATGAAATCAAAAGGGCTTAGGAAAGATTTTAGTTTTGCAATTGATCATGGGTTTCAATTATTTGGAATTGATTCATGATTTGGATTTTGGAATTGATTTATGATTTGAGAAAATCAATTGAGTTTGAATTCATTTAAGATTTGAGTTTGAAGTTTGGTTTGAAAGAAGGAAGTAAGGATTTGGGTTTAGCTATAGGATAAGCAAGTCTTCCTAAAACCCATAAGGTACAACATATTCTTATTGCTAACTCTTCTAAGTCTCTAGGGTTAGGTTAAGTGTTTGCCTAATCACTAGAAGTGTCTTAAGACTATGGAACTCTTAGTGTTTAGAGGAGTCCTTATGTCTAGGATGTTGAACTTGAAAGCTCACTCCAAAAGTGAGGTCAACTAGGTTTAGGATTTAAGGTTTGGGGTTTATGGTTTAGGATTTAGGGTTATAGGTTTAGGGTTAGTTTTAGGGTTTAGGATTTAGGGTTTAGGGTTTTGGGTTTAGGGTTTACGATTTTTTTTAAATTAGTTAAACTGATAGGTTTAAATTAATTTAGTTTATTTAGTTTTTTCTAAGTTTATTTTAGTTTATTTTATTTTTTATTTTTATTTAGGTATGTTTTTTTATTTAGTGTAGTTAATTTATTTTAAGTTTTTTATTTTAGTATATTTTTTAGGTTTAGGTTTGAGCTAGTTTAGTTTAACATTTAGGGTTTAGTTTTAGGTTTTGGGTGGTTGAGTTAGGGTTTAGGGTTTGGGTCTGGGTGCAAGGCAAGGTTTAGGGTTTAGGGTTTTATGGTTTATGCTTTTAGGGTTTAGAGTTTAGGATTAGGGTTTAGGGTTTAAGGTTTATGATTTATGGTTTAGGGTTTAGAGTTTAGGAGTTATAGTTTAGGATTTTTTAAAAAAACTAAGTAAACCGGTAGATTTAAGTTTATTTAGTCTATTTTTTATTTATTTAAGTTTAGTTTTATTTAGGTTTATTTTTTATTTTTATTTAGTTTGCTTTATTATTTTATTTTTATTTATTTTAGTTTAGGTTTTTTATTTTAGTGTTTAATTTTGGTTTTGGTTTATTTTAGTTGAGTTTTAGGTTTAGGTTTTTTTTATTTTAGGTTTAAGTTTAGGTTTTATTTTACTTTTAGGTTTAGGTTTTAGGTTTTTATTTTGGTTTATTTTTTAGGTTATATTTTAGTTTATTATATTTAACTTACTTTAGGTTTTTTAGGTTTAGTTTATTTTAGGTTTAGGTTTAGGTTTTATTTATTTTAGTTTAGTTTAAATTAGTTTAGGTTTATGTTTATTTTATTTTATTTTTATTTTTGGTTTAAGTTTTTTTTATTTATTTATTATTTTATTTTTAGATTTATTTTTTTGGTTTAAGTTTTCATTTAGTTTTTATTTTATTTTATTTTATTTTTAGTTTATTTTTTTTTTCTTTTACATTTATTTTTTATTTTATTAAGGTTTTTTAGGTTTTTCTTTATTTTAATTTAGTTTAGGTTTTTCTTTATTTATTTTAGTGTATTTTTACTTTTTATTTTATTATATTTCTAGGTTTATGTTTAGGTTTTTATTTTATTTTATTTAGGTTTAGGTTTTTTATTTATTTTATTTTTACGTTGTATTTAGTTTAGGATTAAGTTTTTATGTTTTTAGGGCTTAATGTTTATAGTTTAGGGTTTAGATTTTATGGTAGGATTTTTGGTTTATCAGGATTGGGTTTATGGTTTAGTGTTTTAGCCTGGCTCATGGTTTTTTTATTTTATCTGTTTTCAGTTAGTTAGTTTGGGTAGGGTTTAGGGTTTAGCCTAGTTTAAGTTTTAGGGTTTAGGGTTAGGGTTTATGGTTAGTTTTAAAGTTTAGGGTAGGCATTTTAAAGTCAGGGTTTAGGGTTAGGGTCACAATTTGGGTTTCAGCCAGTTTAGCAGTTTAGGTCAGGGTCAGGATTTGTGGGTTTAGGGTTTTAGGTTTAGGGTTTTATGGTTTTAGGTTTTAGGGTTTTATTTTAGGGTTTATGGTTTAGTTTTCAAAAAAACTAAATAAATAAACAAACCATCAGTTTAGGTTTATTTTAGTTTATTTTTATTTATTTTAATTTATTTTATATTTATTTTTATTTAGTTTGGTTTATTTATTTTAGGTTTATTTATTTAGTTTATTTTTTAGGTTTAGGTTTTTGATTATTTTTATTTTTTAGTTTTGTTTTATTTTTATTTTATTTTTTAGTTTTAGGTTTTAGTTTTTTTTAGTGTTAGGTTTAGGTTTTTATTTTATTTTTTTAGGTTTAGGTTTTAGGTTTTTATTTTAAAATTATTTTTTGGTTTTATTATTTAGTTTAGGTTTAGGTTTATTTTTAGTTTATTTAATTTTTGTTATAGTTTAGGTTTAGTTTATTTTAGGTTTAGGTTTTGGTTTTATTTATTTTAGTTTAGGTTTATTTAGTTTATATTTTATTTATTTTAGTTTATTTTATATTTTATTTTTATTTAGTTTGGTTTATTTATTTTAGGTTTATTTGTTTTAGTTTATTTTTTAGGTTTAGGTTTTTGATTATTTTTATTTTTTAGTTTTGTTTTATTTTTATTTTATTTTTTAGTTTTAGGTTTTAGTTTTTTTAGTAGTTTAGGTTTTATTTTATTTTTTAGGTTTAGGTTTTAGGTTTTATTTTAAAATTATTTTTTTTTTATTATTTAGTTTAGGTTTAGGTTTATTTTTAGTTTATTTAATTTTAATTAGAGTTTAGGTTTAGTTTATTTTAGGTTTAGGTTTTGGTTTTATTTATTTTAGTTTAGGTTTATGTTTATGTTTATTTTTATTTTACGTTTATGTTTTTTTTTTAGTTTAGGGTTTAGGTTTTATTTATTATTTATTTTTGGGTTTATCTTTTATGTTTAGGTTTTATTTAGTTTTATTTATTTTATTTTAAGTTTAATTTATTTATTTTAAGGTTTAGTTTTTATTTTGTTTAAGTTTTTAATTTTTTTAGTATAGTTTAGGTTTTTATTTATTTTATTTTATTTTAGTTTTTATTTTTGATTTTATTTTCTTTTTAGGTTTAGGTTTAGGTTTTGGTTTAGGTTTAGATTTTAGTTTAGGTTTTTATTTTATATTATTTTGGTTTAGGTTTTTTTATTTATTTTATTTTTTGGTTTTATGTAGTTTAGGTTTAGGTTTTTAACTCTTTAGGGATTTGGGTTTAGGGTTTAGGGTTAGTTGAGGATTTAAGGTTTAGAGTTTAGGGTTTGGCGTTTAGGGATTAGGGTTTAGGGTTTAGGGTTTAGGGTTTAAGGGTTTAAGGTTTACGGTTTAGGGTTTAAGGTTTCTCGGGTTAAGGATTTAGGGTTTATGTTTTAAGTCAAGGGTTCAAGTTTTATTTTACGGTTTAGAGTGTTTGCTTTATTTTATAACAGAGAACAAATTAAGATTCAATATTTCTTCTTTTCAATTTCTTCAGCCAAGTAACACACCAAGTTTTCTAAGACACAAGCGACGACATAGATCAAAAATGAGCACACATAGAGCAAATAAAAAACCCAAGATAACTAGAACCATCTTTATTGTAATTACAGTTCCATAAGCAGGAGATTAGATCAGCCGTTCTTCAATTTCTCAGTCCCATTAGAACCACCCTGGCCTCTCGAGTAGCGGGATCCACCATCATATCCCTTATATCTACCTCCTCCACCACCATGGTTGTAACCTCCGTCGCTCCTCCCACTTGCATAACCACCACTACTGCGACAACCACCTCAATATCCACCTGCACCTCCAAATCCCCCATCACCACTTCAATAACCGTTGCCTTCGCCTTTGCCTCCACTGCTAGATCTAGACTGAGCCTGGTTGACGGTGATGTTCCTGCCGTCAAGGTTCTTCCCATTCTTAGGGTTTAGGTTTAGGTTTTTTAGGTTTTTCTGTTTAGGTTTATTAGGTTTTAAGGTTTAGGTTTATTTTTTAATTTATTTAGTTACTTTAGGTTTAGGTTTAGGGTTTGGGGTTTAGGGTTTACGGTTAGGGTTTTCAAATTAGGGTTTAGGGGGTTTTTTTAAATTAAGTATATTGATAGGTTTATGTTTATTTAGTTTTTGTTTATTTATTTTAGATTATTTTATTTTTATTTTTATTTAAGTTTGTTTTTTATTTTTATTTAGTTTAGTTTATTTATTTTAGTTTAAGTTTTATATTTTAGTTTATTTTTTAGGTTTAGGTTTAAATTTAGCTTTATTTTTTAGTGGAGTTTTATTTTTATTTTATTTTTTATGTTAAGGTTTTATTTTTTTTATTTTTAGGTTTAAGTTTAGGTTTTTATTTTATTTTTTAGGTTTAGGTTTTAGGTTATTATTTTTGATTTATTTTCTTATTTTATATTTTAGTTTAGGATTAAGTTTATTTTTAATTTAATTTATTTTATTTATTTTATGTTTAGATTTAGGTTTAGTTTATTTTAGGTTTATGTTTAGGTTTTATTTATTTTAGTTTAGGTTTAGGTTCATTTTATTTTGTTTATTTTATTATTATTTTAGGTTTAGGTTTTTTTTTTAGTTTATTTTAGGTTTTATTTTTATTTATTTTTAGATATTTTTAGTTTAGGTTTTAATTTAGTTTTATTTTATTTATTTTAGGTTAATTTTAATTTTATTTCATTTAGTTTTATTTTATTGGTTTTTCATTCTTAGGTTTATTTTATTGTTTAGTTTAGTTTAGGTTTTTCTTTATTTTATTTTATTTTAATTTTATTTAATTTTATTCTTATTTTACTTTTAGGTTTATTTTTTTTGTTTTAGTTTAGGTTTTTTTTAATTTATTTTTTAATTTTATTTAGGTTTATGTTTTGCATTTTATTTTATTTTAGGTTCTTTATTTTAGGTTTAGGTTTTAGTTTAGGCCCAGGGTTTAGTGGATTAATTAGGGTTTAGGGTTAGTGTCAGCTTTAGTGGTGGATCTTAGGTTTAGGGTGGAGTAGGGCGCAGAGCCATCTAGTGTGTCAGGGGCTCAGTAAGCTTTATGGCTCAGGGTCTTGGGGCTTTAGGTTTAGGGCTCAGGGTTGTGATAGGATTTAGGATTTAGAGGGTAGTGGTGGGCCTGGGCCTGGGTCAGGGGAGTCTTGTCAGCTTTGGGAGAGCCTGGGGTTTAGTTTAGGTGCTTTTTAGGAAAGGGTTTAGGTCAGTTGTAGGGATCTGGGTAGATAGTTTTATGGTTTAGGGTTTAGGGTTTATGATTTAGGATTTAGGGTTTAGGGTTTATGGTTTATGGTTTATTTTCAAAAAAAAAAAATTAATAAGTAAATGGGTAGGTTTACGTTTATTTAATTATTTAGTTTAATTTTTATATATTTTAGTTATTTTATTTTTTATTTTGATTTAGTTTGGATTATTTATTTTATTTTTGGTTTTTTATTTTAGTTTTTATTTTATTTTTTAAATTTAGGTTTTATTTTTTAATTTGAGGTTCAAGTTTAGGTTTATATTTTATTTTTTCATGTTTAAATTTTAAGTTTTCATTTTAGCTTTACTTTAAGGTTTTATTTTTTTAGTTTAGGTTTAGGTTTATTTTTAGTTTATTTTATTTTATTTAGTTTGAGGTTTAGGTTTAGTTTATTTTTGGTTTAGGTTTAGGTTTTATTTATTTTAGTTTAGTTTATTTTAGTTTAGGTTTAGGTTTATTTTATTTTATTTATTTTATTTTTATTTTAGGTTTAGTTTTTATTTTTAGTGTAGGATTTACCTAAATAAAACTAAAACTAATAAAAAAACCATAAACTCTAAAACAAAACTAATAAAAATAAATAAAACTAAAATACCGAATAACTAAAAACTAAACAAAGAAATAATAAACCCCCTGTCCCCCCCAAAAAAAAACTAACCCTAAATCCAATAATAATAATAATAATAACCTAATAATAACTAAAACTAATCTAAAAAAAACTAATCAATAATAACTAACTAAAAAACCTAAACCCTGAAAACAAAACTAATAAAAATACCTAAAAACACCTAAACACCTAAACCTAAAAAACTAACTAAACTAAACCAATAACTAAAAAACCTAAACACCTAAACCCTATAATAAACTAAAAACTAAAACAAAAACCTAAACCAATCCCGCAGCCCCTTCCCATCCTGAGCTCTAGTGATTCTTGAATCCCTTTTCTTTTTCGTTCTCTTTCTAGGCATTTCTGGGCTAGTTTCTAAGAAATTTCTTCTAGTTCTCGCTTGAATCTGACCTTGATCGATCCTTGTTCAAGTGGCACCATTTTCCATGGCATCAGGTTCTATGAATACTTGGGGAAAACCAAATGCTCCAGCTACTCTGATTGGGGATTTTGATTCATTAGGTATAGCTAAACCTTTTGCCTCTAAATCCTTCAAAGATGCCTTATCTAGTAAGGATTCTTCAACATCTTCTGATCTTTCTTTAAACCCAATTCAGATGACCTTCACAGTGTTCTAGCTATTATGTGCTCTGACTTGGATATTGAAAAACTAGCTGAGGCTTATGCGTATACTTTGATTGGAAAATTGTCTTTTTGGCATCCTAGTATAGAGGAAATTCAATTTTTCTTTCATGACTTGAATCTTTCCAGTTCTTTTTTAATCAGTTTACTTGATGGTAGACAAGTACTGATTAAATTTTCTAATGACCTTGATTATAGTCGTATCTTTGCTCTCTGATCTTATTATGTTAAAAACTATCAAATGCATATTCTTAAATGGACTCCATTTTTTGACATTAAAGAGGAATCTCCTATAGTTCCAATTTGGTTATCTTTACCTAATCCTTGGGTTCACTTTGTCAATTATCAAATCTTGCATGTTGTGGGTTCTATTTTTGCTAGACCCTTGCAAATCAATCAAGCAACCGTAGGCAAATCTAGCCCATCAGTTGCTCAGATCCTTGTTGAAACTGATGCAACAAAGAAATTTCCTAAGGTGGTGTGGATTAGAATGAAATTGTTGATGTTTCTAATGATGTTCCTAATGTTCATAATGTTGTTCCCAATGTAAGTGGTAGTGATAAGCTTGTTAAAAATTCTTCTGAAACTATTTTGGAGAGTAATTAGATTTCGGCTACTAATATTTGTATTATTCCTGAAAATTTCCAAGTTGATGATTTTCGTGTTTTAGTTTCTGATTCTAAGGAAATTTTTGATAAAGTTTTTGAAATAGAAAATGTTTCTATTATTTTGGCTAAAAATTCTTTAAAAGAAAATCTTGTATTACCTTCTTTGAATTTGGGCAAGAATGATGGTATGGAGCTTGTTGATAATGTGCATCCAAGTGTTTGTTTGCTTAATAAATCTATTTTTGCCCCTTCTTTAACTATTATTCTGGATGGTATTTTGCTTAGTGATAATTCTAATTTAACGGAGAAAAAGGATTTATCTTCCTGTCAAAAGGGAACTTCTCCTAAATCTATTGTTAATAATGATGAATAATTTTTTTTTGATGATGAATTCATGGATAATGAGATTGATTTTCAAACTATTTTTGTGAAAAGGAAAAAATAGTTTAAAAATTATCCTCCAAAAGTTTTTAGATCTACTCGATCTTCTTCATCTTTTCTTCCTAACAAAAGTTAATGTTTAACTTTCTTATTTACAATTTGAGGGGCATTGGTACTCTTGTTGTTAGAAATAGAATTAGGAATCTTTGTAGAATTTATAAAGTTGGTTTTTTTGGTTATTCTTGAACCTCTTATTTTTTTTCTTTTAAAATAATGCATGCGGCTAGGATGATTGGTCTTAGCAATATTTATTTCAATATCAATAACAAGATTTGGTTATTTTGGAATAATTCTATTTGGATTAATGTTATTAATGATTTTCATCAAATTATTAATGTGTATAATTCATTTGGTGATTATCATGCTTTTGGCTCTTTTGTTTATGCTTCTTGTAACAAGTTAGAGAGGTGAATTCCTTGGGATCAATTATCTAATTTTGTTTCTGTTGTTAATGATTCTTGGATTGATGGTGGGGATGTCAATACGGTCCTTTCTTTGAATAAAAGGAAGGGGTTCTTTGTCAAATTTACATTCAATGGAAGATTTTACAAATATGAATTTGGATTGTCATCTTCATGATGTTGGTTTCATTGGTTCTCAATTTACTTGGAATAATCATAGATTGTGGAAACGGTTGGATTGTGCTTTATTTAATAATTATTGGTTAAACCATTGGCCTTTAACTTCGGTGGAGCATCTTAGTAGAACTCTATCGGATCATGCTCCTCTTTTGATTTCTATTAAAGAAGTTTTTCATAATAATAATGTCATTAAAAATTTTTGTTTTCAAAATATGTTGTTACAAGATAAAAGTTTTCTTGATGTTATTACTTATTATTGGTGTGCTCCTCTTTCTCCTGATGATTCTACATTTGGTATGATGAGATTTTTGCTTACTCTTACAATGCTTAAGCATAATATCACTTGGTGGAATAAAAACTGCTTTAAAAATCTTTTTGATAATATCAAGAATATGGAACAAAAGGTGAAATATTTCGAATAGCTTGTTATAACTGATTTTTCTTTTTGTTCTAATCTTGTTGAAGCTAAAGATAATCTCATTAAGTTTCAGATATAGATGAGGCTTATTGGAGAAAAATAGTTGTCTCTAAGAATCTTTCTGAGGGGGAAAGAAACACTAAATATTTTTATGCTTCTGTAATGTAAAGGAGAGTTCTTGGTCGCATTCATAAAATCAAGAACTTTGATGGTTCTTGGCTTACCGAAAAAGAGGATATATTTTCTTTTGCTCTTAATTATTTTAAAGATCTTTTAAATAAAAATTATCAACTTGTGCATTTATCCAATCCCCTTATCATCCCTTCTATTATGTCTACTGAGGATACTGAGTGCTTGGTTGCTCCTCCTTTTGATGAGGAAATTTTCAATATTCTTAATTGTATGAATGTTGATTCTATTGCAGGGGTAGATGGTTACACTACTTTATTCTTTCAAAAAACTTGGTTTATTGCTAAAATTGATCTTGTTAATGTTGTTAAGGATTATTTTTTAAGAGAATTCTATTTTTAAATATTTTACTAGCACTTCTATTATTCTTATTCCTAAGAAAGATAATGTTGACATTTGGAATGACTTTAGACCTATTAGTCTTTGTATTTTTATCAATAAATTGATTTCTAAAATTTTGACTAATAGGCTTAGTAAGTTTCTTCCTAAGATTATCTCTCTTAATCAAACTGGCTTTGTGAAAGGTAGAACTATTTTGGATAACATCTTGCTTGCTCAAAAATTCATTCATGATTTGAATGTTAAAACTAGAGGTGGCAATTTACTTTTTAAGCTTGACATCACCAAAGTCTATGATAACATTTCTTGGAATTTTTTTAATAGCATTCTTACTTTATTTGGTTCTTCTAATCATTTTGTTTCTTTGGTTAACAATATAATTAGAAATATTTGGTTTTCATTAGTTATCAATTGTGAAAACTTTGGTTTCTTTAATTCCTCTCAAGGTATAAGACAAGGTGACCCTCTTTCTCTGTCTCTTTATATTATTATGGTTGAATATCTATCTCATTGGCTTTTTTTAGAAGAATTCTAGTATGTATTTTAGAAATCTTGGTGGTTTGGCTATATCTCACTTAATCTTTTCTGATGATTTCATAATTTTCTGTAATGGCTCGTTACATTATGTTAAAAAGCTTAAGGATTTTTTAAATAAATTTGAAAAGGAAAGTGGCCTTTTGAATAGTACTCATAAAAGTTATTTTATCACCTATACTTCTATTTATGTTGATAGAATTAATAAGATAAATGATATCACTGGTTTTTCTCATCAAAATCTTCCTATTAAATATTTAGTCTCCCCTTTATATTATGGGCATAAGAGATCCCATCTCTTTGATGAGGTAATTTATAATATTCAAAATAAAATTTCTACCCTTAAATTTCATTTTTTATCTTTTGGTTGTTGATTAATTGTTATTAAAAGTAATCTTTATTGTTTTCCTTTTTTACTTGTTGCTTAATATTGTTCCTACTTCCCTTGTTCTTATCAGGATTGAAAGACTTTTTAATAAGTTTTTTTGGGGATATAGGAATTCAGCTAAAAGGCTTCATTGAACTTCTTGGTCTAATATGTACGGTACTATTTATGAAGGTAGTATTGGGTATAGATCTTTGATGGATTCCACCAATGTTTTTTTATTATAAACATTGTTGGTATTTTTAAAAAATGAAAGTATTTGGGATAAATTCATGAAATTTCACTATTGCAAAGGTAAGCATCCTTTAATTTGTAATTATAAACATGGTGACTCTATTGTTTGGAAACTGCTCTATGATATTAAATGGAAAGCAGAACCTCTCATTTTATGGGGTATTAATAATGGATCTTCTTTCTTTTGGCAAGATAACTAGATGGGGGATTTTTCCATTGATTCTTTGCTTAATACTCACTCTACTTGTTCTTTGAAAGTTAGTCCTTTTATTTATAATGGTGAATGGAATTTCTCTCTTTTAAATGATTTAATTCTTGATTTCATTAGTAATAACATCATTAATATTCCTATTGATGGTAATTTTTTGGATCAAATTCTTTTCAAAATTTCTAGTAATGGAGAATTTTCTTTTAAAGATACTTGGCACTATATTAAAGTTAAAAAAAATCCTCTTCTCTTGGAATAATATTATTCCTACTTCTTATTCTATTCTTGGGTGGAGAATTTTAAGGGATTATATTGGTGTTGATTCTTTACTTTTGGACAAAGGTGTTCATCTAACTCTAAATGAATGTTGCTTTCATATTGAGAATGTTAGTCATGTTTTTGTTAATGGCACCATTGCCACTAAAGTTTGGGGTTGGTATGAGGATTTATTTAAATTATGCTATTTTAATGGTAATTTAACTTTAATGCACCTTCTTGACTCTTATTTTCTTAATACTATTAAGGGGCATATCAAAATTGTTGTGGCTGTTACTTTGTTTTGGTTTATTTGGCTTGACATAAATGATTATAAACCTCGTAATGTGCCTATGAATCATAAGAGGATTATTGCTAGGAATAACGATAAGATTTTTTTCTTAGATAAGGCTGCCCTTCTTAGTGGTACTAATTTTAGAGGTTGCAAGTTTGTTGCCTCTAAATTGGGTATCATTTTTCTTTATTACGACTCATCTCTAGATTATAAAATTGTTCATTGGATTAAGCCTCTTAATTGTTGTATTAAAATTAATATTGATGGCTCTGTTGCACAGAACAAGCCAAGTTGTCGTGGTATTTTTAGAAATAATCTTAGGAATATTATCTTGGCTTTTCCACCCTCTCTACTAATTCTATTATTTTTGCTAAATTGATGGTTGTTTATAATGCTCTTAAGCTTTGTTTGGATAGAAATTTTCATACTATTTGGTTAGATTCTGATGCTGGGATTGTTGTTGCTATGATTAATTCTAACCATAAGGGTAATGTTGAGTCTTTTTATTTAATTAAAAATATTAAAGCTATTATCTCTAAACTTTCTTTTAAAATTACTCATATTTTAAGAGAAGGTAATACTTGTGTGGATTTCTTAGCTTGATTAGGGAGTAATCTCTCTAATTTTACTTTATTTAGCAATGCGAATATTCCTAAGCAATTAAGAGGGTTGTCTAATTTAGATAAATCTGGTTTTCCTTATATTAGATATTATTATTATTTTTCTTTCTTTTCTGTTGGTGGTTTTCTTGGGGCTTCTATTTGGTAGCTTCTTGTAATTTTGGTTTGTTCAGTTGCTGTTGGCTCTTGTTATTTCTTGGGGGCTTTATGTTCATATTTTATTCTTGTATTTTATAGGTTGGAATGTTGGCTTTTGCTATTTTGGTTGTCAAGCTGTTGTTGATTGTTGTTCATACTTTTATTGTGGTATCTCTTGTGGGTTTATTTTTTTGGCTTTTAGTTGGTTGGTTGGCAATCTTTGATGGCTTTGTGGTTGGTCTCCTTGAGCTTCCTGGCTTTGGGTGCCTTCTCTAGATGTGATGTTGGTTGAGCTTCTCTTCCTTCTATTTCCTTTTAGTTTGTTGGGTTGGTTTGGTTTTGGGTGTGGCTGCTACTTTCCTTTATGGCTTTGGTGGTTGTGTTATTACTTATTTTGGTTGGTGGTTCCTATGCATTTTTTTAGTTTCTTTAGTCTAGTTGTAGTTGCTAAGCTTGCTGGTTGCTTCTCTTCCGCCCACTCCCTCCCCCCTTTGCTTCCATTTTTGGTATTTCCTCCTTGGTCCGTGACTTTGTTTCTTAGTCCTAGTACTTTTGGGTGGTTGGATGGTTGTGCTGGCCTGGAATTTGTTCTTTGTTGGCTCAATTTTTTCTACTGTTTCCACCTTTGGCTAGTGACTTTGTTGATGTTCTTCCTTTTTTGGTGGCTAGCTTTAGATCTTTGCAAGTTATTGGTGTGTGCTCTGGTGCCTTTGTGAGGTTTGTTGGATATGATGGCTACGATGTTTAGTCTTTTCTATTGGTTGGTAGCATTTTTTGTGAATGTAACCCTCCCTTTAAGAGTTTGGCTGCTGACAAATTTTTGTTGCCCCTTCTAATGTTTGTGATTGAGCTTGAGCCTTTTCTTTGGATTTTGTTTCCTTTCTCTTTATCTGTGTTTATTTTTCTTTTAATTGTGCTAATCTTTGATTTAGGATTTTTCTGTTAAGGTCCTTTTGTAGCTCTTTGAGCAGTAGTCTTTGAGATTTATCCCATTTAAGATATGATCTTTTTCTTTTGGTAAAACATACCTTTTACCAAAAAAAAAAAAAAAAAAATCGTAAACCCTAAACCCTAAATCCTAAAGCCTAAAGCCTAATAACTAAACCATAAACCCTATATCCTAAACCATAACCCTAACCCTAAACCCTAAAACCCTAAACCTTAAACCCTAAATCCTAAACCTAAAAACTTAAAACATAAACCTAAACTAAATAAAACTTAAAAATAAAATAAATAAAAAATTAAATAAAATAAAAACCTAAACTAAAACCTAAACCTTAACTAAATAAATAAAATAAAATAAAACTAAAATAAACTAAACTAAAATAAATAAAACCCAAACTAAACTAAATGAAATAAACTAAATAAAGCCTAAATAAAATAAAATGCAACGTAAAATAAAAAATAAAATAAACCTAAAATAAAATAAAACAAAAACCAAATAAGAACTTAAACCTAAAGAATAAACCTAAAAATAAATAAATAAATAAAACCTAAATCCTAAACTAAAAAAAAAACTAAACCTAAAATAAAAATAAAATAAATAAAATAAAATAAACCAAAACCTAAACTAAAATGAAGTAAACCAAAATAAATAAAACCTAAACCTAAAATTAAAATAAACTAAACCTAAAACTAAACCTAAAATAAATAAAATAAAATAAACTAAAGATAAACCTAAACCTAAACTAAAAAATGAAACCTAAAAATAAACATAAAATAAAAACTTAAAACCTGAAGCTAAAAAAAAAAAAAACCCTAAACCTAAACCTAAAAATAAAAAATAAAACTAAACCTAAAAGATAAAATAAAAAATAAAACTCAACTAAAAAATAAACCTAAACCTAAAAAAATAAACTAAAATAAAAAAAATGTAAACAAAAATAAATCAACCTAAAATAAATAAACTAAGCTAAACAAAAATAAAAAAAATAAACCTAAATAAAAAATAAAGTAAACTAAAATACATAAAAAATAAACTAAATATACTAAATAAACCTAAACTTACTAGTTTACTGAATTTTTTTTTAAAAAAAAACCTTAAATCCTAAATCCTAAACCATAAACCCTAAACCCTAAACCTACAACCCTAAAGCCTAAACCCTAAAAAACCCTAAATCCTAAACCTTAAACCCTAAACCCTAAACCCTAAATTATAAATCCTTACCCTAAATTGTAAACCTTAAACCTCAAACCCTAAACCTAAACCTAAAGTAACTAAATAAATTAGAAAATAAACCTAAGCCCAAAAACCTAATAAACCTAAAACTAAACCTAAACCCTAGGAATGGGCAGAACCTTGATGGCTGGAACATCACCATTAACCAGGCTCAATCTAGATATGGCTAGTTGATATGCAGGTAGTGGTCGGAGCAGTGGTGGTTATGGAGGAGGGAGGAGCAAAAGAAGTTACAGTAGTGGTGGTGGTAGAGGAAGAGATTGGGGATATGATGGTGGATCCCGCTATTCGAGTGGTCAGGATGGTTCTAATGGGAATTAGAGAAATTGAAGAATGGCCGATCCAATCTGCTGCTTATGGAATTGTGTATTTACAGTAGAGATGGTTCTAGTTATTAATTTGCTATATGCCTGTTCATTTTTTATCCATGTCATTGCTTGTGTCTTTAAAAACTTGTTGTGTTACTTGGTTAATGAAATCGAAAAAAAGAAATGTTGAATCTAAATTTGTACTCTATTAAAAAAAATCAAAAACCCTAAACCCTAAACTAAAACCTGAACCCTATACCTAAAACCTAAACACTAACCCCTAAACCCTAAACCTAAAACCTAAACCCTAAACCCCAAACCCTAAACTCTAAACCCTAAACCCCAAACCCAAAACCCAAAATGCTAAACCCTAAAAATTTAAAAACCTAAACCTAAACTAAATAAAACCTAAAAATGAAATAAATAAAAAAACCTAAACCAAAATAAAATAAAAAATAAAATAAAATAATAACCTAAACCTAAACCTAAACCTAAACCTAAACCTAAATAATAAATAAAAAATTAAAACTAAACTAAAATAAAATAAATAAAAACTTAAACTAAACTAAAAAATAAAAATAAAAAAAACCTAAACCCCTAAAATAAAAATATAATAAACCTAAAATAAAATAAAATAAAAACAAAATAGAAACCTAAACCAAAAAAATAAAACTAAAAATAAATCCAAAATAAAAATTAAACCCTAAACTAAAAAAATGTAATGCTAAAATAAAAATAAAATAAACCTAAACTAAAACCTAAACCAAAATAAAATAAAATATAATATAATATAAAAACTAAACTAAAATAAAATAAATAAAAACCTAAACTATTAAAAA
This sequence comes from Cymbidium sinense, assembly GCA_021442155.1. Lineage (NCBI taxonomy): Eukaryota > Viridiplantae > Streptophyta > Magnoliopsida > Asparagales > Orchidaceae > Cymbidium > Cymbidium sinense. The sequence goes on from CM038214.1 coordinate 188,820,613, forward strand.
TTAAAATAAACATAAAATAAAATAAAATAAAAACTAAATAAAAACCTAAACAAAAAAAATAAACCTAAAAATAAAAAACCTAAACCTAAACTAAAATAAACTAAACTAAAATAAATAAATCCTAAACTTAAAACTAAATTAAACTAAACCTAAACCTAAACTAATAAAATAAATTAAAATTAAAATTAACTTAAACCAAAACTAAAAAAACAAAACCTAAAAATAAACCTAAAACCTAAACCTAAAAAAAGAAAATAAAAACCTAAACCTAAACCTAAAAATAAAAATAATGCCTAAACCTAAAAAAAAAGTAAAACTAAACTAAAAAATAAACATAAATAAAAAAAACCAAAACTTAAAAAATAAACTAAAATAATAAACCAAAACTGAAGTAAATAAACTTAAAATAAATAAACTAAACTAAATAAAAATAAATAAACCTAAACATAAAAAAATAAAAAAAAAAATAAAATAAACTAAAATAAATAAAAATAAAGTAAATAAACTAAATAAAACCTAAACCTACCGTTAAACTTATTTTTTTTTTTAAAAAAAACCCTAAAAAACTATAAACCCAAAATCCTAAATTAACCCTAAACCCTAAACCCGTAATCCTTAACCCTTAACCCTAAACCCAAAACCCTAAAGCCTAACCATAACTTTAAACCCTAAAACCCTAAACCATAAACACTAAACTGTAAACCCTAAACCCTAAAACCATAAAACCCTAAACCCTAAACTAACCCAAAACCCTAAGCTAACCCCAAACCCTATACCCAAGAAACCCTAAAACCTATACCTAAAAATCCTAAAGCCTAAAGCCTAAACACTATACCCTAAGCTCTAAACCCTAAACCCTAACCCTAAACCCTAAACCCTGAAATGCTAAAACCTAAACCCTAAACCCTAAACCCTAAACTAAATAAAACCTTAAAATAAAATAAATAAATACACATAAACATAAATGAAATAAAATAAAATAAATTAAATAAAAACCTAAACTAAAACCTAAACCTTAACCTAAAAATAAAATAAAGAAATATATAAAAAAGGTAAAATAAAATAAGAAAAATCTAAATTAAACTAAAAAAATAAAATAAACCTCAGAATAAAAAACCTTAATAAAATAAAAACTAAATGTAAAATAAATATAAAATAAAACTAAAATAAAATAAAATAAAAACTCAATAAAAACCTAAAAAATAAAACCTAAAAAAATATACCATAAACTAAAAAAAACCAAACCTAAAATAAAAAAAATAAAATAAAATAAAATAAACCTAAACCTAAACTAGAATAAATAAAACCTAATCCTAAACATAAAATAAATTAAACCTAAACCTAAACCTAAACTAAATAAAATAAAATAAACTAAAATTAAACCTAAACATAAACCAAAAAATAAAACATAAAATTAAACCTAAAATAAAAACATAAAACCTAAACCTAAAAAAATAAAAATAAAAACTTAAACCAAAACCAAAAAATAAAATAAAAATAAAGCTCAACTAAAACATAAACCTAAACCTAAACCTAAACTTAAAATATAAACTAAAATATAAAACTTCAACTAAAATAAAAAAACCTAAAATAAATAAACTAAACTAAGTAAAAATAAAAATGAACCTAAATAAAAATAAGAAATAAAATAAACTAAAATAAATAAAAAATAAACTAAATAAACCAAGACATACTAGGTCACTTAATTTAAAAATGAAAAAATAAACTAAATAAACATTAAACTAAACCCTAAACTCAAACTAACCTAAACCTAAACCTAAACCTAAAACCCTAAACTCTAAACCTAAACCCTAATCTAACCTACACTAAACTATAAACCCTAAAACTTAAACCACAACCCTAAACCTTAAAACCTAAACCCTAAACCTAACAAACCTAAACCTAAAAACCTAAACCTAAACTAAACCTCTAAATAAATTAAAAAATAAACCTAACCCTAAACCTTAAACCCTAAACCCTAAACCCTAAATGCAGAACCCTAAACCTAAACCTAAACCTATGGTACCTAAATAAATTAAAAAAAATCTAAACCCTAAAACATAATAATCCTAAACCCTAAGAATGGAACCTAAGGAACATCACTCCAACTAGGTTCCCTAGATCAGCGGTGGAGGCAAAGGCGACATTGGTGGTTATGGGAGATTTGGAGGTGGTGGATATGGAGGTGGTAAAGGTTGGAAGCAGGAGTGATAAGGTTACAACGTGGTAGGGCTAAGGGAGAGATTAGAATATGATGGTGGATCCCACTACTCCAGAGGTCTGGGTGTTTCTGATGGGAACTGGAGAAACTAAAGAATGGCTGATCCGATTTGCTACTTATGGAACTATATTTTTACAACAGAGATGGTTCTAGTTATCTAGGGTTTTTGATTTGCACTATGTGTGCTCATTTTTTATCTATGTCATCGCATGTGTCTTAGAAAACTTATTGTGTTACTTGGTTAATGAAATCAAAAAGAAGAAATGTTGAATATGAATTTGTTCTCTATTAAAACAAAAACTAAAACCCTAAACCCTAAACTAAACTCCAATCCCTAAACCTAAACCTAAACCTAAACCCTAAAACCTAAACCATAAACCCTAAACCCTAAACCCTAAACCCAAACCTTAACCTAAACCCTAAACCCCAAACCCTAAAACCAAAACCTAAAACCTAAACCTTCAACTAACCTTAACCACTAAACCCTAAACTCTAAACCCTAAGAAGCTAAAAACCTAAACCTAACTAAATAAAACCTAAAAATAAAATAAATACAAAAACCTAAACCAAAATATAAAAACAAAAATAAATAAAATTAAAACCTAAATTAAAACCTAAACCTAAACTTAAAAAAAATCAAAATAAAAAATAAAAACTAAAATAAAATAAAATAAATAAAAACCTAAACTAAACTAAAAAATAAAAAACCTAAATAAAATAAAAACTAAACCTAAATTAAAATAAAATAAACCTAAAATAAAATAAAATAAAAACTAATTAAAAATTAAACTAAAAATAAACCTAAAAATAAATAAAGTAAAATTTAAACCATTAGCTAAAAAAAACCTAAACCTAAACTAAAATAAACTAAACAAAATAATTAAAACCTAAACCAAAACTTAAAATAAACTAATCCTAAACCTAAACCAAAACCCTTAATAAAATAAACTAAACTAAAAATAGACCTACACCTAAACTAAAAAGCAAACCTAAAAGTAATCCTAAAATAAAAACCTAAAGCATAAACCTTAAAAAATAAAATTAAAACCTAAACTTGAATCTAAAAATAAAACCTAAACCCTAAAATAAACTAAATAAATAAAAAATAAAGTAATAAACTTAAACCTACAAGTTTACTTAATTTTAAAAATAATTAAAAAAATCAAAGAATTAAAAAACTAAAAAAACACCCTAGCCCTAAACCCTATACCCTAAACCCTGAACCCCCTACCCTTAACCTACAACCCTCACCTTAAAACTCTAAACCCTAAACCCTAAAAATCCTAAACCCTAAATAATAAACCTAAACCCTAAACCTAAACTAAAACTAAACCTAAACCTATTAAACCTAAAACCACAAACCCTAAAACCAAACCTTGAAAACTCTAAACCTAAACAAAATAAATAAAACCCTAAACCTAAACCATAAATCCTAAACAATTTCATAAACCCTAAACCCTAAAACTGCAACCCTAAACCTAAACTAAACTAAACCCAAACCCTAAACTAAACCAAAACTAACCCTAAACTAAATAAACCCTAAATCTAAACCTGAATAAATATGTCATTAGGAGTATATCTAAAAAATGACCTAATCCAAACATAGTTATGCTAGCTAAAGAAAATGTCTTCAAGAGACTTTCTCTTGACTATTAGAGATTTGAATACCCTAAACCTGAATCCTAAATCATATTATAATGTAGCTTTAGGGAACATCATTGGGGTGTGCTATGGTGTGTCATTTAATCAAAAGAATGGAATTTTGCATCCAAAATAAATGTTCATTTTTCAACCAAATTTTATAAATTTTTTGCTTAAAGTGATTCCTTTTAAGGTGTAATGTAAGACAATATATTATATGAAAGCATATTAAAATATAATGTACATAACAATTAAACCAAAACTAAAATAAAATAAAAACTAAATAAAAATCTAAACCTAAAAAATACACCAAAAAATAAAACCTAAAAATAGTTAAAAATAAAACCAAAACCATAAACTAAAAAAATAACCTAAACCTAAAATAAAAATAAAATAAACCTAAACCAAAACTAAAAAAGAAACTAAAATAAATTAAACCTAAAATAAATAAAAAATACACTAAATCTAAACCAAAACCTAAACTAAATAAAATAAAATAAACTAAGAATAAACCTAAACCTAAACTAAAAAATAAAACCTAAAACTAAACCTAAAATAAAAACCTAAAACCTAAACCAATAACATAAAATAAAATATAAACCTAAGCCTAAACCTAAACCAAAAAAAAAAAAAATAAACATTAAACCTAAGAAAAAAAATAAAAATAACACCCAACAAAAAATGAACCTAAATCTAAAAAATAAACTAAAATAAAAAACCTAAACAAAAATAAATAAACATAAAATAAATCAACTAAACTGAATAAAAATAAAAAATAAACCTAAATAAAATAATAATAAAATTAACTAAAATAAATTAAAATAAACTAAATAAATCTAAGCCTAATGGTTTACTTAATTAAAAAAAACCTAAAACCTAAAAAAAACCCAAATCCCTAAACTCCAACCCTAAAACCCTAAACCATAAAGCCTAAACACTAAACCTTAAACCCTAACCCTAAACCATAAGCCCGAAAACCCTAAACCCTAAAACTCTAAACCCTAAACCCTATACCATAAACCCTAAACCCTAAACCCTAAAAACCTAAAAACCAAAGCCTAAACTAAATTAAACATAAAAATAAAATATATAAAAAAGCCTAAACCTAATTAAAATAAAAAGAATAAAATAAAATAAAAACCTAAACTAAAACCTAAACCAAAACCTAAAAATATAATAAAATAAACCAATAAAAATAAACTAAAATAAAATAAATAAAAACTTATTCTAAACAAAAAAATAGAATAAACCTAAGAATAAAAAACCTAAATAAGATTAAAACTAAAGATGAAATAAAAATAAAATAAAATTCAAATAAAATAAAATATAAACTAAATAAAAACCTAAACCTAAAAATAATTCAAAAATTAAACCAAAACCATAAACTAAAAAAACCTAAACTTAAAATAAAAATAAAATAAACCGAAACCTAAACTAAAATAAAGGAAAGTAAAATAAATTAAACCTAAACATAAACCTAAAATAAACTAAACCTAAACCTAAACCTAGACTAAATAAAATAAAATAAACTAAAAAAAAAATAAACCTACCACACTAAACTTACAAACCTAAACTCTAAATCCTAAAAAACACTAAACCCTAAACCATAAAGCCTAAACCCTAAACCCTAAACCCTAAATCCTAAACCCTAACCCTAAACCCTAAACCCTAAAAGCATAAACCCTAAAACCTAAACCCTAAACCCTAAACCCTAAACCCTAACCCTAAACTCTAAACCCTAAACCCCAACCCTAAACCTAAACCTAAAGTAACTAAATAAATTTAAAAATAAACATAAACCCTAAAACCTAATAGAACTAAACCTAAACTTAAACCCTAAGAATGGACATAACCTTGATGACAGGAACATCACCGTCAACCAGGCACAGTCTTGATCTGGTGATGGAGGCAAAGGTAGAGGTGCTGTTGGATATGGAGGTGGTGGTTGGAGCAGTGGTGGTTATAGAGGCAGGAGGAGCGATGAAGGTTACAGCCGTGGAGGTGGTAGAGGGAGAGATCAGGCATATGATGGTGGATCCCACTACTCGAGAGGCCGAGGATGTTCTGATGGGAATTGGAGAAATTAAAGAATGACCGATCTGATCTAAATCTTATGGAACTGTGTCTATACATTAGAGACAATTCTAGTTATCTAGGGTTTTTGATTTGCTCTATTCGTGTTGATTTGTTGTTTATGTCATCGCTTGTGTCTTAGAAAACTTTATGTGTTACTTGGTTAATAAAATTGATAAGAAGAAATGTTGAATTTCAATTTATTCTCTATTAAAAAAACCATAAATCATAAACCTTGAACCTAAAATATAAACCCCATGCCCTAAACCCTAAACCCTAAAAAAAAAAAAAAAAAAAATATGCTAACCCTAACCCTAAACCCAAAACCTTAAACCCTAAATCTACCACCCTAAATTCGAAACCCTAAACACTAAAACCCTAAACCCTAAAACTTAAAACCCTATACCCTCAACCCTAATCCCTAAACTATAAAAACTTAAAATCGTAAACTTAAACTAAATAAAACTTATAAATAAAATAAATAAATAAACCTAAATGTAAATAAAAGAAAAAATAAAATAAAATAAAATCCTAAATTAAAACCAAAACCAAAACCAAAACCTAAAACTAAAACCTAAAAATAAAACTAAAAACTAAACTAAAATAAAATAAAATAAATTAAAACCTAAACTAAATAAAAAAACATAAAAATAAAAAACCTAAATATAATAAAAACTAAATAAAAAATTTAAAAAATAAACCTAAAATAAAATAAAATTAAAACAAAACATAAACATAAACCAAAAAATAAACTTAAAAAGAAATACTAAGACTAAATAAAAAATAAAACCTAAACTAAAAAAAAGCCTAAACCTAAAATAAACAAAATAAAAATAAAACTAAACCTAAACTAAAATAAAGTAAACTAAAATAAATAAAACCTAAACCTAAATCCTAAACCATAAACCCAAAACCCTAAACCATAAACCCAAAACTAACTTTAAACCATAATCCCTAAACCTAAAACCTTTAACTCTAAACCTTAAACCCTAAACCCTAAGCTAACCATAAACCCTAAATGCTAAACCCTAAACCCTAAACGATAAAGCCTAAACACTAAACCCTAAACCCTAAACCTAAACCCTAATCATAAACCCTAAACAAAAAAACCTAAACCCTAAAACCTTAAACCCTAAATCATAATCTATAAACCCTAAAAACATAAAAACCTAAACCTAAACATGATAAAATCTAACAATAAAATAAATAAGAAAACCTAAACATAAATTAAATAAATAAATAAATTAAAATAAAAATCTAAACTAAAACCTAAACCTAAACCTAAAAAAAAAACTCAACAACAAAATAAACCTAAACCTACACCTAAAATATAAACTAAAATAAAAAACCTAAAATAAAATAAATAAAACTAAAATAAATAAATTAAACTAAATAAGAATAGAAAATAAACATAAAGAAAAATAAAAAACTAAATAAACTAAAATAAATAAATAAAAACTAGATAAATTAAATAAACCTAAACTTACAGGGTTACTTAATTTTAAAAATAAAAAAAAAACCTAAACCCTATGCTAACCCTAAACCTTAAACATTAAAAATCAACTAAAAAAATCTAAACCTACTAGTTTACTTAATTTAATAATAAACCTAAACTAAATAACCACCTAAACCTAAACCCTAAACCCTAAACCCTAAAAAAATTAAAAAAAATAAAACTAAATAAAAATCCCTAGCCTTAAACCCTAAACCCTAAAATTCTAAACCACATACCCAAAACCCTAAACACTAAACCCTAAACCTAAACCCTAAACCCTAAACCCTAAAACACTAAACCCTAAAACCCTAAACCCTCCACCCTAAAACTAACCATAAACCCTAAACCTATAGCCTGAAACCCTAAACCCTAAACCTTAAACCCTAAACCCCAAACCCTAAAAACCTAAAAATCTGAACATAAAGTAAATAAAACCTAAAAATAAAATAAATAAAAAACCTAAACTTAAATAAAATAAAAATATAAAATAAAATAAAAACCTAAACTAAAACATAAACTTAATCCTTAAAATTAAATAAAATAAAATAATAAAAATAAACTAAACTAAAATAAATAAAAACCTAAATTAAATTAAAAAATAAAATAAACCTAAGAATAAAAAACCTAAATAAAATAAAAACTAAATGTAAAATAAAAATAAAATAAAACGAAAATAAAATAAAATAATAACTAAATAAAAACCTAAACTTAAAAAATAATCTTAAAATTAAAACCTAAAAAAATAAAAAATAAAACCCAAACCCTAAACTAAAAATATAAACTAAACCTTAAATAAAAATAAAATAAACAAAACTAAATATACCTAAACCTAATCTAAAATAAACTTAAATCTAATAAATAAAACCTAAACCAAAGCCTAAAATAAATAAAAGCTAAACCCTAAAAAAATAAAATAAAATAATGAGGTGGAGGAATGAAGGTTACGGTGCTAGGAGAGATTGGGGATATGATGGTGGATCCCACTACTCGAGAGGCCGAGGTGGTTCTGATGGGAACTGGAGAAACTGAAGAACGACCGATCGGATTTATATCTTATCGAACTATGTCTATACAGTAAAGATAGTTCTAGTTATCTAGGGTTTTAGATTTACTCTATTTATGCTCATTTTTTATCTATGTCATCGCTTGTGTCTTAGAAACTTAGTGTGTTACTTGGTTGATAAAATTGATAAGAAGAAATATTGAATCTGAATTTATTCTCTATTAAAAAAAACCACAAATCCTAAACTCTGAACCTAAAATCTAAACCCTATGCCTTAAACCGTAAACCCTAAAAATAAAAATAAAATAAATAAAAAAAAGAAAATATATGCTAACCCTAACCCTAAACCCTAAACCTTAAACCCTAAATCTATAACCCTAAATTCAAAACCCTAAACCCTAAAACCCTAAACCCTAAACCCTAAACCCTAAAACTTCATCATCGACCTGCTCCCCTGCTCTCGGCTGCGATGCTCTTTTGCGATTTTATGTTCCCTTTCCTTTTCCTTGCTGCTTGGCTGTGTTTCAATCGTTCTGGATCATTCCTTCTAGATTTTGCTCTCCATTGAGTTTCCATCTAACTTCAATCGACAACTTTGAGAAGATCATTGATCACAATTATTGCACCTCCATTAAGTCCTTCAAGGAGAACACTTGCTCTAATGCTTCGATCAATTTAATCTCAACTTTTTTTTGTGGAATGCCGGTTGTAATGTGCTCGAATCTTGATATGAAATGCTTACGAAGCCCTTCGAATTTTCATTAGTTGGTAAATTTTCATTGCATCGCCTGACACTTGAAAGAATTCGATCCTTCTTTCATAGCCTAAAGCTCTCGGGTGTATTTACTATTGGATTGATTGATCCTAGACATATCCTTATTCAGCTATATAAAGATTTAGACTACTCAAGAGTCTTTGCTCGTCGCTCTTACTTTGTGTACAATTGTCAAATAAGGCTTTTGAAATGGTCTCCTCTATTTAATGTCAAAGAGGAATCCCCAATTGTTCCTTTATGCCTAGCTTTTCCAAACATGAGGATGCATTACATTACCCATCAAGTCCTATTTGCGATTGGGGCTGTCTTTGGTAGGCCTCTTCAAATAGATCAAGCCACCGTCGTGAGATCACGGCCATCAGTTTCTCATATTTTGGTTGAGATTGATATTACCAAAAAGTACCCTAAAGAAGTTTGGATCTGTTTAGAAAAATTTGGGTATAATCAAAAAGTGGAATTTGAAAATTTCCCTATTTTTTGCACACATTGTAAGATCCATGGTCATGATCACTTTGACTACTTTGTGTTACACCCTAATCTTAAAAAGAAAAAATTGCCTGATCCTAATCCCTCTCTAACAAATGAAAAAAACAATAAGTTGCCTTATGTGCCTAAAGTTACTCAAAATGGAACTCACCCTCCTAACCCCTCTCCTTTATTGCCTACAGATTTTCCTATTGGAGAACAATCTGAGCTTGGTAAAAAAAATGATATTAAGGTTTGTGAGAAAACTAATGATAACTTACCTAACATTGCTTCTACTTGTAATAACTTGGCATCTCAAGACAATCCCTTGACTCATATGAATCATAATGGTGATTTGAATGGGAGCCTCAAGTTGGATCAAAATCTCAAAACTAATTGAATTATTAAAAAAAATATTGATAATTTGGTGACGATCAAAATCGAATAGTACTCATGGAAATAAAATGAATTTTGTGCTATTAATGGTGCCACAACCTCTCTTTCTATTACCCTACAGAGTGATACACATGCTAACCTTATTTCTCAACCTAACTCTAATACAAGAAGGGAAATCACCATTAGGTTTGATGATATCTTGATGGAATACTTTGGACATAGATAGATACTTTTCAAAACTATTATTAAATAAAATCCCTTAAAGATAGAATGTTCACTAATAGCTCTATTAGAACCACTCGATCTTCTCTAACTCCCATAAATAATTATTTCATGTTTCTGTTCTTCTCGTTTCTCACTTTTTCAGTTATATCTTCTCTTTTCTTTCAACTTATTATGATCAATTTTTTTATTTGGATTATTCAGGGTATTGGGACTCTCACTATCATAATCGTATTAGAAGCCTTTGTCGTTCTCATAACATAGCCTTACTTGTTGTTATTGAACCATTCATTCACTCTTCTAAGATTACCCATGTTGCTAGAACACTAGGCTTTTAAAATTTCTTTTATAATATTAGTAATAAAATTTGGTGTCTTTGGAATAATTTAGTCAACATTTCTATCCTTGATGATCTTCAACAATTGGTTAATGTTCAAATCTCATTGGGTGAATTTTCTGCTCTTGGTTCCTTTATCTATGCATCTTGTAATAGAGCTAGTAGGAATATCCTTTGGGATCAATTAAGAACTTTTGCCTCCTCGATCAATAAACCCTGGTTGGTTGGGGGATTTCAACACTATTATCACTTCCTCGGAGAGAAGGGGAGGTTGTTTCCCTAACATCCACTCATGGAAGATTTTTCTAATATAATTCTCAATCGCAACTGATTGATATTAGTTTTTTAATTATACATGGCATAACTCTAGACTGGACGGCAGATAGGACCCTCTTTAATTCCCTTTAGATCAATCAATGGCCCCTCACTTCTATTAAGCATTTGAGCATAACTTTGTTTGACCATGCTCCGCTATTGATCTCCATCAAAACTCCTTCTAGTACTATATCCTCCCACACTCCTTTTAGATTCTAAAATATGTGGACCCAACATAGTGATTTCTTTAATGTTATTTCCACTAATTGGATGGCCCCTATTCACCCGGACAATTATGTTAAAGGTATGATTCGGCTTTGGCTTAAGCTTAAAAGACTAAAACAAAACCTAAATTGGTGGAACAAGCACCATTTTAAAAATCTTTTTACCAATCTAAAAATATGGAACAATTAGTTTTTCCTTGAAGATGTTGTGTTAATCAACCTAGTAAGCTTGATGAGTTGAACACTGCTAAAGATAACTTGATTAATTAGCAGAATATGGAGGAAACCTACTGGCAGCAAAAGTCCGCTAGCAAACATATTGCTGATGGTGACAGAAATACAAGATATTTCCATGCTCTTTTCAAAAAAAAATGAAAGCCTTAAACTATATTCAAAAAATCAAAAATATTAACGGTAGCTGGATCATTGATAATAATGAAACTAAAGATTCTATCTTTCAACATTTTCAAAATTTATTAAACAACAACCCTAAATTAGAACCCTCTCTCCACTCACGATCTCCTCTATGATTACTAATGATGAAAACCATTTACTCACTTTGCATGCTACAAAAATTGAGATTAGTAGTATTCTCAATAGCATGAACACCTAATTCTCATTGGCCCCGATGGCTACATGACTCATTTTTTCAAAGATTGTTAGCCTATTATTAAGTCTGACTTTATTAATGTTATTGTTGATTTCTTTGATGGCAACTCTTTACCTAGATACTTTTCTAGCACTTCCATTGTTCTCATTCCCAAAACTAATAATCCTGATACTTGGGGAGATTTTAGACCTATCAGCCTTTGCACCTTCTTTCATAAACTCATTGCTAAATTAATTAATAATAGGATAAGTCGCTACTCCCTAAAATTATTTCTCCTAACCAAACTGGCTTTGTTAAAAGTAGAGCTATATACAACAATATCCTTCTAGCCCAAGAGCTGGTTCATGACCTTGATGTTCCTATTAGAGGTGGAAACATCCTCTTCAAACTGGACATCTCTAAAGTTTTTCATAACCTCTCTTGGGATTTCCTCTTTCAAATTTTCCATTTGTTTGGGTTTTCAGATAATTTCATCCACCTCATCAAAAATTGTATTACCAATGTTTGGTTCTCTTATCATGAATGGTGAGTCTCTTAGTTTCTTTACTTGAGGCATGGCTTGAGACAAGGAGACCCCTTTCACCCTCTCTTTTATTATTGTTGTTGAATATCTCTCGAGGTCAATGATCTTTTCTACAAAAATCCTTCCATGTTTTTTAAAACTAAAGGTGGTCTTCCTGTCTCTCATCTTAATTTTGCTGATGACTTTATAATCTTTTGCAATACCTCTATTCAGCATATTAAAACTATTAAGAGCCTTCTAAATAAATTTGGCAATGAAATTGGTCTCTTTCTCAATGAAGGAAAATACTATTTCATTCCTTCCTCTAAAATCCCTTCTAATAGGATCAATCAAATCTTGAGAATTACTAATTTTCAGCAACATCAACTTCCCATTAATTATCTTGCAGCTCCACTTTTTAAAGGTCAGAAAAGAACTCATCTTTTTGATGATCTAATCTAGAAAATCTCTAATAAAATTTTTGTTTGAGAATTTCATTTACTCTCTTTCGGTGGTAGGCTCACTTTGATTAGGAGCACTCTTAACTCCATACCTTTATATCTCCTCCAAACCATTGTGCCGATCATTTCTATCATTAACAGAATTGAGCATCTCATTAACAAATTTTTCTGGGGCTCTAATAACTCCTCTAAAAGAATACACTGGACCTCTTGGTTTAAAAGTTGTGGCACCTAGATGAAGGTGGCCTTGGATGTAAGCCTATCAAAGAAGCTATCACTGCTTTTTCCTATAAGCTTTGGTGGAATTTTAGGAGTAACAATAGTCTTTGGGCTAATTTCATGACTGCTAAATATTGCCAGGGTAAGCTCCCCCTCATTTGTCCCTACAAAGTAGGAGAATCTCTTGTCTGGAAAAGACTTTATTCCGTCAAATGGGATGCAGAATCCTTAATTTTTTTGGGGATTAACTCTGGCTCCTCCTTTTGGCAAGATAACTAGACTGGATGTGGGTCCATTGACGACTTACTTTCCACCCATTCTACTGTCGCTATTAAAGTGAAATCTTTCAGGAAGAATAATATGTAGAACATTAGTAAGCTTATTGATTATATTCCTTCCTTTCTCTTAAACAAGCTTACCACTATTCCTATCATTCATACCAATCAAGACCAGATCCTTTTTAAGATCTCACATAATGGTGATTTCAACTTTAAAAATGTTTGGATTCACATTAAAGAAACTCATGATTCTTCCAATGTGTTTCTCCAAACAATAATATCCCTACTTCTTACTCTGTTCTTACTTGGCATATTTTGAAATACTTCATCCCTGTGGACTCCTTATTGTTGGGTAAAGGTTTTTAATTACCTTCAAAATGCCAATGCTATTTTCACATTGAGAATGTGAATCATGTTTTTGTTAACGGGACCATTACTTCTAAACTTTGGATTTGGTATGATGACCTCTTTAACATTATCATTTTCAATGGCTCCTTAAATTTATACCAACTTCTTGAAGTTATTTTGATAACATTATTAAAGTCAAAACTGCTATCACTCTTATTTGGTTCATATGGATGGACCGAAATGATGCAAAACATCGTGAGATCCCTATGAATCACATGAGGATAATTGCTAGAACTAAAAACAAAATTCGTGACTTGTTTAATGCCAATTTAATTAAATATAAACAACTCAAAGGTTGCAAATTTGTGGCCAATAAACTGGGTTTTAACTTGCCAGATCACCACATCTGTAAAGATGATAAGATTGTTTATTGGGTAAAACCTCATGCTAACACTATTAAAGTTAACACTGATGGCTCTGTCACTCATAAAGGTTCAGGCTGTGGTGCTATTTTTAGAAATCTTAATGTAAAAGTCCTATGTGCCTTTGCTTACCCCCTTAATCCCTGCTCTGTTCTCTTTGCTAAGTTCATGGCAGTGTACAAAGCTCTTGAGATTTGCCATAAAAAAAGGTTGGCTCAATATTTGGATTGAGGTAGATTCCCTTCTGCTGATTGATCTCTTAACTTCCACCAAAATGGGCAATACTGAATTATACTACCTTCTTAAGCAAACTAGAACTCTCCTTGCCCAACTCTACTTTAAAATCACTCATGTATGGCATGAGGGTAATGCATTGATTATTTAGCCAATCTGGATTGGATGGAATAAAATTCTTTGATCAACTAACCCTTCCTAAACATTTGCATGGCTTGGTTTATCTGGACAATACTTGGTTTCCTTATCTCAGAAATTAATCTAACCTATTGGATTCACCTACTTCAATACCTCTTTTATTGCATGATCATTTTCTATTTACTGTTGTTGTTTTTTTGGTCTTTGCTGATGAATCAACTTGATATCCCTTGTTGTTTACTTGTTGATCTCTGTGGCACGTGCTGTTGGTTTAATTGTCTTAGCTTTAATTGGAAGCTTACTACCTCTACTATTTTACTGTTAATGTGCTGCTGCTTCTTTGGAATTTGCTAATGCATCATCATATTACTCCTTGTTGGTCCTTTGATGAGCTAAGTGGCATCTATTATTGGTTTAATTATCCCAACCTTGTTTGGGGTCTTACTATTTCTGGATGCAACATCTATGTTAAAGGTTTAATTGTTGGCTATTGGGCTTTTGGGCCCTTTGTCAAGAAGGCTGGTCTTGGAGTTGGTTTAATGTATTTGTTGAATGTATATGCTAACCCCTTACATACCTGTAACGAAAAGAAAATGCAATACCTTTGTTATTATTAATGGTTCTTTGTAGGTTTGGTATTGTTTAATGAATTCCATTCATTTCTCCGAGGAGGGTAGTTCAAGTTGATTTCTCTAAAGGATTTCATTGATAATACCCTTTTGAACCCTTATGGTAGCTCTGTTGCCCCACTACTTTTTGTTGGCATATCCTATAGTTGCAATAATTATAGTGTTATTTTAACCTATGGCTGTTGGATTTCTGGATTCACTGTCCTGCTGGCTAACCTTATGTTTGTTAGCTATTTGTTTCCTGGTGTTCTTCCTGATTTGCCTCATCCGTGTCGCCGATCAATTAATCTATTGTTTTTTACCTTTTGGCTCTATTAAAATTATGCAGATCCAGCTTATTAGTAATTACTATCCTGGATGTTGGCTGATCTAGATTATTGCTCCTCAAGCTGCTTCTGGGGTTTTATTTTGTTTTCTTCAGTTGGCCTTTATTGAGGTTGTAGACTGCAAGATGGATGTTATTTTTGCTTGACTATTTCTTATCTCTCATTTTTCTGAATGTTTGTTTTGTTAAAACTTGGGATGCTGCTATTTTCACCAGCTGCTTTTTACATCCTGGTTCAGCTAGTCTTGGCCAGACCTCTTCCTTAACTATTTGGGATTTAACCTATGCATTGTATAATTTGAATGGTTGGTTTTATGGCCAACTTGCTATTATTTTCTTTCTTGGTTGTTGGATGGTTTGGATCTTTGAGTCTTTTATTTAGTAAGCTGTTACTGGGGTTGTTTATCTGGTTCAACAGGGTACTGTTGGTGTTGTCTTGCTGATTGTTTTGCCCAACCTCATATTCCCAATCTGCCAAGAGAGATTTTGCAATTTCCTATTCAATTTTATTAATTCCTTTTGGATTTCCTTGATGGCTTCTTTGCCTTTAATGTGGTTGTGGGTTTAGTGCTAGCTTAATCATCTTTATCTGGAAGGTTATTTCTTGATTATCTTTTGAACCCTTTCGCTGTACTTTACATCTCAATTTTTTATTGGAATTTTATATGGTGGGTGTAATTTTTGTTTTATTGCTACCTCTATTGGCTTTTGGATATTAGGGTCCTTTGTCCAGCATGTTGTCTTTGTGGTTATTATCTGTTTCTTGCCTTTTATTTCTCTGATTATTTTTGCTATTAACAACTGGGCAAATGCTGATTTCTCCTGCTGCTATTTTATCCCTCTTGGTTCTGTTCAAATTATGCAGAACCCAGTGATTTTCCATCTAATTATTTGGATCTTTACATATGCTCTATTTACCTTGAATGGGTGGACTTTTGGCCACCTCTGTTATTGTTTTGAACCGGATTAATACTCTACATGCTTTCTCGGGTTTTGGTTTGTTTTGTTCAGCCTCTCTAATGAAGTTGTTGAATGCTTGGTGGCTTTTGATTTGAATCTCCTTATTGGTTTATTATATGCTTATCATCTGAATTCTTTGGACTACTTTATCTGCTGCTCTTTTCTCCATCTTCTTTTAGTTAAACTTGTATCTATTGCTCTATTTATTCTGAATGGGTGGTTCTCTGACCAGCTAGATGGTTTTCATTATCTTAGCTTTTTGTTGACTTGGATATTTGCTATCCTTTTTTCTCGGGATTCCCATGTTGGCTCTATCTTTGTTGGTTGTTGGACTTTAGGGTCCTATGTTCAGCAAGCTATTTTTGACTTTGTTGTTCTAATTGTTTTTGGTCATTGGTGTCTGGGTTGTTGCTCTTCTGATCCATGTTTTTATGCTCTATCAACTTGGTTACTAACTATTGCAATGTCTACTCTGATTGAGAGGTTCTATGGCCATCTTGTTGTCCCTTGTCTTGGTTGTTGTCTCTTGGTCATCCTTGGCTATTTTTGTCTTGGTTATTGGTTGTCTTGTTTTTTCTAGATTCTAATGAAGACCCTAATTTGAATCCCCATTTTGATTTATCCTCTGGTGGGTTCCAATGTTGCACTAATTATTTTGTTATTGGGGTTGGCTTTCTGATTGCCCTTGCTGTTTGTGTTTGGGCTGATGTTCATTTCCTGATAGTTGTAATCTACATTAATTGCTATTATTTCTATTCCCATCTGGGTTCAGTTAGGCTTGTGCTACTATCTCCTTGGAATTCAATGTCTATTCAATGGGTACTATGGACAGTTGCTTTTGTCTTGGTTGTTGATCTGGATTATCCAATTTTTTGTCTTGCATGCTGCTACTGGAGCTGTAGTTCTGACTATCTTTATTTGGTGCTATTTTTGGTATTGGGTTAGGCTATCTTCCTTTACAATTGCTTTTGGCCAACTACTGATACAGATATTAATAAGGGGTTTGTTCACATCTGCATTCATTATTATGATTGGGGTCATTTTCTAGACTTTACTTGTGGTCGACTCGCTAAAGAATATATATATATATATATATATATATATATATATATATATATATTTTGTTTTTGTTAATTATAGGCTCATCGACTTGCTTAGCAGGATTTCAGTAGGCTGCCTCTTCTGCTATTTTCTTGTGGATGGTTTTTATGTTGGCCTAATTCATATGTATAAGTATCCTCATGTCAGGGTGACTATTTTGATGATACTTTTCCTACATGGGACCCCTTATCTTTTTGCCCTTTGCAATTTCCTTTCTATATTATATATAGTTTTGTTTATGTTTGCAGGTAATAAAGCCCATAAGACTTTCAACATCTGGTTGCTATCTTCACACAAGTTTGTTGGATATGATGGCTGTGATGATTTCACTCTATTTTGGTTTGGTAGTAGCTCTTGTGATGTAACCCTTCTGCTAAAGTTTGGATGCGCATTTTTGCATCTGCCCCAACTTGGTGAGCAGCCTCCTCATCACAATTCTTACTATCATTCTCGATTATTATTTTCGTTATCATTATGTATGTATTACCTTAATCGCTCTAATTTCTTTTGTTTACATTTCCATGTGTGCTTCTCTCTTGTCCTCTTGGTTTGCTCCATTGTGTCATGCATTCTCACGTCCGCAAAGCATTATCTAATCTTCCTTTTTTTTATAATCTTTTGTATCTTTTGATTGCTTTATTGTCTTCTTTTGCTTTTGGCTGTACTTAGATAGGGGATCTACTCCTTAGACTGATTATAGCTCTTTGAGTAGTAGTTCTGGAGTTTATCCCCTTTAAGGACCTTGTAACTCTCTTTTTTGTGGCAATAAAATACCCCCCTACATGGGATTTCTCTAAAAAAAAAACCTAAATCCTAAAACTTAAAATCCTAAACCCTAAACCCTAATCCCTAAACTGTAAAACTTAAAAACCTAAACCTAAACAAAATAAAACTTATAAATAAAATAAATAAATAAACCTAAACCAAAATAATTGAAAAAATAAAATAAAATAAAAACCAAAACAAAAACCAAAACCTAAAACTAAACCTAAAAATAAAATAAAAATAAAACTAAAAACTAAACTAAAATAAAATAAATTAAATTAAAACCTAAACTAAACAAAAAAAACATAAAAATAAAAAACCTAAATATAATAAAAACTAAATAAAAAATAAAAATAAAATAAAATTAAAACAAAAAAAAACTTAAACCAAAAAATAAACCTAAAAAGAAATCCTAAGACTAAATAAAAAATAAAACCTAAACATTAAACTAAAAAAAATCCTAAACCTAAAATAAACAAAATAAAATAAACCTAAACCTAAAGTAAAATAAACAAAATTAAAATAAATAAAACCTAAACCTAAATCCTGAACCATAAAAAAAAACCCTAAACCATAAACCCTAAACCCTAAACCTAAAACCTTAAACTCTAAACCTTAAACCCTAAACCCTAAGCTAACCATAAAACCTAAATGCTAAACCCTAAACCCTAAAGCCTAAAGCCTAAACAGTAAACCCTAAACCCTAAACCTAAACCCTAATCATAAACCCTATACCCAAAAACTCTAAATCCTATAACCTTAAACACTAAACCCTAAACCCTAAACCCTAAACCCTAAAAACATAAAAACCTAAACCTAAACATAATAAAATCTAACAATAAAATAAATAAGAAAACCTAAACCAAAATTAAATAAAAAAATAAAATAAAATAAAAATCTAAACTAAAACCTATACCTAAACCTAAAAAAAAAAAAAACTCAATGACCAAATAAACCTAAACCTACACCTAAAATATAAACTAAAATAAAAAACCTAAACTAAAATAAATAAAAATAAATAAATAAATTAAACTAAATTAAAATAAAAAATAAACATAAAGAAAAATAAAAAAATAAAATAAACTAAAATAAATAAATAAAAACTATATAAATTAAGTAAACCTAAACTTACAGGTTTACTTAATTTTAAAAAGAAAAAAAAAACCTAAAACCTAAGCTAACTCTAAACCCTAAACAATAAAAATCAACTACAAAACCTAAACCTTCTTGTTTACTTAATTTAAAAATAAACTTAAACTAAAACCTGAAGCCTAAACCTAAAACCTAAACCTAAACCCTAAACCCTAAACACTAAAAAAAATTAAAAAAAATAAACTAAATAAAAAACCCTAACCTTAAATCCTAAACCCTAAAATTCTAAGCCCCACAAGCAAAACCCTAAACCCTAAACAGTAAACATAAACCATAAACCCTAAACCCTAAAATCCTAAACCCTAAACCCTAAAACTAACCATAAACCCTAAACCTATAGCCCAAAACCCTAGACCTTAAACCTTAAACCCTAAACCCCAAACCCTAAACCCTACAAACCTAAAAAATCTAAAAATAAAGTAAATAAAACCTAAATATAAAATAAATAAAAAACCTAAACCTAAATATAATAAAAATATAAAATAAAATAAAAACCTAGACTAAAACCTAAACTTAAACCTAAAAATAAAATAAAATAAAAAAATAAAAATAAACCAAACTAAAATAAATAAAAATCTAAATTAAATTAAAAAATTAAAATAAACTTAAGAATAAAAAAACCTAAATAAAATAAAAACTAAACGTAAAATAAACCTAAAATAAAATAAAATAAGAACTAAATATAAACCTAAACTTAAAAAATAATCTTAAAATTAAAACCTAAAAAAAATAAAAAATAAAACCCAAACCCTAAACTAAAAATAAAAATTAAACCTTAAATAAAAATAAAATAAACAAAACCAAATAAACCTAAACCTAATCTAAAATAAACTAAAATATAATAAATAAAACCTAAACCTCAACCCAAAATAAACAAAAGCTAAACCCTAAAAAAATAAAATAAAATACACTAAAAATAAACCTAAACCTGAACTAAAAAATAAAACCTAAAAAAAAAGCCTAAAATAAAAACTAAAGCCTAAACCCTAAAAGCTAAAAACGTAAACCAAAACGAAATAAAACTTAAAAATAAAATAAATAAATAAACCTAAACCAAAATATAATAAATAAAATAAAATAAAAACATTAACTAAAACCTAAACCTAAACCTAAATGAAATTAAAATAAAAATAAAACTACACTAAAATAAAATAAATTAAAACCTAAACTAAATTAAAAAAAAAAACGATTAAAAAAAATAAAACTAAAATAAAATGAAATAAACCTAAAACAAAAAAAATTATTAAAACTAAATAAAACCTAAACCTAAAAATAAACCTAAAATAAAACATAAACATAAATAAAAAATAAAACCTAAACCCTAAACTAAAAAAAAACCTAAACCTAAAATAGAAATAAAATAAACCTAAACTAAGATAAACTAAACAAAATAAATAAAACCTAAACCTAAACTAAACTAGATAAAATAAAATAAACTAAAATAAATCTAAACCCGGAACTAAAAAAATAATTAAAATAAACTTATAATAAAAACATAACACCTAAACTTAAGAAAATAAAATAAGAACCTAAACCTAAACCTAAAAATAAAAAATAAGACCTAAATCTAAAAATAAAAATAAAAATAAAAATAAACCTAAATAAAAATATAAAATAAAATAAACTAAAATAAATAAAAAGTTAACTAAATAAACTAAATAAACCTAAACTTACCAGTTTACTTAATTTTAAATATAATAAAATAAATAAATAAACCCTAAACCCTAAACACTAGCTAAAAATAAACTAACTAATAACTAACTAATTAAAAACTAAAACTATCTAATAACTAACTAAGCTAAACAATTTCCAACTATTGAGCTCTCAACCTGTTCGACATCGTTGTGGCTCACAGAACTCCCCAAATTAGATCGTAAAGCTCTTCTTTCATTTCTTGAACATGAGGAAAACACTTGGTATGGGAGCTGGTCAAAAACTGAAGACCCATAGAAAAAAATCAGAGGTGGGCAGACAAATCATACATGAAAAGTCACTTTGGAAATGAATGGATGAAGCCATTCACATGATCTTTTCATGCAAAGGGCATTGTGCTTGAAAACATTGGCATTAAGGCAAAGCAACCCAACTCTGCTATCATAAAATGTGCTAGAGCTCAATTGATCAAGCATGGGAAAAAAATTTTAGCCTTGCTCGAAATGATGGTTGTTTGAACTTCATCAAAGAAAATGATGAGGTACTGATTGGTGGATTTAGCTACAAAGAGCATGTTGTAGGAGATATTCTCAGAGTTAGGTTTAAGTTTATGAAGGTTTCTGGCATGTCCCTCTTGGCTCTTTTTATGGAGAAGATGGAAAAGACCAAGTCTTAGTCTACTACATCCTCACTATTTTGATTATGCACCTATGGTTTTAACCTTTTTCTCTTAAGATCCATCTTTTATTAAAGCAAACAAGTTAAGATTTTTTTTCAATTTTGGAACTCCTTTTAGCTTTTATGTTGAGTTTATTTCTTGAAGTTTCGTAAACAAAAAAAACCCTAAATGCTAAACCCTAAACCATAAATCCTAAACCCTAAACCCATGACTATAAACCCTAAAACCCCAAACACTAAATCCTATACCCAAAATCTAAAATCTATAAACCTAAACCCTAAACACTACCAACCCTAAACTCTAAACCCTAAAACCTAAAACCTAAAACCAAAATAAAATAAAATATAAAATAAATTAAAAACATAAACTAAAACCTAAAACTAAACCTAAAAGAAAATAAAATAAAAATAAAACTAAACTAAAATAAAATAAATAAAACCTAAACTAAACAAAAATAAAACCTAAATAAAATTAAAACTAAACCTAAAATAAAAAATAAAATAAACCAAAATAAAATAAAATAAAATGAAATAAAACCTAAACCTAAACAAAAAATATAAAAAAACTAAAAATAAATAAAAATAAAATCTAAACCCTAAACTAAAAACATAAACCTAAAATAAAAAATAAAATAAATTTAAACCTAAACTAAAATAAACTAAACTAAAATAAATAAAACCTACACCTAAACCTAAAATAAACTAAACCTAAACCTAAAGTAAATAAAATAAATAAAATAAAATAAACCTAAACCTAAACTAAAAATAAAACCTAAAAATAAAATAAAACCTAAACCTAAACTTAAAAATAAAATAAAACCTAAACTAAACCAAAATAAAATAAAATTGAATTAAAAATAAAATGAAAAAATAAAACTAAAATAAAAAAATAATCCTAAACCTAAACCTAAAATAAACTAAAATAAAAAACATAAAATAAATAAATTAAACTAAATAAATATAAAAATAAACCTAAATCAAAATTAAAAATAAAATAAACTTAAATAAATAAAAAATAAACTAAATAAACCTATACTAGTTTGCTTAATTCAAAAAAATAATAATAATAATTTCAAAAAAACCCTAACTAAATAAACCTAAACTCTAAACTCTAACCTAGGCAACCTAAACACCTAAACTTAAACAAAACCTAGCTAAACCCTAAACCCTAAACCTAAACCCTACACTAAACTCTAAACCCTAATCCTCCCTAAACCCTAAATCCCCTAAACTCACTCTAAACCCTAAAACAAACACCAAAATAAAATAAAAAATAAAATTTAAAAACATAAACTAAAACCTAAAACTACTAAAAGAAAATAAAATAAAATAAAACTAAACTAAAATAAAATAAATAAAAGCCTAAACTAAACTAAAAAAATAAAAAACCTAAATAAAATTAAAACTAAACCTAAAATAAAAATAAAATAAACCTAAAATAAAATAAAATAAAAATGAAATAAAACTTAAACCTAAACAAAAAACCTATATATAAAAACTAAAAATAAATATAAAATAAAACCTAAACCCTAAACTAAAAAAACATAAACCTAAAATAAAAATAAAATAAATTTAAACCTAAACTAAAATAAACTAAACTAAAATAAATAAAATCTACACCTAAACTTAAAATAAACTAAACTTAAAGCTAAACCTAAAGTATATAAAATAAAATAAACTAAAAATAAACTTAAACCTAAACTAAAAAATAAAACCTAAAAATAAACCTAAAATAAAAACCTAAAACCTAAACCCAAAAAATAAAATAAAAACCTAAACCTAAACCAAAAAATAAAAAATAAAATTGAAAATGAAAAAATAAAACTAAAATAAAAAATAATCATAAACCAAAACCTAAACCTAAAAAATAAACTAAAATAAAAAACCTAAAATAAATAAACTAAACTAAACTAAGTAAATATAAAAATAAACCATCTTCAAAAGTGAGGAACAACCACTGGGGTGACATGTTGAATGCACAATAAATCAAACCTAACTTAGGGTGACTATCGAGTGAATGCCGCTGGGGACTTATGTCAACTCAAAAGTAGTCAGGATTATTTTTTTTCTAAATTTCTTGTGATTTGATATGGTTTGTTTGGTTTAGTTTGATTTTGAATTGAGGGCATATCCACTAGGGATGTGAGCTCGATCAAATTTGATAGATTTAATTTATGGACCGTGTCAGTGTGTGATGGATCCACTAAGAAGGGGCTATATCGTACTTGTCTTATCTCAGATTTACAAATCCAAAGGGATAGTCTACTGGCCGTGGGGTAGAGCTAGCCAACATAAGGGGTTATCTTTTGGTGTACAACGACTGTGCACGTAGCAGACTTACAACTTCTAAAGTATGGAATAATTGCTGGGGTGACCTTTTGGTAGCACAATAAATGAAACTCAACTTAGAGGTGACTATTGAGTGAATTTTGCTGGGGACTTATGTCAACTCAAGAGTAGTCAAGCGATACCGATAAGGAGTTTTTCTAACACTGCCCTAAAGATAGGATACCTGCTTCAGAAATGGTATCGCTAGGGGTGTCCTCTTAATCCATAAGTAAATATATATTTTGTTTATATGTTAGCATGGACACTATTGGTTTGCGAGGGACCACACTGTGAAGGGGCTATGTCAGCCTTGACCTATCTCAGATTTACTGGACTAAGGGAGAATCTGCACATCCACTAGACAGATTCTCCAACCATAGGGATGGTTACTTGGAAAGGGGTACTGTCTAATTTGTTAGTAACCCAGGGGTCACAGAGGATGTGATCCAAATATAGTGCCCATAGGGGAGGTGATGCTAAGGGCATTATCCTGAGCACCAAAAAAGTAAGCCTATAGGTGTATGGTGGCCAACTCAAGGATAAAGCATAGTAGACTTACATCTGCCATGAGTGGTGTCTCCTAAGTTGGGAGAATCAACAAACCTAATTTTTAAGTGGTGTATCCATCAACATAGTGAGAACCAACCAACCTAAGGTGCCCATCGATATGCAACGATCAACCCAAAAAGAAAGCATGTAGGCATACAACTTTCCAAGCGGAATTGATCATCAAGATAATCTATCATCGATGGGACATATGCTATCTAACTTAGAGAGACTACTAAGCATGACAGAAGTACTAGACTTGGGCGGAAGGAGGGCTAGGGTGTTATCTTAAATCTCAAATATACCTGACCCAGTCAGTGAATGAAGGCTAATCCAAGAAGAAAGCTTACCAGCCATGCAGTAAGGCCTACCAAACTAACAAGGCGCTCATCGTGTCCAATGGCCAAGGAAGGAAAGTGTAGTAAACTTACATTCTCCAAAGCAAGAAGACAACTAGGGTGACACATTAGTAGAGTAGCATGTTAGCTCGACCTAAAATAACTACTAAGTGAGTGCCACTAGGGGTGTTATCTCTCAGAGTAACTCGACACAAAAGATATGTGTTTATTTTATATGTTTGTGTGTAGTTTGTGTTTGTGTTGTGTCGATGAAGGATAGGATGTCGCTCGGGTTCCTTACACCAAAACTAAACACATCATGGTGGATTCACAAACAAGAATACTCTCAACATGAAAGAGATTGAATTCAAAATGGAATTTTCATTGATGATACTTATTTTAAAACATAATTTATAATATTTCTTTAAGTAAAGCCCATTGATTGAAAGATTTGGGTGCTCACCCTTATAATTAATAAGCTGATAAGATCCTCCTTGGTAGGCCTTCTTTATGGAAAAAGGGCCTTCCAAAGTGGGTTCAAACTTGCCTCCCATATTACGACGGGCAACAATCAGTCTCCTTAGAACTAAAATAAGCTCTCATACTTGAAAAGCTCTAGGACAGACCAACATGTTGTGAGCTTGAATCATTTTAGCTTTGTACAACTTGAGGTTTTGGCATGCCTACAGGCATCTCTCCTCCAAACCTTCAAGCTCTTCTAATCGCAACTTGGTGTTCTCTTTTGTTGTGATCTTGCTACCCACAACTATCCTTAGTAAATGTAGTTATATTTTTAATGGTAGAATGATTTCAGGCACATACACTAAGGAGAAAATAGTAGACTAAGTTGGAGTTATATATGTAGTGTGGTAAGCCCACAAGGCTTCAACTAACTGCTAATGCCACTATCACTTATTATTGTCGAGTGTCTTCTTTAGTATTTAGATGAGAGTTTAGTTGAAGGATCCTGCTAAGCCCATTACCCTCGGGTAGTTGATTATAGAATATCTCCAATCTATGTTGTGTCTCTGTGGTGAAAATTTTCTATATAAGAGGCGAATCACCTTCAAATCTGTGGGGAGAAATGAAAGAGGAAAGCATATAAAAATTCATCTTTTTAGGATGCCACGCAGATATGTAGATGTACTTATTCAGGTGATCATATATGTCATCATAGAAATCATGTACTATCTCGAGAGATGGAAGGCACTACCCTTTAATAGACCTAATCACCTCAATAAAGACTCCTAAGGATGACGGGTCTGCATATGTACCAGAGATTCTTCCCTCACTTTATATGGAAAAGTAAATCAGAGTTTATTTTAGACTGGGTTCATTAAGTTCCCTACAGGGGCAAGCCCCCATAGTTAATTACATCCTAAAGAATGGTGATTCCTTAGGAAAACTCTCGATTAAAGTAAATGATCATTGTCTTCAAAGATTTTAATAGGAAAGGACTATCAATCAATTGATTCATTTTTCAAGATCAAATTGGATTGATCAAAGAGAGGGAGTTATTATTGAAGCCATAAATAGAAGATAAGTAGGAGATGCCCATGATGCTAGGAAACCAAGCGAACAATATCAAACTATCTTATAGTTGGGCTTTACTTTTTTGAAATTGATTGAATTTTTTTGAGTTCAATTTTTAATTAGAAATCTAGGACTTATGATTCCTTAACATAGGATTAAGAAAATGCCTAAGAGGTGAGGAATTATGCTTATTTTCCATAAAGGGGAGAAGCAACCTTAGAACCTAAATCTAGGGAGCTTTTGTGAGGTGCCGAAAGCATAACCTAAATCTAAGGAGAAAATGGGTAATTGGTTTCCCTCCACAAGAGAGGACAAACCACCCGATAGCTTGGATTTACAACCACCTAGGGGTGGCTGCCAACTAACTCCTCCTATAATTTTAAATACATGTAGGCAAGTCATTATGCTTATGCAAGATAGCTAGGCTGTTATTTATTTAGAAAGAGACTAAGGCCTTAAACTCACTCCCTAAAGAGACTAGGTCATGTAAAGAGCACACTTCAAATGAACTAAATCTAATGAAATTCAAATTTAATTTAATTTTCATTTTAGAAAAATTATTTTTGACTCAGACTAATGATTCATATGCCTAATGCATGAGAGATAAAGTTATTGGCCAAAATCAATGAGAAGGGAGGAGGTCAGTTTCCACCATGGCTCTCAAAGGTCAAGCCAAGTTTCTCTGAAAAAGGTTGAAGCCCTCTAATCAAGAGTGAAATAAGATC
Source organism: Cymbidium sinense (assembly GCA_021442155.1). NCBI lineage: Eukaryota > Viridiplantae > Streptophyta > Magnoliopsida > Asparagales > Orchidaceae > Cymbidium > Cymbidium sinense. Next base: position 188,847,725 of record CM038214.1, read on the forward strand.
CTATTGTGCATTATATTGCAAAAGAAATACTCATCCAGCTAAGGGGTTGCTAATTCTTTTATCTTGATTTTAAACCTAAGCTTTATGTGAGGTTATGAGTTCTTTATTTTTAATTTGAGTTATTAAGTTTGGTAAAAGATTTATTTTTCCTAAAGAGCCTAATCCACATCCAGGCCATACATAAAGCAAGGAATAAACTAGGAAAAGCATGCCACTTAATGCACAAGCTAAACAAATCATCAATTAATTTATAAAACTAATCGCAAAAAGAATAAAAGGCCGTTATGGTCGGGCACCACCGCACAAATCCTAAAATATCAAATTGGGAAGCCAAGCTCTACCCTTATAAAACTCGGATTACAAATGAATTAAATTACATTTAAGCAAGGAATCCATTATTATGGGGGTCTTTAAGCTTCATTCTTCTTTCTTCTTCTTCTTTTTATTTTCTTTCTTTGATTCCTTCTTTTGGATGGTTGGAAGGTAGATGCTCCAAGGCTTCACATGGTGTATAAGATAGGATCTTATGACCAATGCTCATCCTAATCCCCATAATAATCATTCCAAAATCCTAATTGCATATATTTACATTAAAAGAAAAAGTGGAAATCTAACTAACACCTGCAAAATAAAGGTTAGCTAAAATAAACCAAATAAATCCCATGCATGTATATTGGATTTATCACCCCACACATAGGTGACTAAGTTCACTTGGACTATTGGATTATGCTTAGGGGTATAAAGCTCCTGCAAGCAAAAGCATTTATATTTTTATTTATGATTACACCACTTAAGTACAATCCCCTACAGAAAATAATGATTAGACTAAGAGCATCCTACCATTCATTCTATGAGCATACACCCTAACATCCAGTCTAAAACATATATCATACAAATACCAAACCATGCACCACCTAATCTAAAGCTAGAAATAGTGAAACTTAGTGGAGGGTTTCATTTAAGTTGTCTAGTTTCTTAGGTTGATTTTATTTCATATTTTGATTAGGTTCAAGTGAATCCTACAATTAATTACTAAGTTATGAAGAGAGGGAAAGAGAACAAAACTTCTCTTTCCTTTCCTAACCTAAGTAATTTCTAAATTAGGTTCACATCTTAGTTTTGTTTAGTGAATGTTTTGATTAAGTCTTTTAATTAATCCAAAGTTTAGATGAACTCTAAATAAACCTATTCAAAAAGAAAGGCATTTTAAGATTAAACAGAATGAACCAAATTCACAAAACACATATCACTTCATTTCTTTCCCAACATATATAACATGCATATGAGTGAATCCTGAGCATATTTATACATACAATTGAGAACATTTAACACACTTTATGATGCATGCTATGTAATCTAGCTAAGGAAATTTAGAAGTTTACTATGCATGATATTTCTTAAGTAGAAAAGGTCTCTTTATCCAAATTTTCACATACACACATTAAAGTAAGTAAGGCATAAGTGAGTATAGCGCCATTGTTAACTAAAGGTGTAAGGTACAAGTCCTACTTAGGGCTACTTAAAGCCTCATAACCTTGCTTTTCTTAAATACAGACATGTGTATAAAAGATATGAAATGGATAAGAAAGAATGCATAAATTGTATTAGTTAATTCATTTTTGTTTCTGAAATTTATGTGTGTTATTATAGATAACCCTTCTTAAGTGGTAGCATAGAGATGAATAGGATATAGAATTAGGTAAATGTTAGGTCCTTTTCAAATGAACCATACATCTTACTAACTCCTATCAAAAAATATGCTAATATAAAAGAGAGGAGAAACCTATGCTAAACACACCTTTCTACTCTTTCACATGCAAGCTCATAATTAAAATATAAGTAGCATACTTTTAGATTTGATAATTGATTTATATGATTTGAAAATAATTTGAATTTAGTAGTGATAATAGCCACTCATATTTCTACTTTAGGCAATAGATGCAAATTTGACATAAAGTAAACGATATCATTTTAAACTTAAATTTGAAAATTATGAATGCATGAAACCACATGAAATATAAATTTAACATGTTGGGAAAAGACTCAAATCAATGAAAGCATGTAAACAAATTCACTTTAATTAAATCCTAAAGACATTCTTATAGAATAAGAAAGTTTAAAATAAATTAAAGTGTGCTCAATGTGATTTTTATTTAGTTTGAAGTTTGATTTAATTTTGAAAAGGTGAGCTATGTTTGTTGTTCCTAACCCATTCCCACATTTGTTTGATATTTTTGTTTAATTTTTAGATGATTAGATTCATTTTTATGTATTAATTAGGTTAAGGTATGAATTAAGTAACTTAATTAAACCTTACCACACACTAACATAGTTAACCAAATAATTATGAGATGACATAAAAACTCACAAGGAATTTAAATTTGTAATGCATCTAATAAGAAAAGGACCTAATGCAATTTGGCTCATAATTAATGGTTAATTAAGCAAAGTGGTTTAACTTAAGTAATTTCAAAACAACCTTTCACACACATATGAATTGGGTTTTGATTCCTTCAATAGAACTTAGGTAATTCAACACCTAAGCATCTACCCAAAGTAGATTAATTAAATTCTATACATTTTTAGAATTTTTAGAAATTAATTAAGTGGATAATTAATGAATTAACCCTTAATTAAATGAAGATTAAGGAAAGAAAATGGAGGTTTAGTAAATAGCTTAAGGGAAATGCCCCAAAATTATTCTCTAAACCTCCTATCTACTGGATCTATCCTTAATCAACTCTAATCATGGATTAAAACCACTAATCACACCTTATTATCTTTTATTAGGTTAAGGGAGTAATTAGGAAACCCATATGTAATTCCCCTAATTAAACCTTCAATAAATTGCAAGAAAATTAGGGGAGGTAGAAGTCATCCCCTTAAATATACTCAAGAGTTTGGAATTAATCAGAGGCTTAATTAAGAGGTAATTAACAAAATAAAATATCCAATAAAGTCCAAAATCAGAGAAAAGCATAATTGAAAATCCATTGAAATTATTTTTAAAATATTCTAGGTTGAATTATCTTTCCATAAAAATTTATTTCATATTTTTCTGAATTTTATTGAGAGAGATATGAATTTTAGAAGATCCATAGGTTAATTAGCAGTAATTAAGAATCCTAACTAATCCCTCAGTGCACAGCACGACACGTGGCGACAGCTTTCAATGCACTTTACATGCATTGTGATGTGAGCCCGCTACTTAAACATCACATCAAGTGGTGGCTGGCGGAGGGACACACTTTGATCTCTACCATCCGATCAAAGATTGGATGACTAGGGATCTCCCCACAGTTTTAAATGGGATAAAAGAAATTCCAAATGTTGGAATAATCTCGACCATCCATGATCTAGGGGAAGATCCAAGCTCGATTGAGCTCAGATTGAAACAAAATTTTACCCACGATCTAAAGCCAATAAGGAACACATCTAATGGTAGAATTTGCATGAATTGAAAATTCCATTCATAAAAAAAACACCTCCTGTGCTAGGTGGTCAAAAAATTCAATACCTCACCGGTGCTCGAGATCGATGAGGTAGCATCATCTAGTGGAGATGAAGCCCTGTTGATATTCTTAGGCCTTGGGGTTGAGTGGATTGCTCTATGGACCAACACCACTTCAAATCTCTTACAGCTTTGATCCAATTTCTCCTCTCCTTACTATGAGATCTCAAGTAAAAGCTTGAGTGTGCTTAGATTGATCCTTATAGGAAGTATGCAAGAGGAATTATAATGATTTTCAGTGTGGATAAAGTTGGAAGTTCAAGTAAGCTCCCCTATTTATGATGGAGAAAACTGAGAAATCTCAAATTCAAATCCCTCTAAGAATGCTTAGGAAGGCTCTCTAATCTTTCCTAACACTCTTTAGGGATTAATTGAATTGAGGAATCATGGTTTTTGAATTGAATTAGGGGGAGTATATCTCCCCCTTGAAAGATCGGATGGTCGCAAGGTTCTTATCCATTTTGATCAAATTGACTACAATTGGAAGGTTGTTTGATCCATTTTGAGTTGCCACATGGTCAGTTTGAGGCCTTGAGTGGATTGCAAACCTCCCATGTGATTGAAATTGAGTGGAAGAGGGATTTAGAATGAGCCATTTTGACCCATGGGGTTTGGCCTTGGGGCCAATGGACCCACCCATTTTGGTGCACCACTCTTCATTTGGTCCCCTTGAGCTATTAGGAAAGCTTAAAGTGGATATGAAGAGGGTATGGCCAAATTACCCATGGATTAGGTCAAAATTTGTTCTAGGGGTAAAATGGTCATTTTACTTATTTTCAATTTGAATATGTGTAGGAGAAACTAGGTTTTGTCAAGTTTCATGAGATTTGGAATTCATTTGATAAGGTTTGGCTCATGTTGACCTATTTAGGTCAAAATGGTTCAACTTGGGTCAAGCTGACCAATTGGTCAAATTGGGTCAAACCAAGGGTTTCGTCATGTTCATATGATAATTTGAAATGTTTTGGTGGATTTGGTTTGGTTCAATTTGGTATAGTTCAATTTTGGCACATTTGACTTCATTTAGGTCAAATGGGTCAAGTTGACCTATTTGACCCATTTGACCTATTTGGTCATGGGTTGGTTTAGGTTAGGTTAGTCATATGGAGTGGATTGGTATCTTTATTTCCAATTAATTTTGGTTAAGTTCAAATTTGGCTCAACATGATCACTTCAGGTCAAGTTGGGTCTAAGATCAATTGGGCTAGGTTATGTTTAGTTGGCCAATTGAGGCTTTGGTCAAGATTCACAAGTGATTTGGAATGAACTTGACCCATTGGCTTCAACCAATTTAGTTTAGATCATGTTTTGATGTATTTTGACTTTTTAGGTCAAGTTGGATCAACTTGGGTCAAGTGGACAATTGGGCTAGGTTAGGCTCAAATGTTGGCTTGGCCAAGTTTAAACATAGGTCATAAGTGAACTTAGATTAATGGTTTCAATCAATTTAGCCTATGGTGAAATTTAGCTATGTTAGGTTTCATTTTGGATTGTGTTGACTTGGTCAACCCTTAGATTTGACTTAGTTTGACCCAATTTGATTGATTGATCATCCCATGATGATTGTTGATCATGATAAGAGGCATAGGTGAGTTTGGTTCAATCCAATTTGGTTAGGATTAGAATTTGGCTCATAAGGGTACTTTAGGTCACTTTGGATCAAGTGGGCCTAAGTGGGTCAAATGGTTTGGTTAAATCTTGATTTGAGCTTGATTGATCTTGTATATGGACTTATGATTGAAATATAAATCCATTTATAAGTGGTTTGAAGTCAAATGGGTTTTGGTTCATTTGATAATTTCATATTCAAAGGAAGAATACGAAGGGATTTTGGGTTTGATTTTTGACTTGGGTTTTGATTGGAGTTTGGATTTATATATGGGTTCATGATTGTAGGGTTAATTGAATCATGAAGAAAAATCAAGAGTTTGGCTTGATTTGAAATTGATTTGACTAAGTTCAAGATTTTGACTTGAAGGGCTTAGATTGGATTTTGAATAGATTTGAGATTGATTTTTGGAAATAGTTTTGATTGTTTAAATTTTTATTTCATTTATATATGTGAATATAAATGAGAATATAAATGGATCATGAGAAAATTTCAAGGATTTGAAGTGGTTTAATCATGATTTGGGCTAAGTCCATTAAGAAGGATTTAAAGGACTTAGGAAAACTTTGGAGTTTGGAGTTTGAATTTTTGAATTCGTCTTGATTGATTTATATTTATATTTCATTTATATATGTGAATATAAATGAGATATAAATGAATTATGAGAAAATCCCATGAATTTGAATTGATTTGATGATTATTTAGGCTAAGTCCATTAATGGAAAATTAAAGACTTAAGAAAGGTTTTAGATTTGGAATTTAATTTGAGGATTTGATTTGATTGATTTATATTTATATTTCATTTATATATGTGAACATAAATGAGAATATAAATGAGTTTTGAGAAAAGACCATGAGTTCGAATTGGTTTATAGTTGATTTTGGCTAAGCCCAGTAGTGGAAAATAAAGGACTTAAGAGAATTTCATGAATTGATTTTGACTTTTGAGTTTAGTTTGATTCATTTGAATTTATATTGCATTCATATATGTGAATATAAATGAGAATATAAATGAATTATGAGAAAATCTCAAAGTTTGAATTGATTTGGATCAATATTTTGGCTAAGTCCTTTATGGAAGATTAAGGACTTAGGAAGATTTGGACTTAGGAATTTTGATGGATTTTGATCATGGTTTCCAATCATAAATTTCAATCATGGATTTTAATCATGGATTTCAATCATAGATTTCAATCATATAGAGTTGATTTGAGTTTGGAGAAAATTAATAAGATTGATTTGGAGTTTGACTTGAAGGAAGGAAGGTGAGGAATGGTTTAAGCTAAGGGTTGGAAATTTTTCTTAACACCCCTAAGGCATGACCTTTTCCTATGGCTAACTCTTCTAAGTCTCTAGGCCTAGGTTGATTGTCCACCTAATCACTAGATGTGTCTTAAGTCTAAAGAACTCTTCAAGTCTAAGAGGTGTCTTATGTCTAAGATGGAGGGGTTGAGAGCTCATCCTAAAAATGAGGTCAACAAAGGGAGCCCAATAGGTGTGATTGTGACAAGGAACACCACCTATTATAGAAATGATCAACAACACTGAGAGATCACAGGCACTAATAGAAACAATCTATCCCTAACCTAAGGCATAGAAATAATCCATAGTTTAGTGCAATGTGGGTCTACTTATGTCCAAGACATAAGAGAGAGAAAGAATCCACTAAGGGATAGTGTGTGAACCTTCCACTAGGGAAGTAGGTTCAAATCATCCACAAGGGGATGAGAGGTTTGATTTGATTTGAATCTCACTGAAGAGAAATTGATTTATTCAAATTCCACTAGGGAAGAGGGTTGAATTTATTTTAATTTTGGTTAGGTTTAAATTTTTAGATGAACCCTATTGGTTTGCAATAGATTGCATGAAGTAGGAGCCATGGAGGCTAAGACCTAACTCATATTTATCAATCCAAAGGGGTAGTCTACTAAGAACATAGTAGGACTAACCAACCAAAGGGATGCCTTTTGGTATGCATAGCAACTGTACTAGGAAGAAAGCGTAGTAGACTTACATCCTCCAAAGTAGAGATCAGTTGCTGGGGTAAACTATTGGCAAGGCAACAGATTGAACCCAACCTAGGGTTGACTATTGAGTGAATATCATTGGGGGACTTAAATCAACTCAAAGATAGTCAAGATTGATTTCATTTTTAGATTTGTTTATTTCAATTATGATGGATCCCATAGGTTTGTGATGGACTGCACTGAGTAGGGGCCATGGAGGCCTAGACCTAACCCATATTTACCTATCCAAATGGAGTAGTATACCAACCATAAGGTAGGACTATGCAACCAAGGGGAAATTCCTTTTGGTATACAATGATCAAGTCTTTAGAAGAAAGCATGGGGACTCACATCATCTAGAAATAAGGAACCATTGGAGTGATCATTTACTTTGGGAAATAAATTGGACCTGACCTAGGGCTGATTATTGAGTGAATGCCACTGGGGACTTAAATTAACTCAAGAATAGTCAAAGATTAAATTATTTTTTAGTTTTGTTTTTGGTGGATTCTGTTGGTTTGCGATGGATCATACTAGGAAGGAGCTTATAAAAGCCTAGACCTATCTCAGATTTGCTGAACCAAAGAATGTAGCTTCCCGGCTGATGGGAGAACTATTCGACCAAAGGAGTGCCTTTTAGTTTGCAATGATCAATTGAAGGGAAGAAAGCTCAAGGACTCACATTTTTCACTAGAAAAGATCTCTGGGGTGATCAACTACTTTGGGCAACAAATTGAACCCAACTTAGGGCTGCCCATTGATTTACGACAATCATGCTAGAAAGAATGCATCATAGTCTTACATCTTTCAAAGCAGAATGATTGTTGGGATAACTTGTGGAAAAATAGATTGAACCTGACCTAAGGGAGACTACGGAGTGAGTACCAACCCAATGATTTATCTCAACTTAGGTAGTTAAGCATTTCCTATAGGGAGTTCTGCATACACTGTCCTAAAGAAAGGATGCCTGCTTGGGAAATGGCCCTTTGGGGGCTTGAATTCCTAATCCACAAGCAAATTAATTTTGTTTGTTTTGTTTATTTTAGTTATTTATTTTTTTAAGTGTGGACCCTGTTATTTTGTAAGGGATCATACTGAGGAGCTCATATCAACCTAGACATATCTTAGACTTACTAAACCAAGGGAGAATCTGTGCATCCGTTGAACAAATTCTTCAACCACAGGGGTAGATACTAGGAAAAAGGAACTATCTAATCCAAAAGTAACCCGGGTAGTGTCTAAATGGGGTCGAAAAGGACTTGATCCAAATAGAGTGCCCACAAGGGATGGGGCCGCTAAGGGCTTAATCCAACACCCTGGAGAAGATGACATGGCTAGTTATATATAAATAAGTATTCAGTGCCCAACTCAAGGGGAAAGCCCAGGGACTTACATCTGCCAAGAGTGGTGCACTCAACGGGTGTGTTGTTGTTAGCATTATGAACATCAACCAACCTAAGGTGCCCAGGTGCAGTCAATCGCCTAGAAGAAAGCTCGAGGGACTCACATCCTCCTAAGTAGAACGACTATTGGGATAGTCTGTCTTCAACTCGACAGGTGCTATCTAACCTAGGGAGATTATTGAGTGAATGCCACTAGGGGCTTAGATCAACTCAAAAGTAGTCAAGAGGAAAGGAGCCTTTGAGGGACTTATCCTGAACCTCAAACATACTTGACCTAGTTAGAGCATGACGGCTAGTTCAAGAAGAAAGCACGGGGACTCACATCTTCTTAAATGAAGTCAACAAGCTTACTGGCTGGGCAATGAAGGCTACCATACTAACAAAGTGCTCATTAGTTTTTAATGGTCAAGTTAGGAAGAAAGTACAGGGACTCGCATCTCCTAATAAATGATCACTGGGGTGACATACTAGTGAGGCAGCATGTATACCCAACCTAGAGCAGCTAATGAGTGAGTGCCACAGGGGGCTTGCTCCCACATCAAATAGCTTGAGATAAAAGATTTGTGTTTATTATTGTGCATGTGTTAAAAGGAATAGGATCCCTCTAGGGGACTCTTACACCTACCTTAAACACACTAGGGGTTTGTTGAAATGGTTCCATGGATGGAAAAAAGGATTCCCACTAAGAAAGGATACCGCTTGGGTTATCTCACTTTTAACTTAGTTATGCTAATCGAAATAGGATGCCTCTCAGGTTCTCTTACACCTATTCTAAAAGTATCAAGAGATTGTGTTTGTGTTGTGAAAGAGGGATAGTATGCCACAGGGGACACTTACTACTACCCTAAATTCGTCACAATGAATTCACAAGACAAGCAAATAACGCTTCGAAAGAAGAGAAATTTGACGACTGGAATTAGATTTTTGTTCTTTTCATTAATAATTATTTTCAGACATGATTTTTTTTCATGGGTAATATTTCTTTAGATAGAGCCCATTAATTGGAAGCATCGGGTGTTCCGTATAATCTGCGATAAGATCCTCCTTGTTAGGCTTTCTCTATGACATAAGGGCCTTCCCAAGTGGGTTCAAACTTGCCTCCCATTTTTTGACTGGAAATAATTGGTCTCCTTAGGACTAACATAAGTTCTCCTACTCAGAAAGACCTAGGGTAGACCAAGTTGTTGTGAGCTTGAATCATTTTGGCTTTGTATAACTTGAGGTTCTAGCATGCCCGTAGGTGACCATACTCCAAACCTTCGAGCTCTTCTAACTACAACTTTGAATTTTGCTTTATAGTGATCATGTTACCCAATGCTATCCTTAGTGATGGGAGTTGAACTTCTAAAGGTAGAATGGCTTCAGATCCATACACTAAGGAAAATGGGGTAGACTAAGTTGGAGTCTGGTATGTGGTGCGGTAGGCTCACAAGGCTTCAACTAACTGCTCATTCCACTATCGTTTATTGTCATCAAAAGTCTTTTTCAGTATCTGGATGAAAGTTTTATTGAATGCTTCTACTAAGCCATTTTCTCTAGGGTTGTAGATGGTGGAGTACCTCCAATCTGTACCGTGTCTTCTAGAAAAGTTATTGATCTTTGTGCTTTTGAATGTAGTACCATTATTTGATATAATTCATTGAGGCACCCTGGACCTATATACGATATGGTTTCTGAAAAAAAAAGCACATGCCGAGCTATAATTTCTCTGAGTGGGATGGCTTCTACCCACTTGAAAAAGTAGTAAGTGGCAATTAAGATGAATCGAGGCCCCTTGGAAGAAGGAGGATAGATCGAACCTACAATGTCGGTACCCCAACACTCAAATGGTCATGAGGCCAATGTAGGGTGTAGAATATTGGGTTGCTGATGGAGGACCACACCATCCACCTAACTCTGATGGCATCTCCTAGCTACATCCATGCAATCTATAATCATCAAAGGCCATTAGTATTGAAGTTGCTTGATCTCCATCTTCATCTTCGGACTGGATTGATGCTTCCACATAGACCTGAGTGTACCTCAGTTACAATGCCATGGGCTTCATGTTTGTCTAAACAATACAACCACATTTGGCAAACGATCGATGGTATAGGGTGCCATCAACAAGAGCGTAGGAGAGAGCTCTATGTTTCACATGATGGGCTTGTGACTTTTCTTGAGGTAGTTTGTAGGTGTTCAAGTAATCTATGAATGGTTTCCTCCAATCTAGCTCATTATCCATTTTGGCTATGGTAACCTCCCCTTCAAGAGAAAGTCTCTCAATGAGTTCATCATCAATAAGGGATAGGATTTGTCTATTTTGAACTCTTACTGAAATGTACTCATCTTTCGGACATGCCAACTCTTTGGAAAGTTTGGCCAAGGCATCTGCTATTGCGTTCTCTACTTGGGGAACCTTGTAGATGGTGACTTTGAGAATTTGGGTCAACAGCTTCATGGTATACTCTTAGTAATGATGAAGCTTGGGTTTGAGAACCTGATAAGACCTGGCAATCTGGTTGATGATGAACTGAGAATCCCCAAAGAAGTTGATTCTCTTGACACTGATAGTGATGGCTAACTCTAGATTGGTAATCAAAGCCTCATACTCAGCTTCGTTGTTGGTGTAGGGGTTGGACAGATAATATGATAATCTCATCACATCTTGGTTTGGAGTTAGAAAAACTATTCTTACCTTTTCCTTTCTTGGGAGAATAGATTGTGGTGCGTCACCTTTAAGAAAAGAAGCAACACCATCAAAATACATCTCCCATCGGCGATTGTCAGCCTCCCCTAAGTTCATGATTTGTTCATCGGGGAGATTGTCACTAAGAGGAGGGTTAGCAAGAAGTGGGTGTGCTGTTAAGAAATCCTTGAGTGCCTGTCTTTTTATTGCAGGGATGGTTACAAATGTGATATCAAACTGTGAAAGTATCATGGACCAGCGAGCCAAACATCTGGATATCATTGGCCATGTCATGACATATTATAGTTGATTCATTCTAGAGATCAAGTTTACTTTATGAGAAAGCATATAGTGTCATAGCTTCTGAGATGCAAAGATCAAGGCTAGGTAATGTTTCTCACTAGGTGGATAGTTTGCTTCAGTAGGGATCATATAATAGTTGAGGTAGTAGAGTGCACTCTCCTTTCCTTCATCATTGGCTTGGGCTAAAAGAATGCCGAGAGAGTCATCCAATGCAGCATTGTAAAGGATGAGTGGCCTACATGGGACAGGGGCTGCTAGAACTAACGGCTTCACCAAATACTCTTTGATGTCTTTGAAAGCATGTTGGCACTTGTCATCCCACTTGAACTTGATGTCCTTTTTGATAAGTGCTGAGAATGGTTCACATCTCCCCGATAGGTTTGAGATAAAGTGTCTTAGATACACCATCCATTCTTACAAGGATCTGAGTTGAGTTAAACTCATAGGAGGTGGCATTTCTAAGATACTGCCTCTAACTCCCTAGCGATCCTGGTGTGGTGCCGCTTGATCATGAAGTTCTTACTCCCATGCTAGGTACATGTAGGATGGGAGGAGTGCGAGCTAGATCCATATTCAAATGTAGGGGAGGAAAGCCCTGACACTAGAGGAGCCTTACCCTTAGAGGGTACAGATGAGATGGTACTAACCCTCACTAAGGCATCTTAAGAAACTCTTGGACGCACTGCAATCTGGGCTAGTACTACTGGCACTAATATAATTGAAGCCTGTGGTACTGCCACTACTTTTCTCTTTAGCAAGGAGACATCAGGGTCAGAGGGTAATTCAATCCTGATGATTGGCTTTTGCCCGATCATCGTGATCCTGCTAATTGTAGTGAGGGGAGTGCACTCACAAGTAATCCTGGCTCCCTCGAATCCCCTACTAAAGTGAATCAGATGCATATGGTCTAGACAAATGAAGTTGGCTTGATCTAAAGCCAGATCCATACCATGGAATGTAAAAATGAACTTCTGAGAACTGACCATTTCAACAATTGCAAGAGACTAAAACTGAACTACCACTGTGCTCACTGTAAGAATCTGTAATGAGAAATGAGTTTATATCAGATTTCTGTCTTTATAGATTTTTGAATTTTCAACTTAAAAATTTGAACCCACATCCAACAACTTGGAAGTGTTAAGTGGGGTTCAAATGGATTTGAAAAGATTGATTGAAAGAGGAATTTTAAATATAAATCCAACTTCAACAAATTTGGGTATGTTGAAATATGAATTCAAAATTTTTGATAAGGATGCTTCCATAACTTCATGTTTGTTTGAACTTGAATTTTTTATTTGAGGACCCTTTCCTTTAACAAATTTGGGTATGTTAAAGTAAGGTCAATTGATTTTGTTTTTGTTTGGTGATTTTGGAATTTTACTTAGCAAATTTAGGTATGCTAAGTGAAATATTTGAAGAAAGTAATTGTTTCTTTTTGTGAATTTTTTTATTTTGATTTTTGGAAAATTTGGAATTCTTACTTAGCAAATTTAGGTATGCTAAGTGAAGAACCCAAGTGTGTTTTGTTTGATTTTTGAAAATAGGATTCTTAGAAAATTTAAGTATGCTAAGAAAAGCCTAAGTGTTTCATTCTTATTTTGATGTTTTGATCTTTGAAAAGGTAGGATCCTTAGCAAATTTAGGTATGCTAAGGAAATCCTAAGTGTTTCATTTGTTTTGATGTGTTTTCAAAGTGGAGATTTAACATTACCAAATTTGGTATGCTAAAGATGAAGTCCCACTTGGTTTTGTGAAATGGAAATTTCACTTAGCAAATTTGGGTATGCTAAATGAAACTCCAAATGGTGTGTTCAAAATTTTTGATTTGTTTTAGTTTTGAAAATGGAAACTTCTCCTTAGAAAATTTGGTATGCTAAGGAAAGAAGTTCCAAAGGTGTTTGAGATTTTTTGGTTTTGACTTTGGAAACTTCACTTAGAAAATTTGAGTATGCTAAATGAGGTTCCAAAGAGTTGTTTGAAATTTTTAAAATATGATTGTTGATTTTTAATTTTGGATTTGGAAACTTCACTTAGAAAATTTGAGTATGCTAAATGAAGTTCCAAAATGTGTTTGAAAATTTTGAATTTTGAATATGGAGTCTTCACTTAACAAATTTGGGTATGTTAAATGAAGTTCCAAATGTGTTTTGAAAATTTTTTTTTTGGATTTTGGTTGGAGACTTCTTAACAAATTTGGATATGTTAAATGAAGTTCCATATATGTTTAGAATTTTAAAATGTGATTGTTTAAGTTTTAATTTTATGAAAAGAGGACTTCCATTCAACAAATTTGGGTATGTAGAATGGAGATCAATCTTATTTTTGGAAAAGTGAAAATTTTATTTTATGTGTGATTATTGCTTTTTGAAAGAGAGGAATTCCAACTTAATCATATGTGGAATATGTTTAAGTGGGATTTCCCAAATGATATTTATTTTTAATTGGGAATGAAATCTTCATTTAATAAATTTGAGTATATTAAATGAATGTGTTCATGTGTATTTTTGAAAAGTTTAGTTTTATTTGAAAATGAAACTTCCATTGAAAATGTGTGAATATATTGAATGGGAAGATTCATGTATGCTTTTTGAAAACTTCTATTTATGATTTTGATTTTTTTTGGAAAGATGATTGTTTATTTTATTTCAAAAATGAAATCTCCTCAAAATGAATTTGAAGGAAGATGTTCATTTGTGCTTTTGGAAAATGTTGTTAGTTTTATTTTTGAAAATCCCTACATGTAATAATTATGGGAATTGTTAAATGAGGGTGATAAATTTTTGTGAAAAATATTTTATTAAGTGCATTTTTGAAAATGTGCTTTTTGAAAAGCAAAGTTCTTATGGAAAATTTATCTTATCTTCATTATTTTAGGATGAACCTTTCCTTATCATGAAAATGATAAGGAGGAAGTCTTTAAAATGTTTTCTTTTTATTTAGATCTTTTCAATTTTACCCATTGGAGAACCCAAAGGGGGTTTTAAGACCAACATGGAGTGCGGTCCTAAAACCTAAAGATGTTGGCTAACTCAATCTTAAGAATGAAATAAGCTAAGTGCCAATGTAAAGAAAGATAATCTTGGATTCATACCAAATTACAAACCTACTATCGATACTCAAAGACAATGATCATTTTCCAAAGATGGAGAGAGGAACCATCTCCAATGGAGTCGCCAGAAAAATCTATGGTGTAAAATTTCTATATGGGATGGGAGTTGCCTTCAAATTTGTGGGGAGAAAAGAAAGAGGCAACCATATAGAAATTCATTTTTTTATGATGCCACATAGATCTACAAATGTACTTATTCAGGTGATCGGGTATGTCATCAAGGAAATAGTGTACTATCTTGAGAGATAGAAGTCACTACCCTTTAATGGACCTAATCACCTCAATAAGGACTCCTAAGGATGATGGGTCTGCATATGTACTAGAGATTCTCTCCTACTTTACATGGAAAAGTAAAGCAGAGTTTATTTTAAATCGGGTTCATTATGGTCCCTACAGGGGCAAGAGCCCATAGTTAATTACATCCTATAGAATGATGATTCCTTCCTAGAAAACTCTCAATTAAGGTAAATGATGTTGTCTTCAAAGATTTCAATAGGAAAGGACTATCAATCGATTGGTTCATTTTGAAGATCAAAAGGATTGATCAAAGAGGGAGTTATTATCGAAGCCAAAAATGGAAGATAAGTAGGAGAAGCCCATGATGTTAGGAAACCTAGCGAACAATCTCAAACTATCCTATAGATAGGCCTTATAATTTTGAAATTGATTTAATTTGATTGAGTTGAATATTTTATTAGAAATCTAGGACTTATGATTCCTTATTACAAGATTAAGAAAATGCCTAAGAGGTGAGGAATTATGCTTATGGACCACAAAGAAGAAAAGAAACCTCATAACATAAATCTAGGGAGCTTTGGCAAGAGCCAAAAGCAGAACCTAAATCTAAGACAAAAATGGGTAATTGGTTTGCCTTCACAAGAGAGGACAAACCACCCGACAGCTTGGACATACAACCTCCTGGGGGTGGTAGCCAACTAACTCTTCCTATGATTTTAAATACATGTAGGCAAGTCATTATGCTTATGTAATTTAGCTATGATATTATTTATTTAGAAGGAGACTAAGTCCTTAAACTCACTCCTTAAAGAGACTAGATCATGTAAAGGGCATGCTTCAAATGACCTAAATCTAATGCAATTCAAATTTTATTTTATTTTTATTTTTAGACAATTATTTTTGACTCATGCTAATAGGATTCATATGCCTAATGCATGAGAAATAAAGTTATTGGCCAAAATCAACGAGAAGGGAGGAGGTGAGTTTCCACCATGGCTCTTAAAGGTCAAGCCAAGTTAGGATCTTATGACCAATGCTCATCCTAATCCCCATAACAATCATTCCAAAATCCTAATTGCACAAATTTACATGAAAAGAAAAAGTGGAAATCTAACGCAAAATAATGGTTAGCTAAAATCTAAACATGTATATTAGATTTGGACTTATCACCCAAACATAGGTGACTAAGTCCACCTGGACTATTGGATTATGCTTAGAGGTATAAAGCACCTGCAAGCAAAAGCATTTATATTTTATTTATGATAGCGCCCCTTAAGCACAATCCTTTGCAGAAAATAATGATAAGACTAAGAATCATCCTACCATTCATTCTGAGCATACACCCTAACATCAGTCTAAAACATATATCACAAAACAAAATGAAACATCAAACCATGCACCTAACCTAAAGCTAGAAATGGTGACATAGGCTAATGTGTGTGTGCTTTGAAGGTTTGTGTGGTATGCTTAGCTATGGGTTTAGGTTCAAATTTTCTAAGTGTGAAAACATGTTCAACTTAGAGGAGGGTTTCATGTAAGTTGTTTAGTTATCTTAGGTTGATTTTATTTCATGTTTTGATTAGGTTCAAGTGAATCCTATAATTAATTACTAAGTTATAAAGATAGGGAACGAGAAGAGAACTTCTCTTTCCTTCCCTAACCTAAGTAATTTCTAAAGTAGGTTCACATTTTAGTTTTGTTTAGTGAATGTTTTTATTAAGTCTTTTAATTAATCCTAAGTTTATATGAACTCTAAACAAAACTATTCAAAAAGAAAGGCATTCTGAGATTAAACAAAATGAGCCAAATTTACAAAACACACATCACTTCATTTCTTTCCCAACATGTATAACATGCATATGAGTGAATCCTAAGCATATCTATACATACAAATGAGAACATTTAACACACTTTTTGATGCATGATAAGTAATCTATTTAAGGAAATTTAGAAGTTTACTATGCATGATTTTTACGTAGAAAAGGGTTTCTATATCCAAATTTTCACATACACACATGAAAGTAAGAAAGGCATAAGTGAGTACAATGCCATTGTTAACCAGAGGTGTAAGGTACAAGACCTACTTAGGGCTACTTAAAGCCTCACAACCTCGAGTTGTTAGACTAATATACCACTTTCCTTAAATACAAACATGTGTATAAAAGAAATGAAATGGAGGAAAGAATGCCAAAATTGTATTAGTTAATTCATTTTTGTTTATGCAATTTATGTGCTAGTATAGGTAACCCTTCTTAAGTAGTAGCATAGAGATGAATAGGATATGGAATTACATAAGTGTTAGGTTCTTTTCAAATGAACCATACATCTTACCAACTCCTATCCAAAACTATGCTAACATAAAAAGAGGAGAAACCTATGCTATAAGCACACATATATTCTTTCACATGCATGCTCATAATTATAATATAAGTAGCATACTTTTATATTTGATACTTTATTTATATGTTTTGGAAATAAGTTGAATTTAGTAGTGATAATAGCCACTCATATTTCTACTTTAGCCAACACATAAAAATTTGACATAAAGTAAATAATTTCATTTTAAACTTGAATTTGAAAATTATGAATGCATGAAACCACATGAAATAAAAATTTAACATGTTGGGGAAAGACTCAAAGAAATGAAGGCATGTAAACAAATTTACCATAATTAAATCCTAAAGACATTCATATAGAATAAGAAAGTTTAAAATAAATCAAAGTGTATTCAATGTGATTTTTATTTAGTTTGAAGGTTGATTTAATTTTGAAAAGCTGAGTTGATTTTGTTGTTCCTAACACACATGTGTTTGATATTTTTTTTAATTTTTAGATGATTAGATTCATTTTTATGTATTAATTAGATTAAGGTATGAATTAAGTAACTTAATTAAACCTTACCACCACCTTAACATAGTTAACCAAATAATTATGAAATGAGATGACATAAAACTCACAAGGAATTTAAATTTGTAATGCACCTAATAAGAAAAGGCCTAATGCAATTTTTTAATTAATGGTTAATTAAGCAAAGGGGTTTAGCTTAAGTTATTTCAAAACACCCTTTCACACATATGAATTGGGTTTTGATTTCTTGAAATTGAACTTAGGTAACATCTACCCAAAGTAGATTAATTAAGTTCTAGAAATTTTAGAATTTTTAGAAATTAATTTAAAACATAATTAATAAAATTAACTTAATTAAGAAGATTAAGGAAAGAAAAGGGGTTTAGGGAATAGCTTAGGGAAATTCCCCAAATTATTCCTAAACCTCTATCTACATCTAACCTTAATCAACTCTAATCATGGATTAAAACCACTAATCACACCTTAATTATCCTTAATTAGGTTAAGGGAGTAATTAGGAAACCCATATGCAATTCCCCAATTAAGCCTTCAATAAATCCCAAGAAAATTAGGGGAGGTAGAAGTCATCCCCTAAAATATAGCCAAGAAGTTTGGAATTAGAGGCTTAATTAAGAGGTAATTAGCAAAATGAAATTTCATTAAAACCCAAATAAGAAAAGCATTTATTCAAAATTATTATTTTAAAATATTAGGTTGAATTATCTTTCCATAGAAATTTATTTCATATTTTTTGAATTTTATTGAGAGATATAAATTTTAGAAGATCCATATAATTAGCATTAATTAAGAATCCTAACTAATCCCTCGACTGATGCGGTGGCGTGTGCTTTACATCACGTGTGCAACCGCATCACATCAGGTGGCGTGGCGGTGCTTTGATCTACCATCCGATCAAAGATGGCCAAGGATCTCCCATGGTTTTAAAGGGATAAAAGAAATTCTAAACAAATAATCTCAGTCCATCCAAAACAATAGATGGATGACCAAATCTCCCAGTTCTTCCCCTTAGATCAGAGATCATGATCAGAAGATCAGCTCGATTGAGCTCGGAAATAAAATTTTACCCTCACCATCTAAAGCCAATAAAAGGAACACATCCAATAATTTGCATGAATTAAAATTCCTTTCAAAGACCAACACCTCCTATGCTAGGTGGTTGGAAAATTCCATACCTCGCAGGTGATCAGTGCTAGATCGATGAGGTAGCTTGTCAGTGGAGATGAAGCCTTGTTGAAATTCTTAGGCCTTGGGGTTGAGTGGATTGCTCTATGGACCAACACTTCAAATCTCATGCGGTTTGATCCAATTGCTCCTCTCCTTCTTGTGGGAACTCAAGTGGAAGCTTGGTGCAGGATCCTTAGAGGAAGTGTTAAAATTAGAGTGGTTTTAGTGTGGAGAAACTTAGAAGTTCAAATGAGCTCCTATTTTCTAATGGAAAGCGAAATCTCAAATTCAAATCCCTCTAAGAATGCTTGGGAAGGCTCTTTTCTGTAACACTCTAGGGCTTGATCAATTGAGGAATGATGGTTTTGAATTGAATTGGAGTATATCTCTCCCCTTGAAGGATCATGTAAGCTTCTTTGCCATTTTGATCCATTGACCATAATGGGAAGGTTGTTTGATCCATTTTGAGTTGGCACATGGTCGGCTTGAGGCCTTGAGTGGATTGTCAATCTCCCATGTGGTTGAATTGAGTGGAAGAGCGATTTGGAATGAGCTAATTTGACCCATGGGGTCAGGTTTGGCCTTGGACCCAATTAGGCTGATCCAAACCAATTGGGTTGGGTGCACCACTCTTCATTTGGTCCCCTTGAGCTATTAGGAAAGCATCAAGTGGATATGAAGAGGGTATGACCAAATTACCCATGGATTAAGTCAAAATTTATTCAATGGCCTAGGCGTAGAATGGTCATTTTGCTTATTATTTAATTTGAATATGTTAGGTATATAGAGAAACTAGGTTTGGCCAAGTTTCATGAGATTTGGAATTCATTTGATAAGGTTTGTCTCATGTTGACCTATTTAGCTCAAAATGGGTCAAGTTGGGTCAAGTTGACCAATTGTTCAAATTGGGTCAAACCAAGGTTTGGGTCAAGTTCATATGAACATTTGAAATGTTTTGGTGGCTTTGGTTTTGTTCAATTTGGTATAGTTTTGAATTTGGCTCATATTACTTCATTTAGGTCAAATGGTTCAAGTTGACCATTTGACCATTTGACCTTGGGCTGGGTCATAGGTTTAGGTTAGGTTAGTCATATGGAGTGGATTAGTATCTTTGTTTTCAATTAATTTTGGTTAAGTTCAAATTTGGCTCAACATGACCCCTTTAGGTCAAGTTTAATTAATGGGTAGGATAGGTCAGTTTAGTTGGCCAAAGGCTTTGGTCAAGTTCCACAAGTGATTTGGAATGAACTTGACCCATTGGTTTCAACCAATTTGGCTTAGATCAAGTTTTGACACATTTTGACTTTTTAGGTCAAGTTGGGTCAACTTGTCAAGTGGCCAATTGGGCTAGTTAGGCTCAAATGTTGGCTTGGTCAAGTTCAAACATAGGTCATGAGTGAACTTAGATCAATGGTTTCAATCAATTTAGCCTATGATGGAATTTGGCTATGTTAGGTTTCATTTTGGAATAAGTGTTGACTTGGTCAACCCTTAGGTTTGACTTGGTTTGACCCAATTTGATTGATTGATCATCCCATGATGATTGTTGATCATGATGAGAGGCATAGGTGACTTTGGTTCAATCCAATTTGGTTAGGATTAGAATTTGGCTCATAAGGTACTTTAGGTCACTTTGGGTCAAGTGAGCCTAAGTGGGTCAATTATTGGTCAAAGCTTGATTTGAGCTTGATTGATCTTGTATATGGACTTATGATTGAAATATAAATCCATTTACAAGTGGTTTGAAGTCAAATGGGTTTTGGTTCATTTGATATTTCATATTCAAAGGAAGGATATGAAGGGATTTTGGGTTTGATTTTACTTGGGTTTTGATTGAGTGATTGAAGTTTGGATTTATATATGGGTTCATGATTGTAGGGTTAATTAAATCATGAAGAAAATCAAAAGTTTGGCTTGATTTGAAATTGATTTGGCTAAGTTCAAGATTTTGACTTGAAGAACTTAGATTGGATTTTGAGTAGATTTGAGTTTGATTTTGGAAATAGTTTTGATTGTTTGAATTTATATTTCATTATATATGTGAATATGAGAATATAAATGGATCATGAGAAAATTTCAAGGATTTGAATTGGTTTAATCATGATTTGGAAGTCCATTAAGAAGGATTTAAAGGACTTAAGAAAATTTTGGAGTTTTGAGTTTGAATTTTTTTTTGGTTTGATTGATTTATATTTATATTTCATTTATATATGTGAATATAAATGAGGATATAAATGAATTATGAAAATCCCATGAATTTGAATTGATTTGATGATGATTTATAAGTCCATTAATGGAAAATTAAGGACTTAAGTAAGGTTTTAGATTTGGAATTTAATTTGAGGATTTGATTTAATTGATTTATATTAATATTTCATTTATATATGTGAATATAAATGATAATATAAATGAGTTTCAAGAAAATCCCATGAGTTTAAATTTGTTTAGAGTTGATTTTGGCTAAGCCCATTAATGGAAAATTAAGGACTTAAGAGAATTTCACGAATTGATTTTAACTTTTGAGTTTAGTTTGATTAGTTTGAATTTATATTTCTTTTATATATGTGAATATAAATTAGAATATAAATGAATTATGAGAAAATCTTAAAGGTTTGAATTGATTTGGATCAAGATTTTGGCTAAGTCCTTAATTGAAGATTAAAGGCTTAGAAAGATTTGGACTTAGGAATTTTGATTGATTTTGATTTGGGTTTCAATCATAGATTTCAATCATGGATTTCAATCGTGGATTTAAATCATGGATTTCAATCATATAAAGTTGATTTGAGTTTGGATAAAATCAATAAGATTGATTTGGAGTTTGACTTGAAGGAAGAAAAGTGACCTAGGGTATGAAAATTTTCCTAACACCCCTAAGACATGACCTATTCTTATGGCTAACTCTTCTAAGTTTCTAGGCCTAGGTTGAGTGTCCACCTAATCACTAGATGTATCTTAAGATTGAGGAACTCTTAAAGTCTAAGAGGAGTCCTATGTCTAAGATGGAGGGTTGATAGCTCATCAAAATGAGGTCAACAGTCTACAGCAAAATTGTTGATTCTTGAATGTACATTATTGAGGCCTATGAACCTATATAATATGATTCCTAAAAATAGGAGCACTTTAACTTGTGACCACTCAGCGAGTTCACCCATTTGGAAAAGTATTAGTAGCTAAGATGATTACCCTTGAGAAGGAGGATCAATCGGACCCACTATGTTGGTCTCCCAACACTCGAATGGCCTTGAGGAAAATGTAGGATGTTGAATGTTGTGTGGTTTGTGTAGGACCACACTAGGTATTTGACATTGGTGGCATAACCTAGCCGTATCCATGCAAACTTTGATCATCAACATCCATTATTACCTTAGTATCTTGATCTTGGCTTTCATCTTTAGACCATATTGGTTGGCTCCACATAATCCAGTGTATCATGATCTTAGCTTGTCTAAACAATGTAACCACATAATCTTGAGTGTACCTCACATGCTCTTCAACTTAGCTAAAGCATATGCTTGACATTCTCTCCCAAGGAATCTTATAAATGGTAACCTCTGGGATTTGGGCCAACAACTCCATGGTGTACTTGTGGTAGTGATGGAGCTTGGGCTTTATATCCTTATAGGAACTAGTGATTTGGTTGATAACTAGTTGAGAATCCCCAAAGATATTGATGTTCTAGATGCTTAGAGTAATGGCTAACTCCAGACTGGCCATCAGAGCCTCATATTTAGCTTCATTGTTGGTACAACGATTAGATAGATGATATTTGAATCTCATCACATCATGGTCTACAGTTAAGAGAACTATTCCTACCCCTGCCTTTCTTAGAATAGGAGATTGTGATTCTTCTCCTCTTTGAGAGGAAGCCACACCATCAAAGTACATCTCCTGAATGTTAGTATCCCATAAGTTCATGACTTGTTCATTGGGAGATCATCACTAAGGAGAGCAGGAAGTCATGCTTTAAGCCAAGTCATTTATCACACGAGGGGTAATGTCAAATCAGAGGATTATTGACCATCGTGCCAACCATTCAGATATCATCGGTTGTGTTAAGAGATATCATAATGGATTGATCCTAAAGATTAAGTTCACCTTATGAGGAAGCATGTAGTGCTGTAGCTTCGGGATGCAAAGATTAAAGATAGGCAATGCTTCTCAATGGGTGGATAATTAGGCTCAACAGGGAATAGATGATGGCTAAGGTAGTAAAGTGTGTTTTCCTTCCTTCATCATTGTCTTGGGCCAACAAAGCACCATGGAGTCATCATAGCAAGTGTAAAGTATGAGGGCTTGCGGATAGCGTTAGAACTAGTGATCTAATGCTTGATGTCTTTGAAGGAATGCTCACCCTTATCATCCCACTTGAACTTGGCATCCTTTTTGATAAGTGTTGAAAATTGCTGACATGTTACCAATAGGTTGGATATAAAGCATCTTAGATACACCAACTGCCCTTGGAATGATCAAAGTTGAGTTAAACTTTTACAGGGTAGCATTTCTAATATCGCCTTGATCTTCTCTAAATCAATTTTGATTCCCTAGTGTTGGACAACATACCCAAGGAATTTCCCTAAAGCTACTTCGAATACACACTTCAAGGGGTTCATTTTGAGGTTAAATTATCTTAATTGTTCAAAAAATACTCTCAAGTCAATGAGATGGTCTTCCTTTTCTCTACTTTTGACCATGAGATCATCGACATAGCACTCGACTAGATGATGAATGAGTTCATCAAAGATTTGATTCATAGCAGGTATGTATGTAGACAACATTTTAAGGCTGAAAGGCATGACCTTATAGCAATAGATTATTGGGGGTTCTAAAAGTAGTGCTTCTTTCATCTTTAGGGGCCATCTTTATTTGATTATATCCAGATGAGCCATCCATGAAAGAGAAGATTGTATGAGATGCGGCAATGTCCACCATCAGCTCCTGGATTGGTAATGGTAATTCATCTTTTGAACATGCCTTATTTAAATCCCTAAAATTGAAGCATATGTGAATTTGCCCATTCTTTTTCTTAACTAGGATGATGTCACAACTAGGGTATTTTTCTTCCCGATCCAACATCTATCAATTTCTTGACTTTAAATGACCTATTATTCTATGTCTAATCACATGCCTAGGAGCTTGTTTGATGGGTAGCAGTTTCTGCTAGTTTATGGACTGCTACGTTAGGAGCCAATCTAGGCATAACTTCATAACTCCATGCAAAATAGTCCTTAAACTCAGTCAATAGCCTAACTAAGTCATTGGTTTTAATTTTATTCAATAAAGAACTGATGTATGTTTGGCGTGGATCTTCTTCAGTTTCTAAGTCAATTTCTTTATGCTTGTCGATGGTTGACTTGATCTCTTCTTTGAACTCTAGCGGTACATCTTTGACTTCAAAATCATCTGGAACATCTAAAGTTTCTAAGCACAACTTCTCATATTAGTTAATGTGATTTGAAAAGAACCTATCAGATTCCAAATGATTGGTGAGACTAAGCAATAATCATCATCATCGACTAGACCCACTGTACTGAATCCTAGTTCTAGTCTTGATTGAGAGCTTTTGCATTTGTTCTTCTATGTTATTTTGAAGTGGGCTGACTTGTACTTTGAACAAGTATGTGGAATTAATCCTTTCTTTGCTAAATTATGAACACAAGGAAAGTATCAATCAAAAGGTAATTCTATTAAATCTTTATATGAATCATCCTCAAGTTCTACTTGACTTGAGGATGATGCTCCTTAAAGAACCTCTAAGTCTTCACACTGGATGACTTAGGGCTTCCTTTAACTACCAAACCCTTAGCTTTTGAGAGAAAGTGGAGTTAAGGTTCCCAACCAATGCTTAACTATTTCACATATAGACTGGATACACTTATGCTTTTAGAGCCTAGTCTTCATCGCTAGCTCAAGTGTCACCTCCAAGGGAATCTACTATTGAGAATAGGTGTGCTAACCATATAAGACTCATCCCATGAACTAGATTCTAAGTCTATAAGTGTACCTTGGGTAGTCGTATCTTCTATTGGGTGGCAAATGAGGTTTTCCACCCCGGACTACATCTAAACCCTCTTCCTCTAGTGGAGTCAGGTTGTCCCACCCATATGGTCGAATGGAGTAACAAATGGGTGGAATTTAATGTCGCTTCACTTCCTCATTCAAGTCTATTTTCGCTCCTTTATCTTCTTTTCATTTTCTCTTTTCTTTTCTTTTTTCTTTTTCTCTTTCTTTTTTTTTCTTTCTTTTTATTTTAAACTTTGGCCAAGTTCATGAGAATAGTTGATTTTGTGGGAGGTAGTGTCCATCCTATATATGACCTCATGAACTATAAATGACTTGAGATCTCCTTTGTCACAGTAGATAATTCCACCTCTCACAAACTTCATACACTAATGTAGAGAGGATGGAACTATGTTGTTCTCATGTATCCATGGTCTCCTGAGCAAAGTGTTGAAAGATCTATCCGAGTCTATAATGTGAAAATTGGCTTGGCCTTCCAATCATCTATCTCTGGGCAACACTATGGAGCCTAAGGACCTCACTTTTGGAGTGCCGATTCAATCTTCCCACCTTAGACTTAGAGTCTTCTAGGCACTAAGACTTCCTAGTCATAAGACACTTCTAACAATTAGTAAACATTTAACTTAAGCCTAAAGACTTAAGGTTAACCATAGATTAGGTTATGCCTGGATTAATCCACCCACCCTACAACCCAAATCAAATCCATGTTCACCTTCTCAAAGAAAACCTCAAGTTCAATTAAACATCAAATTCAAATCCAAATCCAAACCCAAATTCAAAACCAAATGATTGAAGCCCATGATCAAATCCAAACTTGAAACCCTTCTTAAGCCATGACCTATCCCATGGAGTTTGCCAAATCTTAATCCAAATCAATCCAAAATCAATTGATTTTCTCATAATAAATTTATATCTTCAATCATCTTCCTAAATATAAATGAAATCTACATTCAAATGATCAAAACTAAATCAAATTAAATCAAACCCTTCCTAAGCTATATCCTATCCCATGGACTTAGCCAAATCTTAATCCAAATTGTCAAACTCAATTGATTTTCTCACAAATCAATCATATTTTCAATTATCTTCACAAATTTAAATGAAACATACATTTAAATCATTAAAACTAAATCAAACCAAATCAAAATCCAAACCTAAACCACATGACCCAAATTAGACAAATTCTTCATTCCAAAACCCAAATTGAATTGATTTTTCATGAAGCAATTATACCTTCAATCATATTCACAAATATAAATGAAATCTACAATCATCAAGCCAAACCAAAATCAACCCAAGTCAAACCCAACAACTTTTGACTTGAAATGTTCAAATAAACCAAAACCCATTTGAACCCAACACAATTGTAATTGAATTTATATATCAATCCCAAATCCATATATAAAATCAACTCAAACTCAACCCAAAATCAAGCCAAAAACCCAATTGGTCCACTTGACCAAAAATGGCCAAATTTGACCTATTTGAGCCAAGTTCTAATCCTACCCAAATTGGATTGAACCAACTATCAAAACCTCCCATCATGATTGATCACCCTAGGTTGATCAATTATCACAAATTGGTCAAACTAAGTCAACTTGGTCATTTGACCAAGTCAACCCTTAACCCAAATGAACCCAAACTAGCCAACAACCTAAGCCAAATCTGAAACCAATGATTCATACAAAATCAATATTTGAATAATATGACTTGACCTTCAATTGAGTCAAACCAAACCCAAATCTCTTGACCCAAGTTCACCCAAATTGACCTAAAAGACCAAATTGGTCACAAAATATATAAACCAATGGCTGTCATTCCAAATTGATTGTGAACTTGACCAAAGCCATATTAACCCAATTGAACCCAATTGACCTATTTAGCCAAAAAATTAAATTCTTGGCTCAAATCAAAACCAAACCAACACCCAACCCAATCCACTAATTTGGTCAAATTGTCAACTTAACCATTTGACCAAATGAATTCAAATGAGCCAAAATCAAATCTAAGCCAAACTAAACCAAACCAATTGAACCAAAACATCACAAAAATGATCATATGAACTTGACCCAACCCTTGGTTTGACCTAATTTGACTAATTCAAACTTAACCCCTAACCCAATTTGACCTAAATAAGTCAAATGAGCCAAACCTAACCAAATCAACTCCAATTGACTGAAATTTGAGCTAACCACTTTTGCTCATTTCAAAAACCAAATCAAATCCAATGCCAAATGATCATTCAACCCTTGGGTCAAGTATCACATGAGACAAATCACCCATGTAAGTGGTCATTTCCATTCCTTGGCCACTTGCTACTCTCAATGGTCCATTAGACACCTAACCGACCCAATGAGTGATTGGTTCGACCATGACTCAATGGAAGTGAAATTACCTCACCCTCCTCATTGGAGCATTTGAAACCCATATGACATCCATGATTCCTTCCTCGCAACCACCTCCACAACTTCAACCAACCAAGCTGAGCCAACTCGCCTCCTCCCTGGTACCCACAACTCCCTAAGATGGTCGGACAGCCACTAGAAGGCCAAACCTGATCCCACAGTCAAATCAAGATGAATGTGGGTATACACATCCCCTCGTTTGCACCCAAACACACACAAAAATCATTACTTGGAGCCCTAGCTACCCAAGACAAGCCGCTAGAGCCTTTCCCTAAGCTCGTAATCTCATTCCTTGATAAAAAAATGCCATTCATCCCCAAAAAGACACTCCCATTTTGACCTAACTTCCCATTTCATCAAACTCAAATAACTTTGAACGCACCTTTCCTAGGCCTCCAAAGCAAGAAAAAAATCATCTCCCAAGCTTCGAGCATCGGAGATGGGACTAAGCCAGATCCAAATGCCGCTTTGAGCAACATGAATTGATCCAAAGCTAAATAGCTTCATCTCCACTGATGAAGCTTCCTCAATCATCGAGCCATCTCTTGAGCTCATGAGGTATGCTTCCAAACGATCCTTAGGCAAAATGGGTTGGATTTTTAAAGAAAACTTGCATCGTGTGATCTTGACGGATCCCTCCAATCGAAGGTGTGGGATCCTTTGAGTTGATCCGAAGCTGCAAATCAAGTGAGTAATGGCAGATGGACTCCATTCTCCCTCACTTGCACGACATTAGATCATGCACCGTCTATTCCACGTGATCAAAATGGACAATCGTGATTACATCCACTTGATCGATTTGATTTAAACCTATTAAGTTGTGTGATTAATCATAGCCATTTAATCTTAGATCGAACGATGGATGAGAAAGCACATCCGCCTAAGCAAGTCAAAAGTTTTAAGTAGCCAATCCCAATGCCACATGGAAAGTGCCGCACGCGACTATGAACAGATTTGGCTTACATAATCATTTTTAATTGCTGAAACTTTTAAAAATCATAAAATATCATAGAGAAATAAAAAATGAAAATAAATACTCTTTTTAAAGGTATTTCAGAGGAGAATTAATTTAAAATGCTTTTAATTAATTTTGAATAGTAATTAAGGTTTAATTAAAGTTTAATTATAAAATTTATTAGCTTAATTACTCCTTAATTACATGAGCAATTAATCCCAAATTTTGTGGGTTAATTTAATGGTTTGACCTCTGCCTCCCATACTTTTCTCGGGATTTATTGCTCAATTAAATAGAAAAATTGACTAATTAATCCTTAACTACTCTTTTAAGTTAATTAATGATGAATTAATCCCATTAACAGTAATAATTTGGTTAATTAGGTGTATTAATCATTATTTAACTCTAAGTGAACTAAGTAATAGGGTTAGGACCCCTTTCCCAAAGTTCATTTCATCCTTTTTTAAAATGAAATTAAATAGGATTTAACTAATTAATTAAATCACTTAATCAAACTGAAATCATAATCACATGAGACCTTAATTAATTAAATCATGGGATAGATCTTTAGGTGTTTAATAACCTAAAGGAATTTAATGAAATTATGGTTAGTTCACATGTGTGGGAAAACCATAAGAGTAATTAATTAAGTCCCTTAATCTAATTAACTAAATAATGAGCCAATTTCATTAAGCCGCTTTTATTTCATAGGATCATTGCAAGTTTATTTTCCATGCATATCATGTTGGCTAATAATTATTTAGTTAATTACTTTAAGGTGACATAAGTAAGGGTAATTAATTCATCTAATTAAGGGTTCAACTTAATTAACCCATAAAATCAACTTAATTACATTTCCTTGAATTAAATTGAGTGATGATTTCTCTTCTCTTCTTTAAATCAAATCAAATCCAAAACTTAATTAATAAAGAAGTTTTGGGTTTTTTAAATAATTTAATTTGATTTGATTGTCCTTAAGAATTAGTTTGGTTAAATGAATCACATGCTTATATTTGATTGTCCTCTTTCCAATCATGTTAAATTTGATATCTCATTTGAATCCATGCATCCATTTTTTTTAAAATCAAGTAAAATAAAATGGATTTCCTTTATGTAAGCTTGCATGTGTTCACTTAATTTAATATATGCATGGCTATTATCACTATTAAATCCAAATGCATTTTTCAAAAGCATATAAATGAATAATAATATATGTTATGATGCTAGTCATAAATACATAAGAAATGCATGTGCTTATAGCTTAAGTGTATGAATGTTGGGTTCTCTTTCCTCTATTCATGTGTTGATTTATATAAGATTGAATGGTAATGGGTATATAGTCTGTACATCTCAGGAGCATGAGACTTTAGCTAGCCCCAAGGAGGTCATTTGATTACCTGACTTCCCTGGTTTGTTACTTAGTTGATGAAATCAAAAAGAAGAAATGTTGAATCTTAATTTGCTCTTTGTTAATGAAAAACCAAAAACCCTAAACCCTAAACTAAAACTTGAACCCTAACATACAACCCTAAACCATAAACCCTAAACCCTAAAAGCCTAAAAACCTAAACCTAAACTAAATAAAACCTAAAAATAAAATAAATAAATAAAAACCTAAACCTAAATTAAATAAAAACCTAAACATAAACATAAAAATAAAATAAAAACCTAAAGATTTATTAATTACCCTAAACCTAAACTAAACTAAAATGAAATAAATAAAAATCTAAACTAAACTAAAAAATAAAATAAACCTAAATAAAATAAAACTAAATGTAAAATAAAAATAAAATAAAATAAAAACTAAATAAACATATAAACCTGAAAAATAAACCTAAAAATAAAACCTAAAAATAAAAAAAAATATACCTGAACCCTAAACTAAAAAAAAACCTAAATCTAAAATATACAAAATAAAATAAACTGAACTAAAATAAATAAAACCTAAACCTAAAATAAACTAAACTTAAACCCTAAACTAAATAAACTAAAATAAACTAAAAATAAAAGAAACCTAAACTTTAAAGAAAAACCTAAAAAAATAAACATAAAACCTAAACTAAAAAAAAAAACTTAAACCTAAACCTAAAAATTAAACTAAAATAAAAAACCTAAACTAAAATAAATTAAGCTAATATAAATAAACTAAACTAAATAAAAATATAAAAAAGCTTAAATAAAAACAAAAAATAAAATAAATTATAATAAACAAAAAATAAAATAAATAAACTAAATAAACTAAACCTACCTATTCAGTTAATTTTTCTAAAAAAAAAATCTTAAACCCTAAAACCTAAACCTTAAACCCTAAAACCTAAACCCTAAACCCTAAACCCTAAACCCTAAACCCTAAACCCTAAACCATAAAACTAACCTGAAACCCTAAACCCTAAACTTACAACTCTAAAACTCCCTAAACCTAAACCAACCCTAAACCTAAACCTAAACTTAAACACTAAACCTAAATAATAAACCTAAACCCTAACCTAACCTAAACCCTAAACTCCTATTTAAAACTCCAAACCCTAAACTATAACTAATCCTAAACCTTAAAACCTAAACTAACTATAAAACCTGTTAACTTTAAACCAAATCCTAAAATCAATCTAAATCCAAAAAACACTAAACCCTTAACCCTAAACCCTAAACCTTAACCCTAAACCCGAAACCTTGAAACCCTAAAACCTAAAACCCTAAACCTTAAACCTTAATCCTTAAACCCTAAAACAGAAAAACCTAAAAAGCTAAACTAAAACTAAACAAAACCTAAAAAATAAAATAAATAAAAAAACCTAAACTTAAATAAAAATAAAATAAAATAAAATAAAACCTAAACCTAAGCCTAAATATAAAATAAAATAAACTAAAATAAATAAATAAAAATCTAAACTAAACTTAAAAAATAAAATAAACCTATGAAGTAAAAAACATAAATAAAATTAAAACTAAACATAAAATAAAAATAAAATAAAATAAAATAAAATAAAATAAAATCTAAATAAAAACCTAAACCTAAAATAAAAATAAAAGAAACAAAATAAAATAAACCTAAACCTAAACTAAAATTAACTATACTAAAATAAATAAAACCTAAACTTAAACCTAAACTAAAAATAAAACCTAAAAAATAAACCTAAAATAAAACCTAAACCAAACCTAAAAAAAGATAAAAAATTAAAAATAAAACCTAAACCTAAAAAATAAAATAAAATTAAAAATCAACTAAAAAATAAACCTAAACCTAAAAAATAAACTTAAATAAAAAACCTAAAGAAAAATAAAAAATAAAATAAATGAAAGTAAATAAAAAATAAACTAAATAAACTAAATAAACCTAAACCTACTGGTTTACTTAATTTTTAAAAAAAACCATAAACCATAAATCCTAAGGCCTAAACCCTAAAACCTAAGCCCTAAACCTACAACCCTAAACCATAAACTCTAAACCCTAAATCCTAAAAAGCCCTAAACCTAAAACCCTAAATCCTAAAAGCATAATCCCTAAAACCTAAACCCTAAACCCTAGACCTTGAACCCTAAACCCTAACCCTAAACCATAAAGCCCAAACCACAAACTTATACCTAAAGTAACTAAATAAATTAAAAAATAAACCTAAACCTTAAAACCTAATAAACCTAAACCTAAACCTAAACCCAAAGAATGGGCAGAACCTTGCGATAGGAACATCATTGTCATGCAAAATCAGTCTAGATCTGGCGGTCGAGGTGAAGGCGGAGGCGGCGGTTATCGCAGTGGTGGTGGGGGATCTGGAGGTGCTGTTGGATATGGAGGTGGAGGTTGGAGCAGTGGATGTTATGGAGGTGGGAAGAGCGACGAAAGTTACAGCCATGGTGGTGGGGGTGGGAGAGATCGATGATATGATGTGTGCTCATTTTTGATCTATGTCGTCGCTTGTGTCTTAGAAAACTTGGTGTGTTATGTGGTTCACGAAATCAAAAGGAAGAAATGTTGAATCTGAATTTATTCCCTATGAAAAAAATCCAAAAACCCTAAACCCTAAACACTAAACCCTAAACCTTAAACCCTAAATCATAAAACTTTAAACCATATAACATAAACCCTAAAGCATAAACCCTACACACTAAACCTAAACCCTAAACCCTAAACCCCAAACCCTAAACCCTAAACCCTAAACCATAAATCCTAAACCCCAAACCCCAAACCCTAAACCCTAAACCCTCAACTAACCCCAAATGCTAAACCCTAACACCTAAAAAGCTAAAAACCTAAACCTAAACTAAATAAAACCTAAAAATAAAATAACTCAAATAATCAAAATAAAATAAAATAAAATAAAATAAAAATCCAAACTAAAACCTAAACCTGAACCTAAACCTATACATAAACTTAAAAAGAAAATAAAATAAAAATTAAAAACTAAACTAAAATAAACTAAATAAAAACCTAAACTAAACTAAAAAAATAAAATAAACCTAAAAATAAAAAACCTAAATAAACTAAAAACTAAATGTAAAATAAAGATAATAAACTTAAAATAAAATAAAATAAAAACTAAATAAAAACATAAACCTAAAAAATAAACCTAATATAAACAAAATAAAATAAACCTAAACTAAACTAAAATAAATAAAACATAAACCTAAACCTAAAATAAATAAAATAAAAATAAAAATAAACCTAAACCTAAACTAAAAAAAACCTAAAAATTAACCTACAATAAAAACCTAAAACCTGAACCTAAAAAAAGAAAATAAAAACTTAAACCTAAACCAAAAAATAAAAAATAAAACCTAAAACCAAAAATAAAAAATAAAAATAAAAATAAAAATAAAACTAAAAAAAATAAATATAAACCTAAACTTAAACTTAAAAAATAAACTAAAATAAAAAACCTAAACTACAAAAAATAAACCTAAAATAGATAAACTAAATTATAAAAAATAAAAAATAAACCTAAATAAAAAAAAATCAAATAAACTAAGAAAAAATTAAATATAAGAATAAATTAAATAAATAAAACTCTAACTAAAATTAACCCTAAAACAACCTAAACCCTAAACCCTAAACCCTAAACCCTAAACCTAACCCTAAATTGTAAACCCTAAAACCTAAATCCTAAACCCTAAACCCTAAACCTTAAAACTAATCATAAACCCTAAACTTACAACCCTAAATCCTAAACTAAAAACCCTAAACTCTAAACCCTAAATTAAACCCTAAACCCTAAACCTTAAACCCAAAATGTATAAACCTGTTAACCCTAAGCTAAACCCTAAACCTAAAACCTAAACCTTAAAGCCTAAACACTATACCCAAAACCTAAACCTAAACCCTAAACCCTAAACCTAAACTATATAAACTTAATCTCTAAACTCTAAACGCTAAACCCTAAACCCTAATCCCTAAAACCATAAACCTTGAACCCTAAACCCTAAAACCCTAAACCCTTAACCCTAAACCATAAAAAACACAATATCCTAAACCCTAAACCCCATACCCTAAACTATAAATCATAAACCCTAAACTAACACTAAACCCTAAACTCTAAAAAGCTAAAAAGCTAAACCTAAACTAATCACAACTTAAAAATAAAATAAATTAAAAAACCTAAACTAAAATAAAATAAAAATATACCCTAAACCTTGAACCCTAAACCCTAAAACCCTAAAACCTAAACCCTAAACACTAAAACTTAAAATCTAAACCCTAAACCCTAAACCATAAACACTAAACCCTAAACCCTAAATCCCAAACCCTAAACCCATAAACCATCAACTAACCTTAAACCCTAAAACCTAATAAGCAAAAATCCTAAACCTAAACTAAATAAAAGCTAAAATTAAAATAAATAAAAACATAAACTAAAGCAAAAACCTAAACTTAAAAAGAAAATAAATAAAATATAAAACTAAAATAAAATAAAAGAAATAAAACTTAAAGTAAAATAAAAAAATTAAAACCTAAATTAAAAACTAAACCTAAAATAAAATAAAATAAAAGTAAAATAAAATAAAATAAAAACTAAATAAAAAGCAAAACATAAATAATAAACCTAAAAATAAAACATAAAAATAAATAAAAAATAAAACCTAAATCCTAAACTAAAGAAATAAAATAAAACCTAAGCCTAAACCTAAAGCTAAACCAAATAAAATAAAATAAACTAAGAAAAAAACCTAACCCGAAACTAAAAAATAAATTCAAAAATAAACCTAAAATAAAAACCTAAAACCTAAACCTAAAAAATAAAATAAAAACCTAAACCTAAAGTTATAAATAACAAATAAAACTAAACTAAAAAATAAACTTAAACCTAGACCTAAACTAAAAAAAAAACAAAAATAAAAAAACTAAATTAAATAAAAATAAAAATAAACCTAAATCAAAATAAAAAATAAGACAATAAAATAAGAAAAAAATAAACTAAATAAACTTATACCTACTAGTTTACATACTTTCAAAAAAATAAATAATTAATTAAAAAAAACCCTAAACCCTAAAACTAACCCTAAACCATAAACTCCAAACCCTAAACCTACAACCCTAAACCCTAAGCCCTAAGCCCTAAACCTTAAATCCTTAAACCCTAAACCTTAAACCAAAAAACCCTAAACCTTCAACCCTAAACTTTAAACCCTAAACCCTAAAAAAACCTTAAACCCTAAATCCTAAACCCCAAATAAACGCTAAACCATAAACTAACCCTAAACCGTAAACCCTAAACCCTAAAAACTCTAAACCCTAAAGCCTAAACCCTAAACCTTAAACCCTAAACAGTAAGCTAACACTAAACCCAAAACCCTAAAGCCTAAAAACCCTAGACCCTAAAGCTTAAATCTTAAACCATAACCCTAAACCCATAACCCTAAAACCCTAAACCCTGAAACCCTAAATTCTAAACCCTAAACCATAAACCATAAACCCTAAACCCTAAACTCTAAAAACCATAAAACCTAAACCTAAACTAAATAAAACATAAAAATAAAATAAAATAAAATCTTAAACTAAAACCTAAAGATAAACTAAAAAAGAAAATAAAATAAATAAAAACATAAACTAAATTAAAAAATAAAATAAACCAAAGAACAAAAAACCTAAATGTAAAATAAAAATAAAATAAACATAAAATAAACCTAAAATAAAATAAAAACTAAACAAAAACTTAAACCTAAAAATAAATCTAAAACAAAACCTAAGTAAATAAATAAAACTTAAACACTAAACTAAAAAAAATCCTAAATTGAAAATAAAAATAAAATAAACTTAAACCTAAAATAAAATAAACTAAACTAAAATAAATAAAACCTAAACCTAAACCTAAACCCTTAACTAAATAAAATAAAATAAACTAAAAAAACCTAAACCTAAACTTAAAAATAAAACCTAAAAGTAAACAAAAAATTAAAACCTAAAAAAATAAAATGAAAACCTAAGCCTAAACCTAAAAATAAAAAAATAAAACCTAAGCCTAAAAAATAAAATAAAAATAAAATATAACTAAAAAAATAAAAATATTCCTAAATCTAAGAAAATAAACTAAAATAAGAAAGCTAAACCTAAACCCAAAACCCCAAAAAACCCTAACTAAAACCTGAACCTTAAACCTAAAATGTAAACACTATACCTTAAACCCTAAACCATAAAAACCCAAAACTCAATATCGAAAACCCTAAACCCTAAACCCTAAAACCTTAAACCTAAACCCTAAACCCAAAACTTAAACCCTAAACAATAAACCCTAAATCTAAAAATTTTTAAATAAATAAAATCCTTAAACCCTAAACACTAAACCCCAAACCTTAAACCCTACAACCTAAAAAGCTAAAAACCTAAACCTAAACTAAATAAAACCCCAAACCCTAAACCCTAAACCCTAAAAAGCTAAAAACCTAAGCCTAAACTAAATAAAACCTAAAAATAAAATAAATAAGAAAACCTAAATAAAAATAAAATAATAAAATAATAAAATAAAAACATAAACTAAACCCTAAACCTAAATCAAAACCTAAACCAAAACCTAAAAAGTAAATAAAATAAAATATAAAACTAAACTAAAATAAAATAAATAAAACCTATAAAAAAATAAAAAAAGTAAACCTAAGATAAAATAAAATAAATTAAAAAATAAAATAATATAAAACAAAATAAAAAAACCTAAACCTAAATAATAAACCTAAAAATAAAACTTAAAATAAATAAAAAATAAAACCTAAACCCTAACCTAAAAAAATGAAAACCTAAAATAAAAATAAAATAATCCTAAACTTAAAGTAAGCTAAACTTAAATAGATAAAACTTAAACCTAAACAAAATTAAATAAGATAAACTAAAAATAAATGTAAACCTAAACTAAAAATAAAACATAAAAATAAACCTAAAATAAAAACCTAAAACCTAAACCTAAAAAAATAAAATAAAATCCCAAACCTAAACTTAAAAATAAAAATAGAACCTAAACCTAAAATATAAAATATAAATAAAACTAAACTAAAAATAATCCAAAACTTAAACCTAAACATAAAAAGAATTCTAAAATAAAAGAGTAAAAAGAAAATAAATAAATAAAACTAAATTAAAATAAAATTAAAGCTAAATCAAAATAAAAATAAAATAAACTATAATAAATAATAAACAAACTAAATAAACTTAAACCTACCACTACTTAAAAGTAAAAAATAAAATAATAATAAAATAAATAAACCTAAACCTAACCTAAATCCTAAACCTAAACCTAAAACTTTAAACACTAAACCTAAAACCTAAACCTAAACTAACCCTAAACTCAAACCCTAAACAAAAACCTTAAACCCTAAATCAACCTAAACCCAAACCATGAACTAAAACCAAACCTAAACCTCAAACCTAAACCCTAAACCCTAAACCAACTATAAACCCTAAACCCTAAAACAATAAAGAAAACCCAAACCCTAAACCCTAAAAAAACCTAAACCCTAAAACCTAAACCCTAAACCTAAACCCTAATCCTAAACCTAAACTCACCTAAAACCTAAAAACCTAAACTAAATAAAATCTAAAAATAAAATAAAGAAAATACCTAAACCTAAAGAAAATAAATAAAATAAAATAAAATAAAAACCTAAACTAAAACCTAAACCTAAAAATAAAATAAATTAAACTAATAAAATAAACTAAAATAAAATAAATAAAAACTAAAACTAAACTAAAAAAATAAATTAAACCTAAGAATAAGAAATATAATTAAAAGAAAACTAAACGAAATAAAAAAATAAAATAAAATAAAAATGAAATAAAAACTAAACTTAAAAATAAAACTTAAACTAAAACCTAAAAATAAATATAAAAAAAACCTAAACCCTAAACTTTTAAAAAAAAACCTAAACCTAAAATAAAAAATAATCAAAATAAAACAAACCTAAATGTAAACTAAAATAAACTAAACTAAAATAAATAAAACCTAAACCTAAACCTAAACTAAACAAAAAAAATAAATAAACTAAAATAAATCTAAATTAAAAAATTAGAAATAAACCTAAAATAAAACCTAAAACCTAAAACTAAAAAAAACCTAAACCAAAACCAAAAATAAAAAATAAAATCAACTAAAAAATTAACATAAACCTAAACTTAAACCAAAACATAAACTAAAATAAAAATACTAAAATAAAATAAAAAATTTTAAATAAATAAACTAAACTAAATAAAAAATTAAATAAACTAAAATAAATAAAACATAAAATAAAAAAATAAAATAAACAAAATAAGAAATGTTGAATCTGAATTTATTCTCTAAAAAAAAAAATAAAAACCCTAAACCCTAAACCCTAATCCTTAAACCCGAAAAACCCTAAACCCTTAACCCTAAACTCTAAACCCCAAATGCTAAACTTTAAACCCTAAACCTTAAACCCTAAACCCTAAACCCTAAAACCCTAAACTCTAAACCCTAATCCCTAAACCCTAAACCCTAAACTTTAAACCCAAAACCCAAATAAAAAAACCTTAAACCCCATATTCTAAACCCAAACCCCTAAACTAAACCTAATCCCTAAACACTAAAAAGCTAAAAAGCTAAACCTAAACTAAACAAAACCAAAAAATAAAATAAATAAATAAAATCTAAACTAAAATAAAATAAAATAAAACCATAAACTAAAACCTAAACTTATAACATAAAAAAATAAAATAAAAAATAAAAACTAAACTAGAATAAAATAATTGAAACCAAAACTAAACTAAAAAAATATAAAATCATAATAAAATAAAAACTAAACTTAAAATAGAAATAAATAAAGCTAAAATAAAATAAAATAAAAACTAAATAAATACATAAACCTAAAAATAAATAAAAAAAGTAAAACCTAAACCCTAAACTTAAAAAAAAAATTAAACTTAAATAAATAAAAAATAAACCTAAACCTAAATTAAAATAAATAAAACCTAAACTTTAACTTAAAATAAACTAAACTTAAACCTAAACATAGACTAAATAAAATAAAATAAACTAAAAATAAACCTAAACCAAAATATAAACTAAAATAAAATGTAAACCTAAACTAAAAAAATAAAATCTAAAAATAAACCTAAGAAAAAAACTAAAAACCTAAACCTAAAAAAGATAAAATAAAAACCTAAATCTAAACCTAAAAATAAAAAATAAAACCTAAACATAAAAAATAAAATAAAATAAAAACTATACAAAAAAAAAAATCTAAACCTAAACCTAAACCTAAAAAAGAAACTAAAATAAAAAACCTAAAATAAAATAAATAAACTAAATTAAATAAAAATAAAAAGAAACTTAAATCAAAATAAAAATTAAAATAAACTAAAAATAAAATAAATAAACATAAGCCTATGAGTTTATTTAATTTTTAAAAAACCTAAAAAAAGGTTTAAAAAAACCCTAACCCCGAACCAGAAACCTTAAAGTCTAAACCCTAAACCTTCACCCCTAAACCCTAAAACTCTAAACCCTAAAGCCTAAACCCTAAACCCTAAACCTTAAACCGTAAACCCTAAACAATAAAACCTTAAATGATGAACCCCAAACCCTAAACACTAAACCATAAACGCAAAAACCTAGAACTATAAACCCTAAACTTTAAACTCTAAACCCCAAAACCTAAACCCTAAACAACCCTAAACATAAAACCTAAACTTAAACTAACTAGAACCTAAAAATAAAAAAAATAAAAAACCTTACCCCAAATAAAATAAAATAAAAAACTAAAATCAAAACCTAAACCTAAACCAAAAACTAAAAATAAAATAAAGTGAAAAATAAAAAATAAACTCAAATAAAATAAAAAATAAACCTAAATAAAAATAAAAAAATCAAATAAACTAAGAAAAATAAACAATAAATTAAATATAGTAAATAAATCGTAAATCGTAAACCCAAAACCCTTAACCCTAAACCCTAAAATTAACCCTAAACCTACAACCCTAAACCCTAAACCCTAAACCCTAAACCCTAAACCTAACCCTAAATTGTAAACCCTAAAACCTAAATCCTAAACCCTAAACCTTAAAACTAATCATAAACCCTAAACTTACAACCCTAAATCCTAAACTCTAAAAAACCCTAAACTCTAAACCCTAAATTAAACCCAAACCCTAAACCTTAAAAACTCTAAAAATAAAAGTTAAAATCTAAACCTAAACCCTAAACCCTAAACCTTAAAGCTAAACACTATACCCAAACTCTAAAACTAAACCCTAAAACCCTAAACCCTAAACCTGTAAACTTTAATCCTAAACTTAAAACTCTGCTAAACCCTAAACCCTAATCCCATAAACCTTGAACCCTAAAACTAAACCTTAACCCTCCAAACACATACACTTAAACTCCCCCTACCCTAAACTATAAATCATAAACCCTAAATCCTAAACCACTCTAAAGCTAAAAGCTAAACCTAAACTAATCACAACTTAAAAATAAAATAAATTAAAAAACCTAAACTAAAATAAAATAAATAAATAAAATAAAATAAAAATATACCCTAAACCTTGAACCCTAAACCCTAAAACCCTAAAACCTAAACCCTAAACACTAAAACTTAAAATCTAAACCCTAAACCCTAAACCATAAACACTAAACCCTAAACCCTAAATCCCAAACCCTAAACCCATAAACCATCAACTAACCTTAAACCCTAAAACCTAATAAGCAAAAATCCTAAACCTAAACTAAATAAAAGTTAAAATTAAAATAAATAAAAACATAAACTAAAGCAAAAACCTAAACCTAAAAAGAAAATAAATAAAATATAAAAACTAAAATAAAATAAAAGAAATAAAAACTTAAAGTAAAATAAAAAAAATTAAAAACCTAAATTAAAAAACTAAACCTAAAATAAAAATAAAATAAA
This sequence comes from Cymbidium sinense, assembly GCA_021442155.1. NCBI lineage: Eukaryota > Viridiplantae > Streptophyta > Magnoliopsida > Asparagales > Orchidaceae > Cymbidium > Cymbidium sinense. The sequence goes on from CM038214.1 coordinate 188,888,320, forward strand.
AGTAAAATAAAATAAAATAAAAACTAAATAAAAAGCAAAACATAAATAATAAACCTAAAAATAAAACATAAAAATAAATAAAAAATAAAACCTAAATCCTAAACTAAAGAAATAAAATAAAACCTAAGCCTAAACCTAAAGCTAAACCAAATAAAATAAAATAAACTAAGAAAAAAACCTAACCCGAAATTAAAAAATAAATTCTAAAATAAACCTAAAATAAAAACCTAAAACCTAAACCTAAAAAATAAAATAAAAACCTAAACCTAAAGTTATAAATAACAAATAAAACTAAACTAAAAAATAAACTTAAACCTAGACCTAAACTTAAAAAAAACTAAAATAAAAAAACTAAATTAAATAAAAATAAAAATAAACCTAAATCTAAATAAAAAATAAGACAATAAAATAAGAAAAAAATAAACTAAATAAACTTATACCTACTAGTTTACATACTTTCAAAAAAATAATTAATTAATTAAAAAAAACCCTAAACCCTAAAACTAACCCTAAACCATAAACCAAACCCACTAAACCCTAACCCTAAACCCAGCCCTAACCTAAACCTTAAATCCTTAAACCCTAAACCTTAAAAAAACCCTAAACCTTCAACCCTAAACCTAAACCCTAAACCCTAAATCTAAACCCCAAATGTATAAATAAACTAACCAAACCTAAACCCTAAACCTAAACTAAACCCTACCTAAACTTTCTAAATGGTTCACTACCCCAACCAAGCCTAAAACCCTCAAAGCTTAAATCTTAAACCATAACCCTAAACCCATAACCCTAAAACCCTAAACCCTGAAATCCTAAATTCTAAACCCTAAACCATAAACCATAAACCCTAAACCCTAAACTCTAAAAACCATAAAACCTAAACCTAAACTAAATAAAACATAAAAATAAAATAAAATAAAATCTTAAATAAAACCTAAAGATAAACTAAAAGAAAATAAAATAAATAAAAACATAAACTAAATTAAAAAATAAAATAAACTAAAGAACAAAAAACCTAAATGTAAAATAAAAATAAAATAAACATAAAATAAACCTAAAATAAAATAAAATAAAAACTAAACAAAAACTTAAACCTAAAAATAAATCTAAAAACAAAACCTAGAAGTAAATAAATAATAAAACTTAAACACTAAACTAAAAAAAATCTTAAATTGAAAATAAAAATAAAATAAACTTAAACCTAAAATAAAATAAACTAAACTAAAATAAATAAAACCTAAACCTAAACCTAAACCCTTAACTAAATAAAATAAAATAAACTAAAAAAACCTAAACCTAAACTTAAAATAAAACCTAAAAGTAAACAAAAATTAAAACCTAAAAAATAAAATGAAAACCTAAGCCTAAACCTAAAATAAAAAATAAACCTAAGCCTAAAAAATAAAATAAAAATAAAATATAACTAAAAAAATAAAATATTCCTAAATCTAAGAAAATAAACTAAAATAAGAAAGCTAAACCTAAACCCAAAACCCCAAAAAACCCTAACTAAAACCTGAACCTTAAACCTAAAATGTAAACACTATACCTTAAACCCTAAACCATAAAAACCCAAAACTCAATATCGAAAACCCTAAACCCTAAACCCTAAAACCTTAAACCTTAAACCCTAAACCCAAAAACTTAAACCCTAAACAATAAACCCTAAATCTAAAAATTTTTAAATAAATAAAATCCTTAAACCCTAAACACTAAACCCCAAACCTTAAACCCTACAACCTAAAAAGCTAAAAACCTAAATCTAAACTAAATAAAACCCCAAACCCTAAACCCTAAAAAAGCTAAAAACCTAAGCCTAAACTAAATAAAACCTAAAAATAAAATAAATAAGAAAACCTAAATAAAAATAAAATAATAAAATAATAAAATAAAAACATAAACTAAACCCTAAACCTAAATCAAAACCTAAACCAAAACCTAAAAAGTAAATAAAATAAAATATAAAAACTAAACTAAAATAAAATAAATAAAAACCTATAAAAATAAATAAACTAAAAGTAAACCTAAGATAAAAATAAAATAAATTAAAAATAAAATAACATAAAAAAATAAAAAAACCTAAACCTAAATAATAAACCTAAAAATAAAACTTAAAAATAAATAAAAAATAAAACCTAAACCCTAACCTAAAAAAAATGAAAACCTAAAATAAAAATAAAATAATCCTAAACTTACACTAAAGTAAGCTAAACTTAAATAGATAAAACTTAAACCTAAACAAAATTAAATAAGATAAACTAAAAATAAATGTAAACCTAAACTAAAAATAAAACATAAAAATAAACCTAAAATAAAAACCTAAAACCTAAACCTAAAAAAATAAAATAAAATCCCAAACCTAAACTTAAAAATAAAAATAGAACCTAAACTTAAAATATAAAATATAAATAAAACTAAACTAAAAATAATCCAAAACTTAAACCTAAACATAAAAAGAATTCTAAAATTAAAGAATAAAAAGAAAATAAATAAATAAAACTAAATTAAAATAAAATTAAAGCTAAATCAAAATAAAAATAAAATAAACTATAATAAATAATAAACAAACTAAATAAACTTAAACCTACTAGTTTACTTAATTTAAAAAATAAAAAAATAAAAATAATAAAAAATAATAAAAAAATCCCTAAACCTAAACCCTAAACCTACAGTCCTAAATCCTAAACCCTAAACCTTAAAAAAAACTTTAAACACTAAACCCTAAAACCTAAACCCTAAACTAACCCTAAACTCAAAACCCTAAACAATAAACCTTAAACCCTAAATCGTAAACCCAAACCCAAACCATGAACTCTAAACCCGAAACCCTAAACCCTCAAACCTTAAACCCTAAACCCTAAACTAACCATAAACCCTAAACCCTAAACTAACCCTAAACCCTAAACCCTAAACCCTAAAACCTAAACCCTAAACCCTAAACCCTAATCCTTAAACCCTAAACCCTAAATCTTCAAAACCTAAAAACCTAAACTAAATAAAATCTAAAAATAAAATAAATAAAAAAACCTAAACCTAAATAAAATAAAAAATAAAATAAAATAAAAACCTAAACTAAAACCTAAACCTAAAAATAAAATAAATTAAACTAATAAAAATAATCTAAAATAAAATAAATAAAAACTTAAACTAAACAAAAAAATAAATTAAACCTAAGAATAAGAAATATAATTAAAAGAAAAACTAAACGTAAAATAAAAATAAAATAAAATAAAAATGAAATAAAAACTAAACTTAAAAATTAAACTTAAACTAAAACCTAAAAATAAATATAAAAAAAACCTAAACCCTAAACTTTTAAAAAAAAAAATAAACCTAAAATAAAAAATAATCAAAATAAAACAAACCTAAATGTAAACTAAAATAAACTAAACTAAAATAAATAAAACCTAAACCTAAACCTAAACTAAACAAAAAAAATAAATAAACTAAAATAAACCTAAATTAAAAATAAAACTTAGAAATAAATCTAAAATAAAAACCTAAAACCTAAACCTAAGAAAAAAAACCTAAACCAAAACCAAAAAATAAAAAATAAAAATCAACTAAAAAATTAACATAAACCTAAACTTAAACCAAAAACATAAACTAAAATAAAAATACTAAAATAAAATAAAAAATTTTAAATAAATAAACTAAACTAAATAAAAAATAAATAAACTAAAATAAATAAAACATAAAATAAAAAAATAAAATAAACAAAATAAGAAATGTTGAATCTGATTTATTCTCTCGAAAAAAAATAAAACCCTAAACCCTAAACCCATAACATTCTACCCAAACCCTAATCCTTAAACCCAAAACCCTAAACCCTTAACCCTAAACTCTAAACCCCAAATGCTAAACTTTAAACCCTAAATCTTAAACCCTAAACCCTAAACCCTAAAACCCTAAACTCTAAACCCTAATCCCTAAACCCTAAACCCTAAACTTTAAACCCAAAACCCAAATAAAAAAACCTTAAACCCCATATTCTAAACCCTAAACCCTAAACCCTAACCCCTAAACTAAACCTAAACCCTAAACCCTAAAAAGCTAAAAAGCTAAACCTAAACTAAACAAAACCAAAAAATAAAATTAATAAATAAAATCTAAACTAAAATAAAATAAAAAATAAACCATAAACTAAAACCTAAACTTATAACATAAAAAAATAAAATAAAAATAAAACTAAACTAGAATAAAATAATTGAAACCAAAACTAAACTAAAAAAATATAAAATCATAATAAAATAAAACTAAACTTAAAATAAATAAATAAAGCTAAAATAAAATAAAATAAAAAACTAAATAAATACATAAACCTAAAAAATAAAAAAAAAAAAACCTAAACCCTAAACTTAAAAAAAAAACTAAACTTAAATAAATAAAAAATAAACCTAAACCTAAATTAAAATAAATAAAACCTAAACTTTAACTTAAAATAAAAAAACTTAAACCTAAACATAGACTAAATAAAATAAAATAAACTAAAAATAAACCTAAACCAAAATATAAACTAAAATAAAATGTAAACCTAAACTAAACAAATAAAATCTAAAAATAAACCTAAGAAAAAACTAAAACCTAAACCTAAAAAAAAAAAAAAATAAAACCTAAATCTAAAAAAAATAAAAAATAAAACCTAAACATAAAAAATAAAATAAAATAAAACTATACAAAAAAAACCTAAACCTAAACCTAAAAAAAGAAACTAAAATAAAACCTAAAATAAAATAAATAAACTAAATTAAATAAAAATAAAAGAAACTTAAATGAAAATAAAATTAAAATAAACTAAAATAAAATAAACATAAACTGAGTTTATTTAATTTATAAAACCTAAAGAAAGTTTAAAAAAACCCTAACCCCGAACCAGAAACCTTAAAGTCTAAACCCTAAACCTTCACCCCTAAACCCTAAAACTCTAAACCCTAAAGCCTAAAGCCTAAACCCTAAACCTTAAACCGTAAACCCTAAACAATAAAACCTTAAATGCTGAACCCCAAACCCTAAACACTAAACCATAAATGTAAAACCTAGAACTATAAACCCTAAACTTTAAACTCTAAACCCCAAACCCTAAACCCTAAACACTAAACCCTAAACCCTAAAAACATAAAAACCTAAACTTAAACTAACTAGAACCTAAAAATAAAATAAATAAAAAACCCTACCCCAAATAAAATAAAATAAAAAACTAAAATCAAAACCTAAACCTAAACCAAAAACTAAAAATAAAATAAAGTAAAAAATAAAAAATAAACTCAAATAAAATAAAAAAAACAAAAACTAAACAAAAAAATAAAATAAACCTAAAAATAAAAAACCTAAATAATATAAAAATTAATCATTAAATAAAAAATAAAATAAACCTAAAATAAAATAAAATAAAAACTAAATGAAAACTTAAACCTAAAAAATAAACCTAAAAATAAATAAAAAAATAAAACATAAACCCAAAACTAAAAAAAGCTAAAATAAACAAAATAAAATAAACCTAAACCTAAACAAAAAGAAACTAAACGAAAGTAAATAGAACCTAAACCAAAACCAAAAATAAACTAAACCTAAACCCTAAACTAAATAAAATTAAATAAACTTAAAAGAAAACCTATACCTAAATTAAAAAATAAAATCTAAAAATAAACTTAAAATGAAAACCTAAAACCTAAACCTAAAATAATAAAATAAAAGCCTAAACTTAAAAAAAACCTAAACCTAAAAAATAAAATAATAATAAGACTAAAAAAATAAACACAAACCTAAACATAAACTAAAATAATAATAATAAACTAAATAACCCTAAACCTACGAGTTAACATAATTTTTAAAAAAATACCCTAAACCCAAAACCCTAAACCCTAAACTAATCCAAAACCCTAAACCCAAACCTAAATCACCAAAACCATAAACAAAAAAACCTAAACTCCACTAACCCTCTAAAATATTTAAACCCTAAACCCCAAACTCTAAACCCAACCCTAAACTACTTCTAAACCCCAAAACCCAAAACTCTCAAACCTTCCTAAACTATAAACCTAAACCTAAAAGCTAAAACCCTAAAATTAAACCCTAAACCTAAACCCTAAAAACCCCAAACTAACTAAACACTAAACCCAAACCCTAAACCCTAAAAAATAAAACCTAAAAACCATAAACCTTAAAACACTAAAACCACCCTAAACCCTAACCACAAACCACAAAACCTAAAATAAACCTAAACTAAATAAAATCTAAAATAAAATAAATAAAATAAAATCTAAAACTAAATAAATCAAAATAAGATAAAATAAAACTAAACTAAAACCTAAATAAAAAAATAAAAAAAGTAAACTAATAAAAATAAACAAAAATTAAATAAATAAAAACCTAAACTAAACTAAAAAATAAATTAATCCTAAGAATTAAAAACCTAAAGAAAATAAAAATTAAATAAAAAATAAAATTAAAATAAACCAAAATAAACTTAAAATAAAATAAAATGGAAACTAAACATAAAAATAAACCTTAAAATAAAACCTAAAATAAATAAAAAAATAAACGTGACCTTAAACTAAAAATCTAAAAAAACTTAAAATAAAATAATAAAATATAAAAAAAAAAAACCTAAACCTAAACTAAAATAAACTAAACTAAAATAAATAAATTCCAAAACCTAAACCTAAACTAAATAAAATAAAATAAACCAAAAATAAACCTAAACCTAAACTAAATAATAAAAATTAAAAATGAACCTAAAATAAAAACTTAAAACCTAGACCTAAGTAAGAAAATGTAAACCTAATCCTAAAATTAAAAAAAATAAAACCTAAATAAAAAGAGTAAAATAAAAATAAAACTCAACTAAAAAATAAATCGACACACAAAAAATAAACTAAAATAAAAACCCTAAAATAAAATAAAAAACATAAAATAAATAAACAAAAACTAAACCTTAAATAAATAAAAAAAATAAACCTAAGCCTAAACTAAAATAAACTAAGCTAAAATAAAAAAAATAGAAACTTAAACCTAAAATAAACTAAACCAAAACCAAAACATAAACTAAATGAAATAAAATAAACTAAAAATAAACCTAAATGTAAACATAAAATAAATAAAATAAAAGAAACTAAAATTAAACCTAAACTTAAACTTAAAAATAAGAAATAAAACCTAAACTTAAAAAATAAAATAAAAATAAAACTAAACTAAAACATAGACCTAAACCTAAACCTAAACCTCAAAAATAAACTAAAATAAAAAAGTTAAAATAAAATAAATAAACTAAACTAAATAAAAATAAAAATAAACCTGAATAAAAATAAAAAATAATATAAATAAAATAAATAAACCTCAAACTACCATTTGCTAAATTTTTTTTTTAAAAAAAACCCTAACCCTAAAATAAACCTTAAACCCTAAAGTCTAAACCCTAAACCAACAACCCTAAACCCTAAATTCTAAACCATAAAACCTTAAACCCTAAATCCTAAATCATAAAACCTTAAATGCTAAACCCCAAACCTTAAACCCAATACCTTAAACACAAAAACCTACAACCTTAAATCTTAAACCCTAAATCTCAAATGTTAGACCCTAAACTTTAAACCTTAAAAACCTAAAAACTTAAACCTAAACTAAATAAACCCAAAAATAAAATAAAAAAACCTAAACCTAAATAAAATAAAAATATATATTAAAATTAAAACCTAAACATAAACCTAAATCTAAAAATAAAATATAATAAAAAAACCTAAACTCAAATAAAATAAATAAAAACCTAAACTAAACTAAAAAATAACATAAACCAAAAAATAAAAAATCTAAAAAAATAAAAAATTAAACATAAAATAAGAATAAAATATACCTAAAATAAAATAAAATAAAAACCTAAACCTAAAAAATAAACATAAACATAAATAAAAAAATAAAACCTGAACCCTAAACTAAAAAAAACCAAAACCTAAAATAAACAAAGTAAAATGAACCTAAACCTAAACTAAAATAAACTAAACTAAAATAAATTAAACTTAAACCTACACTTAAAATAATCTAAATGTAGACCTTAAACTAAATAAAATAAAATAAACTAAAAAAGACTATACCTAAATTAAAAAGTAAAACCTAATAATAAACCTAAAATGAAAACCTAAAACCTAAACCTAAATAATAAAGTAAAACCTAAACCTAAAAATAAAAAATAAAACCTAACCTAAAAAATAAAATAAAAATAAAACTAAACTGAAAAGTAAACAAAATCCTAAACCTAAACAAAAAAAACTAAAATAAAAAACTTAAACTAAAATAAATAAACTTAAAATAAATAAACTAAACTAAATAAAAATAAAAAATAAATCAAAACAAAACTGAAATAATAAAATAAATAAAAAATAGACTAAACAAACATAAACCTACCAGTTTACTTAATTAAAAAAAATTGTAAACCCTAAACCCTAAACTCTAAATCCTAAAACTAACCCTAAGCCTCCAACCCTAAACCTAAAACCCTAAACCCTAAAACACCCTAAATCCTAAACTAACCATAAACCTTAAACACCAAACCATAAACCCTAAACCCTAAACCCTAACCCTAACCGTAAACCCTAAACTATAAACCCTATATTGTAAACCTTAAAATGTTAAATCTTAAACCTTAAACTAACCCTAAACCCAAATACCTAAACCCTAAACCTTAAATCTTATACTTTAAACTCTAAACCCTAAACAAACCCTAAACCTAAAACCCTGAGCCTAACTGACCCCTTAACAAACATAAAACCTAAAACCCTAAATCTTAAAGTCTAAACACCTAAACCACTAAACTCTCTAAACCTAAACCCTAAAGCCTAAACCCAAAACCCTAAACCCTAAACCTTAGAAACCTAAAAAGCTAAGGCTAAACTAAATAAAAACTAAAAATAAAATTAATAAAAAACTTCAACCTAAATAAAATAAAAAATAAAATAAAATAAAAACCTAAACTAAAACCTAAACTTAAACCTAAAAATAAAATAAAATAAAATAATAAAAATAAACTAAAATAAAAAAATAAAAACCTAAACAAAACTAAAAAATAAAATAAACCTAAGAATGAAAAACCTATATGAAATAAAAACTAAACGTAATATAAAAGTAAAAGAAACCTAAAATAATCCTAAAATAAAAGAAAATAAAAACTAAATAAAAACCTAAACCTAAAAATAAATAAAAAATAAAAAAAACTCTAAACAAAAAAAACCTAAACCTAAAATAAAAATATAATAAACAAAATAAAATAAATAAACCTAAAGTAAAATGAACTAAACTAAAATAAATAAACCTAAACCGAAACCTAAACCTAAAGTAAACTAAACCTAAACCTAAACCTAAGCTAAATAAGATAAAATAAGCTAAAAATAAATCTAAACCTAAACTAAAAAATAAAACCTAAAAATTAACCTAAAATGAAAACATAAAAAATAAAATATAAACCTAAACCTAAACCTAAAAATAAAAAATGAAACCTAAACATAAAAAATAAAATAAAAGAAAACTCAACTAAAATATAGACTTAACCCTAAACCTAAACCTAAATCTAAAAAATAAAGTAAAATTAAAAACCTAAACTAAAAAAAATAAATCAAACTAAATAAAAATATAAAATTAACATAAATAAAAATATAAAATAAAATAAACAAAAATAAATAAATAATAAACTAAATAAACTAAATAAATCTAAATCTATTGGTTTACTTAATTTTTAAACCTGAGCTAACCCTAAAGCCTAAACTGTAAACCTTAACCCTAAACCCTAAACCCTAAAAACCTAAGCCATAAACCCTAATCCTTAAAAACCTAAAAACCTAAACCTAAACTAAATAAAACTAAACAAACAAAATAAAAAAAATTAACCTAAATAAAATAAAATAAAATAAAAACCTAAACTAAAACATAAACTTAAACGTAAAAATAAAATAAAATAAACTGACAAAAATAGCTAAAATAAATAAATAAAAACCTAAACTAAACTATAAAATAAAATAAACCTAAGAATAGAGAACCTAAATAAAATAAAAAATTGAAGAAAGGCCAATTCGATCTATTGCTTATGGAACTGTGTCATTACAGTGGAGACGATTCTAGTTATCTAGGGTTTTTGATTTGCTCTATGCGTCCTCATTTTTTATCTATGTCATCCCTTGTGTCTTAGAAAAGTTAGTGTGTTACTTGGTTGATGAAATCGAAAAGCAGAAATGTTGAACCAAATTTACTCTATGTTAAAAAAACTAAAAACCCTAAACCCCAAACTAAAACCTGAACTCTAAAACCTAAAACCTAAACCCTAAACCCTAAACCCTAAACCTAAAATCTAAACCCTAAACCAAAAAAATCCTAAACCCTAAAATCCTAAACCCTAAACCCTAAACCTTAAAAACTAAACCCTCAACTATAAACCCTAAACCCTAAACCCTAAACCATAAACCATAAACCCTAAACCCTAAAAAGGTAAAAACCTAATCATAAACTAAATAAAACTTAAAATAAAATAAATAAATAAATAAACCTAAACCAAAATAAAATAAAAAATAAAATAGAATAAAAGCATGAACTAAAACCTAAACCTAAACATAAATAAAATAATTATAATAATAAAAAATAAAAACTAAACTAAATAAAATAAATAAAACATAAACTTAACTAAAAAAATAAAAAACCTAAGTAAAATAAAAACTAAATCTAAAATAAAATAATTTAAAAACTAAATAGAAACTTAAACCTCAAAATAAACCTAAAAATAAATAAAAAATAAAACCTAAACCATAAACTAAAAACAAAAACCTAAACCTAAAATAAAAATAAAAAAAACTAAACCTAAACTAAACTAAAATAAATAAAACCTAAATCTAAACCTAAACCTAAAAAATAAAATAAAATAAAAATAAAACTAAACTTCATAATAAATAGAAACCTAAACCTTAACCTAAAAAATAAACTAATATAAAAAACCTAAACTAAAATAAATGAACTTAAAATAAATAAACTAAATAAAAAAATTAAAAAAAATAAAGCTAAATCAAATAAATAATAAAATAAACTAAAATAAATAAAAAATAAACTAACTAAACCTAAACCTACTAGTTTACTTAATTATTTAAAAAAATAAATAATAAAAATAATAAAAATAATAAAAAAACCCTAACCCTAAACCATAAACCCTAAAAACTTAACCCTAAACCCTAAAGGCTAAACCCTTAATCTTAAACCCTAACCCTAACCCTAAAGCCTAAACCCTAAACCCTAATCCCTTAAACCATAAACTCTATAACCTAAACTAAGCATAAACCTTAAACCTTATGCCCTAAATTAACCCAAAACCCTAAAAACCTTGAACACTAAACTATAAACTAACCCTAAACCCAAAGCTAACCCTAAACCCCAAACCTTAAACCTAAACCATAAATCTTAAACCCTAAAAACCCTAAACCATAAAGCCTCAACACTAAATGTACACCCTAAATCCTAAACAATAACCATAAACCCCAAACCCTAAAACCCTAAACCCTAAAACCCTAAACTCTAAACCTTAAACCCTAAACTCTAAACCCTAAACTTTAAAAACCAAAAAACCTAAATTTAAACTAAATAAAACTTAAAAGTAAAATAAATAAAAAACCTAAACCTAAATAAAATAAAATAAAAAAAGAAAATAAAAGCCTAAACTAAAACCTAAACCTAAACCTAAAAATAAAATAAAATAAACTAATTAAAATAAACTAAAAAAAAATAATAACCTAAACTAAACTAAAAAAATAAAGTAAACCTAAGAATAAAAAACAAATATAAAATAAAAATTGATCGTAAAATAAACTTAAAATTAACCTAAAAAAATGTAAAATAAAATAAAAACTAAATAAAAACATAAACTTAAAAAAATAAACTTAAAAATAAAACCTAAACCCTAAACAAATAAAAACCCTAAACTTAAAATAAAAATTAAATAAAAAATAATATAAACTAAACCTAAACTAAAATAAAGTAAATTGAAATAAATAAAACCTAAACCTAAACCTAATCCTAAACTAAATAAAATTAAATAAACTAAAAAGAAACCTTAACTTAAACTAAAAAATAAAACCTAAAAACAAACCTAAAATAAAAACCTAAAAAAATAAAATAAAAACCTAAACCGAAACTAAAAAAATAAAAAATAAAACCTAAACCAAAAAAATAAAATAAAAAACCCACTAAAAAAACCAAAAACTAAACCCTAAAGCTAAACTAAAATAAAATAAAACTAAAATAAATTAACTAAGCTAAATAAAAAAAAATAATCATAAATTAAGATAAAAAATAAAATAAACTAAAATAAATAAATAATAAACTAAATTAACCTAAACCTACCAGTTTACTTAATTAAAAAAAACCTTAAACCCTAAGCTAACCCTAAATCTTAAACCCTAAACCCTAAACACTAAACCATTAAAAACTCTACACCCTAAACCCTAAACCCTAACCCTAAACCCTAAACCCTAATAGCATAAACTCTAAAACCCTAAACGCTAGACCTTAAATCCTAAACCCTAACCCTAAACCCTAAACCATAAAGCTAAACCTAAAGTAACTAAATAAATTAAAATATAAACCTAAACCCTAAAACCTAATAAACCTAAACCCTAAGAATGGGCAGAACCTTGACAGCAGGAAGATCACCGTCAACTAGGCTCAGCCTAGATATTACGGTGGAGGCAAAGGCGGAGGCGGTGGTTAACATAGTCGTGGTGGGGGATCTGGAGGTGCTGGTGAATATGGAGGTGGTGGTTGAAGTAGTGGTGGTCATGGAGGTGGGAGGAGTGATGGAGGTTACAACCATGGTAGTGGTAGAGGGAGAAATCAGGGATATGATGGTGGATCTCGCTACTCGAGAGGTCGGGGTGGTTCTAACGGGAATAAGAGAAATTGAAGAATGACCGATTTGATCCGCTGCTTATGGAACTATGTCTTTATAGTAAGTTTTTGAGATGATTCTAGTTATCTAAGGTTTTTGATTTACTCTATGTGTGCACATTTTTTATCTATGTCACCACTAGTGTCTTAGAAAACTTAGTGTGTTACTTGGTTGATGAAATCAAAAATAAGAAACATTGAATCTGAATTTGTTCTCTTTTAAAAAAGTTAAAAAAATAAAAAACACTAAATCTTAAACTAAAACCAAAGCCTTAAACCTAAAACCTACACCCTAAACCCTAAACCTTAAACCCTAAACCCAAAACCTTAAACCCTAAACCCCTAAACCCTAAACCTTAAACCATAAAATAAAAACACTAAACCCTAAACCTGAAACCCTAAACCCTAAACATAAATTAACCCAAAACCTTAAACCCTAAAAGCTAAAAAGCTAAACTTAAACTAAATAAAACCTAAAAATAAAATAAATAAACCTAAACTAGAATAAAATAAAAATATAAAAAAAAACATAAACTAAAACCTAAACCTAAACCTAAACATAAAATAAAATAAAAAATAAAAACTAAACTAAAATTAAATAAATAAAAACATAAACTAAACTAAAAAATAAAAAGACATAAATTAAAATAAAATAAACCTAAAATAAAATAAAATAAAAACTAAATAAAAACCTAAAACTAAAAAATAAAACCAAAAACTTAATAAAGATAAAACCTAAACCTAAACTAAGAAAAACCCAAATTTAAAATAAAAATAAAATCAACCTAAACCTAAACTAAAATAAACTAAACTTAAATAAATAAAACCTAAACCTAAACCTAAAATAAACTAAACCTAAACCTAAACCTAAACTAAATAAAATAAAATAAACTAAAAATAAAACTAAACCTGAACTAAAAACTAAAACCTAAAAATAAACCTAAAATAAAACCTAAAACATAAACTGATAAAATAAAACAAAAATCTAAACCTTAAAAGTAAAAAAAATACCTAAACCTAAAAAATAACACAAAATAAAACTAAGCTAAAAAATAAACCTAATCCTAAAAAATAAGCTAAAATAAGGAACCTAAACAAAAATAAATAAACCTAAAATAAATAAAGTAAACTAAATAAAAATAAAAATAAACTTAAATCAAATTAAAAATAAAATAAACTAAATAAATAAAAAAATAAACTAAATAAACATAAACCTACTAGTTTACTTAATTTTTTTAAAAATAAAAAAAAAAAAAAAACCTTAACCATAAACCCTAAACCCAAAAAAACCCAAACCCTAAACCCTAAATCTTAAACCTTAAAACTAACCATAAACCCTAAACCTACAACCCTAAAATTAGCCCTAAACCTACAACCCTAAACCCTAAACCATAAACTTACAACCCTAAACTCTAAACCCTAAATCCTAAACTAACCCTAAACCCTAAACCCTAAACTGTAAATCCTAAACCTAACCCTAACCTTAAACCCTAAACCTTAAATCCTAAAACCCTAATCCCTAAACTCTAAACTAACCCTAAACCCTAAAACCTAATAAACTTAAACCTAAGCCTAAACCCTAAGAATGGGCAGAACCTTGATGGCAGGAACATCACCATCAACCGCCTAGATCATGGAGGCAAAGGTGGAGGCTACTACTATGTGGTGGGGATCCGGTGGTGGATATGGAAGGTGGTATTGGTGCTTATGGAGGTGCGAGAGGAGGGAGGAAGGTTACATCCATGGTGGTGGTGGACAGAGAGATCGAGGCTATAATGTTGGATCCCTCTACTCGAGAGGCCTTGGGGGTTCTGATGGGAACTGGAGAAACTCAGGAATGGTCGATCCGAGCTACTACTTATGGAACACTATCTTTATAGTGGAGATGGTTCTAGTTATGTAGGGTTTTTGATTTGCTTTATGCATGCTCATTTTTTATCTATGTCATTATTTGTGTCATAGAAAACTTAGTGTGTTACATAGTTGATGAAATTCAAAAGAAGAAATGTTGAATCTGAATTTATTCTTTATTAAAAAAAAACTAAACTTAAACCTAAAAAAACCTAAAATAAAAACCAAAAACCTAAACCTAAAAAAAAATAAAATAAGAAACTAAACCTAGAAATAAAAATAAAACCTAAACCTGAAAAATAAAATAAAAATAAAACTAAATAAAAAATAAACCTAAACCTAAACTAAAAGCTAAAAAAACTAAAATAAAAACCTAAACTAAAATAAATAAACCTAAAATAAATAAACTAAACTAAATAAAAATAAAAATAATAAAATAAAGTGAAAATAAACTAACTAAACTAAATAATCCTAAACGTTCTTATTTAGTTAATTTAGAAAAAAAATAAAAAAATAAAAAAACAAAACAAAACCCTAACCTTAAACCTTAAAACTAACCCAAAACCCTAAAGTCCTAAACCATAAACCCTGAAACTAACCCTAACCCTAAACATTAAACCCTAAAACCTACAACCCTAAACCCTAAACCCTAAACACCAAACCCTAAACCCTAAACCCAAAACCCTAAAAACCTAAAAAACCTAAACCTAATCTAAATAAAACTTAAAATAAAATAAATTCTAAAACTTAAACCAAAATAAAATAAAATGAAAACATAAACTAAAACTTAAACCTAAAAAGAAAATAAAATAATTAATAAAAACTAAACTAAAATAAAATAAATAAAAACCTAAATAACTAAAAAAATAAAAAACCTAAATAATATAAAAACTAAAACTAAAATAAAAAAAATAAAAAAACATAAACCTAAAAAATAAACCTAAAAAATAAACCTAAAAAAAACCTAAAATAAATAAATCCAATTCCTAAAACTAAAATAAACTAAAAGTAAACCTAAACCTAAACTAAAAAATAAAACCTAAAAATAAACCTAAAACTTAAACTCAAAAAAATAAAATAAAAACCTGAAGCTAAACCTAAAAGTAAAAAAATTAAAACTTAACCTAAAAAATAAAATAAAAGTAAAACTATACTAAAAAATAAACCTAAACATGAACCTAAAATTAAAATTTAAACAAAAATAAAGCAACCTAAAATAAATAAACTAAATAAAATAAACATAAAAATAAAGCTAAATAAAATAAAATAAATTAAACTATTAAAAATAAAAAATAAAACCCTATACTCTAAATAATAAAACAAATCCTAAACCCTAGACCCTGAACCCTAAAACAAACCCAAACCCCAAAACCCTAAACCTGCAACCCTAATCATACAACCATAAAATCTAAACCATAAACCATAAACCCTAAACCTTAAAAAACCCTAAACCCTAAACTAACCCTAAACCCTAAACCCTAAAACATAACCCTAACCCTAAACCCTAAACTCTAAAAACTCTATAGCTTAAAACCTAATAAACCTAAACCTAAACCTGAACCATAAGAATGGGTAGAATCTTGACGGCAGGAACATCACCGTTAACTAGGCTCAGTCTAGATCTGGCGGTGGAGGCGAAGGCTGAGGCCGCGGTTATCATAGTGGTGGTGGGGGATCTAGAGGTGCTAGAGAATATGAAAGTGATGGTCAGAGCAGTGGTGGTTATGGTGGCGGGAAGAGCGAAGGAGGTTACAACTGTGGTGGTGGTGGAGGGAGAGATCGGGGATATGATGGTGGATCCCGCTACTCGAGAGCCTAGGGTGGTTCTGATGGGAACTGGAGAAACTCAAGAATGGTTGATCCGATCTACTGCTTATGGATCTATGTCTTTATACTAGAGACAATTTTAGTTATCTAGGGATTTTGATTTGCTCTATGCATGCTATTTTTTATCTATGTCATCGCTTGTGTCTTAGAAAACTTGGTGTGTTACTTGGTTGATGAAATCAAAAAGAAGAAATGTTGAATATAAATTTATTATATATTAATTAAAACTAAACTTAAACCAAAAAATAAACCAAAAATAAAAACCTAAAACCTAAGCCTACAAAAATAAAATAAGAACCTAAAGTTGAACCTAAAAATAAAAAATAAAATCTAAACCTAATAAAAAATAAAAATGAAACTAAACCAAAAAATAAACCTAAACCTAAAAAATAAACTAAAATAAAAAACCTAAAATAAAATAAATAAACCAAAAATAAATAAACTAAACTAAATAAAAATAAAAATAAACCTAAATAAAAATAATAATAAAATAAACTAAAATAAATAAAAAATAAACTAAATACACTTAAATCGACCAATTTACTTTTTTTAAAAAAAAATAAAAAATAATAATTATAAAAATAATAAAAAAATTCCTAACCCTAAACCCTAAAATCTAGAACCCTAAACCCTAAACACTAAACCTACAACCCTAAAACCTAAACCTTAAAACCTACAACCCCAAACCCTAAATCGTAAACCCCAAACCCTAAGCCCTAAACCCTAAAACTCTAAAAACCTAAACCTAAGCTAAATAAAACTTTAAAATAAAATAAATAAAACAACCTAAACCAAAATAAAATAAAATAAAAACATAAACTAAAACCTAAACCTTAAAAAATAAAATAATTAATAAAAACTAAACTAAAATAAAATAAATAAAAACCTAAACTAAACTAAAAAAATAAAACTTAAATAAAATAAAAACTAAAGCTAAAATATAAATAAAATTAAAATAAAACCTAGACCTAAAAAAATAAACCTAAAAAAAATAAAACTGTATATATAAAAAACCAAAACCAGACTAAAAATAAAACCTAAACTTAAAATAAAAATAAAATTAACCTAAACCTAAACTAAAATAAACTAAATTAAAATAAATAAAACCTAAACCTAAACCTAAAATGAATTAAACCTAAACCTAAACCTAAACTAAATAAAATAAAATAAACTAAAAATAAACCTAAACTTAACTAAAAAATAAAACCTAAAAATAAACCTAAACTAAAAACATAAAACCCAAACCCAAAAAAATTAAATAAAATCCTAAACCTAAACCTAAAAGTAAAAAATAAAATGTAAACCAAAAAATAAAAGTAAAATAAAATTAAACTAAAAAATAAACATTAACCTAAACCTTAACCTAAAAAATAAACTAAATCAATAAACTAAATAAACATAAAAATATAGCTAAATAAAAATAAAAATTAAATAAACAAAAAATAGAATAAAAAATAAACTAAATAAACATAAACCTACCTGTTTACTTAATTTAAAAAATAATAATAAATAAATAAAGAACCCTAACCCTAAACCCTAAACTTTAAAACTAACCCAAAACACTAAAGCTTAAACCTATAACCCTAAACCCTAAACCCTAAACCCTAAACACTAAAACCTAAAAACTTAAAAAATAAAATTAATAAAAAAATTTAAACCTAAATAAAATAAAAAAAATTAAAATAACATAAAAACCTAAACTAAAACCTAAACCTAAACATAAACCTAAACTTAAACTAAACCTAAAAATATAATAAAAAAATAAATGATAAAATAAAATAAAAAACTAAATAAAATAAAATAAAATAAATAAAACCTAAGAAAACTTAAAAAATAAAACCTAAATGTAAAATAAAAATAAAATAAAATAAAAAATAAAGATAAACCTAAACCTAAAAAATAAAACAAAAAATAAAACCCAAAAATAAATAAAAAATAAAACTGAAACCCTAAACTAAAAAAATCTAACCCTAAAATAAACAAAATAAACCTAAACCTAAACCTAAACTAAAGTAAATAAAATCTAAACCTAAACCTGAATCTAAACTAAAAAAATAAATTCTAAAAATAAACTTAAAATAAAAACTGAAAACCTAAACCTAAGAAAATAAAATAAAAACCTATACCTATACCTAAAAATAAACTAAAATAAAAAACCAAAACTAAAATAAATAAACCTAAAATAAATAAATTAAATAAAATTTAAAAAATTAAAATAAATAAAAATAAAGATTAAATAAACTCAATTAAATAAAAAATAAATAAATAAACTTACACCTACTAATTTAGTTAATTTTTATTAAAAAAAATATAAACCCTAAACCCATAACATTAAAATTAACCCTAAACCCTAAACATATCACTCTAAAACTACAACCCTAAACCCTAAACGCTAAATCCTAAAACATTTAACACTAAACCCTAAACGCTAAACCCTAACCCTAACCCTAAACCCTAATACCCTAAACCTTAAACCCTAAGCCCTAAACCCTAAAACCTTAAACCCTAAACCTTAATCCCTAACCCTTGAAACCTATAACCCTAAACCCTAAAGTAACCCTAAACCCTACTCTAATAATGTGCAAAACCTTGACAGCAGGAACATCACCATCAACTAGGCTCATTCTAGATTTGGCGATGGAGGCAAAGGTGGACATGATAGATATTGCAGTGGGGGTGGGGGATTCAGAGTTGCTGGTAGATATGGAGGTGGTGGTTGGAGTAGCGGTGGTTATGGAGGTGGGATGAGTGATAGAGGTTACAGCCCTGGTGGTGGTGGAGGGAGAGATCGGGGATATGAAAGCGGATCCTGCTAGTCGAGAGGCAGGGGTGGTCTCATGTGAACTAGAGAAACTGAAGAACAATCGATCCGATATGCTGCTTATGGAACTATATCTTTATAGTAGAGATGATTCTACTTATCTTAGGTTTTTGAATTGCTCTATGGGTCCTCATTTTTTATCTATGTCATCGCTTGTGTCTTAGAAAACTTGGGGTGCTACTTGGTTGATGAAATAAAAAAGAAGAAATGTTGAATCTGAATATATTCTCTATTAAAAAAAAACCTTAAGCACTAAACCTTAAACCCTAAACCCTAAACACTAAACCCTAAACACCAATCCCTAAACCCTAAACCCTAAACTAATCATAAAACCCAAACCTTAAACCCTAAAAAGCTAAAAACCTAAACTTAAACTAAATAAAACCTAAAAATACAATAAATAAAAATTACCTAAACCAAAATAAAATAAAACAAAAAATAATAAAAATGTAAACTAATACCTAAAATTGAACCTAAACATAAAAATAAAATAAAATAAAATAAAAAATTAAAGCTAAACCTAAAATAAAATAGAATAATAACTAAATAAAAAAAACTTAAAAAAATAAACCTAAAATAAAACCTATGTAAATAAAAATAAAACCTAAATACTAAAACTAAAACCTAAACAACAAATATAATAAAAAAAATAAAATAAACCTAAACCTAATTAAAATAAACTAAATAAATAACCTAAACTTAGACCAAAATAAACTAAAAAAATAAAATAAACTAAAATAAACCTAAACCTAAATTAAAATAAAACCAAAAAATAAACCTAAAATAATAACCTAGACAAAATAAAATAAAAAACACGACTAAAAATAAAATATAACCTAAACCTAAAATTAAAATAAAATAAAACTCAACTAAAAAAAATAAACATAAACTTAAGAATAAAATAAAATAAAACCTAAATTAAAATAAATAAACCAAAATAAAAATAAAAAAAATAAAATAAATTGAGATAAATAAAAATAAACTAACTAGACTGTCTTTTGCTTTTTTTAAAAAAAACCTAATCCTAAATCTAAACCATAAACCCCTAAACCCTAAACCACAAAACCTTAAACCTAAACCTTAAACCCTAAACCCCCACCTAAACCCTAAACTCTAAACCACTAAACCCTATAACAAAACCTAAACCCTAAACCTAAACTCCCCACCTGACCTAAATCTAAATACTAAACCCCAAAGTAACAAACCCTAAACCCTACCCTAAATTAACACAAGAATGGGAAGAACCTTGGTGGGAACATCACCATCAATTAGGCTCAGTCAAATCGATGGAGGAGGCAAAGGCTGGGTTACCACTGAGTGGGGATGTAGATGTCCTGGTGGATATGGAGGTGGTGGTCAAAGAAGTCATGGTTATGGAGGTAGGAGGAGCGATGGAGGTTATAGCTGTAGTGGTGGAGGAGGGAGAGATTGGGGGTATGATGTTGAATCCCACTACTCGAGAGGTAGGGGAGGTTTTGGTGGGAACTGGAGAAATTAAAGAATGGCTGATCCGATTTACTGCTCATCAAATTGTTTCTTTATAGTAGAGATAGTTCTACTTATCTCGAGTTTTTTATTTGCCCTATGTTTGCTTCTTTTTTATTAATATTATCACTTATGTTGAATATGAATTTATTCTTTATTAAAAGAAAACCTTAAACCCTAAACTATAAATTAAACTTATATCCGAAAGCCTAAACATTAAACTCTAAACCTAAAACTAAACACTGCTACAACACACCTGACCACCCTAAACCCCTAGCCACTAAACCACTTACCAACCCTACCAAACCATGCCTAAACCTCTTATGACATAAAACTCCCCTAAAACCACATAAATCTACCCTAAACTTGTCTAAACCCTAAACCCAACCATACTGACCCTAAACTCCCTTACTCCAAACCTAAATAATGAATAATGAGTTGGATCTGAGAATGACTAATCCCCACATGGTTGGTGCCCTCACACCATCACTACTACACACTCTAAATGCTAAACCCTAAACTCAACCCCAACCACCCTCTAAACCACAAACCTAAACCCTAAATTACCACCCTAAACCCTAAACCCTAACTTAAACCTAAACCTAAAGTAACTAAATAAAAAAAATAAACTAAACCCTAAACTAAATAAACTAAACCCTAAGAATGAAGCTTGTTGGCGGAACATCAGAGCTCAATCTAGAACTGGAGGTGGAGGCGAAGGTAGAGGCATCGATTATCGCAGCGGTGGTGGGGGATCTGGAGGTGTTGGTGGATATGAAGGTTGCGGTTAGAGTAGTGGTAGTTATGAAGGCTTGAGGAGCAATGTAGGATACAGTCATGGTGGTGGCGGAGGGAGAGATCACAGATATGATGGCAGATCCTACTGAGAGGCATTACGATGGGAACTAAAGCGAAGAATGGTCGATTTGATCTGCTACCTATAGAGCAGTGTCTTTATAGTAGAGACGATTCTAGTTATCTAAGGTTTTTAATTTTCTCTATGCGTGCTCATTCTTTATCTATCTTGTTGCTTGTGTTGTAGAAAACTTGGTGTGTTACTTGGTTGATGAAATCAAAAAGAAGAAATATTGAATTTGAATTTATTCTCTGTTAAAAAAGAAACAAAAATCAAAAACTAAAACTTGAACCTTGGACACACACAAACTCTAAACAAACACTAACCCAACTCTAAACCTAAACCTATAAAACCTTAAAACCTAAACCCTAAACCCTTAACTCTAAACCCTAAACCCTAAATCTTAAACCCCAAACCCTAAACTCTAAACCATAAACCCTAAATGTTAACTAAAATTTAAAATCCTAAAGCTAAATAAAACTTAAAATAAAATAAATAAAAAACCTAAAAAAATAAAATAAAATTAAGATAAAAAAAACATAAACTCAAGCCTAAACCTAAACCTAAAAAAAAATTAAAAATTAAAACTAAACTAAAATAAAATAAATAAAAACCTAAACTAAAATAAAAATAAAATAAAGCAAAAATAAAATAAAATAAAAACTAAATACAAGCCTATACCAAAAAAATAAACATAAAAATAAAACTTAAAATAAATAAAATTAAACACAGACTAAACTAAAAAAAAACTTAAAATAAAATAAAATAAACCTAAAATTAAAATAAACTAAACTAAAATAAATAATACCTAAAACTAAAACCTATTAAAATAAAAAGACCCTAAATAAAATAAAATAAACTAAAATAAACATAAATCTAAACTAAAAAAAACCAAATATAAACTTAAAATAAAATAAAACCAAACCTAAAATCAATAAAATCTAAACCTAAAAAAAAACTAAAATTAAAACTAAACATAAACCTAAAAAATAAACTAAAATAAAAAACCAAAACTAAAATAAATAAACCTAAACTAAATAAACTAAACTAAATAAAAATAAAATAAATAAATTAAATTAAAATGAGAAAAAATAAACTAAATAAACATAAACCTTCAACTTTGTTTAATTTAAAATAAAATTTAAAAATTAAAAATGGAAACCAAACCTAACCCTAAACCTACTAAACCCCACCCAAACAACCCTGGGCCCTAACCTCCATAAACCACAACTCTAAACTAAACCCCAAACCCTAAAACACACCTTTAACCCATGCCCTACCCCCAAGGCTCACACATTAAACCCTAAACCCTAAAACCAAATCTATATCTAAACTAAATAAAACTTAAAAATAAATTAAATAATAAAATCTAAACATAAATAAAATAAAACAATAAATTTAAAACATAAAATAAAACCTAAGCCCAAACCAAAACCTAAACATAAAAATAAAATAAGATAAAAAATAAAAATGAGGATAAAATAAAATAAATAAAAACCTAAACTAAACTATAAAATAAAATAAAATTAAAATTAAAAAAACTGAATAAATTAAAAATTAAACAGAAAATAAAAATAAAATAAACCTAAGATAAAATAAAAAAATAAATAAAAACCTAAACCTAAAAATAAAACAAAGTAAATTAGAAATAAAACCCTAAACAAAAAAAATAAAACCTAAAATAAAATAAATAAAATAAAATAAAACCTTAACCTAACTAAAATGAACTAAACTAAAATAAATAAAACTTAAACCTAAGCTAAATATACTAAACCTAAACCCTTATCTAAATAAAATAAAATAAACTAAAAATAAAACCTAAAATAAACCTAAAATAAAACATAAACCAAAACCTAAAATAAAAAAAAACTAAACCAAAACCTAAAATAAAATTAAATCCTAAACAAAAATAAAATAAAATAAAACTAAACTAAAAAAAATAAGCATAAACCTAAACCTAATCTAAAAACTAAATGAAACACTAAAACTAAAATAAATAAACTAAACTATAATTGATAAAAGAAAATAAAATAAAAAATAAATAAAATTATAAACTTAATACTAAATAAACCTACTGGGTTTGCTTGATTAAAAAAACCTAAACCTGACCTAACAAACTAGCCCTTATAACCCACTGACCTCTACCAGCCACCTGAGCCACCCCAAGACCACAACCCTGGTACTAAATGAGCAACTGACTCACCCACCCACCCTGACCACTCACCCTAACTGAGAGGCCACTGACCCTCAGCTCTGTCCTGATCTGATCTACCACAAGGCCTGACTGAGCTAAACCATGGGCCTAGCCATGAATAAAAAGGCCCTAAACAAAAACTAGGCCTAAAAAAACCACTAAAAGAGCTAAATGCACTAAAATAAAACTAAATAATATAAAGAAAACCTAAACTAAATAAATTAAAGAAATAGATAAAACACTAAGTAAAACCTAAACTCAACTTAAAAAAATAAAAGATAAAATAAAATAAAATAAAAATAAAATGTAAAAACTAAATAAAATAAAGAAACCTAAGATTAAAACCAAAATAAAATAAACTATAAAAGAAAATAAAATAAACCTAAAATAAAATAAAATAAAACTAAATGAAACCTAAACATAAAAATAAACCTAAAATAAAACCTAAAAAATAAATAAAATAAAACCTAAACCATAAACTTAAAAACTTAAACTTAAAATAAAATAAAACAAACTAAAATAAACTAAATTAAGACCTAAACCTAAACCTAAAATAAACTAAACCACAACCTAAACCAACTAAACTAAAATAAAAATAATAAAATAAAGAAAAACATAAACCTAAACTAAAAAATAAAACCTAAAATTAAACGTAAAATAAAGGCCTATAAACTAAAATTAAAAAATAAAATAAAAATCTAAACCTAAAAATAAAAAATAAAACCTAAACTAAGAAATAAAATAAATATAGAATGCAAATAGAAAATAAACCTAACCTAAAACTAAAATAAAAAAATAAACTAAAATAAAATAAAAAAATAAAATAAATAAAAAATAAAATAATAAATAAAATAAAATAAAATAAACTCAAATAAAAAAATAAATTAAATAAACTAAATAAACTGACCTGTCTGGTTTGCTTTTTTTAAATAAAACCCTAAATCAACTAAACCACAGGCTCTAAACCACTACTAAACCTACAACCTACCCTACCCTAAACCCTAAAACCCCACCCTAAACTAAACCCTACCACTCTTACTAAACTAAATAAAATAAATAAATTAAAATAAACCTAATCCTGTAAATTAAACCTAAAATAAACCTAAAATAAACTTAAAATGTAAACCTAAAAATAACAAAACTAACCAGATAATAAAACTACCAAAAAATAAAACCTCTAAATACCAAAATAAAAAATACCCAAAAGGCTAAACTAACTAATGAGCTAAACCAATGATAAAGATAACCCAAGATAAAATAAATAAATAAATAAATAAAATAAAATAAAAAATAAAAATAAATAAATAAAATTAAATAAATAAAAACTGTTTGTTTAATATAAAAACCAGGCATCCTAAACCCTAGGCCACCCTACACCACTGACCCTACCCTGACCTGCCTGAGCCCACTGAACCCACCCAAAACCACCCAAAACCTAAACTACTAGGCCTACCACTAAAGCTGGCCAAATGCTAAACCCTCACTGGGCTCTAAACCCTAATCCTACCCTGACCACTAAACCTAAACCCTAAACTAAACTAAATAAACCTAATGATAAATTAAATAAAAGAATAAACCTAAATGTAAAACAATAATAAGATGAACCTAATGAGCCTAAACCTAAACTAAAATAAATAAATAAATTAAAATGAACTAAAATAAAATAAATAAAAACCTAAACTAAACTAAAAAATAAAATAAACCTAAGAATATAAAATCTGAAAAAAATAAAAACTAATCTTAAAATAAAAGTAAGTAAACCTAACATAAAATAAAATAAAAACTAAAAAAAATCTAAAACTAAAAAATAAACCTAAAAATAAAACCTAAAAATAAAAAAATAAAACCTAAACCCTAAGCTATAAAAAAACCTAAACCTAAATTAAAAATAAAATAAACAAAATAAAATAAACCTAAACCTAAACTAAAATAAACTAAACTAAAGAAAATAAACCTAAACCTAATCCTAAACTAAATATAAATATAAATAAACCTAAAATAAATAAAATTTAACCTAAAATAAAAAAGAAAACCTAAAAAAACCTAAAAAAATAAAATAAAACTCAACTAAAATAAATAAAATAAAAATAAGATAAAAACCTAAAATAAATAAAATAAAAACTAAACTAAATAAAATAAAAACTTAAATAAAGAAAAGAAAGATAATAAATAAAAGATATACTAAATTAACTAACCTCGGTTTGCTTAATTTAAAAAATATGAACCCTAAACCCTAATCCCTAAACCTAAACCCTAAACAAACCCTAAATCCTAAACCCTAAACCTGAGCAAACCCTACAAAACCCACACTAAACTAAACTAAAGCCTAAACCCCAAAATAACCCAAACCACCCTAAACCCTAATCCCTAAACCATAAACTAACACTAAACCTAAACCCTAAAAAACTAAACTAACCTAAACACTAAGAAGAATGGGGAACCTTGATGGTAGGGCAGATAACTAATCATATCTGGCATTGGAGGCAAAGGTGGAGGCGCGGTTATCATGGTGGTGGTGGGGATCTAGAGGTCTGGATATGGAGGTGGTGGTTAGAATAGTGGTGGTTTTCGAGGTAGGGCGATGGAGGTTACACCCGTGATGATGGTGGTGGTAGAGGAAGAGATCAGGGATATGATGGCGGATCCCACTACTCAAGAGGCTGGGGTGATCTGACCGGAGAAATAGAAGAATGGTTGATCTGATCTGCTGCTTATGTAATTGTTTCCTTATAGTAGAGATGGTTCTGCTTATCTAGGAATTTTGATTTTCTCTATGGGTGCTCATTTTTGAACTATGTCGTCTCTTATGTCTTAGAAAACTTGGTATACTACTTGGTACTTGCAATTGAAAAGAAGAAATAATGAATATGAATTTATTCTCTATTTAAAAGAAAAGTCCTAAAACCTTAAACTAAAACTTAAACCCTATACCTAAAATTTAAACCCTAATTCCTAAACCCTAAACCCCAAACCCTAAACCCTAAACCCTAAACTAACCCTAGCCCAAAGCTAAAACCTAAACCTAAATAAAAATAAAAATAAAATAAATAAAAAACCTAAACCAAAATAAAATAAATAAATAAAATAAAATAAAATAGACAAAATCTAAACCTAAACTTAAACCTAAAAGAAAATAAAATAAAAATAAAACTAAACTAAAATAAAAATAAAATAAACTAAACTAAAATAAAATACCTAAATTAAACAAATCCTAAAATAAAATTAAATAAACCTAAAATAAATTAAAATAAAACCTAAATAAAAAAATAAACCAAAATAAATAAAATAAAAATAAATAAAAACAAACCTAAAACAAAAAAATCTAAATAAACTAAAATAAATAAACTAAATAATACATAAACTAAACCTAAACTAAATACTAAACATATAAAATAAATAAAACTAAATAAACCTAAACTAAACTAAAAAATAAAACTCAATAAACCTAAAATAAAATCTAAACCTAAAAAAATAAAGAAAAAAACCTAAACATAAAATAAAAAATAAAACTAAAACCTAAAAAAATAGTAAAAATAAGACTCAACTAAAAAATAAACCTAACATAAAATAGGAACATAAAATAAAAAACTTAACCAAGATAAATAAACATAAAATAAATAAACTAAACTAAATAAGAAATAAAAAACAAAATAAACCTAAACCTAAACTAAAAAATAAAAACTCAAAATAAACCTAAAATAAAAATCTAGAACCTAAAGCTAAAAAATAAATTAAAAACCTAAACCTAAATGTAAAAATAAAAATAAAACTAAAACCTAAAAAAAAAGTAAAATTACGACTCAACTAAAAAATAAACCTAACTTAAAAAAGGAACTTAAAATAAAAAACTTAACTAAGATAAATAAACATAAAATAAATAAACTAAACAAAATAAGAAATAAAAAATAAAATTAACTCAAATAAATAAAAATAAATAAAATAAACCTAAACCTACTGGTTTACTTAATTTTAAAAAAAACCCTAAAGCCTAAATCATAAATACTAAACTCTAAACCCTTAAACTAACCCCAAACCCAAAACCTACAACCACAAACCCTAAACCCTAAAACCCTAGACCCTAAACCCTAGACCCTAAACCCCAAACCCTAAACCCTAAATCTTAAAATCCTAAACCCTAAATACTAAACTTTGAACCACAACCCAAACCTCACCCAAAAACCTAAACAATCTACCAAAACCTCAAAATTTAAACCCTAAACCCTAAACCCTAACCCCTAAACCCTAAATCCTAAAACCTACAACCCTAAACCTTAAATCCCAAAATCTAAACCCTAAACCCCAAACCCTAAGAATGGGCATAACCTTGATGGCAGTTACATCACCATCAACTAGGTTCAGTCTAGATTTGGTTGAGGAGGCGAAGGCGAAGGAGGTGGTTATCATAATGGTGGTGGGGGATCTAGAGGTGCTGGTGGATATGGATGTTGGGATCGAAGAAGTGGTGGTTACGGATGTGGGAGGAGTTATAGAGGTTACATCCATGGTGGTGGCGGAGTGAGAGATTGGGGATATGATGGTGAATCCTGCTATTGAAGAGGCAAGGGTGGTTTTGATGGAACTGGAGAAACTAAAAAATGGTCGATCCAATCTGCTACTTATGGAATAGTGTATTTATACAATAGATGGTTCTACTTATCTAGGATTTTTGATTTACTCTATCAGTGCTCATGTTTTATCTATATCATCATTTGTGTCTTAGAAAACTTGGGGTGCTTCTTGGTTGATAAAATAAAAAAGTAAAAATGTTAAATCTTAATTTATTAATCATTTAAAAAAAACTTAAACCCTAAACTAAAACTTAAACCCTAAACCTAAAACCTAAAACCTAAAACCAAAACCCTAAACACTAAACCCTAAACCCTAAACCCTAAACACTAAATGTCATTAAACCCTAAACCCTAAAACCATAAACTATAAACGTAAGACCTATAACCCTAAACCCTAAACCTTAAAACCATAAACCATAAACCCAAAAACCTACAACCCTAAACCCTAAACCCTAAACTACAAACCCAAAACCCTAAACTAACCCTAAACCTTGAATAAAGATGTCATTAGGAGTAGATCTAATGAATGACCTAATCCTAACATAATTATGGTAGCTAAAGAAAATATCTTCATGAGACTTTTCTTTGATTATTAGAGATTTGAATACCCTAAACTTGAACCCTAATTCATATTATAATACCATATATTATAGTATAATGTAGCATCATATATTTGAGCATGTAGTGATGTGTTTTTGCATGTTATATGATGTTTTGAAATTTTTTAGTATATTATGGTATTGTGCCTTATAGTGTATATTAATATAACTCATAAAAATATTAATTTAATAAAATAGATGATGAAATTTGTTAAATTTAATGTGGGAATTTGGTTGTAATACCAAAGGTGTGCTACGCCACTTGTAGCCTAAAAAGTAAGATTTTTATGTCCAAAATAAATATTATATGTTGTCGCATAATATAACATCATATATCATAATATATTATTCTGCACATTTTAAATTCTTTTAGTATTTTACAATCATGCAGTCGAGCATACACTAGCATTATTTATAAAAAAATGTTGATTTAGACTTTAAAATGGTGGAATTTGGCCAAATTCATAATAGGTAGAGTGTGGCATCATAATATATTATTTCAATTTAAAATTTGTAAGTGATACAACTAAAATATATTATTTTTTTTGTTTAGACTAATTTTATGATTTTTTATCTTAGAAATCCCTGATGTGATATGCAATATAGTATAATATAATATGTTATAGTGTATTATAATATAGGATGACATAACATAGTGTAGCATCATGCATTATAAGATACTATTGTGTATTAGTACTTGTTGTTTAGCTTATTTTAGTTTGTTATAGTATGATGTAGTAGTGTTTGTACTGGTATAATTTATAAAATATTCATTTATAGGCTAAGATGATGGGATTTGGCAAAATTTAAGGTAAGATTTAGGGAACATCATTGGGGGTGTGCTATGGTGTGTCATCTAATCAAAAGAATGGAATTTTGTATCCAATATAAATGATCTATTTTCAACCAAAGTTTATAATTTTTTTGCTTAAAGTGATTCATTTTAAGGTATAATGTAAGATAATATATTATATGAAAGCATATTAAAATATAATGTACATAACAATATAACTTCACATATAGATGAAAGTCATGTTGTGTTACTAAATGTTATTGTACATTTTAGTATGTTTTACTATTGTTATAATACATTGGGTCGAAACTCATAAAAATATTAATTTGAAGGTTGAGATGGAAGAATTTGGCCAAATTCACAGCACAACAAGAAGAAACACAAAAATTATACTATTTTGTACCATTTCTAATAGAAAATAAAAATTTTACATCCAGAATGAACATTATTCACATTTTGAAAAATTTTTGTTATTTGTTCCTTTTAAGTGATTCTAATGAGGTGTAATGTTAGACAATATATTATATTATAGCAAATTATAATATAATATCATATATTATAATATAATATAGTGTGTTAATTCACACTATAATATGTTTAGCATGATATTGTATAGTTAGTTTGAGCTTGCACCATCACAAATCATAAAATGTTGATTACAATGTTAAGATGATGTAATTTGAATGAATACATTGTTTGGCTTTTGGTTGAAGTATTAAAGTTGTGCATAAGATAAGAAATAAGTTTTGATGAGAATTCCATGTCAAAAACATGGAGGGAGATCCGCTAGGGGATCACACATGCATTGGACATGACATGTGAGGGGTCTATGTCGAGGGCATTGAAGAAGAAATATGCTTGGAATAAGGTATGAATTTAATTTTATTATATTATTTATGTAAAGAAGATCTGTTAGGGATAAGAATCTATAATCCACCCAGGATTAAGATTGAATCGACTTTAATTTATTTTGTTTTAATTGATGTGGAGGCATATCTGCTAGAGATATGGGCTCGAGTCTACTAGGGATCGGGTATATGAACCTTCCACTAGGGAAGCAGGTTTGGGCTATCCACTGGGGATTAAGATTTAAGTTTGATTTCATAGATTTATTTTGGGATGTATCCGCTAGGGATAAGAGTTTGGTTGGATTTCTTTAATTTAGACTCTACTAGGAGAGTTAGTTTAATTTGGCACCACTAAGAAGGTTGGTTTTGAATTTAATTTATTTATTGACTTATTTATATATGATTTAGGGCTCCACTAGGGGGATGGTGTGATTTAACTCCATTGGGGAAAATTTGAATGGGTTTAATTTAATCTAAGTTAATGTATGGACCCTGTCAGTGTGTGATGGACCCACTAAGAATGGGCTATGTCAGCCTTGACCTACCTCAGCTTTACAAATCTAAAGGGATAGTCTACCGACTGCGGGATATAGCTAGCCAACCTAAGGGGATGCCTTTTGGTGTGTAATGGCTGCTAGGAAGAAGGCATAGAAGTCTTACATCTTCTAAAGAGAGGAACAATAACCGGTGCGACCTGTTGGTTGTAAAATAAGTCGAACCTGACCTAGGGCGACTATTAAGTGAATGAGGCTGGGGACTTATGTCAACTCAAAAGTGCTCAAGATTAATTTATCTTAATTTTATGTGATTTGATATGGTTTGTTTGGTTTAGTTTGATTTCGAATTGAGGGCATATCCATTGGGGATGTGAGCTTGGTTAAATTTGATAGATTTAATTTATGGATGATGTCAATGTTCGATGGACCCATAGAGATGGGGCTATATCAGACTTATCATATCTCAGATTTACAAATCCAAAGGGATGGTCTACTAGCCGCGGGGTAGAGCTAGCCAGCCTAAGGGGTTTCCTTTCAATGTGCAACGTCTATGCTAGGAAGAAGGCCTAGGAAACTTACATCTTCTAAAGCAGGGAATAACTACTGGATTGACCTGTTGGTAGCACAACAAATCAAACCCGACTTAGGAGCGACTATTGAGTGAATTTCACCAGGGACTTATATTAACTCTATAGTAGTCAGGCGATTTCTATAAGGACTTTTGTTGACACTATCCTAAAATAGGATACCTGCTTAGGAAATGGTTCCAACAGGGGTGTCCTCCTAATCCACATGTGAATATATATTTTATTTATATGTTTGTGTGAACCTTGTTGGTGTCCAAGGGACCACACTGAAAGGGGCTATGTCATCCTTGACCTATCTTAGATTTACTAGACCAAGGGAGAATTTGTACATCCACAAGAAGGATTCTCCAACCATATGGGTGGTTACTAGGAAAGGGGAACTGTCCAATCCGATAGTAACCTAGGTAGTGTCTAAATGGGGTTGCAAATGACGTGATCCAAATGTAGTGCCCACAAAAGAGGTGCTGCTAGGGGCATTATCCTAAGCCCTGGAAAAGAAATCCTATATGTGTACGATGGCCAACTCAAGGAGAAATCATAGCGGACTTACATCTTCCATGAGTGGTGTATCCTATGGTACGAGAACTAACCAACCTAAGGTGTATCTGTTAGCATGAGTGGTGTATCCGTCAGCATAGTGACAACCAACAAACCTAAGTAGCTCATCAATGTACAATGTTCAACTTGGAAAGAAAGCGTGTAGGATTACAACCTTCCAAGAAGAATTGATCATCAGGATAGTCTATCATCGGTGGGACAGATGCTATCTAACCTATAGTGACTACTAAGCAAGGAGCTCCAAGGAAGGACTGGACCTAGACTTGAAGTAGTCAGGAGGGAAGGAGCTACTAGGGGACATATCGTAAACCTAAAATATACTCGATCGGTCAATGCACAATGGCTAATAAAAAGAAGAAAGCATAGTAAACTCATATTTTGTTAAATGAAGCCAACATGAGGCATCTTACCAGCCACGTAGTAAAGTCTATCAAACTAATAGGGCACTCATTGGTGTGCAGGGGCCAAGTAAAGAAAGAAAGTGTAGCAGACTTACATCCTCCAGAGAAAGAAGACCACTAGGGTGACACACTAGCAAGGTAGCATTTTAGCCTGACCTAGAGCAGCTACTGAGTGAGTGTCATTGGGGTGTTATCTCAACTATGAGTAGCCCGAGATAATAGATATGGGTTTATTTTATATGTTTTCACATAGTTTGTGTTGTGTTGTGTCGATGAAGGATAGGAGGCCACTCGGGTTCCTTACACCTACCCTAAACACATCATCGTGGCTTCGCAAATAAGAATACTTTCAACATGGAAGAGATTGAATTCAAAATGGAATTTTCATTGATGATAATTATTTTATAACATGATTAATAATATTTCTTTAAGAAGAGCCCATTGATTGGAAGCATTGGGCATTCTCTCTTATTATTAATAAGTTGATAAGAACCTACTTGTGAGGCCTTCTCTATGGTAAAAGGTCCTTCCCAAGTGGGTTCAAACTTGCCTCCCATCTTACGACAGGAAATAATCAGTCTCCTTAGAACTAAAATAACCTCTCATACTTGAAAAGCTCTATGAAGTACCAACTTGTTGATATCTTCAATCATTTTAGCTTTGTACAACTTAAGGTTTTGGCATGCCCATAGGCTTCTCTCCTCCAATCCTTTGAGCTCTTCTAATCACAACCTAGCATTCTGCTCTTTTGTGATCTTGCTACCCATAGCTATGCTTAGTGATGAGAGTTGGACTTTTGATGATAGAATGGCTTCAAACCCATACACTAAGGAGAAAGGAGTAAACTGAGTTGGAGTTCTATATGTGATGCGGCAAGCCCACAAGGCTTCAACTAACTGCTCATGCCATTATCACTTGTTATTGTCGAGTGTCTTCTTTAGTATTTGGATGAGAGTTTTGTTGAAGGCTTTTGCTAAGCCATTTTCCCTCAAGTAGTTGATGGTAGAATAACTCCAATCTATGATGTATCCCCAGGAAAATTTATTGATCTAGATGCTCTTGAATGCAGTGCCATTATCAAAAAAAATTCATCGAGACACTCCGAACCTATATACGTTATGGTTACTAAAACATTGGAGAACATACTGAGTTGTGACCTCTCCAAGAAAAATCACCTTCACCCATTTGGAAAAGTAGTTAATAGCAACTAAGATGAACCGATGACCCTTGGAAGAAGGAGGATCAATCGGATCCACTATGTTAGTACCCCAACACTCGAATGGCCTTGAGGCAATGTAGGATGTAGAATATTGGGTGGTTGGTGTAGGACTACACCATGTATTTCATATTGGTGGCCTCGCCTAGCTGTATACATAAAATCTTGGATCATCGATCGCCAATAGTATCATAGTCTCTTGATTTTGGCTATCATCTTTTGACCAGATTGGTTGGCTCTACATAATCCTGAGTGTACCTCAGTCACGATCTTGCGGGCTTTGTGCTAGTCTAAACAACATAACCACATATGATCGAAAGACCGTCGGTATAAGGCACCATCCCTTAGAGCATAGGAAAGTGCTCTTTTCTTCATCTGATGGGCTTGGGACTTCTCTTGAGGTAGTTTGCTTTTATTTAGGTAATCCATGAATGGTTGCCTCCAATCTAACTCCTCGTCCTTCTTGGTAATGGAAACCTACCCTTCAAGAGAGTACTTTTTGATGAGTTTAATATCAATAAACGATAAGACTAGTCTATTTTGGACCTTTATTGATATGGACTCATCCTCCGAACATGCCAACTCTTTGGCAAGCTTGGCTAAAGCATACACTATGACATTCTCTCCTCGAGGAATCTTATAAATTGTAACCTCTAGGATTTAGGCCAACAACTTCATGGTGTACTTATGGTAGTGATGGAGCTTGGGCTTTATAACCTTATAGGACCCGTGCTTTGGTTGATAATTAGATGTTTATGTTCTTGATGCTTAGAGTAATGGCTAACTCTAGACCAATAATCAGAGCCTCATATTTGACTTCGTTATTGGTACAAGGATTGAACAGATGATATGAGAATCTCATCACATTATGGTCTGGATTTAAGAGAACTATTCCTACCCCTACCTTTATTGAAATAGTAGATTATGGTTCATCTCTTCTTTGAGAGAAAGCTGCACCATCAAATTAAATCTCCTGGTGATGAATTCTAGTATCCCCTAAGTTTATGATTTTTTCATCGGGGAGACAATGACTAAGCGGAGAGTTGACAAGAAGTGGGTGTGCTGCTAACAAATCCACTAGTGCTTGTCCTTTCACCACACAGAGTGGTACGAAGGTAATGTGATACTATAGTGGATAGCTTCGATCGTGTCATGAGATACTGTAGTGGATTGATCCTAGAGATTAAGTTTACCTTATAAAGAAGCATGTAGTGTTGTAGCTTTTATGATGCAAAGATTAAAGCTTGGCAATGCTTCTTAATGAGTGGATGATTAGCCTTAGAAGGGATTAGACGATGGCTGAGGTAGAGTGCATTTTTCTTCCCTTCATTGTTGGCTTGGGAAAACAAAGAACCAAGGGAGTCATCTAGCATAGCAATGTAAAGTATGAGCAACTTGCTCAGGATAGGGGCTTTTAGAATTGGTGGCATCATCAGGTAATGCTTGAAGTCTTTGAAGGCATGCTCACACTTATCCTCCCACTTTAACATGTCATCCTCTTTGACAAGTACTGAGAATGGCTGACATCTTCCCAATAGGTTGGATATAAAGTATCTTAGATATGCCAATCGCCCTTAGAATGATCTGAGTTTTGTTAAATTTTTAGGGGGTGGTATTTCTAATATCGCATTGATCTTCTCCGGATCAATTTTGATTCCCTAGTGTCCGACAACAAACCCAAGGAATTTCCCTAAAACTACACCAAATGCACACTTTAGGGGTTCATTTTGAGGTTAAATTATCTTAACTATTTGAAAACTACTCTCAAGTCAAAGAGATGGTCTTCCTTTACTCTACTTTGACCACAAGATCATCGACATAGAACTCGACATGATGATGAATAAGTTTATTAAAGATTCGAGTCATAGCCCACTGTTATGTAGCACCAGCATTTTTAAGGCTGAAAGGCATGACATTATAATAATAGATTTTGATCGGGGTTCTAAAAGCAGTGTTTCTTTCATCTTTAGGGGCCATCTTTATTTGGTTATATCCAGATGAGCCATCCATGAAAGGAAGACTGCATGAGATGAAGTAATGTCTACCATCAGCTTGGGGATTGGTAGTGAAAATTCATCTTTTAGAAATACCTTATTTAAGTCCCTAAAATCGACACATATGTGAATTTTGTCATTATTTTTCTTAACTGGGATGATGCTGGCTAACCAAGTAGGGTATTTTTTTTCCCAAATGAAGCCAGCATCGATCAGTTTCTTGACCTCATAAATGACCTGTTGTTCTATGTCTAATCGCAACCGTCTAGAAGCTTCTTGATAGAGTTAGTAGTAGGCCTTATTGCTAGTTTATGGACCACTACATCAAGAGGCAATTCAAGCATCTCTTAATAGAACCATCCAAAGCAGTCCTTAAACTTAATAAATAGTCTAACTAAGTATTAGTTTTAATTTCATTCAACAAAAAATTGATGTATGTCATGTGTGGATCTTCTTCAGTTCCTAGCTTGATTTCCTTGAGCTCATCCATGGTTGATTAGATTTCTTCTTCAAACTCTAGCGGTGCATCTTTGACTTCAAAATCATCTAGATCATCTGAAGTTTGTAAGCACAACTCCTCATATGAGTTAATGTGATTTGCAAAAAACATATTAGATTCAAATGATTGGAGATGACTAAGTAGTAATCATCATCATCGAATGGAACCATTGTACTGAATCCTAGTTTTGGTCTTGTTTAAGAGCTGTTGCATTTGTTCTTTCATATTCTTTTGAAGTAGCCTGACCTATGCTTTGAACAAGTATGTGGGATTAACCCTTTTTTTGCTAAATTATTAACACAAGGAAAGTACAAATCAAAAGGTAATTCTATTAAATCTTTATATGAATCATCCTCAAGTTCTACATCAACTTCATATCTTAAGGATGATGCTCCCAAAAAGAACCTCTGAGTCTTCACATGGATGAATTAGGGGCTTCTTTAACTACCAAAACATTAGCTTTTTGAGACAAAAGTGGGGTTAGAGCTAAGGTTTCCAACAGATGCCTAACTGTTTCACATGTAGACTTGGATACACTTATGCTTTGCTTTGGAGCCTGGCCTTCTTCACTATCTGGCTCAAGTGTCACCTCCAAGGAAATCTACTTCTTGTCAGAGTGGTGTAAGCTAACCATATAAGACTCATCCTATGAACTAGATTCTAAGTCTATAAGGATAATAGGTGTACTCCTTGCTAGGACATATCTTATTGGGTGGATAATAAGGAGGTTTTCCACCCTGGGCCTCAACCTCTTCTCGTGGAGGTAAGGTCACATGATTGAAGCCCATGATCAAATCCAAACTTGAAACCCTTCGTAAGCCATATGACATATCTCATGGACTTAGCCAATCTTAATCCAAATAAATCCAATTGATTTTCTCATATTAAATTTATATTTTCAATCATCTTTCTAAATATAAATCAAATCTACATTGAAATGATTAAAACTAAATCAAACTAAATCAAAACCCTTCTTAAGCCATATTGACCTATCCCATGGACTTAGCCAAAAATTAATCCAAATCAAGTCAAACTCATTTGATTTTCTCACAAATAAATCATATTTTCAATCATCTTCACATGTTTAAATGAAATATACATTTAAATTATCAAAACTAAACCAAATCAAAATTAAAACCTAAGCTTACATGACTCCAACTTCATGGACTTAGCTAAATTCCCCAAAAAACCCAAATTCAATTGATTATCCCATGAATCAATCATGCCTTCAATCATATTCACAAATATAAATGAAATCTACAATCTTCAAGTCAAACCAAAATTAACCCAAGTCAAACCCAACTTAACCCTATTGACTTGAAATATTCAAATGAACCAAAACTCATTTGGACCCAACCCAATTGCAATTGAATTTATATATCAATCCCAAATCCATATATAAACTCAACTAAATCAAACCTAACCCAAAATCAAGCCAACTAATCCCAATTGGTCCACTTGACTTAAACTGGCCAATTTGACCTATTTGAGCCAAGTTCTAATCCTACCCAAATTTGATTGAACTAGCCCCATCAAAACCTCCCATCATGATTATTGATTACCCTAGGTTGATCAATGATCATAAATTGGGTCAAACCAAGTCAACTTGGACCAAGTCAACCCTTAACCCATATGAACCCAAACTAGCCAAATTGCAACCTAAGCCAAATCCCAAGAAACCAATGATTCATACCAAATCTAAATCAATATTTGAATATGACTTGACTTTTAATTGAGTCAAACGAAACCAATTGGCTCTCTTGACCCAAGTTGACCCAAATTCACCTAAAATACTAAATTGGGTCAAATCAAAATATAAACCAAATTGATTACAACCAATGGCTCAAGTTCAATACAAATTGATTGTTGAACTTAACCAAAGCCATGATTGGACCTAATTGAACCCAATTGACCTACTTAGCCCAAATTAACCTAAAGGTTCAAGTTGGCCCAAATCAGAATGAAATCCAAATTAATTGAAACCAAAGCCTACAATCATCTTCAATTGGTCAACTAAACCCAAAAAACCACCCAACCCAGACCAATTTGGCCAATTTGTTCAAATTGATTAACTTAACCCTTTTGATCGAAATGAATTCAAATGAGCCAAAATAAAATCTAACCTAAAGTAAACCAAACCAATTAAACCAAAACATCCCAAATGTTCATATGGACTTGACCAAATTCTTGGTTTGCCCAATTTGACCAATTGGTCAACTTGACCCAACCTAACACAATTTGATCTAAATGAGTCAAATTGAGCTAAACCTAACCAAATCAACTCCAATTGACTTGAAATTTGGGCTAACCCACTTTTGGGTCATTTCAAATCTGCCCAAATCAAATCCAATACCAAATGATCATTCTATTATTGGGTGAAAGGCATCATATTAGACAAATCACCCATGTAAGTGGTCATTTCTATTCTTGGCCACTTGGTACTCTCCCAATAGTCCACCTAGGTACCTAGGACACTGCCCAACCTAACCCAAGGGGTGGTTGGGTCCGCCATGACCCATGGGAGGGGAATTCACCTCACCCTGTCCATTAGAGCATTTGAAACCCATAGGACACCCATGATTCCTCATTAGAAGCCACCTCCACACCTTCAACCAACCAAGCCAAGCCAACTCACCTCCTACCTGCCACCCACGACTCCCTGAGATGGTCGGATGTCCACTACAAGACAAACCTGATCCCATAGTCTGATCAAGATGAAAGGGGGTATACATGCCCTCATTTCCACTCAAACACACATAAAAAGTATTCCTCAGAGCTCTATCTACCAAAGATGAGTCGTTAGAGCCATTCCCTAAGATCTTAAGTTTGTTCCTCGATCATAAAATGCCATTCCCATCCATCTCGAAACAGGACACTCTAATTTTTTACCTAACTTTTCCATTTCTCCATCAAACTCAAATTAACTTTGCACGCACCTTCCCTAGGCCTCATCGAGCAAGAACAAATCATCTCCCAAGCTTCCCAGGCACCGATGGTGGGACTTTGATCAAAGCTGAGCTCCAAATCATCAGTTCATGGCCTTCTGAGTGAACATCAAGAAATTGATCCAATTTCTAGTCAATAGAGCTTCATTTCCACTAGATGATGCTTCCTCAATCATTCAAGCCACCGGTCTTGAGCTTCGATGAGGTATGCTTTTAAAATTAATCTTTAAGCAAAAATGGGTTGAAGCTTTTTGAATAAAACTTGCATCTCATGTGATCTTGACTGTTAGATCACCTCCGATCGATGTCGTGAAGGTGTTGGATCCTTCTAGAGTTGATCTGAGCTCAGGTAAGCTCAAATCAACTGAGAAATGATGGATGGACTCCATTCTCCCTCACTCGCATGATGTTAAATCACGACGTCCGCATTCCGCTGATTGAATGGATCATGAGTAATCCACTAGATCGACCGATTTAATCCTCTAAGCTATGGGATTAATCATAATCTGATCTTAGATTGGATGGTGGATGAGAAAGCATCCACCACACGTAGAGGCACGAGTCGATAAGTTTTAAATAGCCTTTGGTGCCACGTAAAGCATGCAATGTCGATTCCACATGGCCAAGAGAACTAGGCTTTAATTAGGCTTAATTAATCATTTTTAATGGTTGAAACTTCTAAAAATCATAAAAATTCATAAAGAAATAAAAAATGCAAATAAATACTTATTTTAAAGGTATTTCAAAGGAGAATTAATTAAAATTTATCTTTACTAATTTTGAATAGTACTTAAGGTTTAATTACAAAATTTATTAGCTTAATTACTTGAGCAATTAATCCAAAAATTTGTGGGATAATTTAATGGGATGACTTCTACCTCCCATGATTTTCTTGGGATTTATTGCTCACTTAATTAGAAAATTGACTAATTAAACCTTAACTACTCTTTTAAGTTAATTAATGAGTAATTAATCATATGAATAGTAATAAATTGGTTAATTATTTTTAGTAATCATTATTTAATAGTATGTGAACTAAGGAATAGGGTTGGGATGTCATTCCCTTAATTCATTTCACCCTTTTTTAAAATGCAATTAATTAAGATTTAACTAATTAATTAAATCACTTAACCAAATTGAAATCATAATCACATCGACCTTTAAATTAAATCATGGGGTAAATCTTTAGGTGTTTAATAACCATAAGGAGTTTAATGAAATTATGGTTAGTCCACATGTGTTGGAAAACTATAAGAGTAATTAATTAAGTCCCTTAATCTAATTAAATATTAATCATGAGCCAATTGCATTAGGCCCTTTTATTTCTAGATCATTGCAAGTTTATTTTCCATGCATATCATGTTGGCTCATAATTACTTAGTTAATTACTTTAAGGTGACATATATAAGGGTAATTAATTCATCTAATTAAGGGTTCAACTTAATTGACCCATAAAATTAACTTAATTACATTTTATTAAATTAAATCAAATGACAAATATGGGAATGGGTTTAAAATAGCAAGTGATGATTTCTCTTCTCCTCTTTAAATAAAATAAAATCCAAAACATAATTAATAAAGAAGTTTTGGTTTGCTTTAAATAATCTTATTTGATTTTATTATCCTTAAGAACCAGTTTGGTTAAATGAATCACATGCTCATATTTGACTGTCCTCTTTCCAATCATGTTAAATTTAGTATGTCATTTGAATTCATGCATCCATCTTTTCAAAATCAAGTAAAATAATTCTATTGCTGGTCCGGAGGATTTCACTACCCAATTTTTTTAATAATATTGGTTTATTATGAAAAATGATCTGATTGAGTCTATGGTTAATTTTTTAATGGAAATTCTTTTTCCAAATATTTCTCTAGTTCTTATAATGCTCTCATACCTAAGAAAGATAACCCAGACTATTGGAGTGATTTTAGACATATTAGTCTTTACACCTTCTTCAATAAGCTGATTTCCAAAGTTCTTGCCAACAAGCTTAGTCTTTTACTTCATAAGATTATCTCTCTTAACCAAACAGTTTTGGAGGTAGATCTATTTTGATAACATTTTACTTGCCCAAGAATTAATTCATGATTTAGATGCAAAGACTAGAGGTGGAAACATCTTTTCAAATTAGATATTACTAAAGCTTTTGATGATATCTCTTGATTTCCTTTTCCATATTCGAATTTAATTGGGTTTTCGCTAAATTTATTTTTCTTATTAAAATTGTATTAATAATGTCTGGTTTTCTATTTTGCTTAATGGGGAAGCTTTGGGCTTATTTCCTTCTTCCCATGGCTTAAGATAAGGGATCCTTCATCTCTTGCTTTATTTATTATTGATGTTGAGTACATATCTAGGAGCATCAATGAGTTATTCTTAAATAATCCTAGTATGTACTGCAAAACTTTTTGTGGTTTTCCTTTTTCCCACTTAAGCTTTGCAGATTATTTTATTATTTTTTGCAATTCTTCTATTCATCATATCAAGAACCTTAAGATTTTTTAAAATAAATTTGGTAGAGAAAGTGGTCTTTCTATCAATAATAACAAAATCTATTTTATTACTTCTTCAAGTATCTCCAATAATAAAATCAATCAAATCTTGCATATCTCTAATTTTAAACATCAACATTTACCTCTTAAGTGCTTCGGTGCTCTCTTTTTAAAGGTCAAAAATGATCCCTCCTTTTTGATGAGTTAATTCAAAAAATTTTAAATAAAATTTCTATTTGGGAATTCCATTTACTTTCCTTTGGTGGCATGCTTACTATTCTTAAAAGCACTCTCAATTCAATCCCTCTTTATTTGATTCAAACTATTATTCCACAAATTTTACTCTAATCAAAATTGATCGCATGCTTAATAAATGTTTTTGGAGGTCCAATAATTCTATCAAGAGAATACATTGGACTTCCTGGAATAAATGTTGTGGTCCTTTGGGTGAAGGTGGTCTTGGTTGCAAAACTATTCATGAAGGTATCACTGCCTTCTCTCATAAGCTCTGGTGGAATTCTAGAAAGAATGATAGCCTTTGGGCTAATTTTATGATGGAAAAATCTTACCAAGGTAAACACCCTCTTACTTATGCTTATAAAGTTGGTGACTCTCCAGTTTTGAAAAGGCTTTGCTCCATTAAATGGGTTGCTGAATTTTTAATATCTTGGAGTATTTATTTAGGATCTTCTTTTGGCAAGACAGTTGGATTGGCAATGGCTCTATTGACTCCCTTTTATCTACACACTCTATTACTGCTATCAAAGTTAACTCTTTTTGGCTTGATAATAATTAAAATAAAAACAAACTTGAGAATGACATTCCTATTTCTTTTTTTGATAAGTTTTGCAACATCGCTATTTTTTCTAATAAATCAAATCAAATTCTTTTCAAGCTCTCTTACAATGGTGATTTCGTTCTTAAAGAGGTTTGGAATTTTATTAGAACACCTCTAATGTTTTCATTAAACTTTGGAACAATATCATTCCCATTTCTTATTCTATTTTTATTAGAACACCTAATGTTTTCATTAAACTTTGAAACAATATCATTCCCATTTCTTATTCTATTTTAGCTTGGAAGATTTTGAATAATTTCATCTCTGATTCCTTGCTCTAGCTTAAAGGGTTTTATTTACCTTCTAAGTGTTGTTGTTGCTTTCGTATTGAAAATGTTAATCATGTCTTTGTCAATGGTGCTATTGCTTCCAAACTTTGGATATGGCATGATGATTTATTTAACACTAACTATTATCATGGCTCTCTTTCATTATATCAACTTCTTGAAGTTTGTTTCCATAAAATTGTGTATGGTCATATCAAAGTTTTAATTGTTATTGCCCATATTTGGTTCATTTGGATGGATAGAAATGATGTTAAATATCATGGTATCCTTATGAACCATAAAAGGATCCTTACCAGAACTAAAAAAAATTCATACTTTGTTAAATGCATATTTAATTAGTAATCTTCACTTTAGAGGTTATAAATTTGTAGCTAAAAAATTGGGTATCACATTGCATGATGATCCTTCCTACAAGAGTATTAGGATGATACATTGGATTAAGCCTAAAACTTGTTTTCTTAAGATCAATACTGATGGTTATGTTTCCCCAAAAAAATATGGTTATGGTGGAATTCTTAGGGATTTTAAAAGTACTATCATTTGTACTTTTGCCTACCCTCTCAAAGCTTGTTCTGTTATTTATGTTGAGCTCATGGCTGTTAACAAAGCTATTGATATTTGTTTAAGCAAAAGCCTCTTTAATATTTGGATTGAATTTGATGCTCTTCTTTTACTTTATATGTTCAATAATAAAAAAATGGGGAATTTTGACTTATTTTATCTTCGTAATCACATTAATAAGCTTCTTTCTCAAGTTTGCTACAAAAATTTTCACATTCTTTATGAAGGTAATGCTTGTGTTGATTTCCTGGCTAATTTAGGAGGTGAATTAAATGAGCTCACTTTATTTGATAACCATAGCTTACCTAACCATATGCATGGTCTGGTCAATCTGAATAACACTGGATTGTCTTACCTCATATTTTAATCTTATGCTATTTTGTTGATCTTTTTTCTATGGTGGTTTTATTCAAACTATTTTTTGGTTGTTTATTTTGTGCTTTCCTCACCAAAAAGTGGTTTTTTTTAGTTTATTTTTATATTTAAACCCCTTCCTCTTAACACCATTCTATACTTGACAAATGCTTTTTTGGGTCCTAGTGGTTATAATTGATTTCACTCTCCTCTAAGACTGGTGGTTTTCTTTCTATGACTCATGCTATTTCTTGTCACATAGAATTGAGGGTCTCCTATTTGGTTATGTGACCATTTTTGGCCTACCGCTTTTATTAATGGATGTTGGGTTTGCCTGGTTTGGTTGGCTATGGACTTATCTAATTGGATTGGCTATTTTCTACCTAATTTTCTTCTTCCATTTTCTTGTTTTGGGTGTTTTTTTTCATTTTGTCTTCTCTATTTTGGCTTAGTTTTGGGTTTTGTGGTTGATGTTCTCCTTCTGGTTTGCCTTGGGGCTTATGGTTGGCTTTCCCCACCATGGATTAGAGGTAGCTTCTATTGTCTTCTATTTTCTCCTTTGTGGTGATTGTCTGCTCTTTGGGAATTGGAAAGGGTTTTGTTTGTCTCTGGCCTTATTCCTTTCCTTACAGTTTTGTTGCTTGTGGTTGGGTGGTCCTCCTTGGCCTTTGTCTAGTTGGGTGACTATCATTTTTATTTCTTGGTTATTTTTGAGATCTCTAGGTGGGTTGTGGCTTTGTTTGTTGTTGCTCTTTCCCTCTTTTTTGGGCTTTGTATTGGTTTAATCAAATTTGATTTTATATGATGTGTTGGCTATATTTGATTGGTAGAAAAAAAAAGGGTTATCCTCTAACTTAAATTGCTTTTCTTTTATTTTTGTTCCTAGTTTGGGTGTTAGTTTTTCTACTGCTTTGATTTCTCTTGCTGCTCATTTTGTTAGTGGAGGATATTAGTTCTTGTGGTTTTTTTGGTCATGTTTTAGGACTTGTTGTCTAGGGTTAGCTGCTTGAG
Organism: Cymbidium sinense; assembly: GCA_021442155.1. NCBI lineage: Eukaryota > Viridiplantae > Streptophyta > Magnoliopsida > Asparagales > Orchidaceae > Cymbidium > Cymbidium sinense. Next base: position 188,933,309 of record CM038214.1, read on the forward strand.
GGGTTTTTTGTGGCTCTTGTCTTTCCTTATATGCTTGTGTTGTGGCTTGGTATTTTGGGATTTATGTTGGCTATTGGTATTGACTCCCTCTAGTTTATTTGACTCTCCTTATTTCTTGATATTTTCCTCTTGGTTGTGATTAGATCTACTAGATCAATTTGATTTAATCTTATTAATCTTTAAGATTAATCATAGTAGTCTGATTTTAGATCAGATGGTGGATGAGAAAGCACCATCCTATTGCAGTAGAGTAAGTTTTATGTAGCCAATCCCGAGGTGCCACATATAGGATTAGGCTTTAATACTTAATTAATCATTTTAATGGTTGAAACTTCTAATGATCTTAAAAAATCATGAGAAATAAAAATGCAAATAAATACTAATTTTAAAGGTATTTGAGGAGAATTAATTAAAAATGATCTTAACTAATTTTGAATAGTAAGGTTTAATTACAAAATTCAGCTTAATTACTTTTAATTACATAAATTAATCCTAAATTGTGGGTTAACTTAATGGGATGACCTCCACCCATGATTTTCTTGGGATTTATTGTTCACTTAGTTAAAAAAATGACTAATTAAACCTTACCTACTATTTTAAGTTAATTAATGATTAATTAATCTGATGAACAATAATAAATTGGTTAATTAAGTTTATTAATCATTTTTTAATAGAAAGTGAACTAAAGAATAAGGTTGGGGCCCCATTTTGGAAGGTCATTTCACCCTTTTTTAAAATGAAATTAATTAAAATTTAACTAATTAATTAAATCACTTAATCTAATTGAAATCATAATCACATCTAACCTTAATTAATTAAATCATGGGGTAGATCTTTAGGTGTTTAATAACCTAAAGTAGTTTAATGAAATTATGGTTAGTCCACATGTGTGAGAAAACCATAAGATTAATTAATTAAGTCCCATAATCAAATTAACTATTAATCATGAGCCAATTGAATTAGGCCCCTTTTATTTTCTAGGATCATTGCAAGTTTATTTTCTATGCATATCATGTTGGCTTATAATTATTTAGTTATTTACTTTAAGGTGACATTAGTAAGGGTAATTAATTCATCTAATTAAGGGTTCAACATAATTAACCCATTAAATCAACTTAATTACATTTCCTTAAATTAAATTAAATCACTAATGTGGGAATGGGTTTAAAAAATACAAGTGATGATTTGTCTTCTCCTCTTTAAATCAAATCAAATCCAAAACTTAATTAATAAAGAAGCTTTAGTTTGCTTAAATAATCTTATTTGATTTAATTGTCCTTAAAACTAGTTTGGTTGAATGAATCACATGCTTATATTTGATTGTCCTCTTTCCAATCTTGTTAAGTTTGGTATGTCATTTGAATTCATGCATCTATATTTTCAGAACAAAGTAAAATAAAATGGATTACCTTTATGTAAGCTTGCATGTGTTGATTTAATTTAATATATACATGACTATTATCACTATTAAATCTAAATGTATTTTTCTAAATCTTATAAATGAATAATAATATGTGTTATGATGCCAGTTATAAATACAAAAGAAATGCATGTGCCTGTAGCTTAAGTGTATGAATGTTGACTTCTCTTTCCTCTATTCATGTATTGATTTATATAAGACTGAATGGTAATGGGTGTATATTCTAGACATCCTGGAGCTAAGGTTTATAGCTGAGGTCAAAATTACCTCACTTCCCTTGTTATATTTGATGAAATCAAAAAGAAGAAATGTTGAATCTGAATCTGTTCTTCATTAAAATAAAAAAAAACCTAAAACCCTAAACACTAAAATAAAACTTGAACCCTAAACCTAAACTCTAAACCGTAAACCCTAAACCCTAAACTCTAAACCCTAAACCCTAAATCCCAAACCCTAAAAGCATAAACACTAAAACCCTAAACCTTAAACCCTAAACCCTAAACACTAACCCTAAACCCTAAACCCTAAACCCCAAAGCCAAAACCTAAACCTAAAGTAACTAAATAAATTAAAAAATAAACTTACACATTAAAACCTAATAAACCTAAACCAAAACCTAAACCCTAAAATGGATAAGGAACATCACCTCAACCAGTTCGCCTAGATCCATGGGGAAGGCTGTGGCGCTATATAGTGGTGGTGGGGATCCAAAGATGCTGGTGGACATGGAAGTAGGAATTGTTATGGAGGAGGGAGGAGCTGAAAATCCATGCTTGGCGAGAGAGAGAGATCGGATATGATGGTGGATCCCTACTGAGAGGTCCAAATTGGTTTGATGGGAACCAGAGAAACTTAAAAATGGCTAATCTGATCTGTTGCTTATTGAATTGTGTCATTAGAGTAGAGACAGTTCTAGTTATCTAGGGTTTTTGATTTGCTCAATTCATGCTCATTTTTTATCTATGTCTTAGAAAACTTGGTGCATTATTTGGTTGATGAAATTGAAAAGAAGAAATGTTGAATAATTCTGTTAAAACCATAAACCTTAAACTAACACCTAAACTTAAATATAAACTAAACTAAACTAAACTAAATCCTAAACCTAAACCATAAACCCTAAACCCTAAACCCAAAAAAACCCTAAACCCTATTCCTAAAAAAAATAAAAAAAACAAAATAACATGAGTCTAAAACTAAAAAAGGTTAACCAACTAAAAATTAAACCAAAAAACTTCAAACATAAAAACCCTAAACCCTAAACCCTAAACCTAAACCCTAAACTAAAACCTAAACTAAACCCTAAACTAAAAAATAAATAAAACCCTAAACCCTAAACCTAAAACCCTAAACCTAACCTTAAACCCAAATTAAACTTAACCTAAACCTAAACCTAAACTAAACCTAAACTAAAACCTAAACTATAAACTAAAACTAAACCTAAACCTAACCTAAACTAAACCCTAAACTTAAACCTAATCCTAAACTCTAAACCTTAAAACCTAAAGTTTTAAACCTAAACCTAAACCCTAACTAAACCTAAACTAAAAAACCTAAATCTAAACTACTAAACTTAAACCCTAAACTAACCCTAAACCCTAAAATCCCTAAACCCTGAAGCCTAAACACTAAACCCTAAACCCTAAACCCTAAACCATAAACTAAAACCCTAAACCCTAAACCCTAAAAATGTAAACACCTAAACCTAAACTAAATAAAACCTAAAAATTAAATAAATAAAAAAACTTAAACCTAAATAAAATAATAAAATAAAATAAAATAAAAACTTAAACTAAAACCTAAACCAAAACCTAAACATAAACTTAAAATAAAATAAAATAAAATAAAAAAATAAAGACTAAACTAAAATAAAAAAGAAAGGCCTAAACTTAACCAAAAAAATAAAATAAACCTAAAAATAAAAAACCTAAACAAAATAAAAATTAAACATAAAAAATAAACCTAAAATAAAGTAAAACAAAAACTAAATAAAACCTAAACCTAAAAAAATAAACCTAAAAATAAAAAAAATATAAACTAAACCCTAAACTAAAAAAAAAAAAAAACCTATACTTAAAATAAATTAAAGAAATAAACCTAAACTAAACTAAACTAAAATAAATAAAACCTAAACTTAAACCTAAAATAAATTAAAAATAAACCCTAAACTAAATAAAATAAAATATACTAAAACTAAACCTAAACCCAAAGATAAACCTAAAAACAAAAACTAAAACCTAAACCTTAAAAAATAAATAAAAAATAAAACTAAACTAAAAATAAACATAAACCTAAACCTAAATATAAAAAATAAACTAAAATAAAAAACCAAAACTAAAATAAACAAACCAAAAATCATAAACCAAATAAAGATAAAATAAAATAAAATAGTTAAAATAAATAAAAGAAACTAAATAAACTAAATAAAAACCTATCTACTAATTTATTTATTTTTTTTAAAAAAATAAAACCCTAAACTAAAACCCTAAATCATAAACCCTAAACCTTAAAACCTAAACCCTAAAACTAACCCTAAACCCTAAATCTACAATCCTAAACCTAACCCTAAACCCTAAACCATAAACCCTAAACCCTAAACCCTAAACCTTAAACCCTACACCCTAAACCCTAAACCCTAAACCCGAAACTAACCCTTAACCATAAACCCTAAACCCTAAAATCTAAACCCTAAACTATAAACTAACCCTAAACTCTAAGCTAACCCCAAACCCTAAACCGTAAAAACCTTAAACTGTAATGCCTAAACACTAAATTATATACTCTAAACCCGAAACCCTATACCCTAAACCCTAAACCATAAAGATCTTAACCCTAAAATGCTAAACCCAAAACCCTAAACCCTAAAAACTTGAAAACCTAAATCTAAATTAAATAAAACCTAAAAATAAAATAAATAAATAAACTTAAATAAAATAAAATAAAAATAAAATCAAAACTTAAACCAAAACCAAAACCTAAACCTAAAAATAAAATAAAATTAAAAATAAAACTAAAATAAAATAAAATGAAGAGAAACTAAACTATATTAAAAAAATAAAATAAACTTAAGAATAAAAAACCTAAATAAAATAAAAACTAAATGTAAAATAAAAATAAAATAAACATAGAATAGAATAAAATAAAAACTAAATGAAAACCTAAACAAAAATGAACCTAAAAATAAAACCTAAAAATAAATTAAAAAAAAACCTAAACTCTAAACTAAAAAAAAACCTAAACCTAAAATAAAAATAAAATAAACAAAATACAATAAACCTAAACCTAAACTAAAATAAATGAAACGTAAACCTAAACTTAAAATAAACTAAACCTTAAGTTAAACCTAAACTAAATAAAATAAAATAAATTGAAGAAAAACCTAAACTTAAATTAAAAAATAAAACTTAAAAATAAACCTAAAATAAAAACAAAAAGCCTAAGCCTAAAAAAATAAAATAAAAAACTAAACCTAAACCTAAAAATAAAAGAAAAAAAAACTCAACTAAAAAATAAACCTAAACCTAAACCTAAACCTAAAAAATAAATTAAAATAAAAAAAATAAACTAAAATAAATAAACATAAAATAAATAAACTAAACTAAATAAAAATAAAAATAAACCTAAATCAAAATATATAATTAAATTAAATTAAATAAATAGAAATTAAACTAAATAAACTAAATAAACCTAAACCTACCGGTTTACTTAATTTTAAAAATAACCATAAACCTTAATCCCTAATCCCTAATCTTAAACTTTAAACCCTTAAAGCATAAACCCTAAACCCTAAACCCTAAACCATACACTAAACCCTAAACCCTACTCCCTAAACCCTAACCCTAAACCCTAAACCCTAAACCCTAAACCCCAAACCCTAAATCTAACCTAAAGTAACTAAATAAATTTAAAATAAACCTAAACCCTAAAACCAAATAAATTTAAACCTAAACCTAAACCCTAAGAATGGTAACCTTGACAGAACATCAATGTCAACCGTGCCCGCCTAAATGTGGGGGAAAGAAAGGCGATTATCAAAGGGTGGGGGGATCAAGTTCTCATGTTCATGGGAACCGGAGAACTAAAGAACATCTGATGCTGTTTATGGAACTATGTCTTTATAGTAGAGATGGTTCTAGTTAACAAGGTTTTTGATTTTCTAAGCGTGCTAACTTTTGATCTATGTTGTCGCTTATATCTTAGAAAACTTGGTGTGTTACTTGGCTGATGAAATCAAAAAGAAGAAATGTTGAATCTGAATTTGTTCTCTATAAAAAACAACATCAAATACCCTAAACCCTAAACTAAAACTTGAACCCTAGACCAAAAACCTCAACCCTAAACCCTGATCCCTAAACCATAAAAACCCTAAATCCTAAACCCTAATCCCTAAACCTTAAAAACCCTAAATCCTAAAAGCTTAAACCCTAAATCCTAAACCTAAACCCTAAACCCCAAACCCTAAACCATAAATTCTAAACCTCAAACCTTAAACTCTAAACTCTAAAACTTCAATTAACCCTAAACCCTAAACCCTAAACCCTAACCTTGAACCCTAAACCCTAAAAATCTAAAAACCTAAACCTAAACTAAATAAAACCTAAAAATAAAATAAATAAATGAACTTAAACAAAAATAAATTAAAAAAATAAAAAAATAAAAACCTAAACTAAAACCTAAACCTAAACCTAAAAATAAAATAAAATAAAAGATAAAAAATAAACTAAAATAAAATAAATAAAAAACTTAAATTAAACTAAAAAAATAATAAACCTAAATAAAATGAAAACTAAACCAAAAATAAATAAAAATGAAAACTATATAAAAACCTAAACCTAAAATCTAAACATAGAAAATAAATAAATAAAACCTAAACCTTAAACTTAAAAAAAACCAAAACCAAAATTAAAAATAAACTAAATTAAAATAAATAAAGCTTAAACCTAAACCCAAAATAAATTAAACCAAAACCTAAACCTTAACCCTAAATAAAATAATATAAACTAAAAAAAAAACTTAAACCTAAACTAAAAAATAAAACCTAAAATTAGACCTAAAATTAAAACCTAAAACTTAAACCTAAAAAAACAAAATAAAAACCTCAACCTAAACCTAAAAATAAAAAATGAAACCTTTTCTTTAAAAAATAAAATAAAAATAAAACTTAAAAAAATAAACCTAAAGGTAAACCTAAACTTAAAAAATAAACTAAAATAAAAAACCTAAACTAAAATAAATAAACTAAACAAAATAAAAATAAAAATAAACTAAATAAAAATAAAAATAAAATAAACTAAATACACTAAATAAACCTAAACCTACCAGTTTACTTAATTTTAAAAAAGTTAAAAAAAACCCTGAACACTAAACCTACAACCCTAAGCTCTAAAATCTATGCCTTAAAACCCTAAACCCTAAACAATAAACCCTAAACCTTAAACCCTAAACCCTAAAACCCTAAACCATAAACCCTAAACCATAGTCCTTAAAGCCTACAACCTTAAACCCTAAAAGCTAAACCCCAAACCCTAAACATAAAAACCTAAAAACTAAATAATAAAATAAATAAATAAACCTAAACCTAAATCAAATAAAAAACTAAAATAAAATAAAAATTTAAACTAAAATTGAAACCTAAACCTAATCATAAATGTAAAAATAAATAATATAAAAAACTAAACTAACATAAATTAAAGAAAAACCTAAACTAAATTAAAAAAATAAAATAACCTAAAAAAACCTAAATAAAATAAAAACTAAATGCAAAATAAAAATAAAATAAACTTAAAATAAAAAATTTAAAACTAAATAAAAACTTAAACCTAAAAAATAACCTTAAAAAGATCTAAAATTAAATAAAAAATAAAACTTAAACCCAAAACTAAAAAAAAATCTTAAAACTAAAATAAAAAAAAAAATAAACTTAAACTAAAATAAGCTAAACTAAAATAAATAAGGCCTAAAATAAAACCAAAAATAAATTAAACATAAAGCCTAAACTAAATAAATTAAAATAAACTAATAATAAACCAAAACCTAAACTAAAAAATAAAATATAAAATAAGCCTAAAACATGAACCTAAAAAAATAAAATAAAAACCTAAATGTTAAACCTAAAAATAAAAAATAAAACCTAAACCTAAAAAATAAAATAAAAATAAAACTAAACTAAAAAATAAGCATACACTTAGACCTAAACCTAAAATTAAAAATAAAAACTAAACTAAAATTAATATATTAAACTAAATAAACAAAAAATAACCCAAATTAAAAATAAAAAATAAAATAAACTGAAATAAATAAAAAATAAACTAAAAAATCTAAAAAAGCTAAACCTACCAATATACTTAATTTTAAAAAAAAAGATCCTAAACCCTAAACCCTAAATCTTAAACCCTAAACTTTAAACCCTAAACCTTTAACCTACAACCTTAACCCTAAACCCTACACCCTAAACCACAAACCCTAAACCCTAAAAAACTAAATCCTAACCTCTAAACTAACCCTAAACCCTAGCCCTATAAACCCTAAACCCTAAACTGTAAGATAACCCTAATCCCTAAATTCTAAGCTCCTAAAACACTAACCCTTAAAGACTAAACACTAAACCCTTACCTTAAACACTAAACACTAAAACTCTAAACCCTAAAACCTTAAACCTTATACCCTAAACACAAAACATTATACCCTACACCCTAAAAACCTAAAAAACTAAACCTAAACTAAATAAAACCTACAAATAAGATAAATAAAAAAACCTAAACCTAAATAAAATTAAATAAAAATATAAACATAAACAAAACTAAAAAAATTAAAACCTAAATAAAATAAAATAAAAAATAAAATAAAAACTAAATCAAACCTAAAAGATAAACTTAAAAAACTTAAAAATAATTAAGAAATACCTAAACCCTAAATCTAAAAAAAAAAATAAAATTAACCTAAACATAAACTAAAATAAACTAAACCTACACATAAACCTAAACTAAATAAAGTAAAATAAATAAAAAATAAATCTAAACCTAAACTAAAAAATAAAACCTAAAAATAAACCTAAAATAAAAACCTCAACATAAACCTGAAAAAATTAAATAAAAACCTAAACCTAAACCTAAAAATAAAAAAGAAAACCTAAACCAAAAAAAAAAAATCAAAATAAAACTCATCTTAAAAATAACCAAAAATATAAAACCTAAACTAAAATAAATAAACCTAAAATAAATAAACTAAACTAAATAAAAATAAAAAATAAAACTAAATAAAAATAAAAAATAAAAATAAACTTGAATAAATAAAAAATAAATTAAATAAACTAAATAAACTAAACTACCACTTTCTTTTTAAAAAAAACCCTAAACCCTAAATCCTAAACCCTAAACCCTAAACTTGCAATCCTAAACCTACTAAACCCTAAACCCTAAACCCTAAAACCCTAAATCATAAACCTAAACCCTAAACTCTAATCCATAAATGTTAATCCTAAACCTAAACCTTAAACCCTAAACCCTAAACTAACCTTAAATCCTAAACCCTAAACCCTAAACCCTAAAAACCATAAACCCTAAAGCCTAAAACCTAAACCCTAAACCATAAACTAACCTTAATCCCAAAACCATAAACCCTAAACCCTAAACCTTCAAAACCCTAAACCTAAAAGCCTAAACATTAAACCCTAAACCCTTAACCCTAAACCTTAAACCATAAAACCCTAAACCCTAAAACCCTAAACCCTAAACCCTAATCCCTACACCCTAAAAACCTAAACCTAAAATAAATAAAACCTATAAAGAAAATAAATAAAAGCCAAAAACTCAATAAAATAAATCAAAATAAAATAAAATAAAATTGAAATTACAACCTCAACCTAAACCTAATAATAAAATAAAATAAAAAATCAAAATAAATTAAAATAAAATAAATAAAAACATAAACAAAACTAAAAAAATAAAATCCTAAATATATTAAAAATTGAAAATAAAATAAAGCTAAAATAAAAACTAAATGAAAACCTTAACAAAAATTATAAACCTTAAAATAGAACCTAAAAATAAATATAAAATAAAACATAAACCCTAAACTTAAAAATAATTTAAACTAAAATTAAAAATAAAATAAACAAAATAGAAGAAACTTAAACCTAAACTAAAATAAACTAAACTAAATTAGATAAAACCTAAACCTAAACCTAAAATAAATAAACCTAAACTAAATAACTAAAAATAAACCTAAACCTAAACTAAATAAAATAAATAAACTTAAACCTACAAATAAAACCCCAAACCTAAACGCTAAACTAAAACTAATCTAAACCTAAACCCTAAACTAAACCTAAACTACCTAAACCTAAAACCCTAAACCCTAAACCTTAAACTCTAATCCATAAATGATAACCCTAAAATTAAACCCTAAACCCTAAACCCTAAAGCCTAAAACCTAAACCCTAAACCCTAAACTAACCCTAATCCCTAAAGCCTAAACCCTAAACCCTAAACCCTAAACTAAACCTAAACCCTAAACCCTAAAATGCTAAAACCTAAACCCTAAATCCCTAAACCTTAAATCCTAAAACCTTAAACCCTAAAACCCTAAACCCTAAACCCTAAACATTAAAATGTACAACCCTAAACCCCAAAACCTAAACCCAAAACTAACCCTAAACTTGAAACCCTAAACTAACCCTTCACCCTAAACCCTAAGAAATAGTAGAACCTTGACGGCAGGAACATCACCATCAATTAGGCTCAATCTAGATCTACCGGTGGAGGTGAAGGTGGAGGTGACTATTTTCGCAGTGGTGGTGGGGGATATGGAGGTGTTGGCGGATATGGTGGTGGTGGTTGGAGTAGTGGTTATTATGGAGGTGGGAGGAATGATGGAGGTTACATCCATGGTGGGGGTGAAAGGAGAGAATGAGGATATGATGATGAATCTGGCTACTCGAGAGGTGGGGGTGGTTCTGATGGGAACTGGAGAAACTGAAGAACAAACGATCTGATTTGCTACTTATGGAACTGTGTCTTTAGAGTATAGACTGTTCTACTTATCTTGAGCTTTTGGTTTGCTCTATGGGTGCTCATTTTATCTATGTCATCGCTTGTGTCTTATAAAATTTGGGGTGCTACTTGGTTGCTAAAATTGAGAAGAAGAAATGTTGAATCTGAATTTATTTTCTATTAAAAAACTTAAACCCTAAACCCTAAACTAAAACTAAAACCTAAACCATAAACCCTAATCCTTAAACCCTAAAACATAACTACTAAAAACTCTAAACCTTAAATACTAAACCCTAAACCCTAAACCCTAAACCCTAAAAATAAAACTTAAACCCTAACCCTAAAAATTAAACCATAAACCATAATCCCTAAACCCTAAATCCTAAACACTAAAAACTCTAAACCTTAAATACTAAACCCTAAACACTAAACCCTAAACCCTAAACCTTAAAACCCTAAACCCAAAATCATAACCCTAAAACCATAAACCCTAAACCCTAAACCTTAAACCTTAAACCCTAAAATTCTAAATCCTAAACCCTAAAACCTACAACCCTAAACCTTAAACCTTAAACTAACCCTAAACCCTAAACTCAACCTAAACCCTAACCCTAAACCGTAAACCCTAAACCTTGAATAAAGATGTCATTAGGAGTAGATCTAAAGAATGATAATCCTAACATAGTTATGGTAGCTAAAGAAAATGTCTTCAAGAGACTTTCCCTTGAATATTAAAGATTTGAATACCCTTAACTCTAACCCTAAATTGTATTATAATACAATATATTATAATACAATGTAGCATCATATATTTGAGCATTTAGTGATTTGTTTTTAAATGTTATAAGATGTTTTGAAATGTTTTAGTATATTATGGTATTGTGCCCTATAGTATTAATATAAATCATAAAATAGTGATTTAATAAATTAGATGATGAAATTTGTTTAATTTGCAGTGGGAATTAGGTTGTAGTACCAAAGGTGTGCTATGCCACTTGTTATCTAAAAAGTAAGATTTTATTTTTTCAAAATAAATATTATATGTTGTAGCATAGTATAGCATCATATATCATAATATATTATTCATCACATTTTAAATTCTTTTAGTATTTTACAATCATGTAGTCGAGCCTACATTATCAGTATTTATAAAAATGTTGATTTAGACTTTAAAATGGTGGAATTTCGCCAAACTCATGATAGGTAGAGCATGGCATCATAATATATTATTTCAATTTAAAATATGTAAGTGATACAAATAAAATATATAGTTTTTTTGTTTAGACTAATTTTATGATTTTTTATCTTAAGCAATCCCTTGTGATGTGATATGCAATATAATATAATATAATATGTTATAGTGTATTATAATATAGGATGCCATAACATAGTGTTGCATCATGCATTATAACATACTATTGTGTATTACTACTTGTTGTTTAGCATATTTTTATTTGTTATAATATGATGTAGTAGACTTTGTACTGGTATAATTCATAAAAATATTGATTTATAGGCTGAGATATTAGGATTTGGCCATATTTAAGGTAAGCTTTAGGGAACATCATTGGGGGTGTGCTATGGTGTGTCATTCAATAAAAAGAATGGAATTTAGCATCCAAAATAAATGTTCATTTATCAACCAAATTTAATAAATTTTTTGCATAAAGTGATTCATTTTAAGGTGCAATGTAAGATAATATATTATGTGAAAGCATATTAAAATATGATGTACATAATAATAAAACTTCATATATATATATATATATATATATATATATGAATGTGTTGGTGTGTTATTAAATGTTATTGAACATTTTAGTATGTTTTACTTTTGTTATAATACATTGGGTCAAAACTCACAAAAATGTTAATTTGAAGGTTGAGATTGAAAAATTTGGCCAAATTCATGGCACACACCAAGAAGCAACACCAAAATTATGCTATTTTGTACCATTTCTAATAGAAAATAACAATTACATCCAAAATGAACATTATTCATATTTTGAGAAAATTTTGTTATTTGTTCCTTTTAAGTGATTCTAATGAGGTGTAATGTTAGACAATATATTATATTATAGAAAATTATAATATAACATCATATATTATAATATAATATAGTGTGTTAATTCACACTATAATATGTTTAGCATGATATTGTATAGTTAGTTTGAGATTGCACCATCACAAATCATAAAATGTTAATTACAATGTTAAGATGATGTAATTTGAATGAATACATTATTATGCTTTTGGTTGCAGCATTAAAGGTGTGCATAAGAGAAAAAATAAGATTTGCTGAGAATTTTATGTCAAGGACATAGAGGGAGATCTGCTAGAGGATCAAACATGCATTGGACATGACATGTGAAGGGTCTATGTTGAGGGCATAAAAGAGGAAAATATGTTGGTGATAAGGTTTGAATTTGATTTTATTACATGATTTATGGAAAAAAGATTTATTGGGGAAAAAAATCTATAATCCACTAGGATTAAGTTCGAATCAACTTTAATTTGTTTTATTTTAATTGATGTGGAGGCATATTTGCTAGAGATATGGGCTCAAGTCCGTTGGGGATCAGGTATGTGAACCTTCCACTAGGAAAGCAGGTTTAGGCTATCTGGTGGGGATTGAGATTTGAGTTTGAATTCATAGATTTGTTTGGGGATGTATCCACTGGGGATATGAGTTTAGTTGGATTTATTTGATTTAAACACTACTTGGGGAGTTGGTTTAATTTGGCTCAGGGGAGCTAATTTTGAATTTGATTTGTTTGTTTGAATTATTAAATATGATTTGGGGTTCCACAAGAAGGGTATAATATAACTAAGAGGAAAATTAGTTGGGTTTTATTTAATCTGAATGTATGGACTCATGCGATGGACCCATTGAGAATGGGATAAATTAGCCTCAACCTACCCCAAGTTTACAAAAATTGAAAGGATACATTTGGGGTAGGACTTGCCAACCTAAAGGGTTGCCTTTTGGTGTGCAATGACTATACTAAGAAGAAGGCATAGCAGACTTACATCTTTCAAAGCAAGGAACAACCATTGGGTGACCTATTGGATGCATAATAAATTGAACTTGACCTAGGGCGACTATTGAGTGAATGTCGTTGGGACTTATGTCAACTCAAAAGTAGTCAGAATTAATTTAATCTTAATTTCATGTGATTTGATATAGTTTATTTGATTTATTTTGATTTTTAATTGAGCGAATATATGCTAGGGATGTGAGCTCGATCAAATTTGGTAGATTTAATTTCAGGACCATGTTAGTGTGTGATGGACCCACTGAGAAGGGGCAATATCAGACTTATCCTACCTCAAATATATAAATCCAAAGGGATAGTCTACTAGCTGTGGAGTAGAGCTAGCCAACCTATGAGGTTTCCTTTTGATGTGTAATGGCTGTGCTAGGAAGAAGGTGTAACAGACTTACATCTTCTAAAGCACAGAACAACCGCTAGGGTGACCTATTGGTAGCACAACAAATCAAACCTGACTTAGAGGTGACTACCTAATGAATGTCGCTGGGGACTTATATCAACTCAAGAGTAGTCAGGAATTCCTATAGGTAGTTTTGCTGACATTGCCCTAAAGATAGGATGCCTCCTTAGAAAAAGTACCATTAGGGGTGTCCTCCTAATACACAAGTGAATATATATTTTGTTTATATATTTATGTGGACCATGTTGGTGTGTGAGGGACAACAATGAAAGGTGCTATGTCAGCCTTAACCTATCTCAAATTTACTGGACCAAGGGAGAATCTGCACATCCACAAAATGGATTCTCCAATAACAAGGATGGTTTCTAGGAAAGGGGAATTATCCAATTCGATAGTAACCCGTTTAGTGTCTAAATGGGGTCACAAAGGATGTGATCCAAATATTGTGCCCATGAGAGGTGTCGCTAGGGCATTATCATGAGCCCCAAAAGAAATCCTATATTGTATGGCCAACAAGGGAAAGCATAGCAGACTTACATCTACCATGAGTGGTGTATCCTAAGGTGCGAGAACCAACCAACCTAAGGTGTATTCGTCAACATGAGCAGTGTATTCATCAGCATAGTGATAACCAATAAACCTAAGGTGCCCATCAGTGTACAACGATCAATCAGGAAAGAAAGCATGTAGGCTTACAACTTTTTGAGTGGAACTAATCATCTGATACTATCATTGGGAAATGCTATATGATCTAGAGTGATACTAAGGAGCCGAGGAAGGAGACCCAAACTTGATGCGAGAGAGAAGGAGCCAATAGGAGACTTATCCTAAACCTCAAATATACTCGACCCAATCATTGTACAAAGGCTAATCTAAGAAGAAAGTGTAGCAAACTCACATCCTCTTAAATGAAGCCAACATGAGGTAGCTTACAGGCCATGCAGTAAGGACTACCAAACTAACAAGGAACTTTTTGATGTGCAGTGTCCATGTAAAGAAGGAAGTGTATCAGACTAACATCCTCCAAAGCATAAAAACCATTGGGGTGACACACTAGTAGGGTAACATGTCAGCCCGACTTAGAGCATCTATGAGTGAGACTGTGAGGTGTTATCTCAACTCGTAGTATCGAGATAAAAGATATGTGTTTATTTTATATGTTTTGTGTAGTTTATGTTTGTGTGTGTGAAGGATAGGATGCTACTGAGTTCCTTACACCTACCCTAAACACAACATTGATTCACAAACAAGAATGATTTCAACATGGATGAGATTGAATTTGAAATGGAATTTCATTGATGATAATTATTTTCAAACATGATTTATAATATTTACATTGATGCATTGTGCTCTCCTTATGATTAATAAGTTGATAAGATCCTCCTTGGTAGGCCTTCTATGGCAAAAGGGCCTTCCCATGTGGGTTCAAACATGTCTCCCATCTTACGATGGGCAACAATTGATCTCCATAAAATTAAAATAAGCTCTCCTACATGAAAAGCTCTAGGATAGACCAAGTTGTTGTGAGTTTGAATCATTTTATCTTTGTACAATTAGAGGTTTTGGCATGCCCGCAAATGTCTCTCCTCCAAACCTTAGAGCTCTTCTAACCCCAACTTGGCATTTTGCTCTGTTGTGATTTTGTAACCCGTAGCTATCCTTAGTGATCGGTGTTGGACTTCTAATAGTAGAATGTCTTCGGACCCATACACTAAGGAGAAAGGATTAAACTGGGTTGGAGTTCTATATGTGGCATAGTAGGCCCACAAGGCTTCAACAAAATTCTCATGCCACTATCGCATGTTTTTGTCGAGTGTCTTCTTCAGTATTTGAAAGAGAGTTCTATTGAAGGCTTCTGCTAAGTGGTTATCCCTCGGGTAGTTGATGGTAGAATATCTCCAATCTATGTCGTGTCTTCAAGAAATTTTATTGATCTTGGTGCTCTTGAAAGTAGTACCATTATCAGATATAATTTTTCGAGACACTTCAAACCTATATATGATATGATTCCTAAAAAATTGTTGCTCATGCTGAGCTATGACCTTTCTCAGAAGAATCCTTCATGCATTTGGAAAAGTAGTCAGTAGCAGCTAAGATTAACTGATGACCTTTGGAAAAGTAGAATCAATCGGACCCACTATGTGATAACACAATGGCCATGGCCAATGTAGATGAAGAATGTTGGGTGGTTTAGGATGATATTGTGTATTTGACATTGGTGGCATCGCCTAGCCATATCCATGCAATCTTTGATCATCGATGGCTAGTAGTATCCAAGTCTCTTGATCATGGGTTTTATCTTCATACCAGAATGGTTGGCTCCACATAATCTTGAGTGTACCTCAATCATGATCTTATGGGATTCCTGCTTATCTAAATAATGTAACCTCATAAGATCAAAAGATGTGTACACACCATCCACAGAGCATAGGAAAGCTCTCAACTTCATGATGGGCTTGGGACTTCAGGCTTGCCTTTATTTAAGTAATCCATGAATGGTTGCCTCTATCTAACTCATTGTCTTTCTGAAATAACAACCTCTTTCAAGAGTACTTTTTTATGAGTTCAATCTCAATAAGAGATAAGACTTGTCTATTTGGACCTTTATTGATATGGACTCATCCTCCAAACTTGCCAACTCCTTGGAAAGATTGGATAAAGCATATGCTACAGCAATCTCTTATCGAGGAATCTAATAAATGGTAACCTCTGGGATTTGGGCCAATATCTCCATGGTGTACTTGTGGTAGTGATGGAGCTTAGGCTTTATAACATTATAGGACCCAAAACTAGTCGGTGAATCCCCTCAAGATGTTGATGTTCTGATGCTTAGAGTAATAACTAACCTGACACAATCAAAGCCTCTTATTTAGCCTTCATTGGGGCAAGGATTGATAGATGATATGATAATCTCATCATCATGGTCGGAGTTAAGAGAACTATTCCTACCCTTATTTTTTCGAATAGATATGTGGTTCTTCTCCCCTTTGAGAAGAAGATGCACCATCAAAGTACATCTCCCAGTGATGAATGCTAGTATCCCCTAAGTTCATGATTTGTTCATCAGGGAGATCATCACTAAACATAGAGTCAGCAAGAAGTGGGTGTATTGTTGAGAAATCTTCTAGCATTTGTCCTTTCACTGCACGGAGGGGTACGAAGGTAATGTTAAACTATGAGAGGATCATGGACTATCGTGCCAACCATCCGGATAGCGTCTGACATGTCATGGGATACTGTAGTGGATTGATCCTAGAGATTAAGTTGACCTTATGAGGAAGCATGTAGTGCTGTAGATTTTGGCATATAAAGATTAAAGATAGGCAATGCTTTTCAATGAGTGGATAATTAGCCTCAGTAGGGATTTGATGATAGTTGAGGTAGTAGAGTGTGTTTTCCTTCACTTCGTCATTAGCTTGGGTCAACAAAGCACCAAGGTAGTCATCTAAATGCGAGTGTAAAGTATGAGCGCTTGCTAAGATAAGGCTAGAACTAGATGTTTGTTGAAGATGAATGATTTTATCAAAGATTTGAGTCATAGCCTGCTGGTATGTAGCACTAGAATTTTTATGGTTGAATGGCATGGCCTTATAGCAATAGATTCTGATCGAGATTCTAAAAGTAGTGTTTCTTTCATCTTCAAGGGCCATCTTTATTTGGTTATATCTAGATGAGCCATCCTTGAAAGAGAAGATTGCATGAGATGAGGCAATGTTCACCATTAGCTTTGAGATTGGTAGTGGAAATTTATATTTTGGAAATGCCTTATTTAAATCCCTAAAATTGATGTATATGTGAATTTGGCCATTATTTTTCTTAACTAGGAAGATACTGGCTAACCAGGTAGGGTATTTTTCTTCCTGGATGAAGCTAGCATCGATCAATTTCTTGACTTCAAAAATGACCTATTATTTTATGTCTAATTGCATACATCTAGTAGCTTGCTTGATAGGATTAGAAGTAGGCTTTATTTCTAGTTTATGGACCACTACGTTAGTATCCAATCAAGGAATCTCTTCATAACTCCATGCAAAACAGTCCTTAAACTCAGTCAATAGTCTAACTAAGTCATTGGTTTTAATTTCATTCAACAAAGAACTGATCTATGTCAGGCGTAGTTCTTCTAAAGTTCTTAAGTTTACTTCCTTGAGCTCGATGATGGTTGACTTGATCTCTTCTTTGAACTTTGCTAGTGCATCTTTGACTTTAAAATCATCTGGATCATCTAAAGTTTTTAAGCACAACTCCTCATATGATTTAAGGTGATTTGAAAAGAACCTATCAGATTCCAAATGATTGGTGATGACTAAGCAGTAATCATCATCATCGACTAGACCTACTATACTGAATCCTAGTCCTGGTCTTGATTGAGAGCTTTTGCATTTGTTCTTCCATATTCTTTCGATGTAGTCTGACCTATGCTTTGACCAAGTATGTGGGATTAACACTTTATTTGCTAAATTATAAAAAATAAGTACCAATCAAAAGGTAATTTTATTAAATCTTTATATGAATCATCCTCAAGTTTTACAACAACTTCTTGACTTGAAGATGATGCTCCCAAAAAGAACCTCTGAGTCTTCACACCTGTGGTTGACTTAAGGGATTCCTTAACTACCAAACTCTCAGCTTTTTGAGAGGAAAGTGGGGTTAGAGCTAAGGCTCCCAACTGATGCCAAACTATTTCACATATAGGTTTATATACACTTATGCTTTGCTTTGGAGCCTGGTCTTCATTGCTATCTAACTCAAGTGTCACCTCCAAGGGAATCTACTGCTGAGAAGAGCTAGCTGGTGTGCTAACTATATAAGACTCATCCTATGAACTAGATTCTAAGTCTATATGGATAGTAGGTGTACTCTTAGTAGATGTGACATATCTTATATTGGGTGGCTAATAAAAAGGTTTTCCACCCATGGGACTACCCCTGAAGTGGCCTCTTCCTCTACCTGGTGGAGGTCTGGTTGTCCTACTCATATGTTAGAATGGAGAAATGAACTGTGGGTGGAATCTAATGTTGGGCTCCACTTCCTCCTCCAAGTCTATTTTAGCTCCCTTTTATTTTCTCTTTTATTTTCTCTTTTCTCTTTTTTTTTTTTCTCTTTCTTTTTCCTTTTCTTTTTCTTTTTCTTTTCTTTTATTTTCTCTTTTATTTTCTCTTTCTTATTCTTTTTATTTATCTTTTTTCTTTTATTTTTAAATTTTGGCAAAGTTCATGAGAATAGACTTGTTGATTTTGAGGGTGGTAGTAAGCCGCATCCTTATATATGCCAACCTCATGAACTGTAAATGTCTTGAGATCTCCTTGGACACAGTAGATGACCCCACCTCTCACAAACTTCATATATTGATTTAGAGAGGATGGAACTATATCATTCTCAAGTATCCATGGTCTCCCAAACAAAGCATTGAAAAATGTATCTATGTTTATAATGTGAACCTTGGCCTCGGCCTTCCAATCATCTATCTCTAAGTGAAACATTAGGGAGCCTAAGGCATGTTGACCTTACTTATGAAGTGGGAACTAAATCTTCCCATTTTAGACTTAGGAGTCTTCTAGACACTAAGACTTCCTTACACATAAGACACTTATATCAATTAGGTAAACACTTAACCTAAGCCTAAGGACTTAAAAGGGATAACCATAGGATTAAGTTATGCCTTCGGGATTAAGATAATCCACCTACCCTACAACCCAAATCCAATCCATGTTCACCTTCTCAAATTGTACCTCAAGTTCAATTCAAACATCAAATTCAAATCTAAATCTAAACCCAAATTCGAAAACCAAATGATTGAAATCCATGATCAAATCCAAAATTGAAACCCTTCCTAAGTCATATGACCTATCCCATGGACCTTAATCAAATCAATCCAAAATCAATTGATTTTCTCATAATCAATTTATATCTTCAATCATCTTCCTAAATATAAATCAAATCCATATTCAAATGATAAAAACTAAATCAAATTAAATCAAAACCCTTCCTTAGCCATATGACCTATCCCATGGACTTAGCTAGATCTTAATCCAAATCAAGTCAAACTCAATTTATTTTCTCACAAATCAATCATATTTTCAATCATCTTCATAAATTTAAATAAAATATACATTTAAATCATCAAAACTTAATCAAACCAAATCAAAATCCAAACCTAAGCCACATGACCCAACTCCATGGACTTAGCCAAATTCCTTCAGTCCATAATCTAGATTCAATTGATTTTCTCTTGAATCAATCATACCTTCAATCATATTCACAAATATAAATGAAATCTATAATCATCAAGCCAAACCAAAATCAACTCAAGTCAAACCCAACTTAACACTTTTGTCTTGAAATGTTCAAATGAACCAAAACCCATTTGAACCCAAGCTAATTGCCATTGAATTTATATATCAATCACAAATCCATATATAAAATCAACTAAGTCAAACTCAACCCAAAATCAAGCTGACTAAACCCAATTGGTCCACTTGATCCAAAGTAGCCGATCTGACCTATTTGAGCCAAGTTCTAGTCCTACCCAAATTGGATTGAACCAAGCCCATCAAAACTTCACATCATGATTGTTGATCATACTAAGTTGATCAATTATCGCAAATTGGATCAAACCAAGTCAACTTGGTCATTTGACCAAGTCAACCCCTTAACCCATATGAACCCAAACTAGCCAAATTATAACCTATGCTAAATCCCTTGAAACTAATTATTCATACCAAATCAAAATAAATATTTGATTATGACTTGACCTTCAAGTAAGTCAAACCAAACCTAATTGGCCCTCTTGACCTTAGTTGACCTAAATTGACCTAAAGGACCAAATTGGATCAAATCAAAAATATAAATCTAATTGATTGCAACCAATGGGTCAAGTTCATTCAAAATTGATTATTGAACTTGACCAAAGCTATGATTGGACCCAATTGACCTACTTAGCCCAAATTTGCATAAAGGTTCAAGTTGGACTAAATCAAAACCAAGTCCAAATTTATTGAAACCAAAGCCTACAATAATTTTCAATTGGTCAACTAAACCCAAACCAACACCCAACCCTAGCTAATTTGGACAAGTTAGTCAAATTGGTCAACTTAATCCATTTGACCCAAATGAATTCAAATGAGCCAAAATCAAATCTAAGCCAAACTAAACCAAACCAATTGAACCAAAACATCCCAAATGATCATATGAACTTGACCCAACCCTTGGTTTGACCAAATTTGACCAATTGGTCAGCTTGACCCAAACTAACCTAATTTGACCTAAATGAGTCAAATTGAGCCAAACCTAATCAAATCAACTCCAATTGACTTGAAATTTAGGCTAACCCACTTTTGGCTCATTTCAAATCTACCCAAATCAAATCTAATGCTAAATGATCATTCTACCCTTGGGTCAAGGGCATCACATGAGACAAATCACCCATGTAAGTGGTCATTTCCTTTCCTTGGTCCTTGGTAATCTCCAGGTTCCACCAGGCGGACATTGCCCAATCCAACCCAAGGGTGGTTGGTTAATTACCATGGATGGTGAAATCAGCTCACCCTCCCCATTGGAGCATTTGAAAACCATAGGACACCCATGATTCTTCCTTAGTAGCCACATCCATACCTTCAACCAACCAAGCTGAGCCAAATCACCTCCTTGGCACCCACGACTCCCTGAGATGGTTGGACGACCACTTGAAACGAAACATGATCCCCGCCTGATCAAGATTAAGGGGGTTATACACCCACTCATTTCCACTCAAACACACACAAAAATCATTCCTCAAAGCCCTAGCTACCCAAGACGAGCCGCTAGAGCCATTCATTAATCCCCCAAGCTCATTCTTCGATCAAAAAATCTCCTGTCATCCAAACTGACACTCCAATTTCGACCTAAATTCCACATTTCTCCATCAAACTCAAATTAGCTTTGTACACTCCTTCCTAGGCCTCATCAAAGAATGAATTATCTCCCAAGCTCGAGCACTAGGTGGGACTTGATCAAACCTCGAAGCTCCAAGCCATGGCCTAATGTCAAGGAATTGATCCACTATCACCAGGCTTCATATCAACTAGATGAAGCTTCCTCAATCATTTGAGCCACTATTCTTGAGCTTCGGTGAGGTATGCTTCCAAAATCGATCCTTAGGAAAAATTGAGTTGGGGCATTTTGAAGAAAACTTGCATCTCGTGTGATCTTGAGCATTTGATCCCCTCCAATCAATGTCGTGAAGGTGTGGGATCCTTTTGGAGTTGATTTGAGCTCGGGAAAGTTTAGATCAAGAGAGCAATGATAGACAGACTCCATTCTACCTCACTTGGGTGATGTTAGATCATGCACCGTCATGTTCTTTGTGATTGAAACTGACGATACTGATTAGATTAGCTATATTGATCTGATTTAATCCTATTAAGCTCTGATATTAATCATAGTCATTCGATCTTAGATCGGATGGCAAAAGAGAAAGTATATCCGCCGCCGCCATGTACGCACTGAGTAATATAAGTTTTAAGTAGCCAATCCCATGGTGCCAAGTGGAAAGCACGCCGTGTCAGTGAACCACATGGCGCTAATAGGATTAGGCTTTAATTAGGCTTAATTAATCATATTTAATGACTGAAACTTCTAAAAATCATAAAAAATCATGAAAATAAAAATGCAAATAAATACTCATTTTAAAGGTATTTCTGGGGAGAATTAATTTAAAATGATCTTAACTAATTTTGAATAGTAATTAAGGTTTAATTACAAAATTAATTAGCTTAATTACTTTATAATTACTTAAGCAATTAATACCAAATTTTATGGGTTATTTTAATAGGATGACCTCTGCCTCCTATGATTTTGTTGGGATTTATTGCTCACTGAATTAGGAAAATTAACAAATTAAACCTTTACTACTCTTTTATGTTAATTAATGATTAATTAATCTCATGAACAGTAATAAATTAGTCAATTAAGTTTATTATCATAGCTCAACAGTAAGTGAACTAAGGAATAAGGTTGGGACCCCTTTCCCTAAGTTCATTTCACCTTTTTTTAAAATGTAATTAATTAAATCACTGAATCAAATTGAAATCATAAGCACATCAAACCTCAACTAAATAAATCATGGGCTAGATCTTTAGGTGTTTAATAACCTAAAGGCATTTAATGATATTATAGAATCCACATGTGTGGAAACCATAAGAGTAATTAATTGTCTCTTAATACTAACTATTAATCATGAGCCAATTGATTAGACCCTTTATTTCTAAGATCATTGAAAGTTTATTTTTCGATGTCATGTTGGCTCATACTGTTAATTACTTTATAAGGTGACATAACAAGGGTAATTAATTCATCTAATTAAGGGTTCAACTTAATTAACACATAAAATCAATTTAATTATATTTCCTTAAATTAAAACAAATCACTAATGTGGGAACGTGTTTAAAATAGCAAGTGATGATTTCACTTCTCCTCTTTAAATCAAATCAAATCCAAAACTTAATTAATAAAGAAGCTTTGGTTTGCTTCAAATCATCTTATTTGATTTGATTGTCCCAAGAACTAGTTTGGTTGAGTGAATTACATGCTTATATTTGATTGTCTTTCAAATCAAGTTAAAATTGGTATGTTATTTCAATTCATCCATCCTTTCAAAATTGAGTAAAATAAAATGGATTTCCTTTATGAAAGCTTGCATGTGTTGATTTAATTTAAAATATACGTGGCTATTATCACTATTAAATCCAAATGTATATTTCAAAATCTTATAAATGAATAATAATATGTGTTATGATGCTAGTTATAAATACATAAGAAATGCATGAGATAGCTTAAGTGTATGAATGTTGAGTTCTCTTTCTTCTATTCATGTGTTGATTTATATAAGATTGATTTGTCATGGGTATATAGTATGGATAATTTGGGAACACGAGGGTTTAGCTAGCCCCAAGGAGGTCATTTGATTACCTCACTTCCCTTAGTTTGTTACTTGGTTGATGAAATCGAAAAGAAGAAATGTTGAATCTCAATTTGTTCTCTTTTAAAAAAAAACCAAAAACTCTAAAACAAGAACCCTAAATCTAAAACCTAAACCCTAAACTCTAAACCCTAAACACAAAAGCCTAAACCATAAAAATCCTAAACCCTAAACCCTAAACCCTATGTAAACCCAAAAAACCTAAGCCTATTTTAAAAAAACTTAAAAATAAAATAAATAAGAATACCTAAACTTGAATAAAATAAATAAAATAAAATAAAATAAAAAAACCTAAATTATAACCTAAACCTAAACCTAAAATAAAATAAAATAAAAAATAAAAACTAAAACAAAATAAAATAAATCAAAACCTAAACTAAACTAAAAAATAAAATAAACCTAAAAAATAAAAAAACCTAAATAAAATAAAAAAACTAAAAAAATAAAATAAAGTAAACCTAAACCTAAAAATAAAATAAAAAATAAAATCTAAACCATAAACTACAAAAAAACCAAAACCTAAAATAAAAAAAATAAAAAAAAACATAAACCAAAACTAAAATAAATAAAACCTAAACCAAAACGTAAGAAAAACTAAACCTAAACCTTAAACTAAATATAATAAATTAAACTAAAAATAAACTTGAACCTAAAATGAAAACCTAAAACATAAACCTAAAAAAATAAAATAAAACCTAAACCTAAACCTAAAAATAAAAAAATAAAACCTAATCCTAAAAAAATTAAAATAAAACTAAACTATAAAATAAACATAAACTTAAACCTAAACCTAAAAAATAAACTAAAATAAAACCTAACTAAAATAAATAAATTAAACTAATTAAAAATAAAAATAAAATAAAATAAATAAATAAAAAATAAACTAAATAAACTAAACAAATAAACCCATCTTAATTAATTTTAAAACCTTAAACAATAAATAAATCCTAAATCTAAACCCTAAATCAAAATAAAAAAATAAACCTTAATAAACTAACTTAAAACCTGTAACCCTAAACTAGTTTAAACACTAAACCATAAACCCTAAAACCTAAACCCAATCTAAAAAATTAGTATTAAATAAACCCATCCAAAATGTAAAAAATATTAAATAAATAAATTAAATGAAAATAAAAAATTAACTTAAATAAAAATAAAAAATAATATAAACTAAAATAAATAAAAAATAAACTAAATAAACTAAGTAAACCTAAACCTACCAATTTACTTAAATTTCTTTTAAAAACCCTAAACTCTAAATGCTAAACCCTAAACCATAAACATTAAACCATAGAACTAACCCTAAACCTTAAACCCTAAACCCTAAACCCTAAACTAACCCTAAACCCTAAACCCTAAACCTTAAAATCCTAAACCCTAACT
The DNA here is from genome assembly GCA_021442155.1 of Cymbidium sinense. Lineage (NCBI taxonomy): Eukaryota > Viridiplantae > Streptophyta > Magnoliopsida > Asparagales > Orchidaceae > Cymbidium > Cymbidium sinense. The sequence continues at coordinate 188,958,510 of CM038214.1, forward strand.
AATCTAATTTAAAATAAAGTTTAATCTAAACCAAGCTAAATAAACTAACCTAAATCATAAGCTAACCTAAAAAACCCAAAACCCCAAATTATAAACCCTAAACCTAATCATAAACTCTAAACTAACCCTAAACCTAAAACCTAAACCATAACCTAAACCCAAAACAAAAACTCTAAACCTAAAATAAACCTAAACCAATCACTAATCCCTAAAAAACCCAAAACCTAACCCTAAACCCTAAAATAAACAAAGCATAAACCTAAACCTAAAATAAAATAAATAAAATAATAAAATAAAATAAACCTAAACCCTAAACCTAAACCTAAAATAACCTAAATAAATAAAACCTAAAATAAAATAAATAAATAAATAAACTAAACTAATAAAATAAAAAAATAAAAAACATAAACTAAAATAACCTAACTAAAATAAAAAAATAAATAAATAAAATTAAACCAAATAAAATAAAATAAAACATAACCCAAAATCAAACCTAATAAAAAAATAAATAAAATAAATAAAATAAACTAATAATAATAAACCTTAAACTAAATATAATAAATTAAACTAAAAATAAACCTAAACCTAAAATGAAAACCTAAAACATAAACCTAAAAAAATAAAATAAAAACCTAAACCTAAACCTAAAAATAAAAAAATAAAACCTAATCCTTAAAAAAATTAAAATAAAACTAAACTAAAAAATAAACATAAACCTAAACCTAAACCTAAAAAATAAACTAAAATAAAACCTAACTAAAATAAATAAATAAATAAAACTAATTGAAAATAAAAATAAAATAAAATAAATAAATAAAAAATAAACTAAATAAACTAAACAAACCTAAACCCACCGGTTTACTTAATTTTTTTTTAAAAAACCTTAAACAATAAATCCTAAAATCCTAAACCCTAAACCCTAAACACTAAACCCTAAACTAACCCTAAACCTTAAACCCTAAACTAACCTTAAAACCTAAGCTAACCCTAAACCTTAAAGCTTAAACACTAAACCCTAAACCCTAAAACCTAAACCCTAACCCTAAACCCTAAACCTTAAAATCCTAAACCTTAAAACCCTAAACCCTAAAACCTAAAATTAAATAAATTAAATGAAAATAAAAAATTAACCTAAATAAAAATAAAAAATAATATAAACTAAAATAAATAAAAAATAAACTAAATAAACTAAATAAACCTAAACCTACCATTTTTCTTTAAAAACCCTAAACCCTAAACCCTAAACATTAAACCATAGAACTAACCCTAAACCTTAAACCCTAAACCCTAAACTAACCCTAAACCCTAAACCCTAAACCTTAAAATCCTAAACCCTAACTAATCCTAAACCTTAAACCCTAAAGCCTAGACCCTAAAGCCTAAAACTAACCTAAATCATAACCTAAACCCTAAACCCTAAACCCTAAATTATAAACCCTAAAAAACCTCAATCATAAAGCCTAAACACTAAACCTAAACACTAAAACCTAAACCATAACCTTAAACCCAAAACCCTAAAACTCTAAACCTTAAAAACTTAAACACTAAACCCTAATCACTAATCCCTAAACAAACCTGAAACCCTAAGCTAACCGTAAACCCTAAAAACATTAAACCTTAAAGCATAAACACTAAACCTTAAACCTAAACCCTAAACCCTAAACCCTAACCCTAAACCATAAAGCCTAAAACCCTAAACCCTAAACCCTAAACCCTAGAAACCTAAAAGCCTCAACCTAAACTAAATAAAACCTTAAAATAAAATAAATAAATAAACTTAAACCTAAATAAAATAAAAATAAAAACATAAACTAAAATTGAACCTAACTTTTAAAATAAAATAAATAAATAAAATTTAACCTAAATAAAATAAAAATAAAAACATAACCCAAAATCAAACCTAATCCTAAAAATAAAATAAAATAAACTAATAATAATAACCTTAAATAAAATAAATAAAAACATAAACTAAACTAAAAAATAAAATAAACCTAAGAATAAAGGACGTAAATAAAATAAAAACTAAACGTAAAATAAAAATAATATAAACTTAAAATAAAATAAAATAAGAACTAAATAAAAAATAAAACTTAAAAAAATAAACCTTAAAATAAAACCTAAAAATAGATAAAAAATTAAACTTAAATCGAAAATAAAAATAAAATAAACCTAAACCTAAACTAAACAAAAATAAATTAAACCTTAACCAAAACTTATAAACTAAATAAAATAAAATAAACAAAAAATAAACCTAAACCTAAATTAAAAAATTAAACCTAAAAATAAACCTAAAATAAAAACCTAAAACGTAAACCTAATAAAATAAAATAAAAACCTAAATGTAAACCTAAAAATAAAAAATAAAACCTAAACTAAAAAATAAAATAAAAATAAAACTCAACTAAAAATTAAACCTAAACCTAAAAAATAAACTAAAATAAAAAACGTAAACTAAAATAAATAAATCAAAAATAAATAAACTAAACTAAATAATAAAAAACCTAAATAAAAATAAAAATAAAATAAACTAAAATAAATAAAAAATAAACCAAATAAACTAAATAAACATAAACATACTAGTTTACTTAAATAATACTAAAAAACATAAACACTAAATCCTAAACCCTAAATCCTAAACCTACAACCCTAAACCCAGAACCCTAAATCCTAAACTCTAAACCTTAAACCCTAACCCTAAACCCTAAACCCTAACCCTACCCCCTAAACCCTAAACCCGAAATCCTAAACCTAAACTTAAAGTAACTAAAAAACATAAAAATTAAACTTAAACCCTAAAACATAATAAACCTAAACCTAAACCTAAACCCTAAGAATGGAATAACCTTGATGGAAAGCTCAATCTACCGGGGTAAGGCAGTTGCTATCGCAAAGTGGTGGTGGGGGATCTGGAATTGCTAGTGGATATGAAGTTGGTGGGTGTAGTAGTGGTGGATGTCAATCTTGGAGGAGTGATAGAGGTTATTGTGGTGGTGGTGGTGGTGGAGCAAGAGATCATGGATATGATGGTGGATCCTGCTACTCAAGAGGTCGGGGTGGTTCTGATGGAAACTAGAGAACAAAGCCATCCGATATAACGCTTATTTTATCTATGTCCTCACTTGTGTCTTAGAAAACTTGGTGTTACTTTGATGAAAATCAAAAGAAGAAATGTTGAATCTTAATTATTCTCAAGAAAACCAAAAATCCTAAAAATTGAATTAAAACTAAACCTAAACCTAAACCTAAACCTAAATAAACCCTAAACCTAAAACTAAACTCTAAAAACCCTAAACACTAAACTCTAAACTTAAACTAAACCCTAAACCCTAAACCCTAAAACCTAAAATCTAAACCATAAACCTTAAAACCCTAAACACTAAACCCTAAACCCTAAACTCCAAACCTTAAAACCTAAAACCTAAACCCTGAAAAACCCTAAAGCCTAAACCCTAAAACCAAAGCCTTAAACCTTAAACCCTAAATCCTAAACCCTAAACCTTAAACCTAAAAAGCTAAACCCTCACCCCTAAACCCTAAACTAAATCCAACTAACCTAAACTTTAAACTAAAACCCTAAAGCCCTAAACTCAAACTAACTAAACCCTAAACCTTAAACCCTAAACCCTAAACCCTAAACCCTAAACCCTAAACTCTAAACACTAAACCCTAAACCCTAAACCCTAACCCTAAACTCTAATCCCTAAAATCCTAAACCCTAAAACCTTAAACCCTAAACCCTAAACCCTAAAACCTAAACTAAAACTAATTAAAACCAAGATAAAATTTAACCTAGATAAAAAACTCTCCTATGAGTTTCATGATTTCATTTCCCTCTTCATCGTATCTCGTCTTGCATTTTTGTTGGATCCTTCATCATTCTCGACTCATTTCTACAGTTTCTCTCAATCTTTGGTTGCTTGCATGCTTAATGTGTCTCTTCCAAATATGGCTACGGTGATCTCATACACATGGCTTACATCACCCATTTTGGATGATCCAGGCATCTAATTTTGTGGGGATTAATGAACCCAATGCCATTTCTGCTATTAAATCCATTAAGGATGCACTTTTTGTTAAGAGCTACCTCTTCTGACTCGGTGAATCTAATTTTGACTTCTTTTTGAGTTTTTCTGAGATCATGTGTTCAGATCTTGATGTCAAAAAGCTTGTAAAACCTTTCAAATTTACTTTGATTGACAAATTTGCTCTATGACAGTCGAATTTGCACAAGATCTGAGCTTTTTTCATAACCTTAAACTTTTGGGTGCTTTCTCTATTAGCTTGATTAATCCAAGACATATTTTGATTCAACTTACAATTGATTTGGATTATTAATGAGTTTCCTCGCATCGATCTTATTTTGTCATTAATTATCAAATGTGTTTCTTGTTGAAGTGTCTCCACTTTTGATATAAAGAGGAATCACCTATTATTTTTGTGGTTAGCTCTTCCAAATATGAGAATCCATTATGTTACCCACCGGTTTTATTTGCTATCGGTTCTTTTGGTCACCTCCAAATCGATCGAGACCGCCGTGGAGATCTATCCTCTATTGCTCGTATATTGGTGAACATATCTAAAAATCATCATAAGGATGTTTGGATTGGATCTGAAAAGTTTGGCTATTTACAAAAGGTCAAATTTGAAAATTTTTTGGTTTTCTATTCCCATTGTTAGATACATGGTCATGACAATTTGGAGTGTTTTATTCTTCACCCACATCTTAAAAAAAAAATTTGGAATGATCCTAACTCTAAAGTTTCTTTTGATAAAGTTAATAAAACTATTTTTATTCTTTAAAATAACTTAAATATTAATATTAGCTCAGATTCTTTGGAATCATCTGATGTTCCTAATATTGACGATTCTACTTCTCATTTTGATCATAACAAAGGTACTAATAATGTTGAGAAAGATGGTTTGCCCAACAACCTTTCTATACATGAGAACATGCCTATTTTGGCTAATTCCAAATTCAAAGAGGTAGAAAAATGATGATTCACTCTCTAATGAGTCAATTTTGCTCTACGCATTAATTGATGAGAATGAGGATTTAAATGATAACTTGAATGTGGCTGAAATTCTTGAGCAAAACACAGATTTTAACATTGGTAATTGTACTTTGAATGGTAGAACTTCTTCTCCTTCCCCTAATTCCAAGATTGATCTTCATTCTAATTCCACTTTTCAATAAAATGTTGATTTTGAATTGGGGGAAGTTGTGATTAGAGATGTTCTTGCTGATCCATATCCTATTAATAATATTCCTTATCAATCTCAATCTGAAGGTGACACTTTGGACAAAAATAGAAATTTTCAAACTATTTTTAAAATGAAATCTAAAAACTCTAAGATGCAACCTCCTAATCTTGCCAGATCTACTACATAAATAATGTATAATTTCAATTTTTTGCTTAGGAGAGGATTTGTTGTTCTCTCTCTCTCTCTTTATAATTATCCTTTAATTTCCTTTTACAATTTTCTTTATTTTTAATTCTCTTATTTAGAATGTTAGAGGGATTGATACCCTCATTGTTCATAATTGTATTAGAAATCTTTGCAGAATTAACAATATCTCTTTACTTATTATTATTGAACCTCTTATTCATGCTGATAAAATCAATCATGTTGCTAGAATGCTTGGTTTCAATAATTTTCTCTCTAACATCAATAAAATTTGGTGCTTTTGGAGCTTCTTAAATGTTTTAATTTTAGATGATCTACAACAAGTTGTTAATATTCACTTTTCTTTTGGTGATTCTTGTGTTGGGCTCTTTTGTATATGCTTCTTGCAAGAGACGGTCAATGTTCTTTGGGAGAATTTGAGAAGTTTTGATCTTTCATAACAAACCTTGCTTTGGGGTGATTTCAACACTATTCTATATTTTTCAGAAAGATGGGGTGGTTGCTCACCTAATATTCATTTTATGGAAGAATTTTCTAATATAATTCTTTATTGAAATCTTATTGACATTGATTTTGAAGGTTTTGATTATACTTGGTAAAACTCTAAGCTCGCAACATCTTGATAGAATTCTTTTCAACTCTCATTAGATTAATCAATCTTACCTCTATTGAACATTTGAGTAGAACTTTATCTCATGCCTCTTTTGATTTTTGTTAAAGATAACTCTAAAAGATTAAATACCTCATCGTCTTTTAGATTTCAAAATATGTGGCTTCAGCATCTAGATTTTCTTAAAGTCATGGCCATTAATTGGATTGCCCCTTTACACCATGATAATTTGATTAGGGGTATGCATAGATTATGGGTTAAGTTTAAAAAGGCTCAAACAAAATCTAGTTTGGTGGAACAAACATTATTTTAAAAATCTTTTGCTAACATAAAAAACATGGAACTTTTGGTTTGTGATCTAGAAAATATTTTGACTGATTCTTTAAGCTCAAGGATTTGAATGAAGCAAAAGTTAATCTTGTTAATTATCAGAATATGGAAGAGACCTATTGGCAAAAAAAAGCTGCTAGTAAACATATTGTTGATGGGGACAAGAATACTAGTGCTTTATGTAATAAAAAAAAAAGAGCTTTAAATTCTATCAAAAAAATTAAAAGTGATAATGGAGATTGGATCACTGATACTAATGTTATTAAAGATTCAATTATTAACCACTTTAGAAATATGATTAACAAAAGCCACTCTTTTGAAGCTATTTCTAATTTGCATTTGATCCCCTCTATTATTACCAATGATTACAACCATTGGCTTACTAGGTTGCCTACAAGATGAGATTGGTAAATTCTTAATAGCATGGAACATTGATTCCGCTAGTCCGGAGGGTTACACAACTCAATTTTTTAAAATTGTTGGCCTATTATTAAGCATGACTTAATTGATGCTATTGTTGATTTTTTTATTGGTAATCCTCTCCTAAATATTTTTCAAGCACTTGCATTGTTCTAATATCTAAAAAAGATAATCCATTCTTAGAGTGATTTCAAACCTATTTGTCTTTGTACTTTCTTTAATAAATTGATTTCTAAAATTTTACTAATTGACTTAGTCCTTTGCTTCAAAATTATCTCCTCAACCAAATTGGTTGTTAGAGGGAGATCTATATCTGATAACATTCTTCTTGCTCAAGAGCTTATCCATGATTTGATGATGTTCCTTCTAGGTAACATCCCTTTAAATTAAATATTTCTAAAGCCTTTGATAATATTTCTTGGGATTTCCTTTAAATATCTTGCATTTATTTGGTTTCTCTGATAATTTCATTAACCTTATTAAAATTGTATTAATAATGCCTATTTCTATTCTTCTTAATGGTGAAGCTTTAGGCTTTTTTCCTTCTTCTCATGGTTTGAGACAAGGAGATCCTTTGTCCCCTTCTTTCTTTATTATTGTTGTGGAATACCTTTCAAGTTTAAATGATTTATTCAATAACAATCCTAGCATGTACTTTAGAACTCTTGGTGGTATCCCTATTTCTCATCTTATTTTGTCGATGATTTCATTATCTTTTGTAATGCTTCCCTTCATCATATCAAAAGACTTAAGAAATTTTAAATATTTTGGTAGAGAAAGTGGTCTTTCTATTAATGAAAGCAAGAGTTGCTTCATTACCTCAAAAAATTTCTAATAACAAAATCAATCATATCTTGAGAATCACTAACTTTAAACACCAACAACTCCCTATTAAATATCCAAGTGCTCTTCTTTTAAAAGCAAAAAAAGATCCCATCTTTTATGAGCTTATCCAAAAAATTTCTAAAATTTGTGTGGAATTTCACTTACTTTCTTTTGGTAGGCTTACTTTGCTTAAGAGTACTCTTAATTGATGCCTTTATATCTTATTGAAGCCATTATCCCTACTAATTCTATCTTAAATAGAATTGATTGTCTCCTTAATAAATTTTTTGGGGCTCTAATAATTCGGTTAAAAAGATGCATTGGACTTCTTGGCATAAATGTTGTGGTCCCTGGGTGAAGGTGGGCTTGGATGCAAATCTATTCGTGAAGCTATTACTGCCTTCTCACATAAACTCTAGTGGAATTTTAGAAAAAAGATAGGTTCTGGGCTAATTTTATGATGCTAACACCGCCAGGTAAGCACCCTCTTATTTGTTCTTATAAAGTGGGTGACTCCTTTGGAAAAGGCTTTGCTCCATTAAATGGGAGGGTGAATCCTTGATATCTTGGGGTATAAATTAGAGATCTTATTTCTTTTAGCAAGATAAAGGAATTTGTGGTGGTTCTATTGTTGCTATTTTATCTACCCATTCTACTGCTGCTATAAAAGTTAACTCATTTTGGCTTAATAATAAGTGGAATGATAGTAAACTTACCAATTTTATTCCTATCTCTTTTTGGATAAATTTAGTGATATTCCTATCCTTTCCAACAAGCCATCAAATTCTTTTTGTCTTATAATGGAGATTTTATTCTTAAAGATGCTTGGAATTATATTAGAGATGCTCATACTTTTTTATTGTATTTATTAAACTTTAGAATAATATCATCCCTATCTCTTATTCTGTCCTTACTTGGATAATTGTGGAAAACTTCATTATTATTGACTCTTTGCTATGGAATAAAGGCTTTCGTTAACCTTCCAAATGTAATTGTTGTTTTCATATCAAAAATAGTAATCATGTTTTTGTCAATGGTGTTATTGCCTCCAAATTATGGTTTTGGTATGATGATTTTGTTAATACTAACCATTTCAATGGCTTTGTTTCTTTATATCAACTTCTTGAAGCCTATTTCCAAAAACTTGTGAAAGGTCATATCAAAGTTTTAATTGCCATTACCCTTATTTGGTTCATATGGATTGATAGAAATGATGTTAAATATCATGGTATTCTTATGAATCATAAAAAATTATTGCTAGAACCAAAGAAAAACCTAATTAACACACATTAGTTCTCCTTCCTCAGAAAGAAGATAATATTATATATTGATAAAACCTCATAGCAATATTATTAAAATTAATATAGATGGCTTTGTCTCTCTAACATATTTGTGGTGGTATTTTTAGGATTTTAAAGGTAATGTCATTTATTCTTTTGCTTATCCTCTTAAAGCTTGTTCTATTATCTATGAATTAATGGTTGTAAACAAAGCTATTGACATTTGTTTGCAAAAGGTTTCTTCAATATTTGGATTGAAGTTGATGCTCTCTTACTCATTGACATGTCGACTTCCACTAAGATGGGGAATGCATTTATTCTATCATCTTAATACTACTCTCCTCTCAAGTATGCTTTAAAATTTCTCACATTTTGCATGAAGGAAATGCTATTATCTAGCTAATCAAGGTACTAAGTTAAATGATCTCACTCTTATGATCATCTTAATTTACCTAGACAATTGAAAGGCTTGGTTAATCTGGATAACACGGGATTACCTTATCTTAGAAATTAATGTTGCTTTGTATTTTTTAGGTTTTCCATGCTTTTTCTCTATGCACATTTTCATTTTACTGCATTCCTTTGGCTAGTTCACTCTCTTGTTTGGTTTGTGCTATTATACTTGGGAGATCTCTTTGAGGTGGTGGCTAGTTGTTCACCTCTTTAGTTGAGAGGTGTTCTCTTTGGTTGACTATTTTATATAAGGATCTCATTGTCAATAGTTTCTTCATGTGCTTCCTTGACCTTGTGGTGGCCTCCTTTTGGGTTATGCCTCTACCTACTTTTGGTTTTTCCCTTTTCTTAGTTGGTCTTGGTTTTGTCTCTAGTTTTGGCTTCGCTTTTACTTAGAAGGTTTTTTGTTATTTTGTGGTTTGTTTGCTACTACACTCTACCCAATGTCTTGGGTGGCTATTATTTGATGGTCGATGTTGATCTTTTCACTCTTGAGTTTGTGTGGCCTTTTGGTGGTTTTTGTGTCTTGGGCCTTGGTCTATTTTCCCCCCTCTATTGGGTGGTTGGGTGGTCCTCCCTATGGTTTTTGTTTGATTGGGTGATTACCATTTATTTCTTGGTTGTTTTGGTGCTCATGGTTATCACTATGCTTTTCTCTATGTTGGGATTGCCTCCTTTGAGTTTGTTTCATCTGAGTTCATGTACTTCTTTGTTAATTTGTTGGGTGACTTGTGGGTTACTGGTTTGGTTTGGGTAGTTTATTGGTTTTCTTTTGTTTTTCTTTTGAAATATTCTTAGATGGTAGGGTTTCCTTTTGGTGAATTTTCTTTATTTTGGTTTTGACCTTATGGTGGTTGGGTGCTACAATTTTCCTATGGCTATCATATTGTCTTTGATGGTGGTTTGGTGACTGCCTTTTTATTTCTTGGCTATGTTGTTTGGGTTGGACTGGTGGCTACTGTTAGTGTTGGCGTTGTGCTCTAATCTGGTTAGGAATTGTTGGTTTTTTGCTGCTAGTTGTATCTTGTTGTTTTGGTTTTGGGATGTTACTTGTGGTTGTCTGGTGACTCTGGTGGGTTTGTTTCTTATCCATGGTTGCTTTGCATTCTGAGTGAATACTTGGCAACTACTCTTTCATTTCTGTTGTGGTGGTTTTGTTGATGCTACTTCCTTTCAGGCTTGGTGGCCTTTAGTCGGCTAGGTGATTTATGGGATAGGTTTTTCTATTGCTTGGGCTGTAAGTACTAGAGAATTGTTGATTGCCACTCTTTGGCGGATTGCCTTTGTCCAGGTAAGTGGGTTATGATGGCTGGGATGATTTCCCTACTATCATTTGGCCGGTAGTAGCATATGTGACTCTAACCCTTCTTTTGAAGTATGGATGCTCACATTTGTGGTTGCCACTAAAGATGCAAGTGACTGAGCCCAAGCCTTATTAGAAATTTTCTCTTATATTGCACTTTATTATGTGCTAAAGCATGATTTTCTCTAGCTATGCTAATTACAATTTCTAGTTTCTTGCAACTTTCTTTTACGGGTTCCTTGTAAGTCTCGGATTCTAGATGTGGATTGTGCAACTCTCTTAAGACCTCTGAATCTAGTAGTGGGCCTCGACTATTCGTCATGTTTCTTGAGCTGTTTCTTATTTATTTTTTGGTCTTTTACTTCTTTTATTTAGTTTCCTTGCTTTTGTTGTATTAAATAGAGGATTTTTCTCTCTAGGCTCAACGAAATGTCTTTGGTAGTTAGAATTATCCTCTTAAGGACCTTGTACTCCTTTCTTTGTGGAATAAAATTCTCCCCTCTCTGGGTTTCCTTAAAAAAAACTAAATAAAACCTAGAAATAAAATAAATAAAAAGACCTAAACCTAAATAAAATTAAAAATAAAATAAAATAAAAACCTAAACTAGAACTTGAACCTAAACCTAAAAATAAAATAAAATAAACTAATAAAAATAAACTAAATTAAAATAAATAAAAACCTAAACTAAACTAAAAAATAAATTAAACCTAAGAAAAAAACCAAAATAAAATTAAAACTAAACGTAAAAAAATGCAATAAAAATAAAATAAAATAAAATAAAATAAAAACTAAATAAAAACCTAAAACTAAAAAATAACACTAAAAATAAATTCTTGAAATAAATAAAAAATAAAATCTAAACCCTAAACTTAAAAAAAAAACCTAAACCTAAAATAAAAACAAAATAAATAATATAAAATAAACTAAATAAAACAAACCTAAACCTAAACTAAAATAAACTAAATAAAAATAAATAGTACCAAAATCTAAAATAAACTAAAGCTAAACCCTAAACTAAATAAAATAAAATAAACAAAAAAATAAACCTAAACCAAAGCACAAAAATAAAACTTAATAACAAAACCTAAAAAAACTAAAACCTAAACCTACAAAATAAAATAAAAACCTAAACCTAAACCTAAAAAATAAAATAAAAATTAAACTAAACTAAAAAATAAACATAAACCTAATGATTAAAATAAAAACCCTAAACCCTAAACTAAACCAAAACCTAAAACCTAAACTAAAACCTAACCCTAAACCCCACTAAACCCTTAAACCATAAAACCCTAAACCCTAAACCCTCTCCCAAAAAAATAAAATCCTAAACCCTAAACTATAAACCCTAATCCCTAAAACTCTAACATAAACCTAAATGTAAACTAAATGAAACCTATAAATAAAATAAATAAAAAATGTTAACCAAAAAATAAAATAAAATTAAAACATAAACGGATAGCTAAACATAAACTTAAAAAGAAAATGAAATAAAAAATAAAAACTAAAATAAAATAAAATAAACAAGAACCTAAACTAAGAAAACTTAAATTAGATAAAAACTAAAATTTAAAATAAAAATAAAATAAACCTATAATAAAATAAAATAAAAACAAAATAAAAACCTAAACTTAAATAATAAACCCAAAAATAAAACCTAGGAATAAATAAAAAAAAAACCTAAAACCTAAACTAAAAAAAAACCTAAACCTTAAATATAAATAAAACAAACCTAAACTTAGACTATAAATAAAAGAAACCTAAACCTACACTAAAATAAACTAAACTAAAATAAATAAAACCTAACCCTAAACTTAAAATAAACTAAACCTAAATAAAACCTAAACTAAATAAAATAAAATGAACTAAAAAAAACCTTAACCAAAACTAGAAAATAAAAGATAAAAATAAACCAAAAATAAAAAATAATACCTAACCCTAAAAAAATAAACTAAAAATAAAACTAAACAAAAAATAAACCTAAACCTAAAAAATAAACTAAAATAAAAATCCTAAAGTAAAATAAATAAACTATATTAAATAAAAGTAAACTAAGTCAAAATAAAATAAACTAAAATAAATAAAATAAAGTAAATAAACCTAACATGCCCCTAAACTCTAAACCCTAAACCTAAACCCTACTCAGCCCTAAACCTCTTGCTAAACTTACAACCCTAAACCCTACCCTATAACCACACACCTAAACCCTAAACACACTAAAACTAACCTAAATGCTATGTACCCTAAACCTGCTAACCAAACCTAAACCCTAAAGCCAAACCCCTAAACCTAAACTTTCTACCTAAACCTACTTAAACCACCCACCATATCCACCCTAACACTGGACCCACCATAAATCCTCCATAACCCTAAACCTCTACCACAGACTCCCATAAACCATCATAAACCCTAAACTCCACCAAAACCTAAACCTAAACTAAATAATCTAAAATAAAATAAATAAATAAAACCAAAACCAAAATAAAATAAATAAAAAAAACCTAAATCTAAGTAAAATAAATAAAATAAAAATGAAAACTAAACCATAAATCGAACCTAAAAATAAAATAAAATAATCTAATAAAAATAAACTAAAATAAAATAATTAAAAACCAAAACTAAACTAAAAAATATATAAAAACTAAATAAATAAAACCTAAACTTAAACCTATATTAAAATAAAAATAAACCTAAACCTAAACTAAAAAATAAAAACTAAAACAAAAACCTAAAACCTAAACCTAAGAAAATAAAATAAAAACCTAAACCTAAACTTAAAAATAATAAATAATACTTATAGCTAAAAAATAAAATAAAAATAAAACTAAAGTAAAAAATAAACCTTAGCCTAAAAAATAAACAAGAATAAAAAATCTAAACTAAAATAAATAAAATAAACTAAATAAAAATAAAAATGATCCTAAATCAAAATAAAAAATAAAATAAATTAAATAAACCTAAACCTACTAGTTTACTTAATTTTAAAAAACCCTAACCTAATAAACCTTAAAGTAACCCTAAACTTCATCCTACACCCTCCTACTAACCTAAACTTACCACTACCTAAACCCTAAACCTCCTACCTTAAACCCTAAACCCTAACTAAACCTCCCACTAAACCTAAACTAAACCTTCCTAAACCCTAAACTATAACCCTAAACTCAAACCCTAAACCATAAACCCTAAACCCTAGACCCTACATAAAACCTAAACCTAACTAAAATTAAACCTAAAAATAAAATCATTAAAAAAATCTAAACCAAAATAAAATAAAATAAAATAAAAACCTAAACTAAAACCTAAACATAAACCTAAACCTAAAACTAAACCTAAAAATAAAAATAAAATCTAAAAAATAAAAAAAACTAAAATAAAAAATAAAAACCTAAACTAAAGTAAAAAATAAAATAAACCTTTAAATAAAAAACCTAAATAAAAAAATAAATTCAAAATAAAAATAAAAATTCCTAAAATAAAAAAATGAAACTAAATAAAAACTTAAACCTAAAAAATAAACCTAACAATAAAACCTAAAGATAAATAAAAATAAACTACAATAACACATAAATCTAAAAAATAAATTTAAAAGAAAACAAAACTAAAAATGAAAAACATAAACCTAAACCAAAACCAAAAAAATAAACTAAAATAAAAAACTAAAATAAATAAACCTAAAATAAATAAACTAAATTAAATAAAATAAAAAGAATAAAATAAACTAAAATAAATTAAAAATAACCTAAATAAACCTAAACCTACCGATTGACTTAATTTAAAAAAAATATAAACCCTAAACTCTAAACCCTAAACCTTAAATCCTAAACCTTAAATGCTAAACTTTAAACCCTAAAACTAACCCTAAACCCTGAACCTACAACCCTAAACATATATCCTTAAACCTTTAACCCTAAACTAACCCTAAATCTCCAAACCCTAAACCCAGAAATCAGAATCCTAAACCTTAAAACCCACCTTTAAAACTTAAACCATTAAACCCTAAACCCTAATAACCTAAAAACCCTAAAACCTAAAACCTAAACCAAAACAAAATAAAACCTAAAAATAAAATAAATAAAAAAGCCTCAACCTAAATAAAAATAATAAAATAATAAAAGAAAAATTAAAACTAAAATTAAAACCTAAACCTAAATATAAAAAGAATAAACTAATAAAAATAAACTATAATAAAATAAATAATAACCTAAACTAAACTAAAAATAAATAAACCTAAGAATAAAAAGATAATATGAATAAAAACTAAACATAAAATAAACATAAAATAAACTAAACTGAAATAAATAAAGCTAAACCTAAACCTATTCCAAATCTAAATAAAATAAATAAACTATAAAATAAGACCTAAATATAAACCTAAAATAAAAACCTAAAATCTAAAGCTCAGAAAAGAAAATAAAAACCTAAACCTAAAAATAAAAAATAAAACCTAAACCTAAAAAATAAAATAAAAATAAAACTCACTAAAAAATAAACCTAAACCTAAACCCAACATAAAAAATTAAGTAAAATAAAAACCTAAACTAAACAAAATAAACCTAAAATAAATAAATTGAACTAAATAAAAAAAACATAAAATAAAAATAAAAATAAATAAAATAAATAAAAAAAATCTAAATTAACTAAGTAAACTTAAACCAACTGATTTAAATAACTTAATTTTAACAAAACCCTAAACCTTAAGCTTACCCTAAATGCTAAAAACCCTAAACCCTAAAGCCTAAACACTAAACTTTAAACCCTAAACCCTAAACCCTAACCCTAAACCTAAACCCTAAACCCTAAAACCCTAAACCCTAAACCCTAAACCCTAAACCCTAAAAACCAAAAAACCTAAACCTAAATAAACATAAAATAAAATATATAAAAAAACCTAAATAAAATAATAAAATAAAATAAAATAAAAACCTTAAGGTTCAAGTAAGCCTAAATCAAAACCAAATCAAAATTAATTGAAACCAAAGCCTCCAATCATCTTCAATTGGTCAAGTGAACCCAAACCAACACTCAACCCAAGCTTATTTGGCCAATTGATCAAATTGGTCAACTTAACCCATTTGACCCAAATGAATTCGAAAGAGCCAAAATTAAATTTAAGCCAAACTACACAAAACTAATTAAATCAAAATAACCCAAATGATCATATATACTTGACCCAACCCTTGGTTTGACCTAATATGACCAATTGGTCCTTGACCTAACCTAATTTGACCTAAATGAGTCAAATTGAGCAAAACTTAAGTAAATCAACTCCAATTGACATGAGATTTAGACTAACCCACATTTGGCTCATTTTAAATCTGTCAAAATCAAATCTAATGTCAAATGATCATTCTACCCTTGGGTCAAGGGCATCACATGAGATAAATCACCCATATAAGTGGTCATTTTGATTCCTTGGCCACTTAGTACTCCCTTAATGGTCCACCTAGGCACCTAGGACATTGCCCAACCTAACCTAAGGAGTGGTTGTGTTGGCGATGAACCATGGGAGGTGAAATCACCTCACCCTGCCCATTGGAACATTTGAAACCCATAGGACACCCATGATTCCTCTTTGGCAGCCACATCCACACCTTCAACCAACCAAGTCGAGCAAATTTACCGCCTCCCTACCACCCATGACTCCCTGAGATGGTCAGATGGCCACTAGAAGCCAAACTCAATCCCACAGTCTGATCAAGATGAAGGTGGAGTGGGGGGTATACACCCCTTCGTTATACTCAAACACATAAAAAAATCATTCCTCAGAGCCCTACCTACCGAAGATGAGCTTCTAGATCCATTCCGTAAGCTCCTCAGCTCATTCCTCGATCAAAAATGCCATTCATGTCCGTCCTAAAATAGGACACTCCCATTTCTGACCTAACTTCCCCATTTCTCCATCAAACTCAAATTAACTTTGCAAGTACCTTCCCTAGGCCCCATTGAGCAAGAGTGAATAATCTCTCAAGCTTCCTGAGCATCGAAGGTGGCACTTCAATCAAAGTCAAGCTCCAATTACTGCTCAATAGGGATTCATCTCCACTAGCTGAAGCTTCCTCAATCGTTCTAGCCACTGGTCTTGAGCTTCGATGAGGTATGCATCCAAAACTGATCCTTAGGCAAAAGTGGGTTGGAGATTTATGAAGAAAACATGCATCTTGTGTGATCTCAACCATTGGATCCCCTTTTATTGATGTAGTGAATGTGTGGGTCTTTTTAGAGTTGATCCAAGCTTGGGTAAGCTCGGTTCAAGTGAGCAATGGCAGATGGACTTCATTCAACCTCACTCACATGATGTTAGATCACGTACAGTCCAGTCTACATGATCAGAATGGACGGTCATGATTAGATCTATTAAATCGATCTAATTTAATCTAATTAACCTGCAGGATTGATTATAGCCATCCAATCTTAGATCAAATAGTGGACGAGAAAGCGCATCTTCCAGCGCCATGTAGGCACTGAGTCGGACAAGTTTTAAGTAGCCATTCCTGGAAAGTGCGTTATGCGCCATGGCACCGGCATTAAGCTATAATTAGGGTTAATTAATCATTTTAATGACTAAAACTTCTAAAAAATCATAAAAAATCATAGAGAAATAAAAAACATAAATAAATACTTATTTTAAAAGTATTTTAGAGGATAATTAATTAGAAATGATCTTAACTATTTTTTAATAGTAATTAAAGTTTAATTATAAAATTAATTAGCTTATTTACTCTTTAATTACTTGAGCAATTAATCCCAAATTTTAATGGTTAATTTAATGAGATGACCTCTGCCTCCCATGATTTTCTTGGGATTTATTGCTCACTTAATTAGGAAAATTGATTAATTAAAGTTTAACTACTCTTTTAAGTTAATTAATGATTAATTAATCCCCTGAACAATAATAAATCAATTAGTTAAGTTTATTTATCATTGTTCTACAGTAAGTGAACTAATGAATAGGGTTGGGAGCCCTTTCCCTAAGTTCATTTCACCCTTTTTTGTAAATGAAATTAATTATGATTTAACTAATTAATTAAATCAGTTAATAAAATTAATATCATAATCAGATTAGATCTTAATTAATTAAGTCATGGGGTAGATCTTTAGGTGTTTAATAACTTAAAGGAGTTTAATAAAATTATGGTTAGTCCACATGTATGAAAAAACCATAAGAGTAATTAATTAAGTCCCTTAATCTAATTAACTATTAATCATAAGACATTTTATTTCCTAGGATCATTGCAAGTTTATTTTCTATGTATATCATGTTGTCTCATAATTATTTAGTTAATTACTTTAAGGTGACATAGGTAAGGGTAATTAATTCATCTATTTAAGGGTTCAACTTAACTAACCCATAAAATCAACTTAATAAAATTTCCTTAAAATAAATCAAATCACTAATGTGGGAATGGGTTCAAAACATTAAGTGATGATTTCTCTTATCCTTTTTAAATCAAATCAAATCCAAAACTTAATTAATAAAGAAGCTTTGGTTTTCTTTAAATAATCTTATTTGATTTGATTATCCTTAAGAACTAGTTTGGTTGAATGAATCACATGCTTATATTTGATTGTCCTCTTTCCAATCATGTTAAATTTGGTATGTCATTTGAATTCATGGATCCATCTTTTCAAAATCAAGTAAAATATGATGGATTTCCATTATGTAAGCTTGCATGTGTTGAGTTAATTTAATATATGTGTGGACATTATCATTATTAAATCCAAATGTATTTTTCAAAAGCTTATAAATGAATAATAATATGTGTTATGATGCTAGTTATATATACATAAGAAATGCATGTGCTTATAGCTTAAGTGTATGAATGTTGAGTTCCCTTTCATCTATTGATGTGTTGATTTATATAAGATTGAATTGTAATGGGTATATAATCTGGACATCAAGGGAACACGAGGCTCAAACTATCCCCATGGAGGTCCTTTGATTACCTCACTTCCCTAGTTTAACAATGTCACGTACCCATTTGATTTCATTCTTATGTATTTCAACATTAGAATTTGGATAGTGCTTTAATTCATATATATTACCGATTCAATCAAAAAAAATACAATCATTGCATGGTTTTCTTTCCCTCATTTGTGTGTACATCCATGTGTGTCCAGGAAATGTAAGTATATAGTCTGGACATCCCGGGAATACAAGACTTTAGTTAGCTCCAAGGGGGTCATTTGATTTCCTCACTTCCCTAGTTTAACAATGACACTTACTTTCTCATATCTTTGTACATGTATATGTATATGTGATTAGTGAATGAAAATCCCATTTTACATTAAAATTGCATGCATTCATAATTGACTAAATTGTTGAATTAATTAGCCATATGATTTGGAGCTTACTTCCTATGTTTATGTATACGAATTTACCTATGTTTGAATGCAAATGGTTATATAGTATGGAAATACCTAGAATACGAGGCTTTAGCTAGTTTCGAGGAGGTCATTTGATTACCTCACTATTCTTGTTTAACAATGACACATGCTTATTTAATTTCATTCTTATGTCCTTTTGTATAAAAATTTGGATAAAGTTTTAAATTAATAGGTTTAAATAATTAAATCAATGAAAATATAAATTCTAAACATACACATACATTCATCATTTAAGTGTGCTAAAATATGTTGCATGTATAAATACATTTAGGATTAAATCATATGCATGCTATATGTGATGGAAAGGAATGATTTAATATATGTCATGTGGTAGTAATTGAATTAAATTAATCTTAAGATGCCTTTCATTTTGAATAGGATTATTTAAAGTGAACCTAAACTTATGATTAATTAAATCATTTAACAAGCCATTCACTAAAAAGAACTAAATCAAATTAATATACTTTATAAAGTGACTTAAGGTAGGGATGAAAAAGGGAAATCTTCTTTTTCTCTCTTTATAACACTTAGTTGCTAAGTGTAATCAAATTAAAGAAAACAAAATACAAATTAAAATTCTCAAATCAATTAAACTACTTCAAGTGAAATCAACCATTCATGTTAAATTGAATCCTTCTACACTTAGAAAATACAACACTAATTCCTAACAAGACTTACCACACAAACCATAATACACACATTAAATTTAAGTCATGACTTCTAGCTCAAAATTAGGACGGTGTATGATGTGATGTATGTTTTGTTTTATGATGTATTATTTTAGATTGGATGTTAGGGTGTATGCTTGTAGACTTGATGATATGCCAATATTAGCCTAATCATGTTTTCTGCATGGGATTATGCTTAAGGGATGCTTAAAAATAAATGTGAATGCACTTTTTGCAGGTTGCTTAATCCTTAAGCATAATCCATGTCAGGACAGGTGGGCATAGTTACCCATGTGTAGGGTGCTAAGTCCACATTATAAATACAATTGTTTAGGATTATATGTATATTTAGCCAACCATTATTTTGCAGGTGTAGATAGGTTTACTTTTCCCACATCAATGTAATTTTTACAATCGGAATTAGGATTAGTGCTATGGGGGATTAGGATGAGTAGTGGCCAGAAGGCTTTGTCCTAGGGTGACTTGTGATGCCTTTGAAGCAAGCACCATCCAAATCAAAGAAGGAACCAAATCATAAATGGAGATATGAAGAAAAAGACCCCCATAACATTTAATACAATTTTAATTACTCTTTCATATTCCAAGTTGTATAAGGGTAGAGCTTGGCTATCCATCTTTTCTCTCTTCGGGTTGTACGGCGGTACTCAATTGCACCTGCATTTTATTCTTTTATGATAGTTTATATAGTTGTTTGATGTTATGTTTACATTGTGCATTAGGACGACATGCTTTTCAAAGTTTCTTAAATGATTGATGCTTTAATGTGTGGCTTGGATACGCTTAGGATAAAAATAACTTTTTCTTCCCAACTAATCACTCATAACTAAATTTTAAACAACTCATAACCTCATTATAAGGCCTAAGACATAAATAAGATAATTAAAAGATTTAGCAACCTCTTAGCTGTATGGTTATATGTTTCACATCATGCATGCATATTCTTTCTCTCTTGAACCTGAAGGATCTTCATCCTTGCATGATAAAGGAATGCTTGACATATGAGGGCATCCCTTATGGTGGAGAACACCTTCTTCTAGATGATTTGACCAATAACCTATTTCATCATGCATTTAGGCATAAGAAATCCTAAAGCCTCTGTCAAAATAATACATCTAAAATGAAATAAAATTTGAAAAGATTTTGCATCTTTAGATTAAGTCATATGCTCATACCACTCATGGTCTCTTAGGAGTGCTTTAGGACTTTAGTCTCTTTCTGATTAAATAACTACCCTAGCTATCTTGCAATTCAAAAGACCAGACTACATGGTTTTAAAATCATAGGAGGAGTTAGCTAGCGGCCACTATAAGAGGTTATAAGTCCAGAAGTCGAACAATTTATTCTCTCTTATGGAGGTAAACCCTTATGTCCACCTGTCACTTAGATTTAGGTCGTGCTTTAGATTTTACTAAAGCTCCCTAGATTTAGGATTCGAGGTAGCTATTTCCTTTGGGCTACGATCATAAATCCTCACCTCTTAGGCATTCCCACAACCTTGTGTTGGTGGATTATATTCCCTACTAATCTATTTAAATTTTAACTCAAATCATATAAATCTCCCCAACTTTAAAATTATAAAGCCCAACCATAGGATAGATTGGAATGCTCACTAGGCTTCTTAGTATCATGGGGATTTCTGACTTATTTTATTTAGATTCTAAAAATAAGTCTTCTCCTGGAACATTCCCAATTGACTTTCCAAATACAACCAATCCTTTGATAGTCTAACCTTAAAATATTTGGAGATGATAATTGTCTACTCTAACTGAGAGTATTCTTAGAAAATTTCATTTCATAAGATGTAATTAACTATGGAGGTTTACCTCCATAAGAACTTAAGAACCTGGTTTAATATAAACCTTACTTTATTCATCTATATAAAGTAGGGGGAAAATCTCTAGTACATTGGAAGACTCATCATGTCTTAGTAGTCCTTATTATGTGATAAAGTTCATTATAGGGTGATGCCTCTATCTTTCGAGATAGTACATCATACCTCAATGATGTACCCGATCAACTCAGAAACCCACTTACGATCTCGTGGTGTCCCCAAGATCCAAAATAAGTACCATAAGTTCTTCTCGCCTTCTTCATTGAATCCTCTCAACATCATCCTTTCTTTTTGGAGTTTGGAGATGCCAATCCTAGAGTAGGCAAGGGTTCTTAGATTGATAATGTTGACTGATATACCTAGGTCAACCAGAACTCTAGATATCCTATATCTACCAACATCCACTGTAATGTAAAGAGGTAGTTGTATGTCATCCCACAGGGAAGGTTTTCATTGTTGAATGTAACTAAATAAAAATGTAAACCTAAAAATAAAACTTGGAAATTAATAAAAAGTAAAACCTGAACCCTAAACTAAAAAAAACCTAAACCTAAAATAAAAATAAAATAAACCTAAACCTACACTAAAATAAACTAAACTAAAATAAATAAAACATAACACTAAACCTAAAGTAAATAAATAAAATAAACTAAAAATAAACCAAAACATAAAATAAAAAATAAAAACCTAAAACCTAAACCTAAAAAAATAAAATAAAAATCTAAACCTAAACCTAAAATTTAAAAATAAAACAAAAATAAAACTAAATTAAAAAATAAACCTAAACCTAAACCTAAACCTCAAAAAATAAACTAAATTAAAAAACCTAAACTAAAATAATTAACCATAAAATAAATAAACTAAACTAAATAAATATAAAAATAAACTTAAATCTAAATAAAAAATAAAATAAATTAAAATAAATAAAAAATAAAGTAAATAAACCTAAACTAGTTTACTTAGTATAAAATAAATAAATAATAAAAATAATATAAAACCCCCCAACCCTAAACCCTAAAACTAACCTAAACCCTAAACTCTAAACCTATAACCTAAACCACAAACCAGGCCTTAAAATAAAACATAAATCATAAAACTTAAACTCCACCCCCACTAAACCTCCCATACCTAAATCTTTAACCCACCCAAACCTCTCTACCTCGCTAAACCTAAACCCTGACTTTCCATAAACCCTCCCCAAATCCAACCATACCCAACTAAACTAACCTAAACTTAAACCTAAACTGAGCCAAACCCTACCCTAACTGACCTCCAACTCCCCAAACCCCAACCCTCCACCCTAAACCCTCTATTTGAAACCTATGACTCAATAAAACCTAAAATAAAATAAATAAAATAAACCTAAATAAAATAAAATAATAAAATAAATGAACAAATAATAACCTAAACCTAAACTTAAAATAAAATAAAATAAACTTAAAATAAAAATAAAATAAAATAAAATAAAACTAAACTTAAATAAAATAAAATAAATAAAAAAAAAATAAAAAAAAAATAAACCTAAAAATAAAACATAAAAATAAATAAAAAAATAAAACCTAAACCATAAACTGAAAAATAAAACTAAACCTAAAATAAAAAAATAAAACAAAATTAAACCTAAACCTAAACTTAAAATAAACTAAACCTAAACCCTAAACTAAATAAAATAAAATAAACTAAAATAAACCTAAACTAAACTAAAAATAAAACCTAAAATAAAACTAAAATAAAAAACCTAAAATAAAAAAAATAAAATAAAAAAAAACTTAACCTAAACCTAAAATAAAATAAATCAAACCTAAAAATAAAATAAAAATAAAACTCAACTAAAAAATAAACTAAACCTTAACCTAAACTTAAGAAAATAAACTAAAATAAAAAACCTAAACTAATTTAAATAAACCTAAAATAAATAAACTAAACTAAATAAAATAAGAAATAATCATAAATAAAATAAGAAATAAAATAAACTAAAATAAATAAAAAAATAAACTAAAATAAACAAAGAAGAAATGTTGAATGAATTTGTTCTCTATTAAAAAAAAAACTAAACCCTAAACCTAACCCTAAAACTAGGAAAACCCTAAACCCTAAAATCTTAAACCTTAAACCTCCCCAAAAAACTCCAAAAACCTAAACCCTAAACCTAAACCCACTAAAAACTAAACATAAAATAAATAAAACCTAAAAAATAAATAAATAAACCAACCCTAACATAAAAATAAAATAAAATAAAAAAACTAAAGCCTAAACCTAAACCTAAACCTAAACCTAAAAAATAAAATAAAATAAATAAAAACCTAAACAAAACTAAAAAATAAAATAAAATTAAAAATAAAAAACCTAAATAAAATAAAAAGTAAAGGTAAAATAAAAATAAAATAAACATAAAATAAAATAAAAACTAAAGGAAAACTTGAAAAAACCTAAAATAAATAAAAAATAAAACCTTAACCCTAAACTTAAAAAAACCTATACCTAAAATAAACAAAATAAAATAAATTTAAACCTAAACTAATACAAACTAAGGAAAATTAAATAAAACCTAATCCTAAACCTAAAATCAACTAAACATAAACCCTAAACTTAGTAAAATGAACTAAACTAAAAATTAACCTATTTCAGAACTAAAAAATAAAATTTAAAAGTAAACCTAAAATAAAAAGTTAAAATCTAAACATAAAAAAATAAAATAAAAACCTAAACTTAAAGCTAAAAATAAAAAATAAAACCTAAACATAAATAATAAAATAAAAATAAAACTAAACTAAAAAATCAACATAAACCTAAAGCTAAACCTAAAAAATAAACAAAAATAAATAAACCTAAAAAAAAATAACTAAACTAAATTAAAATAAAATTAAACATAAATTAAAATAAAAAAATAAAATAAACTGAAATAAATAAAAAAATAAACTAAATAAACTTAAACCTATAGGTTTTCTTAATTTTAAAAAAACCTAAACCCTAAACCCTAAACCTTAAAAACATTGAACCCTAAACCCTAAACACTAAACCCTAAACCTTAAATCTAAAACCCTAACCCTAAATCCTAATGCCTAAAAGCCTAAACCCAACCCTAAACCCTTAACCCCAAAAACATAAAAAGCTAAACCTAACCTAAATAAAACCTAAAAATAAAATATATAAAAAATCCTGAACCTAAATAAAATAATATCCTAAACTAAAACCTAAACCTAAACCAAAAAATAAAATAAAATAAAATTAATAAAAACCTAAGCAATGCTAAAAACTAAAATAAACCTAAAAATAAAAAACTTAAATAAAATTAAGACTAAACATAAAATAAAAATAAATGAACTTAAAATAAAATAAAATAAAAGCTAAATAAAAATAAAAACCTACAAAACAAACCTAAAAATAAATAAAAAATAAAACCTAAACCTAAACCTAAAATAAACTAAACCTAAACCTAATCCTAAATGAAATCAAAAAATAAACTAAAAATAAACCTAAACCCGAACTAAAAATTAAAACTTAAAAATAAACCTAAAATGAAAACCTAAAACCTAAACCTGAAAAGATAAATGAAAAATTAAACCTAAACCTTAAAATAAAAAATAAAACCAAAACATAAAAAATAAAGTAAAAATAAAATGCAATAAAAAATAAACCTAAACCCAAACCAAAGAAATTAACTAAAATAAAAAACATAAACTAAAATAAATAATTCTAAAATAAATATACTAAATTAAATAAAAATAAAAAATAAGATAAACTAAAATAAATAAAAAATAAGCTAAATAAACTAAATAAACCTAAACCTATCGGTTTATTCAAATTTAAAAAAGAAACTAGAAACCCTAAATCTTAAACCATAAACCGTAAAAAAAATCCCAAAACCCCAACCCTAAACCCTAAACCCTAAATGCATAATCTGTAAATCTTTAAACCCTAAACCTTAAACCGTAAAGCCTAAATCCTATACCCTAAACCCTAACCCTAAACCTTAAACCCTAAACCCCAAACCTTAAACCCCAAACACTAAACATAAACCTAATTTAACAAAATAAACTAAAAAATAAACCTAAATCCTAAAATCTCATAAACCTAAACCTAAACCTAAACCTTAAGAACGGGCAGAACCTTGACGACAAGAACATCACCGTCAACCATGCTCAATCTAGATCTAGTAGTTGAGGCTAAGGAAGAGGCGTCGCTTATCATAGTGGTGGTGGGGGATCTGTAGGTGCTGGTGGATATGGAGGTGGTGGTTGGAGCAGTAGTGGTTATGGAGGCGGGAAGAGCCATGGAGGTTACAATGATTGTGGTGGCAAAAGGAGAGATCGGGGATATGATGGTGGATCCTCCTATTGGAGGAAATTCGATGGGAATTGAAAGAAGAAGCGTGATCATATAGCTTATGGGCTGTCTTCTGAAGAGATAGTTCTATCTAGGGTTTTGATTTGCTCTATCGCTCATTTTTTATGTCATTGCTTATGTCATGGAAAACTTGGTGTGTTACTTGGTTGAGGAAATTGAAATGAAGAAATGGAGATTCTGAATTTATTCTCTCTTAAGAAAAAAACCAAAAACCCTAAACCCTAAATCATAAACCCTCAAACCCTAAATAATCAAACCTAAACCATAAACTTTAAACAAAAACTAAACCTAAACCCTAAACCTTAAACCCTAACCTAGACCCTAAACCCTAAAACTAAACCCTTAATCCAACAAACTAACCCTAAACCCTAAACCTAAATTAACCTACCTAAAATCTCAATAAAGCTAAACCTAAACCTAAACCATAAACCTTAAACAGAAACCCTAAGCTAACCCTAAACCTTAAAACCATAAACCTTAAACTAGCTTTAAACCCAAACCCTAAAAACCTTAAAACCATAAAACCATAAACAAACACTAAACACTAAACCACAAACCCTAAACCCTAAAAACCCTAACTGACTAAACTACCAAACCCAAAACACTAAAACTAAACCTACCCTAAACCCTAAACCTAAAAAAAAACCTAAAACCTAAACCTAAACTAAATAATACCAAAAAAATAAAATAAATAAAACCTAAACTGATAAACTAAAATAAATAAAATAAAATATACTAAAACATAAACTAAAACCTAAAAATTAAATAAAATAATCTAATAAAATAAACTAAACTAAAATAAATAATAAGCTAAACTAAATCAAAAATAAAATAAACCTAAGAAATAAAAGTAAATAAAATAAAAACTAAATGTGAAATAAAAATAAAATAAACCTAAAATAGACCTAAAATAAAATAAAATAAAAACTTGAACTAAAAAAACAAACCTAAAAATAAATAAATAAATAAAAACCTAAACCCTAAACTAAAAAAAACCTAAAGCTAAAGTAAAAATAAAATAAACAAAATAAAAATCCTAAACCTAAACTAAAATAAATAAAACCTAAACCTAAACCTAAACTAACAAAAATAAAATAAACCTAAAAATAAACCTAAAATAAAAACCCTAAAATGAAAGCCTAAAAAAAATAAAATAATAAGTTAAACTTAAACACAAAAATAAAAAAATAAAACCAAAATCTATAAAATAAATTAAAAATAAAACTCAACTAAAAAAATAAACATACACTAAACCTAAAAAAATAAACTAAATAAGACTTAAATTAAAATAAATAAAATAAAATAAATAAATTAAAATAAATAAATAAATAAAATAAAACATAAATAAAAATAAAAATAAACTAAATAAACCTAAACTACTTAATTTAAAAAAACCTAAAGCTAACCCTAAACCCTAAACCTAAACCACAACTAAACTAAACCCTAAACCCTATAAACATTAAAACCTTAAACCCTAAAGCACTAAACCTTAAAGCTTAAACCCTAAACCTAACCCAACCTAAACCTTAAAAACCTAAGCCCTAAACCTAAACCACAAACCTAAACCTAAACCTAAACTAAATAAAACCTCAAAAAAGCATATAAAAAAACTTAAACATAAATAAAATAAAAAAGTAATATAAAATAAAAACCTTAACTAAAACCTAAACCTAAACCTAAAAATAAAATAAAATAAACTAATAAAACTAAACAAAAATAAAATAAATAAAAACCTAAACTAAACTAAAAAATAAAATAAACCAAAGAATCAAAAAATAAATAAAATAAAAATTAAATGTAAAAAAATAAACTTAAAATAATATAAAATAAAAACTAAATAAAAACATAAACCTAAAAAATACACCTAAAAATAAATAATAAATAAAGTCTAAACCATAAGCTAAAAAACACCTAAACCTAGAATAAAAATAAAATAAAATGCTAAACTAAAATAAATAAAACCTAAACCTAAAATAAACTAAACTTAAACCTAAACCTAAACTAAATAAAATAAAATAAATTAAAAGTAAACCTAAATGTAAACTAAAAAATAAATCTTAAAAATAAACCTGCAATAAAAACCTAAAACCTAAACCAAAATAAAATAAAATAAAAACTTATACCTAAACCTAAAAAAA
The DNA here is from genome assembly GCA_021442155.1 of Cymbidium sinense. Lineage (NCBI taxonomy): Eukaryota > Viridiplantae > Streptophyta > Magnoliopsida > Asparagales > Orchidaceae > Cymbidium > Cymbidium sinense. Next base: position 188,986,525 of record CM038214.1, read on the forward strand.
AATTAAACCTAATTCTTAAAAAAAAAAAAAAACTCAACTAAAAAATAAACATAAACCTAAACCTAAACCTCAAAAATAAATTAAAATAAAAAAACTAAACAAAAATAAATAAACCCAAAATCAATCAAATAAACTAAATAAAATATAAAATAAACCTAAATAAGAATAATAAATAAATAAACTAAAATGAATAAAAAATAAACTAAATAAACCTAAACCTAACAATTTACTGAATTTTAAAAAAAAACCTTCAACCTTGAGCAAACTCTAAACCCTAAACCCTAAAGTTGGATAACTAAACCCCAAACCCGTAACCCTAACCCTTAGTTTTAAACCCCAGAACCCTAAACCTTAAGCCCTAAACCCTAAAAATCTAAAAACCTAAACCTAAACAAAATAAAATATAAAAATTAAATTTATAAAAAAAACCTTAACCTAAATTAAATAAATAAAATAAAATAAAATAAAAACCTAAATTAAAACCTAAACCTAAACCTAAAAATAAAATAAAATAAAATAATAAAAATAAACCAAAATAAACTAACTAATAAAAATAAACCATAATAAAATAGAGAAAAACCTAAACTAAACTAAAAATCAAATAAACTTAAGAATAAAAAAAAATAAAAAATAAAACTAAACATAAAATAAAAAAAATAAACCTAAAATAAAATAAATACTAAACAAAAACCTAAACCTAAAAAATAAACATAAAAAAACAAAAAATAAAACCTAAACCCTAAACTAAAAAAAAACCTAAAGCTAAAATAAAAATAAAATAAATAAAATAAAATAAACCTAAACCTAAACTAAAACAAACTTAACTAAAATAAACATAACCTAAACCTAAAGTAAATAAAATAAAATAAACTAAAAATAAATTTAAACCTAAACTGAAAGATAAAACCTAAAAGTTAACCTAAAATAAATACCTAAACACTAAAATAAATAAAAACCCTAAAATAAAAATAAAACCAAAATCAAAATAATGTAAAATAACTATAAAATAATCCTAAACCTAAACCTAAAAAATAAATGAAAATAAAAAACCTAAACTAAAATAAATAAACTTAAAGTAAATATAATAACTTAAATAAAAATCATAAATAAAATAAACTAAAATAAATAAAAAATAAAATAAATAAACCTAAACCTATCGATATACTTAATTTAAATAAGAAACCATAAACCTAAAATACTAAACATTAAACCCTAAACCCTAAAGTATAAACCTCTACAACCTTAAACCTTAAACACTAAACCCTAGAAAACCTTAAACCCTAAACCCTAAATCTCAACCAACCCTAAAGCATAAATAAATCAGACCTTAAACCTAATTCTTCCTAAACCTAAACCCTAAACCCTAAACCCCAAACCGTAAACCCCAAACCCTAGACCTAAAACTAAAGTAACTAAATAAACTAAAAAATAAACCTAAACCTAAACCTAAACCCTAAGAATAGGCAAAATCTTGATGACAAGAACATCACAGTCAACCATGCTTAGTCTACATCTAGCGGTGGAGGCTAAATCGGAGGCATCTCTTATCACAGTGGTGGTGGGGGATCTCGAGGTGATGGTGGATATGGACGTGGTGGTTGGAGTAGTGGTGGTCATGCAGGCGAGAGGAGCGATGAAGGTTATAGCCATGGTGGTGGCGGAGGGACAGATCGGGGATATGATAGTGGATCCCGCTACTTAAGAGGCCAGGGCAGTTCTGATGGGAACTAGAGAAATTGAGCAACGGCTGATCCAATATGTAGCTTATGAAACTGTGTTTTTATAGTAGAGACGATTCTAATTATCCAAGATTTTAGATTTGCTCTATTCGGGCTCATTTTTTATCTACGTCGTCACTTGTGTCTTGGAAAACTTGGTGTGTTACTTGGTTGAGGAAATCAAAAAGAAGAAATGTTGAATCTGAATTTGTTCTCTGTTAAAAAAAACCAAAATCCATAACCTGAACCCTAAACCTAAAATCTAAACCTTAAACCCTAAACCAAAAATTCTAAAACCCTAAACCATAAAACCTAAACCCTAAACCATAAACCCTAAACCCAAAAAAAAACTTAAACCTTAAACTTAAATATTAAACTCTAAAACGTAAACCCTAAAATTAAACCTAAATCCTCAAATTAACCTACACTAAAATTACATACCCAAAACCCTAAAACCTAACCAACTCCTAAACCACTAAACCCTAACCTGGACCCTGGGCCAAAACTGATCCTGAGCCCTAACCACTAAGCCTGAGCCACCCAGGCCACAGGCCCTAAACACTAAACTGACCTGGACCCAGGCCACTAAACTAAACCCTAAATGCTGGCGCAGGCTAAAGCCCTGGGCCCAGGCCATAAACCCAGATGAGGACACACTAACTAAATCCTAAACAGGCCCTAAAAGCGTTAAACACTAAAGCTGAGCGCTAAAGTGCTGATCCCTGATCCTGGGCCACTGACCTGGGCCACTGACCACTAAACCTGGGCCACACACCTAAACCACTCCCCAGGCCCTGAGGCCTTACCCTAAAGCTGACACTAAAATTAAAGGCATTAAACATTAAACACTAAACCCTAACCTGATCACTGACACTGAGCCACCCCATTGGGCCCTAAACCATGGGCCTTAAACACATGCTAAACCTAAAACCTAAACTAAACATATAAATAAAATAAATAAAAATCCAAAACCTAAATAAAGTAAAATAAATAAGATAAAATAAAACATAAACTAAACCTAAACCTAAACCTAAAATAAAATAAAATAAACTATTAAAAATAAACTAAAATAAAATAAATAATAACCTAAACTAAATTAAAAAATAAAATATACCTAAGAATAAAAAACTAAAGAAAATAAAAACTAAACATGAAATAAAAAAATAAACCTAAAATCAAATAAAATAAAAATTGGAAAAAAAAACTAAACCTAAAAATAAAACCTAAGCCCAAAACTAAAAAAAACCTAAACCTAAAGTAAAAATAAAATAAACAAAATAAAAAAAACCTAACCCTAAACAAAATAAACTAAACTAAAATAAACAAAAACTAAACCTAAACCTAACCTTAAACTAAATAAAATAAAATAAACTAAAAATAAACCTAAAAACTAAAAAAATAAAACCTAAAATAAACCTAAAATAAAACCTAAAACCTAAACCTTAAAAAAATAATTAAGAACCTAAACCTAAAGATAAAACTAAAACCTAAACTTATTAAATAAAATAAAAAAATAAACTCAACTAAAACAAACATAAACCTAAACCTAAACTTAAAGATAAATAAAATAAATAAAACCTAAAATAAAATAAACTAAAATAAAATAAAATAAAAAAAAATAAACTGGAGCACATGATTTAAAACACTAAACCCTAATGACCCTACTGAGCCAAACCATAGCCAATGAGCACTAGGCCACCCCAGGCCACCACCCCAAACCCTAAAGCTAACACTAAACCCTGGGCTACCTAAACCTGGGCCCTGACCACTGGCCAGCCACCTAAAAGCTCTGACCCTAAAACCAAACCTAAACCTAAACTAAATAAAGCATATAGAAAATCCTAATAAAATATAATAAAAATTAACTAAACCTAAACCTAAACCTAAAAATAAAATAAAAATAAATAACTAAACTAAAATAAAATAAGTAAAACCTAAACTAAACTAAAAAATAAAATAAACCTAAGAATAAAAAACCAAAATAAAATAAAAACTAAATGTAAAAAAAGTAATCCTAAAGTAACATAAAATAAAAACTAAAAAAAAACATAAACCTAAAAAAAACAAACTTAAAAATAAATAAAAAATAAAATCTAAACCCTAAACTAAAAAAAATGCATAAACCTAAAATAAAATAATAAAAGGAAAAAAAACCTAAACCTAAAGTAAAATACACTAAATTAAAAAAAACCTAAACATAAATCAAAAATAAACTAAACCTAAATGTAAACTAAATAAAATAAATTAAAATAAACTAAAAGTAAACCTAAACATAAACTAAAAAAAACCTAAAAGTAAACCTAAAATACCTAAACCTAAAGCAAAAATAAAATAAAAAACTAACCTAAAAATAAAAAATTAAACCTAAACCTTAGAAATAAATTTAAAATAAAACTCATCTAAAAAATAAATTTAAACTAAACCTAAACCTAAAAAATAAACTAAAACAAAAAATCTAAACAAAAATAAATAAACCCAAAATAAATCAACTAAACTAAATAAAAATTAAAATTTAACCTAAATAAAAATTAAATATAAAATAAACTAAAATAAATAAAAATTAAACTAAATAAGCCTAAACCTAATGGTTTACTGAATATAAAAAATTTCCTAAACCCTAAAACCCTAAACCCTAAACCCAAAATCCTAAAACCAAAAAACTACTAAACTAACTAACCTGTATATATATATATATATATATATATATATATATATATATATATATATATATATATATATATATATATATATATATATATATATATATATATATATATATCTAAAATATAAACCTAAACCTAAACCTAAAAAATAAAAATAAAATAAAGTAATAATAAAAAAATTAAATAAATAAAATCTAAACTAAACTAAAAAAATCAAATAAACCTAAGAATAATAAAACTAAATAAAATAAAAACTAAACATAAACTAAAAATAAAATAAACTCTAGAAAAATTAAAATAAAACTAAATAAGAAATCTAAACCTAAAAAATAAACCTAAAAATAAATATAAATAAAACCTAATTCCTAAACCAAAAAAGAAAACTAAACCTAAAATAAAAGAAAGCCTAAATCTAAACTATAATAAACTTAACTAAAATAAATAAAACTTAAACCTAAACCTAAACCTAAAGTAAATAAGAAAACTAAAATAAACTAAACTTAAATAAACCTAAAAGTAAACCTAAAATAAATGCCTAAACTTAAACCTAAAAATATAAATATGAACCTAAACCTAAAACTTAGAATAAAAAATAAAACCTAAACCTAAAAAATAAAATATAAATAAAACTTAACTAAAAAATAAATCGAAACCTATAAAATAAACCTAAATAAAAAACCTAAATTGAAATAAATAAACTAAACTAAATAAAAATAGAAAATAAAATAAACTTAAATAAAAAAATAAACTAAATAAACTTAAACCTACCAGTTTAATTAATTTTTTTTAAAAAAAACCATAAACCCTTAATCCTAAACCCTGTTTACCCTAAACCAGCAACCCTAAACCTCAAACCCTAACCATAAACCCTAAAAGCATAAACACTAAAATCCTAAACCCTAAACCCTAAACCTTAAACCTAAACCTACACTAAATAAAACCTAAAAATAAAAAAAAAATAAGGTAAAAAAAATAAAATAAAATAAAAACTTAAAATAAAATGTAAACGTAAAACTAAATAAAACAAAATAAAATAATAAACATAAGCTAAAATAAAATAAATAATAACCTAAACTAAACTAAAAAATAAAATAAACCTAAGAATAAAAATTTGATAAAATAAAAACTTAACATAAAATAAAATAAAATAAACCTAAAATAAAATAAAATAAAAACTAAATAAAAACTAAATAAAAACATATACCTAAAAAAATAAAAAATAAAAACCTAAACCTTAAACTAAAAAAAACCTATACCTAAAAAAAAAACTTAAACATAAACTAAACTAAAATAAATAAAACCTAAACCTAAACCTAAGAAACTAAAACCATAACTAAACTCTAAAATAAAATATAGTAAACTAAAATAAACCTAACTGGGTTTACATAATTTAAAGAGGCGTGATAAGCTAACCCTAAACCCTAAACACTAAAACATTAAACCCTGATGCGACTAAACCATAAACTATATAAACTAAACCCTAAACCTAAACCCTAAACCCTAAACCTAAAAATCTATACCTAAACTAAATAAAACCTAAAATATATATAAAAACTGAAATAAAATAAAAAAATAAAATAAAATAAAAACTTAAACTAAAACATAAACCTAAACTTAAAAATAACATTAAATAAATGAATAAAAATAAACTAAAATAAAAAAAATTAAAACCTAAACTAAACTATAAAATAAAATAAAACTAAGAATAAATAACCTAAATAAAAGTGAAATTGAAGGTAAAATAAAAATAAAATAAAGTTAAAATAAAATAAAATAAAAACTAAATAAAAACCTAAACCTAAAAAATAAACCAAAAATAAAACCTAAAAATAATTAAAAAATAAAACCAAAACCCTAAACCAAAAAATAATCTAAACCTAATATAAAAATAAAATAAACCTAAACCTAAAATAAAATAAATGAAACTAAAATAAATTAAACCTAAATAGAAGATAAACTAAACCAAAACCTAAACCTAAACAAAATAAAATAAAATAAACTAAAAATAAACCTAAATCTAAATGAAAAAATAAAACTTAAAAATAAACCTAAAATAAAAACCTAGATTATTGTTTAGAGTTTAGGGTTTGGGTTAATTTAGGGGTTTTTGGGTTTTATGGTTTAGGATTTCAAGTTTAGGGTTTATTATTTAAGGTTTTTTAGGGTTTAGGTTTTGTTTTATTTATTTATTTATAGTTTAGATTTAGATTTAAATTTTTGTAGAGTTTAAATTTTAGTTAAGATTAAGAATTTTATATTTAGTTTAGATTTTTATATTTAGTTTGGAGTTTAGATTTAATTTAGATTTTATATTTTTGAGTTTAAATTTTAGCTTAGTTTAGATTTTTGTATTTTTTTTATTTAGTTTAGAGTTTAGTTTTAGTTTAGTTTGGTTTGGAGTTCAGAGTTCAGAGTTTTAGATTTTAGTTTAGATTTGGTTTAGATTTTTTGTTTAGTTTAGATTTCTTTAGTTTAGTTTTTAGTTTTTTTAAGTTTATATTTTTAGTTTAGAGAAAAAAATAAAATGTAAGTTTAAACCTAAACCCCAAAATAAAAAAAATAAAACTTAAACTTAAGAAATAAAATAAAAATAAAACCCAACAGAAAATAAACCCAAACCTAAACCTAAACCTAAAAAATAAACTAGAATAAAAAACATAAAATTAAAATAAATAAACCTAAAATTAATCAACCACACTAAATAAAAAAAATAAATTTAAATAAGAATAAAAAAATAAATTAAATTAAATAAACCTATACCTAATGGTTTACTTATTTGTTTTTTAAAGAAACCCTAAGCAAACCCTAAACCCTAAACCCTAAAACCCCAAAAAAACTAAAACCTAAAACACTAAACCACTAAACTTTAAAAAACCAAAACCATAAAATAAACCCCAAACCATAAAACCGAAAACCCTAAACCCTAAAAAACACAAAACTAAAACTAAATAAAACCTAAAATATATAAAAAAGTTAAACCTAATTAAAATAAAAAATAAAATAAAATAAAAACTTAAATTAAAACCTATACCTAAAACTGAAAATAACATAACATAAACTAATAAAAATAAACTAAAATAAAATAAATAACAACCAACTTTAAACTAAAAAGTAAATTAAACCTATATATAAGAAACCTAAATAAAATTAAAGCTAAAGGTAAAATAATAAAAAATTAAACTTAAAATAAAAAAAACTAAATATAAACCTAATCCTAAAAATAATTAAACAAAACTAAAATAAATTAAACCTAAACATAAACATAAAATAAACTAAACCTAAAACTAAACCTAGACTAAATAAAATAAAATAATCTTAAAAAAACCTAAACTTGAACTAAAAAATAAAACCTAAAAATAAACATAAAATAAAAACCTAAAACCTAAACCTAAACCTAAACCTTAAAATAAAAAATAAAACCTAAACCTTAAAAATAAAATAAAAATAAAACTTAAAAGTAAAAAATAAACTTAAACTTAAACCTAAAGAATTAACAAAAATAAAAAAACCCAAACTAAAATAAATAAACCTAAAATAAATAAACTAAACTAAATAAAAATAACAATAAACCTAAATAAAAATAAAAAATAAAATAAACTAAAATAAATAATTGATCCCTAAATCCTACCCTAAACCCAAATCCACAAACCCCACTAAACTCTATACCACACCCTAAAGCTAACACTCCACTAAACACTAAAACCCTGGGCACTAAAACTTTAAACCACTGGGCCCTAAACCCACTCACAAAATAAACCCTGACTCACCCTGACCCAAGGCCCCTGGGTGTGAGCCATAAACTAAACCCAACTTAACCCTACCACAAACCTAATAAAAGATAAAATAAAATAAACACAACTACAAGTCCTGACCTAAACCTCAAAAATAAACTAAAATACCTTAACTAAAATAAATAAACCTAAAATAAATAAACTAAACTAAATATAAATAAAACCTAAATAAATAAAAAAATAAAATAAACTAAAGTAATATAAAATAAATAAGTAAACAAAATAAAATAAACCTCTGGTTTACTTTTTTTTAAAAAATAAAACCCTAAGCCTTTAATCCTAAACCCTAAACCCTAAATCTTAAACCCTAAAACTAACCCTAACCTAAACTTATGAGACTAAACTTACAACCCTATTCCCTAAATCCTAAAAAACCTTAAACCCTAAAAAGGCCTAAACCATAAACCGTAAGGAATAAAGCCTAAACCCTAAACCCTAAAAGCAAAAACTTCAAACTCTAAACTCTAAACCCTAAAACCTAAAACCTAACCCTAAACCCTAAACCCTAAACCCCAACCCTTAAATCTAAACCTAAAGTAACTAAATAATTTTAAAAATAAACTTAAACTCTAAGAATGGGCAGAACCTTGATGATAGGAACATCACCGTCAACCAGGCTTAGTCTAGATCTGGCGGTGGAGGCGAAGGCAGAGGAGTTGGTGGATATGGAGGTGGTGGTCGGAGTAGTGGCGGTTATGGAGGCGGGAGGAGCGATGAAGGTTACAGTCGTGGTGGTGGCAGAGGGAGAGATTGGGGATATGATAGTGGATCCTGCTACTCGAGAGGTCGAGGTGGTTTTGATGGGAACTAGAGAAATTGAAGAACGATCGATCCGATCTGTTGCTTATGGAACTGTCTTCACAATACAGATGATTTTAGTCATCTAGGGTTTTTGGTTTGCTCTATGCGTGCTTATTTTTTATCTATGTCACCGCTTGTGTCTTAGAAAACTTGGTGTGTTACTTGGTTGATGAAATTGAAAATAAAAAATGTTCAATCTGAATTTATTCTCTATTAAAAAAACAAAAACTCTAAACCCTAAACCTAAAATATAAACCCTAAACCCTATAAATAAAAAAATGAAAAAATAAAAAACCCTAACCCTAAACCCTAAACCATAAACCATTAACCCTAAATCCTAAACCATAAACCTACCTAAAACCCTAAACCCTAAATCCTAAAACCTAAAACCTATACTTAATCCCACCAAAAAAATAACTAAAAAATAAAAAAAATAAATGAATAAACTTAAACCTAATTAAAATAAAAATAAAATAAAATAAAACCTAAACTAAACCAAAATAAAACCTAAACCTAAAAATAAAATAAAATAAAATAAAACTAAAAATAAATTAAATTAAAACCTAAACTAAAAAAAAAAAAAAATATAAAACTAAAATAAAAATAAAAAATATAAAATAAAATAAAATAAAATAAAATAAAAACCTAACAAAAACCTAAAAATAAAAAACTAAAAAAATAAAACCTATTAAAACTAGAATAAAATAAAAATAAGATAAAATAAACTGACCTATAAAATATAAAATAAAATAAAACTAAACCTAAACTAAAAAGACCTAAAAATAAAATCAAAACTAACTAAATAAACCTAAATAAACCACAAAAAATAAACCTAAAAAAAACCTAACTAAAATAAATAAAAATAAAATAAAATTAAACCTAAATAAAATAAAATAAAAATAAAGAAAAAAATAAAAATAAATAAACCTAAAATAAATAAAAAAATAAACCTAAAATAAAACTTAATAAAATAAAATAAAAGATAAAAAAAAAAACCTAAAAAAAATAAAATATAAAATAACTAAAAAGAAAAAAATAAAATAATAAAATAAATAAATAAAATAATAAACAAAATAAATAACTAAAATAATAAAAAAAAAAACTAAAAATAAAAAAATAATAAAATAAAAAAAACCTAAACCAGAAAAATAAAATAAAATATAATAAAATAACTAATAAATAGAATAAAACAAATAAATGGTAATAAATAAAAAAATATAACTAGCCTAACCTGGGCTTTGGGCCTAAAAACCCAAAGCCACAATGAGCCAAAAAACTAAACTGAACCATAATGTCCCTAACCTAAAAAACCCTAATAAACTAGGCCATAAAAATAATCTGAGCTGAGGCCTAAACTAAAACTAGACCCCAACTGACTAACCTGACCACTGGCTTTGTGCAAACTAAATAAAAAAACACTAGACCAGGCCCTGGCAGTAAACTGACCCCAAATACTAAAACTAAACCTAAAAGGCCAAACTAAAACCAAAATAAGATAAAAATAACTAAATTAGCCAAACTAAACCTCTGACTGGGCCAAAGATCAAAAAACTAAACTTAAACCTGGGCTCTAAACACAACCTTATAAAATAAAAATGAACTCAGGCCTGCTCTTAAAACTAAAAGATAACTCAGACCTGAGCCCTGAGCCCACTCTGGGCCCTGGGCCTATGACTAAACCTACCTAAACCACAAAGAAAACTAACCTACTAAACTAAAGATAAACTAATAAAACTTTTAAAACCCTAAATAAACTCTAAAACCCAAAAAAAATAAAATAAACTTAAAAATTAAAATAAAATAAAATGCACAAAACTAAATAAAATAAAAATATAAAATAAAAAAATAAAACTAAAGCTAAAACCAAAACTTAAACCTAAAATAAAGAAATTAAAATAAATTAAAATAAATAAATAAAACCTTAATTAAATTAAAAATAAAATAAACCTGAATAACCTAAATAAAATAAAAACTAAACTAAAATAAAATAAACTATAAAATAAAATAATAAAATAAATAAAACATAAACTTAAAAAACAAACCCAATGAATAAACTATAAAATAAAAATAAAACAACCTACTAAAAATAAAAACTAAACTAAAAAAAATAAAATAAATAAACCAAATAAACATAAATAAATAAAAATAAACTAAATTATAATAAATAAAATCTAAATAAACCTAAAATAAACAAAACCACCTAAACTAAATATAATAAAATAAAATTAAAAATAAACCTAAACCTATTAATAAATATAAAATAAACCTAAAATAAAAATAAAACCAAACCCTAAACCTAAAAAAAAGCTAAAATAAATAAACTAATTAACATAAAACCTAAAACCAAAATAAAATAAAAATAAATAAAAAACTTAACTAAAACTAAAAAAACAAAAATAATTTAAAACTAAATTAAAATATAAAAAAAACCTAAACTAAAAATAAAAAAAACTTTTAAAACTAAAACTAAAATAAAATAAAATAATCCTAAAATAAAATAAATAAATCTAAATAAAAACCTAAACCTAAAAAATAAACCTAAAATAAAACATAAATGTAAAATAAAAAATAAAACCTAAACCATAAACAAAATAATCTAAAAATAAAAAAATAAACCTAAAGATAAACTAATCTAAATAAATAACCTAAACCTAACCTAAAATAAACCAACTAATAAACTTAAACTAAAATAAATAAAGTAAATTAAATAACCTAAACTAAACTAAAATGGTACATAAACAAATATAATAAAAAAAATTAACACTAAAATTAAACAAATAAATGGAACCTGAACTAAACTAAAATAAAAATAAAGCAAATCTAAAAATAAACTAATTAAAAAAATAAAAAAAAATAGAATAAACTAAAATAACTAAAAATTAAACTAAATAAAAAACTTAGGTTTACTTAATTTAAAAAAAACAAATAAAATAAAAAAAAAAAACTAACTAAATCCTAAAACAAAATAATAAACCTAAACTAAAAGATAAACCACAACCACAAAATAACCCTAAATCCCTAAAACCTAAACTAATCCCAAATACATTAAAACCCAAACCTAAAACCTAAAAAACTTAAAAAAATAAAACAAAAAAATTAAAACAAGCTAAAACCTAAACCTAAACTAAAGGAAAAAAACTAAACAAAATAAATTAATTAAAACCTAAACTAAACTAAAAAATAAAACCTACATAAAATAAAAATAACTAAAATAAAAAATAAAATAAACATAAAAAATAAAATAAAATAAAAACTAAAATAAAAACTTAACTAAACAAAATACCTAAATAAAAAAACTAAAATAAATAAAAAAATAAAACCACAAAATAAAAATATAAACTTAAAATAAAATAAAATAAACCTAAACCTAAATAAAATAGCTAAAATAAATAAAACTTAAACCTGGACTAAAATCAAAACCTAAACCTATAGTAATTAAAAACAAAGAAAATAAACTAAACCTAAACTAAAGATAAAACCTAAAATAAACCTAAAGACAAAACTAAACAAATAAAATAAAAACCTAAACTAAACCAAAAAAAAATAAAAAAATAAATTGAAACTTAAAAATGAATGAAAATAAAACTAAAATAAAAATAAACTAAACATAAATCTAAACATGAAAATAAACTAAAATAAAAAAACCTAAACAAAAAATAACACTTAATATAAACTAAACTAAATCAAAATAAACTGATCAATTAAAAAAATAAAATAAACTAAAACATTAAAAATAAACTAAAATAAACCTAGTTTGATTTAAAAAATAATAATAAAATTAAACCTAACCTAAACCTACTAAACCTAACCTAAACTCTGAGCCACTGACCTAACCTAATATACCACTATAAATAAACCATAAACTCTACTACCACTAACTCTAAAAAATACCTAAACTAAACCCTACTAAATAAAACTTAACTAAACTAAATCAACCTAAAAAAAAAATCAAAAAAAAAATAAATAAATGGTAATAAAATGAAAAAACCTAAAATGAGTTTGCTTATTTAAAAATAAAAATAAAATAAAATTAAAGAACCTAATAAACCCAAACTAAACTCTAAAACCAAACCACACACCTAAACCATAAACCTAAACTCTAAACTAAACCCAAACTCTAAACTAAACTAAAAAACTAAATAAATTTAAAACTTAAACCTTAAAACCTAATAAAACTAAACTAAACCAAAGAATAAACCATGAAGAACATCAGAGGCTCATCTAGATCTTTGGTGGAGGCAGAAGGTGGTGGCGGCGGTTATCACATGGTGGTGGGAGATCTGGTGGTGGTGGATATGGAGGTGGGTGAGGTAGTGGTGGTTATGGGCGAAGCGATGGAGGTTCTGACCATGGTGGTGGAGGATGGAGAGACCAGGGATATGATGGTGGATCCCACTACCCGAGAGGCCGGGGTGGTTCGGATGGGAACTTGAGAAATTGAAGAACGGTCGATCCTATCTGCTATTTATGGAATTGTGTCTTTATAATAGAGCTTGTTTTAGTTATCTAAACTTTTTGATTTGCCCTTTATGTGCTCATTTTTTATCTATGTCATTCTTGTGTCTTACAAAACTTGGTTTGTTACTTGGTTGATGAAATTGAAAAGAAGAAATGTTAGATCCAAATTTGTTCTCAATTAAAAATATAAAAAACCCTAAACCCTAAACTAAAACTTGAACATTATACCTAAAACCTAAACCCTAAACCCGAAACCCAAAATAAAAGCCTAAACCCTAAACCCAAACCTAAACCTAAACCCTAAACCTAAACCTAATCTAAATTATAAACCCAGCATAAACCCTAAAATCTAAACCCCCAAACCACTAAACCTTAAACCCTAAACCCTAAACCCTAACCCTAAAAACTAAACCTAAAGTAACTAAATAAATTAAAAATAAACCTAAGCCCTAAAACCTAATAAACATAAACCTAAACTCTAAGAATTGGCAGAACCTTGATGGCAGGAATGTCTCTATCAACCAGGCTCAGTCTAGATCTAGCAATGGAGGAGAAGGCAGAGGCATCGGTCATCACAGTGGTGGTTGGGGATTTGGAGGTGCTGGTGGATATTAAGGTTATGGTTGGAGTAGTGGTGGTTATGGAGGCCAGAGGAGCGTTGGAGGTTACAACTATGGTGGAGGCGGATGGAGATCGGGTATATCATGGTGGATCCCTCAGAGGTGAGGTTGTTTTGATGGTACTAGAAAGAAGAATGATTGATCTCTATGGAACTTTGCCTTTAGTCTTTACAATAGAGACAGTTCTAATTATCTAAGGTTTTTGATTTCCTCTATGCATGCTCATTTTTTATCTATGTCATTTCTTATGTCTTAGAAAACTTGGTGTGTTACTTGGTAGATGAAATTGAAAAGAAGAAATATTGAATCTGAATTTGTTCTCGATTAAAAATACCCCAAAACTTGCACCCTAAACCTAAATCATGACCTTAGGTGTAAAACCCTAAAAAACCCTAAAAGTGAGTGACCCAAACCCTAAAACCATAAAAACCCTAAACCTAAACTACCCTAAACCCTAAAATCCCTAAACCCTAAAACTAAACTCTAAAACCCTAACCATAAAATAAAAAGCTAAAACCTAAACCTAAAATAAATAAACCTAAAAAAAACTAAGGCAAAATAAAATAATAAATAAAAAAACCTAAACTAACAAACCCAAAATCCTAAATAAAATAAATAAAATAAAATAAACTACCCAATTAAAAATAAAACCTAAAATAAACCAAATTATTAAACTAAACCTAAAAGATAAAATAAAAACCATCCTAGGCACGAGATAAAAAGATAAACCTACCTAAGATATTAAAATTAAGATATTAACTAAAGATGGCATACTGAGCCTAAAAATACTAAATAAACCTAAATAAAATAAAATTAAATAAAAATAAAAATACACAAAATATAAAAACTAAACTAATAAATTATAATAAATAAATAAACCTACAGTTTTATTTTAAATTCTAAATACCTTAAATCTTTAAACTATACCACATGTGACACTCTAGCATGACCTGATTCTAAACTTTAAACCCTAAACCTAAAACCTTATCTACCATACCCTAAATTAAGCATAACTAAACCTACCACTAACTAAAAAACCCACCCACCCAAACCCTAAATCTTAAAACCCTAAATCTTAACCCTAAACCCAAAACCCAAACAACATAAACCCTAAACCATAACCCTTAACCTAAACCTAAACCTAAAGTAACTAAATGAATTAAAAAATAAACTTAAATAATAAAACTTAATAAATCTAAACCCTAATATTTGCCAGAACCTTGATGACAGGAACATCACCGTCAACCAGGCTCAGTCTAGATCTGGCGTTGGAGGCAAAGGCATAGGCGACAGTTATCGTAGTGGTGGTGGAGGATCTGGAGGTGCTGGTGAATATGGAGGTGGTGGTTGGAGCTATGGTGGTTATCGAGGAGGGAGGAGGGACAGAGGTTACAACTATGGTGGTGGCGGAAGGAGAGATCGAGGATATGATGGTGCATCACACTACTCGAGACACTGTGGTGGTTCTGATGGGAATTAAAGAAACTGAAGAATGACTGATACGATATGCTCCTTATGGAATTGTGTCTTTATAGTAGAGACAAACCCTAAACTTAAATCCTGAACCCTAAACCCTAAACATGAGAAGGATAAAAACCTAAACTAAATAAAACCCAAAAATAAAATAAATAAAAAATCAAACCAAAATAAAATAAAAAAATAAAATAAAACCTAAGCCTAAACTAAAACCTAAACCTAAACCTAAACCTAAAAAAAAATAAAAAAAAAATAAAAACTAAACTAAAATAAAATCTAAACTAAACTAAAAAAACAAAATAAAATAAAATCTAAATCTAAAATAAAAATAAAATAAACTTAAATAAAGTAAAATAAAAACTAAATAAAATCTAAACCTAAAATATAAACCTAAAATAATTAATAAATAAAACATAAAATAAACAAAAAAAAAAAAATAAACCTAAAATAAAATAAAATAAATATAAAAAATACTAAAATAAATAAACCAAACCAAAAAATAAAACCTAAACCTAAAATAAAATAAACCTAATAAACTAAACCAAATAAAATAAACAAAATAAACCTAAACCTAAGCTAAAAAAGACAACCTAAAAATAAATTTAAAATAAAAACCTAAAATCTGAACCTAAAAAAATAAAATAAAAACCTAAACATAAATCTAAAAATAAAAAATTAAACCTAAACCTAAAAAATAAAATAAAAATGAAACCAAACTAAACAATAAACTTAAACCTAAACTTAAAAAATAAGCTAAAACAAAAAATGTATACTAAAATAAATAAACAAAATTAAACAAAAATATAACAACAACAACAACAACAACAAGCCTTAATCCCACTACGTGGGGTCGGCTACATGAATCCTTCGCTATCAGGTCCTATTATGTGTCAAATTCTCATTTAATTCGTATACTAAGATCATTTTTATACATCTTAACCAAGTCTTTTAGGTCTACCTCTACCTTTCTTAACATAAGGAAAATCTAATGCATCTACTCTCCTAATGTCATCTGACGGCCGACGCTTTATGTGGCCAAAACCATCTAAGGCACTCTCTAATCTTATCTACCACTGAGTTACTCCAACTTTTTTCCAACATACTATTTTGCATTCTATCTCTGGTAAAGCCACTCATCCACCAGCATCCTCATCTCTCAGAATATTTAACTTACTCTTATGTTTCTCTTTATTGGCCAACATTCTCGCACATAAGTCATTGTGTCTTACCACCATCTTATAAAATTTTCCTTAAGTTTAAGTGGAACTTTTCTATCACATAATAGGCCGATGCATTCCTCCACTTCAACCATCCAACTTGAATTCTACTAATAATATCTCCATCTATTTCACCATCATTTTGAACAATAGAGCCTAAATATCTCAATCGCCACTCTTACTAATGACTTGATCACCTAAAGTCACAACACTACCACTAAAATTTCTACAACTAAAATTACACTCCATATTCGCTTAGATCTGCTTAAACGAAAACCTTTAGACTCTAAAGTTGACCTCCATAATTCAAGTTTCTCTCTCTAGTCTTATCAACAAGAAGAATGTCATCAAAAAAGCATACACCGTGTACATCTTCTTGTAAATGCCTCGTAAGAACATCCATAACTAAAGTAAAAAAGATAAGGGCTTAATGTTGATCCTTGATGTAATCCAACCGAAATAGGAAAATAGTTTGTCAATCCTCCTTGTGTTTGGACACAAGTGTAGTATACATATCCTTAATGACTTGAATATAACCAATATTAACTTCTTTTGTTCTAGAACTCTCCAAAGAATATCTCTTGAGACTTTATCATAAGCTTTCTAAATCAATAAATATCATATGTAGATCCTTTTATTTTCTCTATGCTTCTCCATCAAACCTCTTAACAAATGTATAGCATCCATAGTAGATCTACCGCATGAAACCAAACCGATTGTGAGAAACTTCAGATCACATCGTAACCTATGCTCAATTACTCTCTCCCATAATTTTAATGTATGGCACATTAACTTAATTCCTCTATAATTTGCACAATCTTGTGCATCACCTTTATTCTTAAATATAGGAACCAACAAACTCTTTCTCCACTCATCCGCATCTTTTAGTCTTTAAAATAACATTAAAAAGATTTGTAAGCCAAGAAATTCCTTGATCTCCTAAACATTTCCACACTCTATTGGAATATTATCCGTTTCTATGCTTTTCCACATTTCATTTTCTTTAAAGCTTCACTAACTTCGATTTACTAAAATGATAAAAATGAAATTCTATTTTGTTTAGGTATTAAGGTTGCTAAAATCAATCATTTCAGATCCTTCATTGAAAAGTTTATTAAAATACCTCATCCACCTATTTTCAATATCTTTTCTAAGAAAAGCACTTTATTATTTTCATCCTTAATACTCACTTGAACTATGTCTTTACTTCTCCTATCTCTTTTGGCTAACTTATACATACATCTTTCACCTTCTTTGGTATCTAATCTATTGTATAAATCACTAAAAGCTAAATTTTTTGCATCATATATTACTTTCTTAGAATCTCTACAGGTCATTTTATATCTTTCCCAATTGAAGTTTTACATCTAAAACCAAGTTTTATAACAATGCTTCTTATTTCTTATCTTTTCTTGCACACTCGACTCCACCACCAACTATTCTTATTAAAAGAAGCTTTTCCTTTTGATTCAAGCACATTTTAGCAACTTGTTTAATAGCACTTGATACTTTTTCCCACATAACGTTAGCTTCCTTATGAACATCCCAAACTTTAATTTCTTGTAGCTTGCTCTTAAAAATATTTTTATTTGTGTTCTTTAAGTGTCCCCATCTAATCCTAGGACAATAATTAAGTTTATTTTTTCTCTTACAACCTTTCATCTTAAAATCTAAAACTAATAGTCGATGTTGGGTACTTAAAATTTCACTTGGAATGACCTTACAATCTTTACAATCTAAACGATCTATTTTTCTTATCAAAAAATAATCAATCAGTGTTTTACTAGATCCATTTTTATAAGTAATAATATGTTCATCTCTTTCTTAAATAAAGTATTAGCAACTACAAAATCATAAGCTAAGGCAAAATCTAATATAGTCCTACCTTCTTCATTAGTCACTCCAAATCCATAACCACCATGAATACTTTAAAATCTTCTACTACTCTACCAACATGTCCATTTAAATCTCCAATAAATACTTTTTCTTCAAGAGGTATCTTTGTATTAATCCTCTAATTCATTCCAAAATTTTCTTTTGAACTTACCTCCAAACCTACTTGAGGAGCATAAACACTTATAACATTGATAATCTTGATCAACAATAATCTTTAAAGCTATAATTCTATCTCCACATCTATTAATACTTATAACATTATCCTTCAAACTTTTATCTATAATCACACCTACACCATTTCTAGTTCGATTTTTACCTTAATACCAAAGTTTAAAACCTAAACTATCAATCTCCTTAGCCTTCTCCCAACCCATTTAGTTTCTTGAACACATAAAATATTTATCTTTCTATGAACCATAATATCTATTAATTCCAATTTACCTATTACCTATATTCCAAGATCCTAACCTAATTCTAGTTTCATGGACTAACTTCTTTGCCCGCATCCCATAATGTGGGAACCCTTGCTTATTTAACACACCCATGCAAAGCTTAGCACATTTTCATCAGATTCAAGCCATAAAAGGCCGCCTGTGGGACAAGATTAACACAATGATTTAAAGGATTCATGTCATAATTATTTCAAATTTTACCTACTACCTAATGCAACCCTCCACTTTTTGCATCCGGACTTGGGACCGGCAATGGTAGTGTTAAACAAAAATATAAATAAACCTAAATAAAAATAAAAAAATAAACTAAATTAAATAAAAAAAATAAACTAAATAAACTTAAACCTAAACATATAAATATAAAATATATATATATAAAAAATATATATATATATATATATATATATATATATATATATATATATAACCCTAACCCTAAACCTAAAACCTAAACCCTAAACCCTAAATCCTAAAACCTATAACTCTAAACCCTAAACCGTAAACCCTGAAAATCTAAAATCTTAAACTTAAACTAAATAATGCATTAAAAAAAACCTAATCCTATATAAAATAAAAAAATAAAAAAAGATAAAAACCTAAATTAAAACCTAAACTTAAACTAAAACTTAAACCTAAACCTAAAAATATAATAAAATAAAAAATAAAAACTAAAATATAATAAAATAAATAAAAACCTAAACTAAACTAAAAAATTAAATAAACATAAATATAAAAAACCTAAATAAAATAAAAACTAAACGTAAAATAAAAATAAAGTAAATAAAAAATAAAATAAAATAAAAACTAAATAAAAACCTAAACTTAAAAATAGAAAAATAAAAAACCTAAACCCTAAATTATAAAAAAACTTAAATGTAAAATAAACAAAATAAAATTAACATTAACCTAAACTCAAATAAACTAAGATAAAATAAATAAAACCTAAACCTAAACCTAAAATAAATGAAACCTAAACCCTAAACTAAATAAAATAGAATAAAATAAAAATAAACCTAAACCTAAACTTAAAATAAAAAACCTAAAACAAACCTAAAATAAAAATTTAAAACCTAAACCTAAAAAAATAAAATAAATACCTAAACCTAAAAAATAAAATAAAAATAAAACTACACTAAAAATTAAACATAAACCTGACAAATAAACTAAAATAAAAAATCTAAACTAAAATAAAGAAACTTAAAATAAATAAAGAAAACTAAATAAAAATGAAAAATATACCTAAATAAAGATAAAAAAAATAAATAAAAACTAAATAAATAAAAAATAATAAACTATAAAATCTAAACTTAATTTACTTAATTTTAAAACCCTAAACCCTAAACTAACCCTAAAATAAACCTACAATAAACTAAATCCTAAAACCTAAACCTCCTAAACCCTAAACCTAAAACCATAAACCCTAAATACTAAACTAAAACCTAAACACTAAACTAAACCTAAGCCTAAAACCCTAAAGCTAAAATAACCTAAACTATAAACCTAAAACTAAATCATAAAATCTTAAACTAAACTAAACCCTAAACTAACTAAACCAACCTAAACCCTAATAACCTAAACTAAAACTAAAACCCTAAACTAAAACCTAAACACTAAACCCAAACCTAAACCTAACAATCCTAAACCCTAAAACCCTAAACCCTAAAATCATAAACCCTAAACCCTAAACCCTAAGCCCTAAATCCTAAAAACCTAAAAACCTAAACCTAAACTAAATAAAACCTAAAAATAAAATAAATAAATAAATACCTAAAATTAAATAAAATAAAAAAGAAAATAAAGTGAAAAACTTAATTAAAGCATAAACTTAAACTTAAAAAGAAAATAAAATGAACTAATAAAAATAAACTAAAATAAAATAAATAAAAACCTAAACTAAACTAAAAAATAAAATAAACCTAAGAATAAAAGTCCTAAATAAATAAAAAACTAAACTAAATAAAAAAATAAAATAAACCTAAAATAAAATAAAATGAAAACTAAATAAAACCCTAAGTTAAAAATAAACCTTAAAGCAAACCTAAAACTAAATAAATAATAAACCTAACCTAAACTAAAATAAACCTAAACATATAAAATAAAATAAAATAAAAATAAACTAAACTAAAATAAAAACCTATAAACTTAAACCATAAACTAAATAAAATAAAATAAACTAAAAAAAAAACCTAAACCTAAACTAAAAAATAAAATCTAAAAATAAACAAAAAATAATAACCTAAAACCTAAATCTAAAAAAATAAAATAAAAACCTAAACCTAAACCTAAAAAATAAAATAAAAATAAAACTCAATTAAAAAATAAACATAAACCAAAACCAAAACCTAAAAAAGAAACTAAAATAATAAACCTAAACTAAAATAATTAAACTTAAAATAAATAAACTAAACTAAATAAGAATAAAAAAATAAACCAAAATATAAATAAAAAATAAAATAAACTAAATAAACCTAAATCGACAAGTTTACTTAATCAAAAAAAACAAAAAAAAGATAAACCCTAAACCCTAAACCTACAATTCTAAAGCCTAAACCCTAATCCCTTAACCCTAGAGGCATTAACCCTAATACCCTAAACCCTAAACCCTAAACCCTAACACTAAACCCTAAACCCTAAACCCCAAACCCTAAGCCTAAAGCTAAAGTAACTAAATTAGTTAAAAAATAAACCTAAACCCTAAAACCTTATAAACCTAAACCTAAACCTAAACTAAGAATGGATAAATAACTAACAAGACTCACCTAGATCCTAAAAAGGCAATGATTATCATATCTAGAGATCTGAATATGGAGGTCTGAGTAAATGGTAGGAAGCCTATAACAACCATGGTGATTCTACTTAATCTAAATAAACCAGAGAAACTAAGGATGACCCATTTGATCTGTTTATGAAACCTGCCTTTATAAAAGATTCTATCTAGGTTTTATTATGAGCTCATATCTCTGCCGCTTGTGTCTAAAACTTGTGTTACTGCTGAAGAAATTTGAATCAATACCTACTAAAAACCATAAACCATAAAGCCTAAACTAAACTAACCCTAAACCTAAAACCTAAACATTAAACCCTAAAACCTAAACCCTAAAACCATAAACCCTAAAACTAACCTAAAATCCTAAACCCAAAATAAACTAAAATAAAAACCTAAACCCTAAAACCTAAACCTAAAAAAATAATAAACCCAAAATAAACCCTAAACCCTAAACCTAAAATAACTAAACACTAAACCATAAACCCCATAAAGCTTAAAATCTAACAAAATAAAAAAAATAAAAAAAACCTAAACCAATAAAATAAAATAAAAATATAAACTAAAATCTAAACCTAAACCTAAACCTAAATCTAAAAAAACTAAACTAAAATAAAATAAAACCTAAACTAAACAAAAAAAATAAATAAAAAACAAAATAAAATAAAACTAAACCAAAAATAAAATAAAATAAACCTAAAAAATTAAAATTAAATAAACCAAACTTAAACAATAAACCTAAAATATCTAAGAATAAATAAAATAAAACATAAACTAAAAAAAAAACCAAAACCTAAAATAAAAATAAAATAAACCTAAACCTAAAGTAAAATAAACTAAACTAAAATAACTAAAACCTAAACCTAAACCTAAAATAAAATAAACCTAAACCTAAACCCAACCTAAATAAAGTAAAATAAACTAAAAAAAGCCTAAACCTAAAATAAAAAATAAAACTTAAAAATAAACCTAAAATAAAAACCTAAAACCTAAACCCAAAAAAATAAGATCAAAATTTAAACCTAAACTTAAAAAATAAAAAATAAAACTTAAACTAAAAAAATAAAAAAATAGAACTAAACTAAAAAAATAAACCTAAACCTAAACCAAAAAAAAATCTAAAATAAAAAACCCATAAACAAAAATAAATAAACCAAAAATAAATAAACTAAACTAAATAAAAATAAAAATAAACCTAAGTCAAAAATTTAAATAAAATACAATAAAATAAATAAAAAAACTAAATAAGCCTAAACCTAGCAATTTACATAATTTTAAAAAATTAAAAAATAAAAAAAATCTCTAACCCTATACCCTAAGTAAACTAACCCTAAACCTAAACCTAAATTCTAAACCTATACCCTAAACCCCAAAACCTTCTAAAAAAAACCCTAATAACCTAAAAAACACCAAACCTAAACACTAAACTAAACCTAAACTAAAACTAACCTAAACCCTAAACCTAAACTATCCTAATAAACTTAAAAAAATAAACTAAACCCAAAATAAATACCTAAATTTAAACCTAACCTAAATAAACTAAACCTAACCTAAATAATAACTAAAAATTTAACCTAAACTAATAACCCTAAGAAACTTTAAACTCAAACTCTAAATTCTAATCCTTAAATACTTGTTAAACTTAAACTTTAAATTCTAAAGTTTAAACACTAAACCTTAAAACCCTAAATTAAACCCTAAACTCCTAAACACTTACTTTAAACTCCTAAACCTTAAACTCCTAACCTTAAACTCTAAACTTAAACCTAAACCTTAAACCCTAAATAAAACTCTAAACACTAAACACTAAACCCTAATCACTAAAGCCCTAAACCCTAAACCATAATCCCTAAAACCTAAACCCTAAACCCTAAACCCTAAACCCTAAACCTTAAACGCTAAACCCTTAACCCCAAACTCTTAACTAACACTAAGCCCTTAACTAACTCTATACCCTAAACTCTAAAACCTAAAACCTAAACATAAATTAAATAAAATATAAACATAGAATAAATAAAAAAACTTAAACCAAAATAAAATAAAAACCTAAACCAAAACCTAAAAAGAAAATAAAATAAAAAATAAAAACTAAACTAAAATAAAATAAATAAAAACCTATACTAAACAAAAAAAACTAAATAAAATAATTACTAAACTTAAAATAAAATTAAAATAAAACTAAAATAAAACAAAATAAAAACTAAATAAAAACCTAAATCTAAAAAATAAAATTAAAAATAAATAAATAATAAAACCTAAACCCTAAACTTAAAAAAGACCTAAACTTAAAATAAAAATAAGTTAAACCTAAACCTAAACTAAAATAAACAAAACTAAAATAAATAAATCCTAAACCTAAACTTAAAATAAAGTAAACCTAAACTTAAACCTAAACCCTAAATTACATAAAATAAATTAAAATTAAACCTAAACCTAAATTAGAAAATAAAACCTAAAAATAAACCTAAAAATAAACACTTAACTTGGTCTCATGCTTCTCTTTTATTGGTCAACATTCTGCACCATAAATCATCGTAGTCTTACCGCCACTTATAAAATTTTTCCTTAAGTTTATGCGTAATTTTTCTATCACACAATAGACTAGATGCATTACTCCAATTCAACCATCCAACATGAATTCTACTAATAACATCTCCATCTATTTCACCATCATTTTGAACAATGAGCCTAAATATCTAATCGCCACTCTTTTAATGACTTGTTCACCTAATGTCACAACACCACCACTATAACTTCTACAACTAAAATTACAATCCAAAAATAAACTAAACTAAATAAAAAATAAACCTAAATAAAATAATAATATAATAATAATAAATAAAAATAAATGAAAAAATAAACTAAATAAATTAAATAAACCTAAACCTACCAGTTTACTTAATTTAGAAAATAAAAAAAAAATAAAAAAATAAGAAAAACCTTAACCCTCAACCATAAACCCAAAAATTAATCCTAAACCCTAAACCCTAAACCTTAAAACCCTAAACCTTAAACCCTAAACCCTAAGCCATAAACCCTAAAACCTTAAATCATAAACCCTAAAACCTACAATAATAAACCTTAAACCCTAAACCCGAACACCTAAACATAAAGCCTTAAACCCTAAAAACCTAAAAATAAAATAACTAAAAATAAAACGGAAACCTAAATAAAAATAAATAAATAAAAACCTAAACTAAAATTGAACCCTAAACCTAAATATAAAAATAAAATAAAATAAACAAAAATAAAATAAATAAAGACCTAAACTAAACTAAAAAATGAAATAAATAAAAAAATAAAAAACCTAAATAAAATTAAAATTAAACATAAAATAAAAAATAAAATAAATCAAAAATAAAAACTAAATAAAAATCTAAACCTAAAAATAAACCCAATAATAAAATAAAAATAAATAAAAATTAAAACCTAAAGCCTAACTAAAAATAAAACATAACCTAAAATAAACAAAATAAATTAAGCCTAAACCAAAACTAAAATAAACTAAATTAAAACAAATAAAACCAAACCTAAACGAAAACCCTAAACTAAAAATAGTCCTAAACCTAAACTTAAAAAAAACTAAAAATAAACCCAAAACCTAAACATAAAAAATAAAATAAAAACCTAAACCTAAACCCAAAAAAAAACATAAACTTAAAAAAAAAAACTAAACTAAAAACACATAAACCTAAACCTCAACATAAAAAATAAACTAAAATAAAAAACCTAAACTAAAACAAATAAACTTAAAAAATAAACTAAATAAAAATAAAAAAATAAACCTAAATAAATAAAATAAAATAAACTAAAATAAATAAAAAATAAACTAAATAAACTTAAACCCGCAGGTTTACTTAAATTAAAATAAAACCCCAAAACCTAAACCCTAAACCCTAAACCCTAAATACTAAACCTAAAACACTCTAAAGTAAACCCTAAACCCTAAACCATAAACTTCCCTAAACCCTAAACCCTAAACCATAAACTTCCCAAAACCCAAAATCCAAAACCTTAAACCCTAAACCCTAAACCCTAAATCCTAAACCCTAAATCCTAACCCTAACCTAAACTAAACTTAAACTTAATCTATAAACCCTAAAACTTAATCCTAAACTAAACCATAAATCTAAACTAAACCTTAAAGTAAAGCTCTAATCCTTATAACCTAAACCCTAAACCTAAAACCACTAAATCAAACCCTAAATAACCCTAAACACTAAACTCTAAAACCCTAAACCCTAAACCGTACACCATAAAACCATAAACCCTAAACCCTAATCCCTAAAACATAAACTTTAAACCCTAAACCCTAATCCCTAAACCTTAAACCCTAAATGCTTAACCTCAAACCCTAAACCATAAACCCTAAACCCTAAAACCTCAACTAACCTTAAACCCTAAACCATAAAAGCCAAAACACCTAAACCTAAAATAAATAAAATAAATAAATATAAAATAATAAAATAAAATAAAATAAAACCTAAACTTAAACCTAAGAATAAAATAAAATAAAAAATAAAAACTAAACTAAAATAAAATAAATAAAACCCTAAACTTCACTAAGAAATAAAAACCCTAAATAAAATAAAAACTAAACCTAAAATAAAATAAAAACATAAACTTAAAAAATAAACCTAAAAATAAATAAGCTCTAAACCCTAAACTAAAAAAACTAAACCTAAAATAAAAATAAACATAAACATAAACATAAACTAAAATAAACTAAGCTAAAATAAATATAACCTAAACTAAAACCAAAAATATATTAAACTAAAACTTAAACCTAAACCCTAAATAAAATAAAATAAACTAAAAAAAAGCTTAAACATAAACTAAAAGATAAAACCAAAAAATAAACCTAGACTAAAACCTAAAACCTAAAGCTAAAATATAAAATAAAACCTAAACCTAAACTTAAAATAAAAATAAAACCTAAACCTAAAAAATAAAATAAAAGAAAACTAAACTAAAAAATAAACCTAAACCTAAACCTAAACCTAAAAATAAACTAAAATAAAAAACCTAAATTAAAATAAATAAAACAAAAATAAATAAACTAAACTTCAACAACAACAAAAATAAGCCATTATCCCACTAAGGTGGGTCAGCTACATGATTCCTTCATCTCCATTGTGTCTTATTATGTGCCAAATGCTCATTCAATTCAAGTATACTTTGGCCATTTTTTTATACATCTTAACCATGTCTCTTTAGGTCAACCTCTACCTTTCTTAACATAAGGCAAATCCAATGCATTCTCCTAACCGGTCATTGAAGACCAATGCTTCATATGGCCTAACCATCTAAAGCCACTCTCTCTAATTTTATCTGCCACTAGAGCTACTCAATTTTTTTTTCCAAACATACACATTTCGCATTTTATCTCTAAGAGTAAAGCCACTCATCCACCTAAGCATCCTCATCTCTGCAACACTTAACTTAGTCTCATGCTTCTCTTTTATTGGCCAACCTTAGACCATAAATCATCAGATCTCAACACCATCTTATAAACTTCTCATAAACTTCTCCACTAAGTTTAAGTGATGCTTTTCTATCACCTGATAGGCTAGATGCATTGCTCCGTCAACCATCCAACTTGAATTCTATAGACAGATGTCCATCTATTTCACAATCATTTGGAATAATTGAGCCAAAATTTGAATCACTAACTCTTTTTTAATGACTTGTTCACTTAATGTCATAACACTTCTTACTATAACTTCTTAAAATTACCTTCCATAAATAAACTAAACTAAATAAAAATAAAAATAAAAAATAAACTAAACTAAAATAAAAAAATAAACTAAATAAACTAAATAAACTAAAGACCAATTTACTTAATTTAAAAAAAATCTCTAACCTAAAACAAACCTAAAACTTTCCCACAAATAAACCTTGGACCTTCAACCCTAATCCTAAACCCTAAACCCTGGCTGAAACCACAAACCCTAAACATTAAACCACACAAACCACAAGACCACAAACCTAAACCAAGATAATACCCAAGACCCAGACACTAAACACTAAACCATAAACCCTAAAACCTAAAACCAATAAAATAAAGACCTAAAATATAATAAATAAAACCTAAACCTAAATAAAATGATAAAATAAAGATCAAATAAAACATAAACAAGAAACCTAAACCTAAAGCGTAAAAGATAAAATAAAATAAAAAATAAAACTAAAGATAAAATAAAATAAATAAAAAAACCTAAACTAAACTAAAATAAAATAAACATAAAATAAAAACCTAAATAAATTAAAACTATACATTAAATAAAAAAATAAACCTAGATGAAATAAAATAAAACTAAATAAAAAAAAAAACCTAAAAATAAACCTAAAAATTATATCTATAAATAAATAAAATAAAACCTACACTAAACTAAAAAAAAAAAAAAACTTAAAATAAGCAAATAAAATAAACTTAAACCAAAACTAAAATAAACTAAACTAAAATAAATAAAACATAAACCTAAAACCCTAAATTAAATAAATTAAAACAAACTAAAATAAACCTAAACTAAAAAAACCTAAAATAAACCTAAAATTTAAAACAAAAAAAAAAAAAAAAATAAATAAATTAAAAACCTAAACCTAAACCAAAATTAAAAATAAAACCTAAACCTAAAAATAAAATAAAAAAAATAAAAACCTAAAAGTAAACTTCAACCTAAGCACGGACATAAAAATAAACTAAAATAAGAAACCAAACAAAATAAAAAAAACCTAAAATAAATAAAATAATTTATAAAATAAAAAATAAACCTAAATAATAATAAAATAAAATAAACTAAATAAATAAAATAAACTAAATAAACCTAAACCTATGGTTTGCTTAATTAAAGATAAAATATAGCCACAAACCCTAGCCCTGAGCCATAAATCTGAGCCATGAGCCCAAACTAACCCAAAACTACTGACCCTAAACCACTAAACTAAACCACAAATCCTAGTCCTGGAATCTGGGCTAAAACAGCATAAATCATAAAACCATGACCACAACTGACCACAAACCTAAGGCCCTTTTTAAACCATGGCTGACAAAGACATAAACCCTGAGCTAAAACACCAAGCCCAGAAAGATCATGAAATACTCCCCAAACCAAACTGCCATCTTTGAGACCTGGGCTCTCGACCATGAGCCTGAAAGCCACATAGGGACTAGAGCCACTAGCGTTGGGCCATGGATCCTGGAATCTGACCTAGGCCCAGATCCTAACAGGCACTAGCTGGGCCCCAGGCTGAGGCCCTGGCACACCACCTGACCCTGGGCCACACTGGGCCACTGGCTTGGGCCCAGGCCACCCAAGACCACTGTGGCAGTGGGCCAGGCCGCAGGCCATGCTGGGCTACACTGAGGCCACTGAGCCAGGCCTTGGGCCCTGGGCCACTGAGTGACACTGAGCCTGAGGCTAGGCTGGAGCCTGGATCACAGGCCTGGAGGCAGGCCACTGAGATACAGGCTGGGCCCAACAGGCCTGCTCTGGGCCACACAGGCCCTGGGCCCTGGGTTCTACTCAGGCCACAGACCACAGGCCACTGAGGCAGTAGGCCTGGGCAGGCCACTGATCCAAGGCTACAGGCCACTGAGCCATGATCCTGACTGGGCCACTGAGCCCTGGGCCCTAGGCCACTGGGCTAGGCTGACCCTTGACAGCTCTTAACTAACACTGGCCATGACTCATACCCCTCTGACCTAAAACCTAAAACATGGATTAAATAAAATATAAACATGGGATAAATAAAAACTTAAACCAAGATAAAATAAAAACCTAAACCAAAACCTAAAGAAAATAAAATAAAAAATAAAAACTAAACTAAAATAAAATAAATAAAAACCTAAACTAAACAAAAAAAACTAAATAAAATAATTACTAAACCTAAAATAAAATTAAAATAAAACTAAAATAAAATAAAATAAAAACTAAATAAAAACCTAAATCTAAAAAATAAAATTAAAAATAAATAAATAATAAAACCTAAACCCAAAACTTAAAAAGACTAAACTTAAAATAAAAAATAAATTAAACTAAACCTAAACTAAAATAAACAAAACTAAAATAAATAAATAAATCCTAAATAAACTTTAAATAAACTAAACCTAAACCTAAACACTAAATAACATAAAATAAACTAAAATTAAACCTAAACCTAAACTAGAAAATAAAACCTAAAATAAACCTAAAATAAACACTTAACTTGGTCTCATGCTTCTCTTTTGTTGTTGACATTCACCATAAATCATTGCAGGTCTTCAGCCACTTATAAAATTTTTCCTTAAGTTTATGCGGTACTTTTCTATCACACAATAGACTAGATGCATTACTCCAATTCAACCATCCAACATGAATTCTACTAATAACATCTCATCTATTTCACCATCATTTTGAACAATAGAGCCTAAATATCAGATCATCACTCTTTTTAATGACTTGTTCACTTAATGTCACACTATAACTTCTACAACTAAAATTACAATCCAAAAATAAACTAAACTAAATAAAAAATAAACCTAAATAAAATAAAAATATAATAATAATAAATAAAAATAAATGAAAAAATAAACTAAATAAATTAAATAAACCTAAACCTAACAGTTTACTTAATTTAGAAAAATAAAAAAATAAAAAAATAAGAAAAACCTTAACCCTCAACCATAAACCCTAAAATTAATCCTAAACCCTAAACCCTAAACCTTAAAACCCTAAACCTTAAACCCTAAACCCTAAGCCATAAACCACAAACCTACAATAATAAACCTTAAACCTAAACCCGACACTAAACATAAAACCTAAACCACAAAACCTAAAAATAAAATAACTAAAATAAAGCGAACCTAAATAAAATAAATAAATAAAAAAACCTAAATTGAACCCTAAACCTAAATATAAAAATAAAATAAAATAAACAAAATAAAATAAATAAAGACCTAAACTAAACTAAAAATGAAATAAACAAAAAAATAAAAACCTAAATAAAATTAAAATTAAACATAAAATAAAATAAATCAAAATAAAACTAAATAAAATCTAAACCTAAAAATAAACCCAATAATAAAACAAAATAAATAAAATTAAAACCTAAAGCTAACTAAAAAATAAAACATAACCTAAAATAAACAAAATAAATTAAGCTAAAAAGAAACTAAAATAAACTAAATTAAAACAAATAAAACCAAACCTAAACGAAAACCCTAAACTAAAATAGTCCTAAACCTAAACTTAAAAAAACTAAAATAAACCCAAAACCTAAACATAAAAATAAAATAAAAACCTAAACCTAAACCCAAAAAAAAAAACATAAACTTAAAAAAAAAAAAACTAAACTAAAACACATCTAAACTAAACATAAAATAAACTAAAATAAAACCTAAACTAAAACAAATAAACTTAAAAAAATAAAACTAAACTAAATAAAATAAACCTAAATAAATAAAGATAAAATAAACTAAGATAAATAAAGAATCTAAATAAACTAAACCCGGGGTTTGCTTAAATTAAAATAAACCCCCTGAGCCACAACCTACCCTAAATCCTGGACTGAGCCTAAAGGCTGAGTCCCCAGGCCCTGAGCCCTAAACCATGGGCTTCCTGACTGAGCCATGGGCTTCCCAGGCCCAGTCAGGGGCCCAGGCCCAGGCCCTGGAGTCCAGGCCCAATCCTGGCCTGACTGAGCACAGGCTCTGAGCACTGATTCATGAGGCCAGCCCAGTCTTAGCCCAGCCATAGATCCTGGGCCACTGAGCCAGAGGGCTGAGCTCCCTGATCATGGCTGACCTGAGCCTGAGCCACAAGACCACTAAGTAGTGACCTGGATGGGACCACTAAACTAGGCTAAGACCACTAGGCCACACAGGCCCTGAGCCATGGGCCATAAACAGGCCCTGATCCTGACATGGGCTTTAAACAGGCCACTGATCCACTGGGCATTAAACCCTGGGTGTGACCTCACCCTGGGCCATAGGCCACTAACAAACCTCTGACAGGCCACTGGCCATGAGAAAGGCACTGAGCTAAACTAGATAAGATAAATAAATGTCATAATAAAGATAAAGATAAATAAAACCTAAGCAGGCTAGATAAAATAGATAAAATAAAACTAAGTAAGATAAAGATAAATAAGACCCTAAACTTCACTGAGATAAAAATACTAAAATAAACCTAAAGATAGATAAACATAAACTTAAAGAATAAACCTAAAATAAATAACAAAGAAACTAAAACTAAAAAGATAAAATAAACATTATATAAAAGATAAACTTAAAGATAAATATAACTAAGCTTAAAAAATATATTAAACTTAAAACTTAAACTAAACCCCAAATAAAATAAAATAAACTAAAAAAAAAGAAACTAAACATAAACTAAAAGATAAAACCTAAAAATAAACCTGGACTAAAACCTAAAACCTAAACCTAAAATATAAAATAAAACCTAAACCTAAACTTAAAAATAAAAATAAAACCTAAACCTAAAAAAATAAAATAAAAGAAAACTAAACTAAAATAAACCTAAACCTAAACCTAAACTAAAATAAACTAAAATAAAAACTAAATTAAAATAAATAAAACAAAATAAATAAACTAAACTTCAACAACAAAAAATAAGCCATTATCCCAAGATTGGGTTCACATGATTCCTTCATCTCCATTGTGTCTTATTATGTGCCAAATGCTCATTCAATTCAAGTATACTTTGGCCATTTTTTTTTACATCTTAACCATGTCTCTTTAGGTCAACCTCTACCTTTCTTAACATAAGGCAAATCAATGCATGTACTCTCCCAGTCATTAGAGACCAATGCTTCATATGGCTAACCATCTAAAACCACTCTCTCTAATTTTATCGCCACTAGAGCTACTCAATTTTTTTCCAAACATACACATTTATTTATCTCTAAGAGTAAAGCCACTCATCCACCTAAGCATCCTCATCTCTGCAACACTTAACTTAGTCTCATGCTTCTCTTTTATTGGCCAACCTTAGACCATAAATCATTGCAGATCTCAACACCATCTTATAAACTTCTCCCTTAAGTTTAAGTGATACTTTTCTATCACACAATAGGCTAGATGCATTGCTCCACGTCAACCATCCAACTTGAATTCTATAGACAAGATGTCCATCTATTTCACAATCATTTGGAATAATAGAGCCAAAAAATTTGAATCACTAACTCTTTTTAATGACTTGTTCACTTAATGTCATAACACTCCACTTCTACTACTAAAATTACCTTCCATAAATAAACTAAACTAAATAAAAATAAAATAAAAATAAACTAAACTAAAATAAAAAAATAAACTAAATAAACCTAAAGGGTTTACTTAATTTAAAAAAATCTCTAACCTAAACCACAAACCCTAAAACTATCCTAAACCACTAAACCTTGAACCCTAACCTTCAACCCTAATCCCTAAACCCTAAACCCTAAACCAGGTAAAACCCTACCCTACATTAAACCCTAAAACCCTAAACCACAAACCTTAAAATAATAAACCCTAAACCCCAAACTAAAACTAAACCATAAACCCCAAAACCTAAAACCTAAATAAAATAAAACCTAAAAATATAATAAATAAAAAAACCTAAACCTAAATAAAATGATAAAATAAAATCAAATAAAAACATAAACAAAAACCCAAACCTAAACCTAAACATAAAAATAAAATAAAATAAAAAATTAAAACTAAAATAAAATAAAATAAATAAAACCTAAACTAAATTAAAAAAAATAAAATAAACATAAAATAAAAACCTAAATAAATTAAAACTATACATTAAATAAAAAAAATAAACCTAGATGAAATAAAATAAAACTAAATAAAACAAAACCTAAAAAAATAAACCTAAATTATATATAAATAAATAAAATAAAATACACCCTAAACTAAAAAAAACTAAACTTAAAATAAGCAAAATAAAATAAACTTAAACCAAAACTAAAATAAACTAAACTAAAATAAATAAAACATAAACCTAAACCCTAAATTAAATAAATTAAAACAAACTAAAAATAAACCTAAACTAAAAAAACCTAAAATAAACCTAAAATTTAAAACCTAAAACCTAAACCAAAAAAAATAAATAAATTAAAACCTAAACCTAAACCAAAAAAGTAAAACATAAACCTAAACCTAAAAAAATAAAATAAAAATAAAACTAACCTAAAAAAATAAACTTCAACCTAAACCTGAACATAAAAAATAAACTAAAATAAGAAACCAAACAAAAATAAAAAAACCTAAAATAAATAAAATAATTTATAAAAATAAAAAATAAACCTAAATAATAATAAAATAAAATAAACTAAAATAAATAAAAATAAACTAAATAAACCTAAACCTACAGATTTACTTAATTAAAATAAAAATATAAACCCTAAACCCTAAACCCTAAACCATAAATCCTAAACCCTAAACCCTAAAACTAACCCAAAACCTACAACCCTAAACCCTAAACCCTAAACTAACCCTAAACCCTAAATCCTAAATCCTAAACCTTAAACACTAAACCATAAATCATAAACCATAAATCCTAACCCTAACCCTAAACCCTAAAACCTTAATTTAAACCATAACCTAACACTAAAACATAAACCCTAAAGCCTAAAAACCCTAAACACTAAAGTTAAATCATAAACCCTAATCCTAAACCTTAAACTAACTAATTTTAAGCTAACCTAAACTCAAATAAACTCCTAAACAATAAAGACTAAACACTAAACATTAAACTATAAATCTAAATCTAACACTAAACTTAAATCTAAAACTATAAACACTAAACCTAAACCCTAAACTTAAACCTAACTAACTATAACTCTAAACCTTAGACCTAAACCCTAAACCTTAAAACTAAACCTTAAAACTTAAATCTAACTGAAACCCTAAGTTCTAAACTATAATAAACCTAAACTTAAACTTAAAGTTTAAACTTAAACCCTAAACCCTAAATCTAACCTAAACACTAAGCTAAACCTAAACCCTAAATCCTAAAGCCTAAACACTAAACCCTAAAAACCCTAAACCCTAAACCCTAAACCCTAAACACTTTACTCTAAACCCTAAACCCTAAACCCTAAATTCTAAAACTCTAAACCCTAAAACCCTAAACCCTAAACTGTAAAAACTCTAAACACTAAACACTAAACCCTAATCACTAAAGCCCTAAACCCTAAACCATAATCCCTAAAACCTAAACCCTAAACCCTAAACCCTAAACCCTAAACCTTAAATGCTAAACCCTTAACCCCAAACTCTTAACTAACACTAAGCCCTTAACTAACTCTATACCCTAAACTTTAAAACCTAAAACCTAAACATAAATTAAATAAAATATAAACTTAGAATAAATAAAAAAACTTAAACCAAAATAAAATAAAAACCTAAACCAAAACCTAAAAAGAAAATAAAATAAAAAATAAAAATTAAACTAAAATAAAATAAATAAAAACCTAAACTAAATAAAAAAACTAAATAAAATAATTACTAAACCTAAAATAAAATTAAAATAAAACTAAAGTAAAACAAAATAAAAACTAAATAAAAACCTAAATCTAAAAAATAAAATTAAAAATAAATAAATAATAAAACCTAAACCCTAAACTTAAAAAAGACCTAAACTTAAAATAAAAATAAATTAAACCTAAACCTAAACTAAAATAAACAAAACTAAAATAAATAAATAAATCCTAAACCTAAACTTTAAATAAACTAAACCTAAACCTAAACCTAAACACTAAATAACATAAAATAAACTAAAATTAAACCTAAACCTAAACTAGAAAATAAAACCTAAAATAAACCTAAAAATAAACACTTAACTTGGTCTCATGCTTCTCTTTTATTGGTCAACATTCTGCACCATAAATCATTGCAGGTCTTACCGCCACTTATAAAATTTTTCCTTAAGTTTATGCGGTAATTTTCTATCACACAATAGACTAGATGCATTACTCCAATTCAACCATCCAACATGAATTCTACTAATAACATCTCCATCTATTTCACCATCATTTTGAACAATAGAGCCTAAATATCTGAATCGCTCACTCTTTTTAATGACTTGTTCACCTAATGTCACAACACCACCACTATAACTTCTACAACTAAAATTACAATCCAAAAATAAACTAAACTAAATAAAAAATAAACCTAAATAAAATAAAATATAATAATAATAAATAAAATAAATGAAAAATAAACTAAATAAATTAAATAAACCTAAACCTACCAATTTACTTAATTTATAAAAATAAAAAAAAAATAAAAAAATAAGAAAAACCTTAACCCTCAACCATAAACCCTAAAATTAATCCTAAACCCTAAACCCTAAACCTTAAAACCCTAAACCTTAAACCCTAAACCCTAAGCCATAAACCCTAAAACCTACAATAATAAACCTTAAACCCTAAACCCAACACCTAAACATAAAACCTTAAACCCTAAAACCTAAAAAATAAAATAACTAAAATAAAAACAAAATAAACCTAAATAAAATAAATAAATAAAACCTAAACTAAAATTGAACCCTAAACCTAAATATAAAAATAAAATAAAATAAACAAAAATAAAATAAATAAAGACCTAAACTAAACTAAAAAATGAAATAAACAAAAAAATAAAAAACCTAAATAAAATTAAAATTAAACATAAAATAAAAAATAAAATAAATCAAAAATAAAAACTAAATAAAAATCTAAACCTAAAAATAAACCCAATAATAAAACAAAAAAAAATAAATAAAATTAAAACCTAAAGCCTAACTAAAATAAAACATAACCTAAAATAAACAAAATAAATTAAGCTAAACCAAAACTAAAATAAACTAAATTAAAACAAATAAAACCAAACCTAAACGAAAACCCTAAACTAAAAATAGTCCTAAACCTAAACTTAAAAAAAACTAAAAATAAACCCAAAACCTAAACATAAAAAATAAAATAAAAACCTAAACCTAAACCCAAAAAAAAACATAAACTTAAAAAAAAAAAACTAAACTAAAAACACATAAACCTAAACCTAAACATAAAAAATAAACTAAAATAAAAAACCTAAACTAAAACAAATAAACTTAAAAAAAATAAACTAAACTAAATAAAAATAAAAAATAAACCTAAAGAAATAAAATAAAATAAACTAAAATAAATAAAAAATAAACTAAATAAACCTAAACCCGCAGGTTTACTTAAATTAAAATAAAACCCCAAAACCTAAACCCTAAACCCTAAACCCTAAATCTGGACCTAAACCCTAAAATCCTAAAGCCTAAACCCTAAACCAAACTATAAACTTCCTAAACTAAACTATAAACTTCCTAAACCAAAATCCAAAACCTAACCTAAACCTAAACTAAATCTAAACCTTAAATCTAACCCTAACTTAAACTAAACTTAAACTCCTATAAACCTAAACCTTAATCTTAAACCTAAACTATAAATCTAAACCTAAACCTTAAAGTTTTAAAGCTCCCTAATCCTTAGTTAACCTTAAACCTTAAACTAAAACTACTAAACAGAACCCTAAAATAACCCTAAACACTAAACTCTAAAACCTAAACCCTAAACTAAACTATAAAACTATAAACTAAACCTAATCTCAAACATAAACTT
Source organism: Cymbidium sinense (assembly GCA_021442155.1). Classification (NCBI taxonomy): domain Eukaryota; kingdom Viridiplantae; phylum Streptophyta; class Magnoliopsida; order Asparagales; family Orchidaceae; genus Cymbidium; species Cymbidium sinense. The sequence goes on from CM038214.1 coordinate 189,023,999, forward strand.
TAAACCCTAAACCCTAATCCCTAAACCTTAAACCCTAAATGCTTAACCTCAAACCCTAAACCATAAACCCTAAACCCTAAAACCTCAACTAACCTTAAACCCTAAACCATAAAAAGCTAAACACCTAAACCTAAACTAAATAAAAAATAAATAAATAACAATATAATAAAATAAAATAAAATAAAAACCTAAACATAAACCTAAGAATAAAATAAAATAAAAAATAAAAACTAAACTAAAATAAAATAAATAAAACCCTAAACTTCACTAAGAAATAAAATCCCTAAATAAAATAAAAACAAAACCTAAAATAAAATAAAAACATAAACTTAAAAAATAAACCTAAAAATAAATAAGCTCTAAACCCTAAACTAAAAAAACAAAACCTAAAATAAAAATTAACATAAACATAAACATAAACTAAAATAAACTAAGCTAAAATAAATATAACCTAAACTTAAACCAAAAATATATTAAACTAAAACTTAAACCTAAACCCTAAATAAAATAAAATAAACTAAAAAAAAGCTTAAACATAAACTAAAAGATAAAACCTAAAAATAAACCTAGACTAAAAACCTAAAACCTAAACCTAAAATATAAAATAAAAACCTAAACCTAAACTTAAAAATAAAAAATAAAACCTAAACCTAAAAAATAAAATAAAAAGAAAACTAAACTAAAAAATAAACCTAAACCTAAACCTAAACCTAAAAATAAACTAAAATAAAAAACCTAAATTAAAATAAATAAAACAAAAATAAATAAACTAAACTTCAACAACAAAAAAATAAGCCATTATCCCACTAAGTGTGGGTCACATGATTCCTTCATGTCCATCAGGTCTTATTATGTGCCAAATGCTCATTCAATTCAAGTATACTTTGGCCATTTTTTTATACATCTTAACCATGTCTCTTTAGGTCAACCTCTACCTTTCTTAACATAAGGCAAATCCAATGCATGTACTCTCCTAACCAGGTCATTAGAAGACCAATGCTTCATATGGCCTAACCATCTAAAGCCACTCTCTCTAATTTTATCTGCCACTAGAGCTACTCAACTTTTTTTCCAAACATACACATTTTGCATTTTATCTCTAAGAGTAAAGCCACTCATCCACCTAAGCATCCTCATCTCTGCAACACTTAACTTAGTCTCATGCTTTTCTTTATTGGCCAACCTTAGACCATATATCATTGCAGATCTCAACACCATCTTATAAACTTCTCCTTAAGTTTAAGTGATACTTTTCTATCACACAATAGGCTAGATGCATTGCTCCACGCCAACCATCCAACTTGAATTCTATAGACAACATGTCCATCTATTTCACAATCATTTGGAATAATAGAAAAAAATTTGAATCACTAACTCTTTTAATGACTTGTTCACTTAATGTCATAACACTACCACTATAACTTCTACAACTAAAATTACCTTCCATAAATAAACTATACTAAATAAAAATAAAAATAAAAAATAAACTAAACTAAAATAAAAAAATAAACTAAATAAACTAAATAAACCTAAACCGACCAGTTTACTTAATTTAAAAAAAATCTCTAACCCTAAACCACAAACCCTAAAACTATCCCTAAACCCTAAACCTTGAACCCTAACCTTCAACCCTAATCCCTAAACCCTAAACCCTAAACCGTAAAACCCTAAACCCTAAACATTAAACCCTAAGCCCTAAACCCTAAAACCCTAAACCCTAAACCTTAAAATAATAAACCCTAAACCCCAAAGCCTAAACACTAAACCATAAACCCTAAAAACCTAAAAACCTAAATAAAATAAAACCTAAAAATATAATAAATAAAAAAACCTAAACCTAAATAAAATGATAAAATAAAATCAAATAAAAACATAAACAAAAACCCAAACCTAAACCTAAACGTAAAAATAAAATAAAATAAAAAATAAAAACTAAAATAAAATAAAATAAATAAAAACCTAAACTAAACTAAAAAATAAAATAAACATAAAAATAAAAAACCTAAATAAATTAAAAACTATACATTAAATAAAAAAAATAAACCTAGAATGAAATAAAATAAAAACTAAATAAAAACAAAAACCTAAAAAATAAACCTAAAAATTATATCTATAAATAAATAAAAAATAAAACCTACACCCTAAACTAAATAAAACTAAGCTTAAAATAAGCAAAATAAAATAAACTTAAACCAAAACTAAAATAAACTAAACTAAAATAAATAAAACATAAACCTAAACCCTAAATTAAATAAATTAAAACAAACTAAAAATAAACCTAAACTAAAAAAAACCTAAAAATAAACCTAAAATTTAAAACCTAAAACCTAAACCAAAAAAATAAATAAATTAAAAACCTAAACCTAAACCAAAAATTAAAAAATAAAACCTAAACCTAAAAAATAAAATAAAAATAAAACTAACCTAAAAAAATAAACTTCAACCTAAACCTGAACATAAAAAATAAACTAAAATAAGAAACCAAACAAAAATAAAAAAACCTAAAATAAATAAAATAATTTATAAAAATAAAAAATAAACCTAAATAATAATAAAATAAAATAAACTAAAATAAATAAAATAAACTAAATAAACCTAAACTCTGATTTACTTAATTAAATAAAAAATATAAACCCTAAACCCTAAACCCTAAACCATAAATCTAAACCCTAAACCCTAAAACTAATCCAAAACCTACAACCTAACCTAACCTAACCTAAACTAAAACTAAATATAAATTAAATTAAAACTAAACCTAAACTAAACTATCAACCACTAAATTTAAACTAAAACTTAAACTAAAGTTTAAATTTAAACCTAAGAATATAAAAAGCTTAAATATAATTAAACTACCCAAACTTCTAAATTCTAAATTAAAACTATAAATACTAATTTAAACTAATTAAACTTAACCTAACTTAACCTAACTTAAACTAAACTAAAACCCTAAACCTAAACTAAACTGAACTTAAACTATATTAAACTTAAACCTAAACCTAAAGAAACTTAAACCTAAACTCCTAAATAAACACTGTAAACCTAAACCCTACTAAACACTAAACCTAAAACTAAACCTAAACTATAACCTAAACACTCTAAACCCTAAACCCTAAACCCTAAATTTAAAACTTAAACCCTAAAACCCTAAACCCTAAATTAAAAAATCCTAAACACTAAACACTAAACCCTCACTAAAGCTCTAAACCTAAACCATAATCCCTAAAACCTAAACCCTAAACTAAACCCTAAACCCTAAACCTTAAACGTTAAACCCTTAACCCCAAACTCTTAACTAACACTAAGCCCTTAACTAACTCTATACCCTAAACTCTAAAACCTAAAACCTAAACATAAATTAAATAAAATATAAACATAGAATAAATAAAAAAACTTAAACCAAAATAAAATAAAAACCTAAACCAAACCTAAAAGAAAATAAAATAAAAAATAAAACTAAACTAAAATAAAATAAATAAAACCTAAACTAAACAAAAAAACTAAATAAAAAATTACTAAACCTAAAATAAAATTAAAATAAAACTAAAATAAAATAAAATAAAAACTAAATAAAAACCTAAATCTAAAAAATAAAATTAAAAATAAATAAATAATAAAACCTAAACCCTAAACTTAAAAAAGACCTAAACTTAAAATAAAAATAAATTAAACCTAAACCTAAACTAAAATAAATAAAACTAAAATAAATAAATAAATCCTAAACCTAAACTTTAAATAAACTAAACCTAAACTTAAACCTAAACACTAAATAACATAAAATAAACTAAAATTAAACCTAAACCTAAACTAGAAAATAAAACCTAAAAATAAACCTAAAAATAAACACTTAACTTGGTCTCATGCTTCTCTTTTATTGGTCAACATTCTGCACCATAAATCATTGCAGGTCTTACCACCACTTATAAAATTTTTCCTTAAGTTTATGCGGTACTTTTCTATCACACAATAGACTAGATGCATTACTCCAATTCAACCATCCAACATGAATTCTACTAATAACATCTCCATCTATTTCACCATCATTTTGAACAATAGAGCCTAAATATCTGAATCGCTCACTCTTTTTAATGACTTGTTCACCTGATGTCACATCACCACCACTATAACTTCTACAACTAAAATTACAATCCAAAAATAAACTAAACTAAATAAAAAATAAACCTAAATAAAATAAAAATATAATAATAATAAATAAAAATAGATGAAAACATAAACTAAATAAATTAAATAAACCTAAACCTACCAGTTTACTTAGAAAATATAAAAAAATAAAAAAATAAGAAAAACCTTAACCCTCAACCATAAACCCTAAAATTAATCCTAAACCCTAAACCCTAAACCTTAAAACCCTAAACCTTAAACCCTAAACCCTAAGCCATAAACCCTAAAACCTTAAATCATAAACCCTAAAACCTACAATAATAAACCTTAAACCTTAAACCCGAACACCTAAACATAAAGCCTTAAACCCTAAAAACCTAAAATTAAAATAACTAAAAATAAAACGGAAACCTAAATAAAAATAAATAAATAAAAACCTAAACTAAAATTGAACCCTAAACCTAAATATAAAAATAAAATAAAATAAACAAAAATAAAATAAATAAAGACCTAAACTAAACTAAAAAATGAAATAAACAAAAAAATAAAAAACCTAAATAAAATTAAAATTAAACATAAAATAAAAAATAAAATAAATCAAAAATAAAAACTAAATAAAAATCTAAACCTAAAAATAAACCCAATAATAAAATAAAAAAAAATAAATAAAATTAAAACCTAAAGACTAAAAAATAAAACATAACCTAAAATAAACAAAATAAATTAAGCCTAAACTAAAACTAAAATAAACTAAATTAAACAAATAAAACCAAACCTAAACGAAAACCCTAAACTAAAAATAGTCCTAAACCTAAACTTAAAAAAAACTAAAAATAAACCCAAAACCTAAACATAAAAAATAAAATAAAAACCTAAACCTAAACCCAAAAAAAAACATAAACTTAAAAAAAAAAAAAACTAAACTAAAAACACATAAACCTAAACCTAAACATAAAAAATAAACTAAAATAAAAAACCTAAACTAAAATAAATAAACTTAAAAAAAATAAACTAAACTAAATAAAAATAAAAAATAAGCCTAAATAAATAAAATAAAATAAACTAAAATAAATAAAAAATAAACTAAATAAACCTAAACCCGCAGGTTTACTTAAATTAAAATAAAACCCCAAAACCTAAACCCTAAACCCTAAACCCTAAATCCTAGACCCTAAACCCTAAAACTAGCCCTAAAGCCTAAACCCTAAACCCTAAACCATAAACTTCCCTAAACCCTAAACCCTAAACCCTAAACCCTAAATCCTAAACCCTAAATCCTAACCCTAACCTAAACCCTAAACCCTAAACCCTAATTCATAAACCCTAAAACCTTAATCCTTAAACCCTAAACCATAAATCCTAAACCCTAAACCTTAAAGCCTAAAGCCTAAACCCTAATCTCTTAGCTAACCCTAAACCCTAAACCCTAAAACCACTAAACCGTAAACCCTAAAATAGAACCCTAAACACTAAACTCTAAAACCCTAAACCCTAAACCCTAAACCATAAAACCATAAACCCTAAACCCTAATCCCTGAAACATAAACTTTAAACCCTAAACCCTAATCCGTAAACCTTAAACCCTAAATGCTTAACCTCAAACCCTAAACCATAAACCCTAAACCCTAAAACCTCAACTAACCTTAAACCCTAAGCCATAAAAAGCTAAACACCTAAACCTAAACTAAATAAAAAATAAATAAATAATAACATAATAAAATAAAATAAAATAAAAACCTAAACTTAAACCTAAGAATAAAATAAAATAAAAAATAAAAACTAAACTAAAATAAAATAAATAAAACCCTAAACTTCACTAAGAAATAAAAACCCTAAATAAAATAAAAACTAAACATCAACTTAAAAAATAAACCTAAAAATAAATAAGCTCTAAACCCTAAACTAAAAAAACTAAACCTAAAATAAAAATAAACATAAACTAAAATAAACTAAGCTAAAATAAATATAACCTAAACTTAAACCAAAAAATATATTTAAACTAAAACTTAAACCTAAACCCTAAATAAAATAAAATAAACTAAAAAAAAGCTTAAACATAAACTAAAAGATAAAACCTAAAAATAAACCTACACTAAAAACCTAAAACCTAAATCTAAAAAAATTAAATTAAAAACCTAAACCTAAACTTAAAAATAAAAAATAAAACCTAAACCTAAAAAATAAAATAAAATAAAAAATAAACCTAAACCTAAACCTAAACCTAAAAAATAAACTAAAATAAAAACCTAAATTAAAATAAATAAAACAAAATAAATAAACTAAACTTCAACAACAAAAAATAAGCCATTATCCCAATTGGTCACTACATGATTCCTTCATCTCCATTGTGTCTTATTATGTGCCAAATGCTCATTCAATTCAAGTATACTTTGGCCATTTTTTTATACATCTTAACCATGTCTCTTTAGGTCAACCTCTACCTTTCTTAACATAAGGCAAATCCAATGCATGTACTCTCCTAACCAGGTCATTAGAAGACCAATGCTTCATATGGCCTAACCATCTAAAGCCACTCTCTCTAATTTTATCTGCCACTAGAGCTACTCAATTTTTTTTCCAAACATACAAATTTCTCATTTTATCTCTAAGAGTAAAGCCACTCATCCACCTAAGCATCCTCGTCTCTGCAACACTTAACTTAGTCTAATGCTTCTCTTTTATTGGCCAACCTTTGACCATAAATCATTGCAGATCTCAACACCATCTTATAAACTTCTCCCTTAAGTTTAAGTGATACTTTTCTATCACACAATAGGCTAGATGCATTGCTCCACGTCAACCATCCAACTTGAATTCTATAGACAAGATGTCCATCTATTTCACAATCATTTGGAATAATAGAGCCAAAAAATTTGAATCACTAACTCTTTTTAATGACTTGTTCACTTAATGTCATAACACTACCACTATAACTTCTACAACTAAAATTACCTTCCATAAATAAACTAAACTAAATAAAAATAAAAATAAAAAATAAACTAAACTAAAATAAAAAAAATAAACTAAATAAACTAAATAAACCTAAACCACCAGCTTTAAAAAAAAATTTAAAAAAAATCTCTACCAAACACAAACCTAAAACTAACCATCCACCTAAACCACACAAACCTTCAGAACCTAAACCTGATACAATCCTAAACCCACAAACCACTAAGCAGGTAAAATACAAACACAAACGTTAAACCACAAATACTAAAAGAGCCACAAATACAAACCTTAAAATAATAAACCTAAACCCCAAACCAAAACACAAACCATAAAACCCTAAAAAACCTAAAAATAAAATAAAACCTAAAAAATATAATAAATAAAAAACCTAAACCTAAATAAATGACAAAATAAAATCAAATAAAAACATAAACAAAAACCCAAACCTAAACCTAAACATAAAAATAAAATAAAATAAAAAATAAAAACTAAAATAAAATAAAATAAATAAAAACTATAAAAAAAATAAAATAAACCTAAAATAAAAACCTAAATAAATTAAAACTATACATTAAATAAAAAATAAAACCTAGAATGAAATAAAATAAAACTAAATAAAGAAATAAAAATAAAATAAACCTAAAATTATATCTATAAATAAATAAAATAAAACTACACCCTAAACTAAAAAAACTAAACTTAAAATAAACAAAAAATAAACTTAAATAACTAATAAACTAAAATAAAATAAATAAAACATAAACCTAAACCTGATTAAATAAATTAAAATAACTAAAATAAACCTAAACTAAAAAAAACCTAAAATAAACCTAAAATTAAAACCTAAAACCTAAAATAAAATAAATTAAAACCTAAACCTAAACCAAAAATTAAAAATAAAACCTAAAACCTAAAATAAAATAAAAATAAAACTAAACTAAAAAAAATAAACTAGGCACGGACATAAAATAAACTAAATTAAGAACCAAACAAAATAAAACCTAAGATAAATAAAATAATTTAAAAAATAAAAAATAAACCTAAATAATAAAATAAAAATAAATAAATAAAATAAATAAAATAAACTAAATAAACTATGATTTTGCTTTAAAATAAAAATATAAACTAAACCCTAAACTGAACCATAAATCCACCCCCACTAACCCAAACCTACTTGCACCCTAAACCCTAAACCACTAACCTATCCTAGATCTAGCCAAACCTTAATATAGTCATAAATGATACTGACCACCCCTAACCAAAACCTTGTTTCTAGGCCATGACCTAAGAACATGAGCACTGAGGCTAAAAATAAAACCTAAACTATCATGAAAGATCCCTAAAGCCTGAGCTGACACTGATCTTTTAAATGATAAACTCTCGACCATAAACACAAGCTAAATAATAAATGAGCACTAAACATTAAACCATAAATCCTAAATCCACTTAAATCCTAAACCATAAAACACTAAACTAACTTAGGCTCTGACCCTCACCCAGACCATAAAAACCCTAAAAACCAAAACCTAAAGGTAAATAAACCTAAATAAAATAAAATAAAGCTAAAGAGAAAATAAAATAATAGAGTAAAATAAAATAAAATCCTAAACTAAAATCTAAACCTAAACCTAAAAATAAAATAAAATAAATAAAACCAAATTAAATTTAATAAAAACCTAGATTAAACTAAAAAATAAAATAAAGTTAATAATAAAAAACCTAAATAAATAAAGACTAAACATAAAATTAAATAAAAATAAACCTATAATAAAATAAAATAAAAACTAATTAAAAAGCTTAACCTAAAAAATAAACCTAAAATTAAATAAAAATATAACCAAAACCCTAAACTAAAAATTAAAACTTAACCTAAAATAAAAATAAAATAAACAAAATAAAATATACCTAAACCTAAATTAAAATAAAATGAACTAAAATAAGTAAAACCTAAATGTAAACCTAAAATAAATTAAACCTAAACCCTAAAAAAAAATAAAATAAAACAAGTAAAAATAAACCTAAAATAAACTAAAAAAATAAAACTTAAAAATAAACCTAAAATAAAAATCTAAAACCTAATCCTAAAAAAATAAAATAAAACCTAAACCTAAACCTAAAATTAAACAATAAAATATAAACCTAGAAAAGAAAATTGAAATAAAGTAAACAAAAAAATAAACATAAACCTAAACCAAAACCTAAAAAATAAACTAAAATAAATAAAGCAAAAATAAATAAAATAAACAAAATAAAAATAAAAAATCAACTTAAATAAAAATAAAAATAAAAGATAAAATAAACTAAAATAAATAAAAAATAAATTAAATAAAGTAAATAAACCTAAACCTATCAGTTTACTTAATTATTTTAAAAAAAAAATTAAACCCTAAACCCTAAAATTAACCCTAAACCTACAACATAAAAACTACAACCTTAAACCCCCAACCCTAAACCCTAAACCCTAAACCCTAAAAAACCATAAACCCCAAACCCTAAACCATAAACCCTAAACCCTAAACCCTAAGCATAAACATTAAACCCTAAAAGCATAAATTGTAAAACCATAAAACCCTAAACACTAAACCCTAATCCTAAACCCTTAACCCTAACCCTAAACCTTACTCCAAACCCTAAACCTAAAACTAAAGTAACTAAATAAATTAATTAGTAAACCTAAACCCTAAAACCTAATAAACCTAAATCTAAACCCTAAGAATAAGCAGAACCTTGATGACAGGATCATCACCGTCAACCAAGCTCAGTCTAGATTCTGTGGTGGAGGCAAAGGCGGAGGCAGCGGTTATCGCAGTGCTAGTGGGTGATCTATAGGTGCTGGTGGATATGGAGGTGGTGGTCGAAGCAGTGGCGGTGGCGGAGGGAGAGATTCGTGATATCATGGTGGACCCCACTGATCGAGAGGTTAGGGTGGTTCTGATGGGAACTAGAGAAATTGTAGAATGGCTGATCCGATCTATTACTTATGGAATTATGTCTTTCTAGTAGAGATGATTCTAGTTATCTAAGGTTTTTGATTTGCTATATGCGTGTTCATTTTTTATCTATGTCGTCGTGTCTTAGAAAACTTAGTGTGTTACTTGGATGATGAAATCGAAAGAAGAAATGTTGAATCTAATTTTTCTCTAAATAAAACCTAAACCCTAGACACAAAAACCCTAAACCACTAAATCCTAAACCACAAAAAACAACCCTAACTACCACAAACCCTAAAACTAAACTCTAAACCCTAAACCAACCCTAAACCAAACCCTAAACCCAAACCCCATAAACCATAAACCACAAATAAAAAAAACCTAAACATAAACTAAATAAAACATAAAATAAAATAAATAAATAAAACATAAACTAAAATAAAATAAAAAATAAAATAATATAAAAACCTGAGTTAAAACTTAAACCAAAATAAAGATAAAATAAAAAATAAAAATAAACCAAAATAAAATACATAAAAACCTAAACTAAACTAAAAAATAAAAAACTTAAATAGAAGAAAAACTAAACTAAAATAAAAATATAGTAAACCTAAAATAAAATAAAATAAAAATAAATAAAAGCCTAAACCTAAAAATAAACCTAAAAATAAAACCTAAAAATAAATAAAGAATAAATCCTAAACCATAAACTAAAAAAAACTTAAACCTGAAATAAAAATTAAATAATCCTAAACCTAACTAAAATGAAGTAAACTAAAATAAATAAAACATTAACATAAACTTAAACCTAAACATAAACCCTAAATAAAATAAAATAAACAAAAAATAATCGTAAACCTAAACTAAAAAATAAAACCTAAAAGTAAACCTAAAATAAAAACCTTAAAAAATCAAATAAAAACTTAAACATAAACTTAAAAATAAAAAAATAAAACCTAAAAAAAAATAAAAAATAAAAAATAAAATTAAACTAAAAAAATAAACTAAAACTACCTAAAAAAATAAAAATAAAGAATCCTAAACTAAATAAACTAAATACTTAACCATTTGGTTTACTTTGTTTAAAATAATAATAAAAGATCGACTAATAAAGACCCTGACCCTAAACCAAAACTAACCCTAGGCCACCCTGCCATTCTGCAAGCACCTAAGACCCAATCCTACCACTGACCCAAGGCCACTGACCACTGACCATGAGCCATGACCTCTGACCACTGAGCCCTGGGCCCAAAGACCCCACACAGGCACTGGGCCATAAGAAACAAAACCTAAGATCCTGAGCCTAAATTAAATAAAGACCTAAAATAAAATAAATTAAACCTAAACCTAATAAGATAAAATAAACTAAAACACAAATAAAACCTTAATGATCCTAAGCCTAAGCTACATGAAAATGAAATAAAACTAAAATAAAACTAAACTAAATTAAGATAAATAAATAAATAAAATAAAATAAAATAAAATAAAAAAACCTATAAAATAAAACAAAGTAATGATATAAAAATAAAATAAACCTAAAATAAAAGAAAATAAAACCTAAACCCTAAAATGTAAACTAAAATAAAACCTAAATCTAAACTAAAGGTAAACTAAACTAAAATAAATGAACAAAACCTAAACCTAATATAAACTAAAACCAAACTAAATAAAATAAAATAATCTAAAATAAACCTAAACCTAAACTAAAAAATAAACCTAAAATAAAACCAAACTTAAATAAAAAAAATAAAATAAAACCTAAACCTCAGTCTAAAATAAAAATAAAACCTAAACCAAAGAAGATAAAAAATAAAACTAAACTAAAAAACACAAACAAAAACCAAAATAAGCTAAAATAAAACCTACACTAAAATAAGTAAACCTAAAGAAATAAACTAAACTAAATACAAATAAAATAAACCTAAATAATGAAATAAAATAAAATAAACTAAAATAAAATGAAAATAAACTGATAAACCTAAACCTACTGGTTTGCTTGATTTAAAAAATAAAATAATCCTAAACCCCAAACACATTACCTTGATTCTAGGCCACCCAGATCCTGAGCCATAAAAGGCCCTGAGCCACAAGACCATGAGCAGGCTAACCACTCCAAAGCCCACCATAAAACCTTGGGCTGACACGGACCACTGTGACCTGAGCCAGCCCTCAAACTCAAAACTTGGGTTTAGGCATTAGCCAGGCTTATGGTGAGCCACCCACCCTAGACCCTAGGCCATAAACTAGCCACTAAACCCTGGCCAAACCCTAAAAGGCTTAAAATGAGCCTAAACTAAATAAGACCTAATAAGATAAAATGTAAAATCTGAGCTTAAATAAACAAGATGAAACTAAACTAAACCTAAAATAAAATAAAATAAAATAAAAATAAATAAATTAAGATCTAAACTAAAAAATAAAATAAATCTGAATATAAAACATGATAAAGATAAAACTAAGATTAATGGGGCACAGATAAGATAAATAAAACTAAATAAAATAAACTGTCGGGTTTGCTTGATTAAGAAGGTTCTTGCCCCCAGGCCAAGGCATTAAACTTTGACCCTGATCCTAATAGGCCTACAACCAGACCCTAGGCCTGACTAGGCCTGAAACAGGCCACTGAGGCTAAACTAAAGCTGACCCCAAGGCCTGAGCTCTGGGCCACAGAAAGCCCTAAACCCTAGGCACAAGGCTAACTGAGCCAGACCCCCACTAGGCCCTGACCATGAGCTCTACCTGACCCTAAAATAAAAGGCCCTGAGCCATAAACCGGGCCTTAAATAAAGGCTTAAACCTAAACCTAAATAAGACCTAAAATAAAAAACTACCTAAATAAGATAAAATAAAGATAAACCTAAACTAAACCTAAACCTACACGAAATTTAAATAAAAATAAAATTAAAATAATAAATAAAAACTAAACTATAATAATATAAACCTAAGAATAAAACATAATAAATAAAAAAAATGATGTAAACCTGATAAAATAAAATAAAACTAAATAAAACATAAACTTAAAATAAACCAAAAATAAAACCTAAATAACTAAAAAAACCTAAATCTAAACTAAAACACCTAAACCTAAAATAAAAATAAAATAAACAAAATAAGATAAACATAAACCAAATTAAATTTAACTAAACTAAAATAAATAAAACCTAAACTACATAAAATAAATTAAACCAAAATGCTAAATAAAATAACATAGCGTAAAATAAACCTAAACCTAAAAAAAAATCCTAAAATAAACCTAAAATTAAAACCAAAAAACCTAAACTAAAATTAAATTAAAATCTAAAAACTAAAAAAAATAAATAAAACTTAAAATTAAAATAAAATAAAACTCAAATAAAAATAAACTAAACTAAAATACACAAAAATAAAAACCTAAACTAAAATAAATAAACTAAATTAAATAGAAATAAAAAATAAACCTAAAGAAAAATAAAAAAAATAAATTAAAATCAAATAAATAAAAATAAACTAAATAAACCTAAACCTATGGATTTATTTAATTTAAAAAAAAAACCTAAACCCTAAAATTAACTAAACCTACCTACAACCCTAATTTCAATTCAAAACCAAAACTTTAAACCCTAAAACCCTAAGCTCTAAAACTTAGTCCCTAAGCCCTAAACCATAAATTCTAAACCCTAAACCGATAACCATAAACCCTAAACCCTAAACCCTAAAACCTACAACCCTAAACCCTAAAATCCAAAGCCTAAGTCCTAAACTAACTCTAGCTAACCCTAAACCTTAAGAATGGGCAGAACCTTGATGGTAGGAACTTCACCGTCAACTAGGCTCAATCTAGATCTAATAGTTGAGGCGAAGGTAAGGCCACTGTTATCGTAGTGGTGGAGGGGGATCTGGAGGTGCTGGTGGATATGGAGGTGGTGATCAATGTAGTGGTGATTATGGAGCCAAGAGGAGTGACAGAGGTTATAGTCATGGTTGTGGCAGCGAGAGAGATCAGAGATATGATGGTGGATCCTGCTACTCAATAGCCGGGGGTGGTTCAGATGGGAACTAGAGAAATTGAAGAACAGACGATCTGATCTACTACTTATGTAATTATTTCTTTATAGTGGAGACAGTTCTACTTATATAGGGTTTTTTATTTGCTTTATGGGTGCCAATTTTTGATATATTTCATTGCTTGTGTCTTAGAAAACTTGGAGTGCTACTTGGTTGATGAAATAAAAAAGAAGATATGTTGAATCTAAATTTTTTTTTGTTAAAAAATACCTTAAACCTAAACCCTAAACTTAATCTTAAATCCTAAACCTAAAACCTAAACCCTAAACCCTAAACCCTAAACCCTAAACCCTAAATCTAAAATCCTAAACCTTAAACCCTAAACCCTAAACACTAAACCTTAAACCCTAAACCCTAAAAACCAAACCTTAAACCCCCAAAATCCACAAAACCAAAACCACAAACCCTAAACCCTAAAACTTACAACCCTAAACCTTAAACCCTAAACCCCAAACCCTAAACTCTAATTTAACCCTAAACCCTAAATCTTATGATAACCTTAAACCCTAAACCCTAAGCTAACCCTAAACCCCAACCCTAATCCTTAAATCTTAAACCTTGAATAAAGGTGTCATTAGGAGTAGATCTAAAGAATGACCTAATCCTAGCATAGTTATGAAAGCTGAAGAAAATGTCTTCAAGAGACTTTCCTTTGACTATTAGAGATTTGAATACGCTAAATCCTAATGCTAAGTCATTTTATAATACCATATATTATAGTATAATGTATCTCATATATTTGAGCATGTAATGATGTGTTTTTGGATGTTATAAGATGTTTTGAAAAGTTTTAGTATATTATGACATTGTGCCCTATAGTTTATATTAAAATAAATCATAAAAATATTGATTTAATAAATCAGATGATGAAATTTGTTAAATTTGAAGTGGGAATTAGGTTGTACTACCAAAGGTGTTCTATGCCACTTGTATTCAAAAAGTAAGATTTTATGTTCAAAATAAATATTATAAGTTGTAGCATAGTATAACAACATATATCATAATATATTATTCTATGCATTTTAAATTCATTTAGTATTTTACAGTCATGCAGTCTAGCCTACACTAGCATTATTTATAAAAATGTTGATTTGGACTTTAAAATGGTCGAATTTGGCCAAATTCATAATAGGTAGAGTATGGCTTCATAATGTATTATTTAAATTTAAAATATGTAAGTGATACAATTAAAATATAGAGTTTTTTATTGGTTAGAATAATTTTATGATTTTTTATCTTAAGCAATCCCTTATGATGTGATACGCAATATAATATAATATTGTATGTTATAATGTATTATAGCATAAGATGTTATAACATAGTGTAGCATCATGCATTATAGGATACTATTATGTATTACTACTTATTGTTTAGTATATTTTAGCTTGTTATAGTATGATGTAGTAGAGTTTGTATTGGTATAATTCATAAAAATACTGATTTATAGGCTGAAATGATGGGATTTGGCCAAATTTAAGGTAAGCTTTAGGGAACATCATTGGGGTGTGCTATGGTGTGTCATTTGATCAAAAGAATGGAATTTTGCATCCAAAATAAATGTTAAGTTTTCAATCAAAGTTTATAAATTTGTTGCTTATAGTGATTCATTTTAAGTTGTAATGTAAGATAATATATTATATGGAAGCATATTAAAATATAATGTACATAACAATATAACTTCACACACACACACACACACACACACACACACACACACACACACACACACACACACACACACACACACACACACATATATATATATATATATATATATATATATATATGAATGATGTGGTAATCAATTACTAAATGTTATTGTGTTTTTTAGTATGTTTTACTTTTGTTATAATATATTGGGTCTAAACTCACAAAATGTTTATTTTAAGGTTGAGATGGAAGAATTTGTGAAATTCATGTCCGCAGACCAAGAAGAAACACCAAGTATGTTATTTTGTACCATTTCTAATAGAGATAATAATTTTACATCCAAGTGGAACATTATTCATATTTTAAGAAAATTTCATTATTTATTCCTTTTAAGTGATTCTAATGAGGTATAATGGTTAGGGTTTTTATTTTATTTTATTTTTATTTTTTTATTTAGGATTTAGGGTTTAAAGTTTAGGGCTTAGGGTTTAAAGTTTAGGCTTATTTAATTTATTTAGTATACTTCTTATTTATTTTAGTTTAGTTTATTTTTATTTTTGTTTAGGTTTATTTTTAATTTTTATTTAATCTATTTTATTTATTTTAGTTTAGGTTTTTTATTTTAGTTTATTTTTTAGGTTTAGGTTTATGTTTATGTTTATTTTTTTTAGTTTAGTTAGATATTTATTTTATTTTTTTGGGTTTAGGTTTTATTTTTTTATTTTTAGGTTTAGTTTGGGTTTTATTTTATTTTTTTAGGTTTAGGTTTTAGGTTTTTATTTTAGATTTACTTTTACGTTTTATTTTTTAGTTTAGGTTTATGTTTATTTTTTTATTTTTATATTTAGCTTAGGGTTTAGTTTTAGTTTATTTTAGATTTAGGTCTAAGTTTTATTTATTTTAGTTTACTTTATTTGAGTATAGGTTTAGGTTTATTTAATTTTTTTTATTTTAGGTTTAGTTTTTTTTTTGGTTTATGGTTTAGGTTTTATTTTGTTATTTACTTTAAGGTTTTATTATTAGGTTTAGTTTTTAGGTTTAGGTTTTTATTTAGAGTTTATTTTATTATATTTTAGGTTTATTTTATTTTTTTTACGTTTAGTTTTTATTTTATTTAGGTTTATTATTTTTAAGTTTACTTTATTTTTTTAGTTTATTTTAGGGTTTTATTTATTTTATTTTAGTTTAGTTTTTCTTTTTAATATTATTTTATTTTTAGGATTTGGTTTAGGTTTAGGTTTAAGTTTAGGCTTTTATTTTCTTTTATCATTTTATTTTATTTAGGTTTAGGTTTTTATATTTATTTTGTTTTTTATTTTATATATTTTAGGTTTAGCTTTTCAGCCTTTTAGGGTTTAGGGTTTAGGTTTCTAGGTTTTAGGGTTTAAGGTTTAGCATTTAGGGTTTAGGGTTTAATGTTTAGGATTTAGGGATTATTGTTTTTGGTTTTGGGTTTTGGGTTTATAATTTTATGGTTTTTGGATTTAGGGTTTAGGGTTTAGAGTTGTTGGTTTAGGATTTAGGGTTTAGGGTTTAGGGTTAATTTTAAGATTTAGGGTTATGGAATTTTTCTTTTTTAATTTTTAAAATTAAGTAAACTGGTAGGTTTAAGTTTATTTAGTTTATTTTTATTTATTTTAGTGTATTTTATTTTTTATTTTTATTCAATTTCATTTTTATTTTTATTTTTATTTAGTTTTTTATTTAGTTTTTATTTTTCAATTTAGTTTAGGTTTTTATCTATTTTATTTTAGTTTATTTTTTTTCTTTTTAGGTTTAGTTTTAGGTTTAGGTTTTAGTTTATGTTTATATTTTATTTTATTATTTTATTTTATTTTGGTTTAAGTTTTTTATCTATTTTATTTTTAGAGTTTATTTACTTTAAGTTCAAGTTTTTAGCTTTTTAGGGTTTAAGGTTAGTTTAGGGTTTAGGGTTTAGGGTATAGGGTTTAGGGTTTAGGGTTTAGAGTTTAGAGTTGAGGGTTTAATGTTTAGGGTTTAGGTTCTAGGGTTTAGAGTTTAGGGTTTAAGGTTGTAGGTTTTATGGTTTAGGGTTTAGGGTTTAGGGTTTAAGGTTTAGGGCCTAGCATTTTATGGCTTAGGATTTAGGGTTTAAGTTAAGGTTTAGTTTAATATTTATTATTATTTTTTATTTAGGGTTTATTATTTAGGGTATAAGGTTTAGGGTTGTAGGTTTATGGTTAGTTTTAGGGTTTAGGATTTAGTGTTTACGATTTAAGGTTTAGAGTTTAAGGTTTTTTTAAATTAGGAAAATCGATAGGTTTAGGTTTATTAAGTCTATTTTGTTTTTATTTATTTAATTTAGTTTATTCATTATTTTTATTTAGTTTAGTTTATTTATTTTTATTTTATTTATTTTAATTTATGTTTTTATTTTAGTTTATTTTTTCAGTTTAGGTTTTAGTTTAATTTTAGTTTCTTTTATTTTATTTAGTTAGAGTTTAGGTTTAGTTTATTTTAAGTTTATGTGTTTTTTAGTTTATGGTTTATGTTTTATTTTTTATTTATTTTTATTTTTATTTTTTAGGTTTAGATTTTTATTTAGTTTTTATTTTATTTTTATTTTATGTTTAGTATTTATTTTATTTAGGCTTTTTATTTTTAGGTTTATTTTATTTTTTTAGTTTAGTTTAGGTTGTAATTTATTTTATTTTATTTTAGTTTTTATTTTTTTATTTTATTTTATTTTAAGTTTATGTTTATGTTTAGGTTTTAATTTAATTTAATTTTTTTAATTTATTTATGTTTAAGTTTTTTTATTTATTTTATTTTTAGGTTTTATGTAGTTTTGGTTTAGGTTTTGATGTTTTAGGCTTTAGGGATTGTTTAAGGTTTAGGGTTTGGGGTTTAGGTTTAGTGTTTAGGGTTGTAGGATTTATGATTTAGGGTTTAGAGTTTAGGGTGTATGGTTTAGGGTTTTAGGGTTTAGGGTTGAAGATTTAGGGTTTAGGGTTTAGGGTTAGTTTTAAGTTTTAGAGTTTAGGGTTAGGGTTTTCTTTATTATTTTATTTATTTATTTATTTAGGGTTTAGGTTTAGTGTTGGTTTAGGGTTTAGGGTTTATGATTTAGGGTTTAGCGATTGGGTTACTTTTAAGGTTTAGGGTTTATGATTTAGTGTTTAGGGTTTTTTTGTTTAAATTAAGAAAAATGGTAGTTTAGGTTTATTTTTTTTAGGGTTTATGTTTAGTTTATTTTAGGTTTAGGTTAGGGTTTTATTTATTTTAGTTTAGATTTAGGTATATTTTATTTGGTTTATTTTAGGTTGAGGTTTTTTATTGTTTATGATTTAGGTTTTTTTATTTTTTTAGATTTTATTTTTCTATTTATATATTTTATTTGGTTTTTAGGTTTTTAGGTTTTATTTTTAGGTTTTTAGGTTTTTAGGTTTTATTTGTTGAGTTTAGGTTTTTAGGTTTTATTTTTTTATATATTTTATTTGGTTTATTTTTCTATTGTTTTCCAGCCTATGAAAAGTAAACTTTCCAACCAAAGTAAATTCAAATAGCTTAACAAGATTTTTGAAAATCAGATCAGAGCACATAACCACAAGCATGCCTAAAAAAGAAGTCAAAATAAGTTCCAGAAACTCACCTGAAAAGCTATCCTTACCACTGAGGATGTCTTTCAATGATTTTAAAGAAGGCAAAGCTATGGTAGTTGATGCCCTAGTAGGATCCATTGGATCTGTCGATTTCCCCCATGGAATCATCGAGGAAGATACCAAGCCATGTCACTCCATGTAAAACACAAAAGCGGCCAGTGACCATCGATTATAAAAGGAATCCAGTGAGAATCATGCCAAACAACCATTAAGCAGTGGCTAGAAGGCCAAAATGAGAGGAAAAAAGAGGAATTGTCGAGAGAAGGGGACTTCGGCGGAGGTGTTTAGGTTAAGATTCTTATTTTCTTGTTTAGTTTATTTTTTTATTTTTTGTTTATTTAAGTTTATTTTATTTTAAGTTTAGGGTTTAGGGTTTGGGGTTTAGGGTTCACATTTTAGGGCTTATGGTTTAAGTTTTAATGTTTAAGTTATAGGTTTTATGGTTTAGGGTTTAGGGTTGAGATATTATTAGGGTTTAGGGTTTTAGCTTTAGTTTAGGGTTTAGGGTTTAGGGTTTAGGGTTTAGGGTTTAGTTTTTAGGTTTAGGGTTTAGGTTTTAGTTTAAGGTTTTGGGTTTTTGATTTTTTTTTAACTGAGAATAAATTTAGATTCAACATTTCTTCTTTTCAATTTCATTAACCAAGTAACACGTTGTTGACCTCACTTTTGGAGTGAGTTCTCAACCTCCTCTTCTTAGACCTAGGAACCTTTTAGACACTAAGGTTTTATTAGTCATATGACACTTTGAGAGATTCTATGAACACTTGACCTAAGCCTAGAGACTTAGAAGGGTTAATCATAGGATTAGGCCATGCCTTAGGGACTTAGGAAAATCACCTACCCTATAGCCTAAACCAAATCCATGTATAATTTCTTAAATTCAATTCAAATCCAAATTTCCAACCAAACCTCAAACTCAATTCAAATCTAAATTCAAGTCCAAACTCAATTCCAAATGTTTGAAACCCAAGTTCAAATCCAAACTTAAAATCCTTCATAAACCCTTTAATCAACCTTCATTAACATAACCAATATTCCATCCATTTCAAACCAAACTCATTTAATTTTCTTATAAATCAATTGTACCTTCAATTATCTTATAAAATATAGATGAAATATAAATTCAAATAGCCAATACCAAATCAAAAATCAAATCAAATTTAAACCCTTTAAACCATTTCTTGAACTTGGCCAAACCCATCTAAATCAAGCCAAAATGGATTTTCTCTTGAATCAATCAGTCAATCATCCAAATATAAATAAATACCTACAATCATTCAGTCAGTCAAATCCTAGTTTGACAATACTCAAATGAATTCAAAACTCATTTTGAATCTACTGGTATATATTCAATTTCAAATCTATATATAAACTCAATTAATCAAGCCAACTAAATCCAATTAATTCAATTGACCCAAAGTGGCCAATTTGACCATGAACTAAAATCCATCAATCCAAATCAGAAAATCAATTAACATGACGACTGTGGTTGTGTGACCTAGGATGATCAAATGATATAGTAGTCAATTAGCCAAACCCAGGTCAAAGTCAACAAATACTCCATGATTACAATCCCAAAATCCGTATTTAAACATGACCACCTTGGTTTGACCCAAATTGTTTGATCAATTGGTTTAGCCTAACCCAAATTTTGAGCTAATTTATTTATTTAAAATTGTGCCAAAACCAAATAGAACTCCAAATGACATGAAATTTGGTCTTCACTTTGAACTCTCATTTCAAATCTGCCCAAATGAAAAATATGTGACCACTCTACCCTTGGGCTAAGGGTATCTCGATGACAAAACACCCATGTAAATGGTCATTTCTCTTCCTTGGCCACTTGACACTCATTCTTTGGTCCACGGCTCAGGCTCCAACACTATCCCGACTAGAGATGGTTGGGTCAACCATGACTTATGGGGAGGTGAAATCACCTCACCTCCCCCATTGGAACACTTGGCATGAAGGACCTCCACCTCTATTTGCTAGGACACCCAGTTGTCCTTCATAGCAGCCACCTCACATGCCTTGGGCAACCAAATTAAGCCACCTAAGGAAAATCCCAACCACCCCAAGAAAAGGACACTCACTTGCAGCCAAAAATCACCATGAATGAGGTATTTTTTGGCCATTGCAAGGAGAGAAAAATATAGAGGTAAAAACTCTTTTTTACACACTCATTTCACTCTACTAAGGCTCTCAAACAAACCAACAACCATTCCCACTTAATTTTTGAGCAAAAACCCTCAAAATCAAGTGGATTCTAGTGAAGAAGTGGCAGCCACTGGTGGATACATTATTCTAAAGTTAAGCAAGAGCTCGAACCCATTCTAAAGCTTCTTCTTGCACTAAAGAGCTCACTCAAATCATCCCCACCACCAAAAATCATCTTTGGTGAGATAATTTTCAAAAACCATTGCTGGCATTAGGTTCTTTTATTTGTGATGGTTTTTATTCAATTTTAAGAATTTCTTTTAGATTACCCTTGTATTTATTTTTATTTTACATCATCCCCATGCATTTGGAGTGATTTTAGGTGAAGATTGATAAAAAAATTGAGCCTAAAATGAAGTTTTCTATTTAAATTTTTCACAAGAATCATAAAATCACATAAATACTATTTTGTCAGCCTCTTACGCTGGGTTAAGTCAGATCTCCTATTGGAGAGATAGCTTAGATCATGCGGATTGTGCAACTCTGATCAATAGATTATGTGGATAATGTGTATCAATTTGGACCTTCCAATCCATGATCAGATGGCAGAATCCAATCCGTGCATCCCTATCCACGTGGTCCAATCAGCACAGCATAGGAGCTGACTCGATTAAGTAAGAAATTAGGGATTTTCTACTTTTTAAAAATTAATTAAAAACACCTGAAACTTCAAAAATTCATAGAAAATAAAATACTTAACTAAAAATTAAAAAAATAAAGGCTCATTGGATTTATTTTTTTCGAGAGGAATCCAATGAATCCAAAAGCCCCAAATTTTATTGAATATTGTGAGCTTAATTTAAGATTTATGGAAAATCAAATTTCATTAACTAATCTAAAAAGATACATCAGATTAATTTGAAATTCTTAGAGATAAAAATTTAGCTTAAAATCTGCCTACCATAAAAATTTTAAGTCATAAGGATTTCTAGATTGGGAGATATAGCATTCTCAAGTTCAAATAGTTAAAATAAATTAATGGACTTTATAAAAATCATGGAAAATCATTTAAATTAGCTGAAACTATGATCACATAGAATTTAATTTGGGTGGATAGAGATAGACAAATCATAGACAAATCCTAAAAATGCAAGTATATATTTATTTTGAAGATATTTAGGAGATTTAATTAAAATTGATAATTTTTTGAGCAATAATTAAGGCTTAATTTGGGTTTAATTAAAACCTTAATTTTGCTTATATATAATAACAAGTAAGTATTCCAAAACTTTTGAGGTTGATTAATGGGATGATCTCCTCCCATAATTTTCTTGGGATTTATTGCTTGGTTAATTAGAAATTCATTATCTTAACATTAATTACTTTTTTAATTAATTAAGCAATTAACTAATATTCTAAATAGAAAATCATTATTTGCTAATCATTTGTGAAATAGTGAATGGGCATGGGGAATAATATTGGGACATCTTTCCTAATATTTTCCTAAGTCTATTCACTTTAATGGAAATTAATTAATTTGGGATTAATGTTTAATTGATTAATTGCTTAATTAATCAATTTGAAACTATGATCACATGGAATCTTAATTAATCAATTCATCGATAGATCTTTAGGTGCTCAATTAAAGACATTTAAGGAAATTACTAACCCACATGTGTGGGAAAATAATGAAGTCTTAATAAGTTTCTTAGCTTAATTGTCATTAATGAGCCAATTACATTAGTCCTCTTTCATTTCTATGGATCATTGCTGATTTAATTTCCAATGTATGTATGTATCATGTTGGATCATAATTTCTTGGTTAATTAAAATAAGGCAACATAGGTAAGGGTTAATTAATTAATGGATTTAATGCATGGTATAACCTAATTAACCCTTAAAATCAACTTAACTACTTTTCATTAAATGAAATTAAATCACAAACATGGGAATGGGTTAGGATCAGCAAACTTTTCCTCATTTCTTCAAACCAAATCCAATATGAAATTGAAAGTGATAATTAAAAGCCTTGGTTTCCTTTAAATGCTTTTATTTGATTTGATTATCCTTATGAAATAATTTAATTGAATGAAATTACATGTTTATGCTTATTCATTCCTTTCCAATCATATTAATTGTTGCATGTCATTTGAAATCATACATTTATCTTTTCAAAATTAATTAAGTCAAATGGTTTTCCTTTATATTAGGCTTGCATATGTTGATTTGATTTATAATATGTATTATATCACTAAATCAAATGTATTTTTCAAAGTTTATAAATGAATGGTATATGCTTGAATGCTAGTTATAAATACAGGAGATGCATTTGATTATAGCTTAATTGTATGAAGTGAAGCTCCTTTCCTTTTCATTATTATGATTTATGTAAGTGAGAATGTTAATGGGTATATAGTCTGGACATCCCAAAATGTATTGATTTATGTATTGCTTTAGTTAGACAAGAGGTCATTTGATTACCTCACTTCTCCTTTTAACAATGGCATGTACTCCATTTGATTTCATTCTTATGTATTTAAATACTAGAATTGGATGAGGCTTTAATTCATATACATAAATGATTCAATCAAATTAAATAACATTTTTTGCATGATTTTAATTCTCCAAATTATGAATACATGTGTATGTATCTAAGAAAAATGGTATATAGTCTAGACATCCTAGAAATATGAGGCTTTAGCTAACCCTAAGGAGGTCATTTGATTACCTCACTTCCCAAGTATAATAAAGGAATGTACTTGCTTATGTCTTTTATACATGTGTGTATTTAATTAGAGAATGGTAATCCTTCCTTTTATTAAAATACATTCATTTGCAATTGTTCAAGTGATTGAATTAATTGATCATCTGATTTGGAGCTTTCTTTCTTATGTTCATGCATGTAAATTTACATATGGTTTGAATGTAATGGTATATAGTCTAGACACCCTAGGAATATGAGGCTTTAGCTAGACCCAAGGAAGTCATTTGATTACCTCACTTCCTTGGTTAACAATGACACGTACATGTTTAATTTCATCCCTATGTATTTTTGTATAAGAATTTAGATAGAGCCTTAAATTAATATGATAAAATAATTCAATCATATGGGAAATATAAAGCTTCAAATGTGCATACTCACATCCATCATTCAAGTGTGTTAAAAGATGTTGTATGTGTAGGTAAACTTAAGACTTAATCATATGCATGTTACATGTGATTGGAAGAAATGATTTAGCATGTGTCATGTGATAGTATTTCAATTATATTAATCTTAAGAAGCCTTTCACACTGAATAAAATTATTTAAAAGATCCTAAACTTAGGATTATTCTAAAAGGTGTAATAAGCCATTCACTAAATAGAACTAAATCAAATTAACATGCTTTAGAACATGGTTTTAAGGTAGG
Organism: Cymbidium sinense; assembly: GCA_021442155.1. Lineage (NCBI taxonomy): Eukaryota > Viridiplantae > Streptophyta > Magnoliopsida > Asparagales > Orchidaceae > Cymbidium > Cymbidium sinense. The sequence continues at coordinate 189,048,880 of CM038214.1, forward strand.
GATGAAAAAGGCCAGCGTCTTTTCATCTCTTTTCAACACATAGTTTCTAAGTGTAGGTCATATGAAACAAAAGAAAACACAAATTAAAACTTCCAAATCAATTAAAGCACTTGAAGTGATATCACCCTTTAAGTTGAATCTTTCTACACTTAGAAAATCTTAACTCTAAAGCCTAATTAGGACATACCACACAACCCTTAATTCACACACATTAGATTAAACCACCACTTCTAGCCTTTTGTTAGGACGGTGCATGGTGTGATGTATGTTTGGTTTTATGATGTATTATTTTAGACTGGATGTTACAGTGTATGTTTCATAGATTGGATGGTAAGTTGTGATTAGCCTAATAATCTTTTATGTAAGAGATTATGTTTAAGGGGCCGCTTAAAAATAAATATAAATTCTCTCTTTGCATCTTGCTTAAGCCCCTAAGCATAATCCATGTTAGGACATATGGGCTTGGTTACGCATGTGTAGGGTGTTGAGTCCAAATTATAAATATAACTTCTTGGGTTGTATTTGTGTTTAGCTAACACTTGTCTTGCAGGTGTAGTTAAATTAAATTTTCTTATTTTTAATGTAATTTTGCATTAGAAATTAGGAATAGTTCTATGGGGGGATAAGAATTAGCATTGGCTATAAGGCTTTATCTTACGAAGCCATGTGATGCCTTTGAAGTGGAGCAAACCAAATCAAAGAAGGAGGAAGAAAATGAAGAGATCAACACTAGAAGAACCCCCATAGCATGTATCATTTATAAATTAAAAATTTTTCATTTATGTACCGGTTGTATAAGGGTAGAGCTTAGCCTTTTTTATTTTTGGGTTATACGGCGACACCCGATCGCACTGGCCTGTTATTCTTCTGCGTTACCAATAAAAATTATTTGATGCTGTGTTTAAAGTATGCAATTAAGATGGCATACTTTTCTTAGTTTCTTTATATGTTTGAGGCCTTGAATGATATTACGCTCTTAAAAAAAATTAGCCTTTCTACCGAACTATAATAAAAAAGTTTTAACAATTCAAACCCTAGGACATAAATCAAGATAATTAAAAGATTTAGGAATCCCTTAGCTGAATGTTGAGTGTCCAACAACATGCACATCATTTAATTTTGCTCTTGAAAATAAGGGATTTCCATCCTTGCACGATAGGAGAATGCTTGACCTGTGAGGGAATCCTTTGTGTTGGAAAACAACCTTTCTTGCTGATTTAGACAACAACCTTATTTTATCATGCATGTAGGCATCAAAACCCAAAGAAACTTTGTCAAAATGAAGTGTCAAAATAAATAAAATTTGTAAAGATTTTGCACTAGACTAAGTCATATGCTCATACCACTTATGCTCTAGTCTCTTAAGGAGTGGGTTTAAGGACTTTAGTTTCTTTTTAATTGAACAATAGCCTAACTAATCTTGCAAATCATATGATCAGACTTCATGGATTTAAAGCGTAGGAGGTGTTAGCTAGCTGCCACTCCAGACGGTCATAAGTCCAGCAGTCAGGCGGTTTATCCTCTCTTATGGAGTTAAACCATATGCCCATTTTCTCTTAGATTTAGGTTGCACTTTGGTTTATGCTAAAGCTCCCAAAATTTAAGATCCAAGGTGGTTATTTCTTTTAGGCTACTAGCATAAAGCCTCACTTCTTAGGCATCTCCACAATCTTGTATTATTGGATTACAAGTCCTAGCTTTCTAATGAAATGTCAACTTTAACAAAATTGATCTTCTCTTCAATTTCAAAATTATAAAGCCCAATTATAAGATAGGTTGAAATTCTCTCTAGGCATTCCCTACTTGCTTCCATTTTCTTTGATAATAAGTCTTCTCCTTGATTTTTCCCACTTGATTTTCCAATACTACTAATCCTCTAATAGTCTAGCCTTGAAATCTTTGGAGACTTTAATTGCTACTTTAATCAAGAGTATTCTTAATGGATTCACATCCCTTAGGATGTAATTAACTATAGAGGGTTTCCTCCATAGGGAACTTAACTAAATAATACTTTACTTTTTCATCTAAAGTAGGGGAAGATCTGGTACATTCAAGACCCATCATGCCTTAGAGTCCTTATCAGGTGATTAGTTTGAGTTGATAATTTCTATCTTTGAGGCATCTTTCCTTAATGTCATACCCAATCATTTCAATAAGTACCCCCTAAGATCAATGTGGTGTCCCACATCTCAAAAATAAACACCACACACACCAAGTTTTCTAAGACACAAGCAATGACAGATAAAAAATGAGCACGCATGGAGCAAATCAAAAATCCTAGATAACTAGAACTATCTCTATTGTAAAGACACAGTTTCATAAGCATCAGATTGGATTGGTTGTTCTTCACTTTCTCTAGTTCCCATGACCACCACCGGCTCTCGAGTAGAATCCATTATTATATATGATCTCCCTCCGCCATTACCACGGCCTTCCACCACCACTTTGCTCAACCACCACTAACCACCACCTCAGCCTCACTCCACTATAGATCTAGGTGAGCCACCTTGATAGTGATGCCATCAAGGTTCCATTCTTGGGGAGTTTGGGGTTTGTTTAGGTTTTGTTTTAGTTTTATTTTTAATTTTATATTTATATTTTAGGTCTAGGTTTGGGGTTTGGGGTTTAGGGTTTAAGTTTAGGTTTAGGGTTTAGGGTTTAGGTTTTAGGTTTTGCTTTAAGGGTTTAGGTGTAGGGTTAGGGTTTAGGTTAAGGTTAAGGTTTTAGGTTTTAGTTTAGGAGTTTAAGGTTTTGGGTTTATTTGGGTTTAGTTTTAGGGTTTAGGGTTTAGTGTTTAAGGTTTAAGGTTTATGGTTTAGGGTTTTAAGGTTTAGGGTTTATGGTTTTGGGGTTAGCATTTTATTACCATTAATGGGAAAGATACAATGCCCTTAAAGGTGTAAAATTCTCTCAGATACAAGAAACCTAAAGAGCTAAACCCCCATTTAAGTACATTAGAAAAAGAAAAGAAAACAAAAGACCAAATACAATAGCTAAAAAGCAAAAGAGAAAAAGACATAGAGTAAGACTAAAACAAATCTTGAAAATAGTAAAAGGATGAGTCAATAGCAATTCATGATTCCTTTGAAAAAGTAAGATAAGCAAGATCCACAACAATATCACTTAGGTTGACTGAGTAACGACCATTCCCTCTATAGAGTTCCAACTTATAAAAGAAGCTTGCAAAACACTACAAAGGTAAAAGTCATAGCTAAAAAGAATAAAAGCAATGAGAGAAAAAGGAGAGAGCTAATAATGAGAAGGCTTAGGCTCAATTAGGATCATCCCCAAGGGCAATGACCCATTTGAGCATCCAAACATCATAAAGAAGGGTAATAATCATATGTAATGCTTCCAACCGGAGAATAGGCAGTAACATCAAAGCCACCATAGCCAGCCACACAGCAAGCAAACATCCAAGGCCAGCAGTCAATAGAGTTCTAGATCTTGCACCATTAAACAAAGAGAAACATGCCAACAACTAGCTAATAGCAAAACCACCAAAAAAATTAATAGACTAATCACAATAACCTAAAGAGAGGCTAGAATAAAGTTAGAACACCAACAACAACCATTATCCAAATACCCATCCAAGCACTAAGCCTAGGAAAACTAGAACTAGCCATCAGTAAGCACCAGACCCATGCCAATTAACAAAGAAACAACCAAAAAAACTAAGATAGGAACCTTAAAGCCAAAGTCCCAACAAGTAGCAGTCACCAAGACAAACTAGGGTGAGCAACCATAAATGCAAAAATAGCTCAGAAATAAAACCATCAACTGAAGGAAACATAAGTTGCAGCGAGTGAAAATCACCAATAAGATAAAATAACCAAACAAAGGCCAAGGCGAGACCAAAAGGATCCACAAAGGTTTGGCCAACACAACAAAGGCTCCGACAAATTGTCCAAGAAGCAAGAAAAGACCAACATGGATCAATCAACCAAGATTCCAAGGACAACTAAAAGTCATTTAACCAAACTAGTTAAGTAAAACAACCATAATGCAACCACCAGAGAACATCCCATCATAAGTAACCAACAAAGGAAGCATTCCCAATAGGGGAAAAAGTAGAAAACACACAATAGAGGTCCAAAGAAGCACAACAACAATAGGAAAATAGATAGGCAGGCAACCAAACTTCCCATGGGACTAACTAGGCAGGGAGCATAATAATAACATAAAATGTGCTAAAAAAAAATGTAGTCATGAGGCCAATCCAGGAGAATAACCAAACACAAGGCAAAAGAAGGATCCAACAATAATAAGAAACTAGGAGGAGGCAAAAAAGTAGCCGAAATTCTCAAAGAGGCAGAATGGCAATAACCAACAGTTCCCACTAGAAGGCCACCCATTCAACCATGAAAACCAACAAAAAGTAATCAAGAGGAGAGCTAACAAACTAACCAATGCAGAAAATAGAATAAAGCCAGAGTGAAAACCATCTCATCCACTAGCAACCAGAGTAACAATGTAGAGAAGGAAACTGCCACCATGCCATAAAATAACCAAGCCAACCCAGGCTGGAAAGATATTATCCACTAGGTAGCAACCACTAGGCCAACCCAAAAGAAAAAGGTCAAAAACATAACCCTGCTCAAGCCAAAAAGTGAAAATAAGCTTAGGGTTTAGGGTTTAAGGTTAGGGTTTGGGATTTAGGGATTAGGGTTTAGAGTTTTGATGGTTTAGGGTTTAAGTGAGTTTATGGTTTATGGTTTAGGGTTTAAGGTTGTAGAGGTTATAGGGTTTAGGGTTTAGGGGTAGTTTAGAGTTTAGGGTTTAGGGTTTAGGTAAGTTTAGGGTTTAAGGCTTAGGGTTTAGGTTTTATGGGTTTTTAGGGTTTAGGGTTTAGGGTTTAGGGTTTAAGGTTTTAGGGTTTAGGGTTTTTTAGGGTTTAGGGTTTAGAGTTTAGGGTTTATGATTTAGGTTTTATTTTAGGTTTAATTTTTTTTTAAAATTAAGTAAACTGGTAGGTTTAGGTTTATTTAGTTTATTTCATTTATTTTTTATTTATTTTAGTTTAGTTTATTTTTTATTTTCATTTAGGTTTATTTTTTATTTAGTTTAGTTTATTTATTTTAAGTTTATTTATTTTAGTTTAGGTTTTATATTTTAGTTTATTTTTTAAGTTCACATTTAGGTTTAGGTTTATTTTTATTTTATTTTTTAGTTTTAGGTTTTATTTTTTTATTTTTAGGTTAAGATTTAGGTTTTTTTTTTAGGTTTAGGTTTTAGGTTTTTATTTTAAGGTTTATTTTTATCTTTTATTTTTTAGTTTGGGTTTAGGTTTATTTTTAATTTATTTTATTGTATTTATTTTAGGGTTTAGGTTTAGTTTATTTTAGATTTAGGTTTTATTTATTTTGCTTAATTTTTTTAGCTTAGGATTAGGTTTATTTTATTTTCTATATTTTAGGTTTAGGTTTTTTTATAGTTTATGATTTAGGTTTTATTTTTAAGTTAAGGTTTTTATTTAGTTTTAATTTTATTTTATTTTAGGTTTTTTTATTTTTATTTTACATTTAGTTTTTATTTTATTTAGATATTTTATTTTTATGTTTATTTTTTTTTTTTAGTTTAGTTTAGACTTTTATTAAGTTTATTTTAGTTTAGTTTTTATTTTTTATTTTAGGTTTAGGTTTATGTTTTAGTTTAGGTTTTTATTTTATTTTATTTTATTTTATTTAGGTTAAGGTTTTTTTATTTATTTTATTTATAAGCTTTATTTAGTTTAAGTTTTGGTTTTTGGTTTTTAGGGTTTAGGGTTTATGGTTTAGGGTTTTGGGTTTTGGGTTTTTGGTTTTGGGTTTTTGGTTTTGGGTTTAGGGTTTAGGGTTTAGTGTTTTAGGTTTTAGGGTTTAGAGTTTTGGGTTTAGGGTTTAAGGTTTAGTGTTTAGGTTTTAGGTTTAGGGTTCATGTTTTAGTTTAGGGTTTAGGATTTTTGAAATTTTTTTAACAGAGAATAAATTCATATTCAACATTTCTTCTTTTTGATTTCATCAACCAAGTAACATACCATGTTTTCTAAGACACAAGCGACAACAAAGATAAAAAATGAGCACTCATAGAGCAAATCAAAAACTGTAGATAACTATAACCCTCTCTATTGTAAAGACATAGTTCCATAAGCAGTAGATCGGATTGGCCATTCTTCAATTTCTCTTGTTCCCATCAGAACTACCCTAGCTTCTCTAGTAGTAGGATCCACCATCAAATCCCAGGTCTCTCCCTCTGCCACCACCATGGTTGTAACCTCCGGTGCTCCTCCCACCTCCATAACCACCACTACTATGACCACCACCTCCAAATCCACCATCACCTCCAGATCCCCCACCACCTCTAAGATAACCGCCACCTTTGTCTTTGCCTTCACCTTCAGATCTAGACTGAGCCTAGTTGATAGTGATGTTCTTGTTATTAAGGTTTTGCCCATTCTTAGGGTTTATGTTTATTAGGTTTTAGGGTTTAGTTTTTTTTAATTTATTTAATTACTTTAGGTTTAGGTTTGCATTTATGGTTAGGGTTTATGCTTTGCTTGGGACACCATGGATACATGATAATAACATAGTTCCATACTCTCTACATCTATGTATGAAAACAAGAAAATGAAAAGAAAAGTGAAAATAAAAAAGGGAACCAAAATAGACTTGGAGGAGGAAGTGGAGTTTGACATTTGATTCCACCCATAGTTCGTTACACCATTTGAACATATGGGTAGGACTACCTAACCTCCATAAGACAAAGGAAGAGGCCAATTTAGAAGAAGTCCTAGGGGTGGAAAACCTCCTTATTGGCCACCCAATAAAAGATATGTCCCAGCTACTATGAGTGCACCTATCATATAGATGGACCAAGAGCCTTATATGGTTAGCATGCCGACCGACTCTTCTCAGATTAAGATTACCTTGGAATTGACACTTGTGATAGCGATGACCGGGATCCAAAGCATAAGCATGTATCCAAGTCTATATGTGAAATAGTTAGGAATCGATCGAAACCTCTAACTTCACTTTCCTATCAAAATTTGAGGTTTGGTAGTTAAGGAAGATCCATAGTGTGAAGACTTAGAGGTTCTTTTAGGAGCTTCATCCTCAAGTCGAAGTTGATGTGAGAATTATTCATATAAAGATTTACCTTTTGATTGTTACTTGCCTTGTGTTTATAATTTAGCAAAGAAATGGTTAATCCACATACTTGGTCAAACACGGTCAAACTACTCGAGAAGAATATGGAAGAACAAATGCAAATGCTCTTAATGAAGATCAGGACTAGGATTTGATATAGTGGGTCCAGTCAATGATCACGATTATTGCGTAGTCATCACCAATCATTTGAAATTTGATGGGCTATTTTCAAATCATATTAACTCATATGAGGAGTTATGCTTAGAAACATCAGATGATCCAGAAGATTTTGAAGTCAAAGATGCACTGCCAGAGTTTGAAGGAGAGATCAAGTCAACCATCGACAAGCTCAAAATCAACTTAGGGCGAAGAAGATCCACGACATACATCAGCTCTTTATTGAATGAAATTGAAACCAATGACTTGGTTGAGCTATTACTAAGTTTAAGGACTACATGGAGTTATGAAGAGATGCCTCGATTGGCTCGACATAGGTCCATAAACTAGTAATAATGCCTACTGCTAACCCTATCAAAGCAAGCTCTTAGATGCATGCGATTAGACATGAATAGGTCTTTTTAAGTCAAGAAATTGATCGATCTTTGGCTTCATTCGAGAAGAAAAATATCCATACGGTTAGCTAACATCCCAGGTTATAAAAGATTGGTCAAATTAACATATGCATCAATATTAGGGATTTAAATAAGGCATATACAAAAGATGAATTTTTACTACCAATCCTAGAGTTGATGGTGTACATTTCCTCATCTCATGATTCTCTCTTTCATGGATGGCGATGGATATAACAAATAAAGATGAGGAAGATGAAAGAAACAGCTTTTAGAACTCGATGAGAATTATTATAAGGTCATGCCTTAAAAAAATTTGGTACATACTAGCGGCTATGGCTATCTTCATCGAACTCATTCATCATCAAGTCAAGTGCTATGTCGAGGATCTTGTGGTCAAAAGTAGAGAAAAGAAAGACCATCTATTTGACTTGAGAGTAGTTTTTGAATAGTTAAGATAATATTTCCTCAAAATAAAATGAACACCCTAAAGTGTGCATTCTAAGTAAGTATCAGGTAAATTCTTTGGGTTTGTTATCTAACACCATGGAATCAAAATCTATCTGAAGAAGATCAAGGCAATATTAGGAATGCCACCCCCTAAAAGTTTAACTAAACTCAGATCATTCCAAGGGCTAAGATGCTTTATATGCAATCTATTGGGAAGAAGTCACCCATTCTCAGTACTTCTCAAAAAGGACACCAAGTTCAAGTGGGATGACAAGTGTGAGCATTCCTTTGAAGAAATCAAGCATTACTTGATGACACTGATAGTTTTAGTAGCCCTTATCTCAAGAAAGCCACTCATAATTTACACTACTGCATTAGATGACTCCCTTGGTGCTTTGGTAGCCAAAGCCAATGATAAAGGGAAGGAAGATGCACTCTACTACTTCAACCTTCATCTAATCTCTACTAAGGCTAATTATCCGCTTGAGAAGCATTTCTAGCTTTAATCTTTACATCCCAAAAGCTATAACACCATAATTTCTTATAAGGAAAACTTGATCTCTAGGATAAATAAATCTCTCATGACACGGTGGCTATCGGATGGTTGGCACAATGGTCCATGATCCTCTCATAGTTTGACATTTTCTTTGTACCCCTCCGTGTGGTGAAAGGACAAGCACTAGCAGATTTCCTTGTAGCACACCCACTTCTTGCTGACTCTTCACTTAGTGATGATCACCCTGATGAACAAATCATGAACTTAAGGGATACTAGAATTCACTACTAGGTGATGTAATTTTATGGTGCAATTTCCTATCAAAGAGGAGAAGAACCACAATCTACTATTTCATGAAAGGTAGGGGTATGAATAATTCTCTTAACTCTGGACTGTGATGTGATGAGAATCTCATGTCATATGTACAATCCTTGCACCAACAATGAAGCTAAATATGAGTCTCTAATTGTTGGTCTGGAGTTAGCCATTACTCTAAGCATCTAGAACATTAACATCTTCAGGGATTCTTAGCTTGTTATCAACCAAATCGTTGGGTCCTATAAGGTTATAAAACCCATGCTCTGACACTACCACAAGTACAACATTAAGTTGTTGGCCCCAATCATAGAGGTCATCATTTATAAGATTCCTCATAGAGAGAATGCCATAGCGTATGCTTTAGCCAAGCTTGCCAAGGAGTTGGCATGTCCAAAGGATGAGTCCATATCAATAAAGGTCCAAAATAGACAAGTCTTATCCCTTATTAATATTGAACTCATATAAAAAAATACTCTTTGAAGGGGAGGTTACCATTGCCAAGAAGGATGAGGAGTTAGATTAGAGGAAATAATTCATTGATTACTCAAATAAAGGTAAACTATCTCAAGAGAAATCCCAAACCCATCAGCTGAAGCAAAGAACACTTTCCTATGCTCTTGTGGATGGTGTCTTGTGCCCATGGACTTTTCATAATATGTGGTTATGTTGTTTAGATAAGCATGAAGCCCATAAGATTGTGGAGAGGTGCACTCGGATTATGTGGAGACCAATCGATCCGTCGAAGATGAAAGCCAAGATCGAGGAGACTAGGATACTAACCATCGATGATCGAAGATTGCGGGACATTGATGCCAATGTCCCGCGGTGTGGTCCACCAACCATCCAACATTCTACATCATACATTGGCCTCATGGCCATTCAGTGTTGGGGACATAGTGGGTATGATTGATCCTCCTTCTTCCAAGGGTCATCAGTTCATCTTTACTACTTACTTTTCTAAATGGCGATTCCACTTTCGAGAGGTCACAACTTCGGCATGTGCTCTAGTTTTTGGGATCCATACCATATTTGGAGTGCCTTGATGAATTATCACATTCAAGAACATTGAGATCAACAACTTTGCAGAGACACATTATATAATAGAGATATTCTACCATCAACTACCCGGTAAAAAAAGAAAAGAAGCCTTCAATAAACTCTCATCCAATCTTGAAGAATACACTTACAATAATAAGCAATAGTGGAGCGGTTAGTTGAGGCCTTGTGGGCCTACACACTACATATAGAACTCGACTATTCTATTTTCCTATATATTGGTTGTTCTACCATTAAGTCCAACTCCCATCACTAAGGATAGTTGTGGGTAGCAAGATCACAACAAAGCTGAATGCCAAGTTACGATTAGATGAGCCTAAAGGTTTGGAGGAGAGACGTCTGCAGGCATGCCAAAACCTTAAGTTATACAAAGCTAAAATGATTCAAGTTCACAACAAGTTGGTCCATTCTAGATCTTTTCAAGTAGAAGAGTTTATTTTTGTTCTAAGGAGATTGATTGTTTCCTATCGTATGATGGGAGGCAAGTTTGAACCCACTTGGGAGGCCCTTTATCCATAGAGAAGGCCTACCAGGAGGATCTAATCGTTTATTAATCATAAGGGAGAGCCCCTTCCAATCAATGAGCTCTCACAAGATATAATATAAATTATGTTTGAAAGTAATTATCATCAATGAAAATTTCATTTCAAATTCAATCACTTCATTGTTGAAAGTATTCTTGTTTGTGAATCTGCCATGATGTCTTTAGGGTAGGTGTAAGGAACTTGAGTGACATCCTATCCTTCATCAGCATAACATAAATACAAACTACACATAAACATATAAAACAAACACATATATTTTATCTCAGGCTACTCTGAGTTGAGATAACACTCCCAACGACACTCACTCAATGGCTGCTCTAGGATGAGCTAACGTGCTACCCTGCTAGTGTGTCACCTTAGTGATCTTCTTTCTTTGGATGATGTAAGTCTACTATGCTTTCCTTCCTTACTATGCCACTACACAATGATGAGCGCTTTGTTAGTTTGGTAGGCTTTACTACATGGCTGGTAATCTACCTCATGTTGGATTTATTTAAGTGGATGTGAGTTTGCTACACTTTCTCCTTAGATTAGCCTTCGTGCACTGACTAGGCCAAGTATATTTGAGGTTTAGGATAAGTCCCCTAGCAGCTCCTTCCCTCCTTAGTGCTTCATGTATGGGTCAAGTCCTTCCTCGGGGTTTCCAGCTTAGTATTTGCTTTAGGTCAGATAGCATCTGTCTCGCCAATGACATACTATCCTAATGATCAGTTCTGCTCAAAAATTTGATAGCCTACATGTTTTCTTTCCAGATTAATTATTTCACACCAACGGGCACCTTAGGTTGTTTGGTTCTAACTAAGCTGACGGATACACCACTCATGCTGATGGATAAACACCTTAGGTTGGTTGTTCCTCACACCTTTGGATACACCACTCATGAAAAATGTAAGTTTGCTATGCTTTCTCCTTGACTTATGCACCGTACAATTATAAGCTTTCTTTTCTAGGGCTTAGGATAACGCCCCTAGCAACACCTCTGCTGTGGGCAGTGTATTTGGATCACATCATTTGCGACCCTATTTAGATACTACTCAGGTTACTATTAGATTGGATAGTTCCCCTTTCCTAGTAACCACCCCTGTGGTTGGAGAATCCATCCTATAGATGTGTAGATTCTCCCTTGGTCCAGTAAATTTGAGATAGTTCAAGGCTGACATAGCCCCTTCTCAGTGTGGTCCCTTGCACACCAACAGGGTCCATGCAAACATATAAACAAAATATATATTCCTTATGGTTTGGGAGGACACCCCTAGTGGTACCTTCTCCCAAGCAAACATCTTATCTTTAGGGCAATGTCAGCAAAACTCTCTATTGGAATTACATGACTACTCTTGAGTTGATATAAGTCCCCAACTGCATTCACCAAGTAGTCCTCAAACTAACTATACAATATCATGCTAAACATATTATAATGTCAATTAACACACTATATTATATTATAAAATATGATGTTATATTATAATTTACTATAATATAATATATTGTCTAACATTACACCTCATCACAATAACAACAACAACAATAAGCCTTAATCCCACTAGGTGGGGTCGGCTACATGAATCCTTTGTCTCCATTGTGTCCTATTATGTGTCAAATTCTCATTTAAATCAAGTACACTAAGATCATTTTTTATACATCTTAACCAAGTCTTTTTAGGCCTACCTCTACCTTTCTTAACATAAGGCAAATCTAATTCATCTACTCTCCTAGCCTGGTCATCGGATGGTCGGCACTTTATGTGGCCAAACCATCTAAGGCCACTCTACCTAATCTTATCTACCATTGGAGCTACTCCAACTTTTTCCCGAATATACTCATTTTGAATTCTATCTCTAAGAGTAAAGCCACTCATCCACCTAGGCATCCTCATCTTTGTAACACTTAACTTAGTCTTATGCTTCTCTTTTGTTGGCCAACATTATGCACCATAAGTCAACATTTCACCTCATTAGAATCACTTAAAAGGAACAAATAACAAAATTTTCTCAAAATATGAATAATGTTCATTTTGGATGTAAAATTTTTATTTTTCTATTAGAAATGGTACAAAATAGCATAATTTTGGTGTTGCATCTTGGTCTGTGCCGTGAATTTGGCCAAATTCTCCCATCTCAACCTTCAAATTAACATTTTTGTGAGTTTTGACCCAATACATTATAACAAAAGTAAAACATAGTAAAATGTACAATAACATTTAGTAAGACACCACCACATTCATATATGTGTGAACTTATATTATTTTGTACATTATATTTTAATATGCTTTCATATAATATATTATCTTTCATTACACCTTAAAATGAATCACTTTAAAAAGAAAATTTGCAAATTTTGGTTAGAAAATGAACATTTATTTTGGATGCAAAATTCTATTATTTTAATTAAATGAAACACCATAGCACACCCCTAATGATGTTCCCTAAAGCTTACCTTAATTTTGGCCAAATCCCATCATCTCTTTATAGTACTAATTTTTTACATTATACTTCTACATCATATTATAGCAAACTAAATTATGCTAAAAACAAGTAGTAATACACAATAGAATGCTATAATGCATGATGCTACACTATGTTATGGCATCCTATATCATAATACACTATAACATATTATATTATATTATATTATATTCATATCACATCAGAAGGGATTTCTTAAGATAAAAAAAATCATAAAATTAGTCTAAACAATAAAAAACTATACATTTTAGTAGTATCATTTTCATATTTTAAATTGAAAAAATATATTATGATGTCATGCTCTACCTATTATGAATTTGTCCAAATTCCTCCATTTTAAAGTCTAAATCAACATTTTAATAAATAATGCTAGTGTAGGCTTGACTGCATGATTGTAAAATACTAAAAGAATTTAAACTACGTAGAACAATATATTATGATATATGATGTTATACTATGCAACACCATATAATATTTATTTTGAACATAAAATCTTACTTTTTAGACTAAAAGTGGCATAGCACACCTTTGGTAACCTAATTCCCACTTCAGATTTAACAAATTTCATCATCTAATTTATTTCATCAATATTTTTATAATTTATATTAATATATACTATAGGGCACAATTCCATAATATACTAAAATAATTCAAAATGTCTAATAACATCCAAAAACACATCACTACATGCTCAAATATATGATGCTACATTTTACTATAATATATTGTACTATAATATGATTTAGGGTTAGGGTTTAGGGTATTCAAATCTCTAATTATCAAGGGAGGGTCTCTTGATAACATTTTCTTTAGCTACCATAATTATGTTAGGATTAGGTCATTCTTAAGATCTACTCCAAATGACATCTTTATTCAAGGTTTAGGGTTTAGGGTTTAGGGTTAGGGTTTAGGGTTTATTTAAGGTTTATTATTTAGGGTTAGTTTAGGGTTTTGGGTTCAGGGTTAGTTTAAGGTTTAGGCTTTGGGGTTTAGGGTTTAGGGTTTAGGGTTTATGGTTTTAGGGTTTAGGGTTTAGGGTTTATAGTTTTTAGGGTTTAGGGTTTGGGGTTTAGGGTTTAGGGTTTAGGTTTTAGGTTTAGTATTTATGTTTTAGTTTAGGGTTTAGGGTTTATGATTTAGGATATAGAGTTTAAGAAATTTTTTTTAACAAAGAAAAAATTCAGACAACATTTCTTCTTGTCGATTTCAACAACCATGTAGTACCCCAAGTTTTCTAAGGCACAAGTGATGACATAGATAACAAATAAGCACCCATAGAACAAATCGCAAACCCTAGATAAGTAGAACCATTTCTACTATAAATACACAATTCCATAAGCAGTAGATCAGATCAATCATTCTTCAGTTTCCATTTTCCATGAAACCACCACACTTGTTGGTAGCGGGATCCATTATATCCACGATCTCTCCCTGCCACTACCAAGGCATGCTATGTCCTCCTCCCCTTCATAACCATGGCTCCTCAACACCACCTCCATATCCACCACCACTACGATGAATCAGCACCTCGCCCCTTACCCACTACAGATCTAGGCGGATGGTGATGTTCACCATGAAGTTTGACTTATTCTTGTGGTTTTTATTAGTTTAAGGTTTTGGGTTTTTAGGGTTTGGGGTTTAAGGTTTAGGGTTGTAGGTTTAAGGTTAGGTTTAGGGTTTAGGGATTAGGGTTTTAGGGTTTAGGGTTTAGGTTTAAGGTTTAGAGTTTTAGGGTTTAGGGTTTAAGGTTTAAGGTTTAGGGTTTAGGGTTTAGGGTTTAGGGTTTAGGGTTTAAGGTTTTTGGGTTTAGGGTTTAGGGTTTAGTGACATAGATTTATGGTTCTAAGTTTAGGGTTTGGTGTTTAATTTAAAGATTTAGGATTTAGGGTTTTTTTCAATAAGCAAACTAGTAGGTTTAGGTTTATTTAGTTTAGTTTTTTTTATTTGAGTTTATTTTATTTTTTATTTTTATTTAAGTTTATTTTTATTTTGTTTAGTTTAGTTTATTTGTTTTAGGTTTATTTATTTTAGCTCAAGTTTTTTTATTTTAGTTTATTTTTTAGGTTTAGGTTTATTTTTTAGTTGAGTTTTATTTTTATTTTATTTTAGTTTTGGTTTTATTTTTTATTTCTAGGTTTTAGTTTAGGTTCTATTCTATTTTTCTAGTTTTAGGTTTTAGGTTTCAATTTTAGGAATATTTTTAGGTTTTATTTTTCAGTTTAGGTTTAGGTTTATTTTTAATTTATTTTATTTTATTTAGTTTAGGTTTAGGTTCAAGTTTAATTTATTTTAGGTTTAGGTTTAGGTTTTATTTATTTTAGTTTAGTTTATTTTAGTTTAGGTTTAGGTTTATTTAATTTTATTTTAAGTTTAAGTTTTTTTATAGTTTAGGGTTTAAGTTTTATTTTTTATTTATTTTTTTATTTTTAGGTATATTTTTTTAGGTTTAGTTTTAGTTTTTTATTTTTTATTTTAGGTTTAGTTTTATTTTATTTAACATTTTTTTTATTTATTTAATTTAGGTTTTATTTATTTTATTTTAGTTTAGTTTTATTTTTTTTATTTTTTTAGGTTTAGCTTTAGGTTTAGGTTTTAGTTTATGTTTCTTTTATTATTATTTTATTTTATGATTGTTTAGGTTTTTATTTTTTATTTTTTATTTTACTTAGTTTAGGATTAGGTTTTTAGCTTTTTAGGGTTTAGGGTTTAGGTTTAGGGTTTAAGTTTTAGTTTAGGGTTTAAGGATTTTTTTAATAGAGAATAAATTTAGGTTCAACATTTCTTCTTTTTGATTTCATCAAACAAGTAGCACCCAAGTTTTCTAAGATACAAAACATAGATAAAAATGAGCACCCATAGAGCAAATCAAAATCCCAGATAAGTTGAACCATCTATTGTAAAGTCATTCCATTCCAAGTAGGGATCAATTTCTCCAGTTCACAATAGAACCACCCCCATCTGTTGAGAAGCAGGATCCGCCATTGTATCCCCAATCTCTCCCTCCGCCACCACCACGGCTGTAACCTCCATCGCTCTTCCTGCCTCCATAACCAACACTACTCCGACCACCACCTTCATATCAACCAACACCTCCAGATCCCCCACCACCATTACGATAACTGCCACCTTCGCCTTTGTCTGTAGCTTTAGATCTAGATTGAGCATAGTTAATGGTGATGTTCCTACCGTCAAGGTTCTACCCATTCTTAGGGTTTTGGTTTAATAGGTTTCAGCATTTAGGTTTATTTTAAATTATTTTAGTTACTTTTGGTTTAGGTTTATGGCTTGGGGTTTAGGGTTTAGGGTTTAGGGTTTGGGTTTAGGTTTAGGGTTTTGGGTTTATGCTTTTAGGGTTTAGTGTTTAGGGTTAGGATTTAGGGTTTAGGGTTAGGGTTTAGGGTTTAGGGTTTAGGGTTTTTTAATGTTTAGGGTTTTAGGGTTTTGGGTTTAAGGTTAGGGATTAGGGTTTATGGTTTAGGGTTTAGAGTTTAGGCTTTAGGATTTAGGGTTTTGAGAGTTTATAGTTTAGGGTTTAGGGTTTAGGGTTAGTTTAGGGTTTAGGGTTTATGGTCTAGGGTTTAGGGCTTTTAGGGTTTAGGATTTAGGGTATAGGGTCTAGGATTTAGGAGTTATGGTATAGGATTTAGGGTTTAGGGTTTACAATTTTTTTAAATTAAGTAAATCGACAGGTTTTAGTTTATTTAGTTTATTTAGTTGATTATATTTTTCATTTTCATTTAGGTTTATTTATTTATTTTCTTTAGTTTAGTTTATTAATTTTAGTTTTATTTATTTTAGTTTAAATTTTTTATTTTAGTTTATTTTTTAGGTTTAGGTTTAGGTTTATGCTTATTTCTTAGTTTAGTTTTATTTTTATTTTATTTTTTAAGTTTAAGTTATATTTATTTATTTTTAGGTTTAGGTTTAGGTTTTTATTTTATTTTATTAGGTTTATGTTTTAGGTTTTATTTTTTAGTTTAGGTTTAGGTTTATTTTTAGTTTATTTTATTTTGTTTAGGGTTTAGGTTTAGGTATAGCTTTAGGATTTATTTATTATAGTTTAGGTTTAGGTTTATTTTATTTCATTTGTTTTAGGTTTTGGTTTATTTTAGTTTAGGGTTTATATTTTTTTTAAATTAATTTTTGGTTTTATTTTTAGTTTTATTTTTTAGTTTAGGTTTTTATTTAGTTTTATTTTATTTTATTTTATTTTATTTTAGGTTTATTTTACTTTTATTATATTTATTTTTTTTATTTTTAAGTTTATTTTAATTATTTTTTTATTTTATTATATTTTTATGTTTAGGTTTAAATTTAGGTTTCGGTTTAGGTTTAGGTTTTAGTTTAGGTTTTTATTTTATCTTATGTTTTTTATTTTATTTAGGTTTAGGTTTATTTATTTATTTTATTTTTAGGTTTAATTTAGTTTAGGTTTAGGTTGTTAGGTTTTTAGGGTTTAGGGTTTTGGGTTGAAGGTTTTAGTGTTTAAGGTTTAGGATTTAAGGTTTAGCATTTTAAGGTTTAGGGTTTAGGGTTTAGAGTTCATGGTTTTATGGTTTAGGGTATAGGGATTAGGGTTTTGGGTTTAGGATTTAGAGTTATGGTTTTTATTTATATTTATATTTATTATTTTTATTTTTTAAAATTAAGTAAACTTTTAGGTTTAAGTTTATTTTGTTTATTTTTATTTATTTTAGCTTCTTTAATTTTTTTATTTTTTATTCAGATTTATTTTTAATTTTATTTAGTTTAGTTTTTTTTATTATAGGTTTATTTATTTTTAGTTTAGGTTTTTATTTTAATCTATTTTTTAGGTTCAAGTTTAGGTTTAGTTTTTAGCTTAGTTTTATTTTTTTTTATATTTAAGTTTTATTTTTTACTTTTAGGTTTAGATTTAGGTTTTTATTGTATTTTTTTAAGTTTGATTTTTGTGTTTTTATTTTAAGTTTATTTTAAGGTTTATTTTTTGTTCAGGTTTAGGTATATTTTTAGTTTAATTTATTTTATTTAGGGTTTATGTTTAGGATTAAGTTTAGTTTATTTTAGGTTTAGGTTTTATTTATTTTAGTTTAGGTTTAGGTTTTTTTTTAGTTTAGGGTTTAGGTTTTATTTTTAAGTTTATTTTTTAGGTTTAGGTTTTTATTTAGTTTTTATTTTATTTTACTTTATTTTAGGTTTAGTTTTTATTTTATTTATGTTTTTTACTTTTTAGTTTAATTTAGGTTTTAATTTATTTTAATTTAGTTTAATTTTTATTTCATATTTATTTTCTTTTTAGGTTTAGGTTTAGGTTTTAGTTTAGATTTTTTTATTTATTTTATTTTATTTTAGTTTAGGTTTTATTTTTTTAGGTTTTATTTAGTTTAGGTTTAGGTTTTTAGCTTTTTAGGGTTTAGGGTTTAGGATTTAGGTTTTAGGGTTTTGGGTTTAGGGTTTAGGGTTTAGGGTTTAGGGTTTAGGTTTTAGGTTTAGCATTCAGATTTTAGTTTAGGGTTTAGGGTTTTTAGTTTTTCTTTTTTAACAAAGAATAAATTCATATTCAACATTTCTTCTTTTTAATTTCATCAACCAAGGAATACACCAAGTTTTCTAAGACACAAGCGATGACATAGATAAAAAATAAGCACCATAGAGCAAATATAAAATAAAAAAAACTAGAATCATCTCTCTTATGTAAATTCCATAGACATATTGGATCGGTCATTCTTCAATTTCTCGGTTTCCATCGAACCACCCGACTGTCGGTAGTAGGATCCACCATCATATCTCTCTCTCTCCCCACCATGCCTATAACAGTCATTCCTCTCACCTCCATAACCACCATGGTCGACCACCACCTCCATATCCGGCACCTCCAAAACCCCACCACCCTTGCCTAATGCCTCCAGCCTCGCCTCCATAGATATATTGAGCTTGTTTGGCGGTGATGTTCTGCCATCAGGTTACTTTCTAAGGGTTTGGTTTTAGGTTTTAGGGTTTAGGTTTATTTATTAATTCATTTAGTTACTTTAGGTTTAGATTTAGGATTTGGGGTTTAGGGTTTAGGGTTTAGGGTTTAGGGTTTAAGATTTAGGGTTTTAGGGTTTATGTTAGGGTTAAAGTTTAGTTTATGCTTTTAGGTTTAGGGTTTTAGGGTTTAGGGTTTTAGTGTTAGGGAGTTTAGAGTTTAAGGTTAGGGATTTAGTGTTAGAGGGTTTTAGCTTAAGGTTTTAGGAATAGGGTATTTAGTTTAATGTTTAGGGTGTAGGTTAGGGTTAGGTTTAGGGTTCATGGTTTAGGGTTTAGCTTAGGGTTTAGTTTAGGGTTTAGGTTCTGAAAAGGTTTAAGGTTTAGGGTTTAGGTTTAGGGTTTATATTTAGTTTTTTGGGTTTAGGGTATAGGGTTTAGATTTAGGGTTTAGGATTTATGGTTTTTTTAAGATTAAGTTAAAAGTTTATTTAGTTTATTTTTTATTTATTTTAGTTTATCTTATTTTTTTATTTAGGTTTATTTTTATTTTTACTTAGTTTTGTTTAGGTTTTTTATTTTAGTTTATTGTTAATGTTTAGATCTAGGATAAAGCTTATTTTTTCGTTGAGTTTCATTTTCTTTATTTTTTAAGATTAGGTTTTATTTTTAATTTTTAGTTTTAGGTTTTTATTTTATTTTTTAGGTATAGGTTTTAGGTTTTTATTTTAAGTTTATTTTTAGGTTTTATTTTTTAGTTTAGGTTTAGATTAATTTTTAGTTTATTTTATTTTATTTAGTTTATGTTTAGGTTTAGGTTTAGGTTATTTTAGGTTTAGGTTTTATTTAGTTAAGTTTAGTTTACCTTAGTTTAGGTTTAGGATAATTTTATTTTTAGTTTAGGTTTAGTTTTTTTTTAGTTTAGTTTTTAGGTTTTATTTTTTATTTATTTTTAGGTTTTATTTTTAGGTTTATTTTTTAGTTTTAGGTTTTTATTTAGCTTTATTTTATTTTATCTTAGATTTATTTTATTTTATTTTTATGTTTTATTTTTATTATATTTAGGTTTTTATATTTCTAGTTTAGTTTAGGTTTTAATTTATTTTATTTTATTATATTTTTATTTTTTATTTTATTTTCTTTTTAGCTTTAGGTTTTAGTTTATGTTTTTTTTTTTATTTTATTTTTCATTTTATTTTGGTTTAGGTTTTTTATTTATTTTATTTTAGGTTTTATTTTATTTAGGTTTAGGTTTTTTATTTATTATTTATGGTTTTATTTTAGGTTGATTTTTAGGTTTTATTTTTTAGTTTAGGTTTAGATTTATTTTTAGATTATTTTATTTCCTTAGTTTGAGTTTAAGGTTTAGGTTTAGGTTTTATTTATTTTAATTTAGTTTAAGTTTATTTTATTTTTTTTTGTTTATTTTATTTTTATTTTAGATAAGTTTATATTTTTAGTTTAGGATTTGGGTTTTATTTTATTTTTTTTTTTTTTAGGTTTATTTTTTAGGATTAGGTTTTTATTTAGTTTTTATTTTATTTTTTTAGGTTTATTTTATTTTTATTTTACGTTTATTTTTTATTTTATTTAGGTTTTTTATTCGTAGGTTTATTTTATTTTTTAGTTTTATTTAGGTTTTTATTTATTTTATTTTAGTGTCTTTTATTTATTTTATTTTATTTTATTTTTAGGTTTAAGGTATATTTTATGTTTTTGTTTTTATTTTATTTATTTTATATTTTTTAGGTATACGATTTTTTATTTATTTTAATTTTTAGTTTTATTTATGTTAACGGTTTAAGGTTTAGGGTTTAGGGTTTAGGGTTTATGGTATTACGGTTTAGGGTTTTAGGGTTTAGGGTTTAAGAATAGGGTTTAGTGTTGAGGGTTAGGGTTTAGAGTTTAGGGTTTAAGGTTTAATGTTTAGGCTTTAGGGTTAGGATTTTTAGGGTTTAGGGTTTAGGGTTTAGGGTTTAGGTTTAAGTTAACAAGGTTTAAAGTTAGTTTAGGGTTTAAGGTTTAGGGTTTAAACTTTAAGTTTAGGGTTTTTAAGGTTTCAAGTTTATGGTTTAGGGTTAATTTAGGGTTTAGGGTTTAGGTTTAGAGTTTAGGGTTTAAGTTTAGGGTTTAGGGTTTAGGGATTAGGGTTTAGGGTTAGGGTTTAGGGTTTAGAGTTAGGGTTTAGGGTTTAGGGTTTAGTATTTTTTAGGGTTTAGGTTTAGGGTTTGGTTTAGGGTTTAGGGTTTATTTTAGGTTTAGGGTTTAGGGTTTAGGGTTTAGTTTATGGTTTAATTTTTTGATGATGTTAAAGGAAAAATGATGTTAAGTAATGTTGGAGAATATCACAAATGATGTTGATTTTAATTTTATTTTCTCAGATATGTATTTATTGAGGGGGGAAAATCTTTATAATATAATTTTTACCCTTAACACAAACATCCATTTGTCATGATAAAATATGGGGAGATTGTTAAGAATACATTTTAATTCTCTCACCATTTGATTTGATGATAACAAATCTTGTGTAATAAAGATTAATATTTTCTTTGTAGAATGAATTATTCAAATTAATCATTATGATTATCATTATTAATTTAAATTTTTATAGATAAAAAATATAGTTTCGTAAAGTTGTTAATTATTTAATTAAGATATTTCATGAAATTCATCAGACTCAACTTGCTTCATTAAATCGAGAAAGTCATATCAGTTTGGAGAAGGGCTATTTGAAAATTTTCATAGGACTTGTAAAATTAAATAATTTAAAGCTTAGAAAAATGAATATTTTTCCAGAATTATTTTCATCTTGTTTATTTTGATTTTTAAAATGTTTTTCCATATTTAATTTACATTATTTTCCAATTTTCATGAAATTATTTTATTTGGATAATTTGACTACTTTCACTTAGTTTAGCCTTATCCATTACATCTAAACTTGAGTTTAGTTCATTTATTTCTTTTCAATCAATTTTCATACTTATAATAATTTATATCCATTTATTTTAGCATGAGAATTAATTTATTCAGTTAATTATCCAAATTACCCTTATTGAGATTAAAAGTTTGAAAGGAGAGAATACTAATATTATAAGTAAATTAAATGACATATCTTTTTGTTCTACAACTTTTAGTTTCCCTCATGCTTTACATTCAATTCCATTCATGTCATGCAAGCAATATTTATGAAACTCACGTACTTTAAATTATTGTGCATCTAACATGCATGTTAGTTTATTCTTAAAATTAAACCTAGAAGTTATAATTCATTTATGTATGCTTTGCCCAATGTTATACCTACTTTTTATTATAGGCAAGTTTCATATGTTTGTTCATATAGGAGATCAATATAATTAAATGCTTCATCTTTGTGCATTTAGATTCCTAAGGGAACTAAGTTGCATTGTCCATCATCTACTTATTAGAATATTATAATGCTACTACTATTAGTAGATCTATGATTTCTTGGATACCAAAATCTAGGAAATGAGATTGTATTATAGGATTGTCTTCATGATAGACTAGTGAAGAATTAAGTAATTATACAAAGCAACATTTAATTATAATAGTATGCAAGAAAGAATAATATAAGGTACCATATTTTGTATTATTCATTAATACCTTCCTTACATGTATTTAGGTCTTATGATTAGTTATGTTTCATTCATGTCTAACTACTTTTGTTAAACTTAATATTTTTTATATTTTTAATGAATGAGCTATTTTAAAATATGATTTGAAAATAATTCCATAAATCACATGAAATCTATATTTTAAATATTATTTGACTTATTTTGGAATAATATTTTCATAGACTTTATGAGTTTTACATTATTTTACCAATGAATTTTTTAGATTCAATTTTAATTTTTTTTAAAATTCGTGATAAGTAAATTTAGTTGCTACCCTATATAGATCTTTTAATCTTTAAACTAAGGGGATATTAGGGATCACTTCTATTTTTTATTTTTTGTTTTATATTTTTATTTTGTTTAGTTTATATTTTGTTTCAAGTAAAACATATTTTGACTATTATTATTTTTTTAAAACACTCTAAACATCCAAAGTAGTTTAAGTGTTTTAAAATAATGTTATTTTTGAAAATAAAAAAACATAAAAAACATCAAACAAACATGTTTTATAGATATCATAAAAAAAACATAATTAGTTTATAGTTTTGAAGATAATATGCTTTACATAATTGGTATTTACAATTTTATAAGTGATTTGATATCTTATGCCCCTTTAAAATATTTTATTTTTTGTTAGTTTATTGATTTTATCAAGCTTATTCTACATATGTTTAGTGATCCAAGGTCAATATGCTTAATTTGAAACTCAACATTTCTCGGTATAATTTATCAAATTAATTTGCCTTAGCTTATGTTAAAAAATGGATATGATTCATAAATTAGCTTTTATGAATTAAATTAGAACAAATATAAAATTAGCTTTATGAATCATTTTGAATGATTAGAAATTTGCTTGTCATATCTATCTTCATTATTCATGAAAATCTATAATTTTTAGCCTTTATTCTAAATTTAACATTTGGCACAATTGCATTTGATTTGATGATAAGATAATTTTAGTTGGTATCTTAAGTTATCATTACTTTCAAAATATTATTCATTTTGATTAACTAAGTTGTAGAATATGAAAAAAAAATTATTTTAGAAACATGTTTGTATTTTTCTTATGCTTAATTATATATATTTTCATCACATGTGACATTTGCCTTCATTTACATGTCTAATCAAAGTTAGTTTCATATTTAAAAAATACAAATTGGTTTACATTAAACATGAGATAATATCATGCATGTTAATTATTATTTATCTTTATCATCACATGCTTAATTTAATTCTAGAACTAATTAAGGGGGCAGAATTTGTTGATATAATCAACTTGTTTTCTTTATTTTTGATGATCTAAGGGAGAGAAAAATTAATGTTGGAGAATATCACAAATGATGTTGATTATAATTTTATTTTATCAGATATGCATTTATTGATGGGGAGAAAAATCTTTATAATTTAATTTTTACCCTTCACACTAACATCAATTTGTCATCATAAAATAGGCAGAGATTATTAAGAATACACTTTATATCTCTCACCATTTGATTTGATGATAATAAATCTTTTGTAATAAAGATTAACAATTTCTTTGCATGATGAATTATTCATATTAATCATTATGATTATCATTATTAATTTAAATTTTTATAAATAAAAAATATATTTTCTTAAATTTACTCATTATTTATTTCAAGTGTTTCAAGAAATTCATTAGACTCAACTTGCTTCAATAAATCGGGAAAGTCATATCAGTTTAGACAGGGGCTATTTGAGAATTTCCATAGGACTTGTAAAATAAAATAAATTAAAGCTCACAAAAATGAATATATTTTCTAAATTATTTTTATCTGATTTATTTTTATTTTTAAAATATTTTTCCAAATTTAATTTACATTATTTTACAATTTTCATGAAATTATTTCTTCTAGATAATTTAATTACTTGCACTTAGTTTAACCTTATCCATTGCATTTAAACTTGAGTTTAGTTCATTTATTTCTTATTGAATCAATTTTCATACTTATAGCAATTTGTATCCACTTATTTTAGCATGAGAATTAATTCATTTAGTTAATTATCCAAAGTACCCTTCTATTTTAGGGTTTACGATTTTAGGGTTTAGGGTTTAGGGTTTAGGGTTTAGGGTTGTAGGTCTAGGGTTCAGGGTTTAGGGTTAGTTTTAGGGTTTGGGGTTTAGGGTTTAAGCTGTAGGGTATAAGGTTTAAGGTTTAGTGTTTTTTTTTTTAAAATTTAGGTAAACCAATAGGTTTTGGTTTTTTTAGATTATTTAGTTTATTTTTTCTTTATTTAGTTTATTTAATTTTTTTTATTTTTATTTAGCTTTATTTTTAATTTTTATTTAGTTTTTTTTAAGTTTGTTTATTTTAGTTTAGGTTTTTTATTTTAGTTTCTTTTTTAGGTTTAGGTTTAGGTTTATATATATGTTTTAAAGTTTAGGTTTATTTTTTTTTAGTTTAGGTTTATTTTTTTCTAGGTTTATGTTTTTTTTTATTTTAGGTTTAGGGTTAGGCTTTAATTTTATTATTTTATCTTTAAGATTTAGGTTTTTATTTTAGGTTAATTTTTAAGTTTTATTTTTAGGTTTAGGTTTTATTTATTTTAGTTTAGTTTATTTTAATTTTAGGTTTAGGTTTATTTTATTTTGTTAATTTTAGGTTTAGGTTTAGGTTTTATTTTTTTATTTATTTCTTAGTTTATATTTTTAGGTTTAGGTTTTTATTTACTTTTTATTTTATTTTATTTTAGGTTTATTTCCTTTTATTTTTCATTTAGTGTTTAATTTATTTTTTTTATTTTTAGGTTTTTTAAATTTTTTATTTGGTTTAGGTTTTTATTTTATTTATTTTAGTTAAGTTTTTATTTTTTATTTTATTTTATTTTTAGGTTTAGATTTTTATTTTTTTATTTTTTTATTTTATTTAGGTTTAGGTATTTTTATTTACATTTTTAAGGTTTTATTTAGTTTTGGTTTAGGTTTTTAGGTTTTTAGGGCTAAGGGAATAGGGTTTAGGGTTTTTAAGGTTTCGAGTTTTAGGTTATTAGGTATAGGGTTTACGATTTAGGGTTTAGGGTTTAGGGTTTTATGGTTTAGGGTTTAGTGTAGGTTTAGGGTTTAGGGTTTTAGGGTTTTAGGCTTTAGGGTTGTAGGTTTAGGGTTTATGGTAAGGGTTTTTTTTAAAATTTTTTGATATTTCTTTATTTTTATGGTTTAGTGTTTAAGTTTTAGGTTTAGAGTTTAGGTTTTAGTTTAGGGTTTAGGGTTTTTTGTTTTTTAAAACATAGAAAAAACTCAAATTCAATATTTCTTCTTTTTTATTTCATCAACCAAGTAACACACTAAGTTTTCTAAGACAAAAGCGATGACATAAATAGAAAATGAGCATACATAAGGCAAATAAAAAACCCAAGATAACTACTATTGTCTCTATTATAAAGACACTGTTCATAAGCAGGAAATTGAATCCACCATTCTTCAGTTTCTTCAGTCCTCATCAGAACCACCCCGGCCTCTCGAGTAGCGGGATCCACCATCATATACCCGATCTCTCCCTCTGCCACCACCATGGATGTAATCTCCGTCGCTCCTCCCACCTCCATAACCACCACTGCTCCGACCACCACCTCAAGATCCCTCACCACCATTGAGATAACCACCTCTCTCCTGTGCGAGATCTAGACTAGCTTTGATGGTGATGTTCCTGCCATCAAGGTTCTCCCCATTATTAGGGTTTAGGTTTCTTAGGTTTTAGGGTTTATGTCTATTTTTAAATTTATTTAGTTACTTTAAGTTAGGTTTATGGTTTCGGGTTTAGGGTTTAGGGTTTAAGGTTTAGGGTTAGGGTTTAGGGTTTGGGGTTTAAGGTTTTTTAGCATTTATGGTTTAGGGTTGTAGGTTTAAGGTTTAAGGTTTAGGATTTAGGGTTAATGATTTTTTTGTTTAAAATTAAGTAAATTGGTAGGTTTAGGTTTACTTAGTTTATTTAGTTTTTATTTATTTATTTTAGTTTATTTTAATTTTTACTTTTATCTAGATTTATTTTTTATTTTTGTTTAGTTTAGTTTAATTATTTTAGGTTTATTTATTTTAGTTTAGGTTTTTTAGTTTAGTTTTAAATATATTTTTTAGTTTAGTTTTATTTTTATTTATTTGAGCTGTAGGTTTAAGTTTTATTTTATTTTTTTTAGGTTTAGGTTTTAGGTTTTTTTTAGGTTTAATTTTTTAGTTTAGGTTTAGCTTTATTTTTATTTTATTTTATTTTATTTTGTTTTGGTTTAGGTTTAGGTTTAGGTTTTATTTATTTTAGTTTAATTTATTTTAGTTTAGGTTTAGGTTTATTATATTTTTATTGTTGGCTTAGGTTTTTTATAGTTTAGGGTTTTGGTTTTATTTTTTGGTTTAGGTTTTTATTTACTTTTTGTTTTATTTTATTTTAGGTTTATTTTCTTTTTATTTTTCTTTTAGTTTTTAATTTATTTAGTTTTCTTATTTTTAGGCTTTTTTATTTAGTTTAGGTTTTTATTTTGTTTATTTTAGTTAAGTTTTTATTTTTTATTTTATTTTATTTTTAGGTTTAAGTTTAGGTTTAGGTTTAATTTTTAGTTTAAATTGTTATTTTATTTATTTATTTTATTTTATTTAGGTTTAGGTATATTTGTTTAAATTTTTTAGGTTTTTATGTTTTTAGGGTTTAGCGAATAGGGTTTAGGGTTTTTAGGGTTTAGGGTTTAGGTTTTAGGGTTTAGGGTTTAGGGTTTAGGGTTTTAGGGTTTAGGTTTAGTGTAGGTTTAGGGTTTAGGGTTTTAGGGTTTTAGGGTTTAGGGTTTAGGTTTAGGGTTGTAGGTTTACAGTTTATGGTTAGGGTTTTTTTTAAAATTTTTTATTTTTTTTATTTTTAGGGTTGAGGGTTTAAGTTTTAGGTTTAGGGTTTAGGTTTTAGTTTAGGGTTTAGGGTTTTTTATTTTTTTTAATAGAGAACAAATTCAAATTCAATATTACTTCATTTTGATTTCATCAACCAAGTAAAACACCAAGTTTTCTAAGACACAAGCGATGAAATAAATAAAAAATGAGCATACATAATGCAAATAAAAACCAACTTCTAACTAGCTATAAAACACTCAGCAAATCAAATCAACCATTCTTCAGTTTCTCTAGTCCTCATCAGAACCACCCCGGCCTCTCGAGTAGCGGGATCCACCAACATATCCCTTATCTCTCCCTCCACCACCACCATGGATGTAACCTCCGTCACTCCTCTTACCTCCATAACCACCATTTCTCCGACCACCATCTCAAGATCCCCCACCACCATTGAGATAACAACCACCTCCGCCTTCTCCTCTACTACGAGATCTAGACTAAGCTTGGTTGATGGTGATGTTCCTGCCATCAAGGTTCTCCCCATTGTTAGGGTTTAGGTTTCTTAGGTTTTAGGTTTTATGTCTATTTTTTAATTTATTTAGTTACTTTAAGCTAGGTTTATGGTTTGGGGTATAGGGTTTAGGATTTAGGGTTTAGAGTATTAGCGTTTCTGCTTTTAGGGTTTAAGGTTTAAGGTTAGGGTTTAGGGTTTAGGGTTTAAGGTTTTTTAGGGTTTATGGTTTTTTAGGGTTTATGGTTTAGGGTTGTAGGTTTAGGGTTTAGGGTTTAAGGTTTACGGTTTAGGGTTTCGGATTTAGGGTTAATGATTTTTTTGTTTAAAATTAAGTAAACTGGCTAGTTTAGTTTATTTTTATTTGGTTTTTATTTATTTATTTTAGTTTATTTTTTAATCTACATTTATTTTCTATTTTGATTTAGTTTAGCTTATTTATTCTAGGTTTATTTATTTTAGTTCAGCTTTTTTAATTTGGTTTTAAATTTAATTTTTATTTGAGTTTTATTTTTATTTTTTTCAGGTGTGGTTTATGTTTTTTTTTTAGGTTTAGGTTTTAGGTTTATTTTTAGGTTTTATTTTTTAGTTTAGGTTTAGTTTTATTTTTAGTTTATTTTATTTTACTTAGTTTTGGTTTAGGTTTAGGTTTAAGTTTTATTTATTTTAGTTTAATTTATTTTAGTTTAGGTTTAGGTTTATTATATTTTTATTTTAGGCTTAGGTTTTTTTTTAGTTTAGGGTTTAGGTTTTATTCTTAGGTTTAGGTTTTTATTTAGTTTTTATTTTATTTTATTTTTTATTTTATGGTTAGTTTTTATTTTATTTATGTTTTCTATTTTTTAGTTTATTTTAGGTTTATATCTATTTTAGTTTAGTTTAGTTTTTATTTTTTATATTATTTTCTTTTTAGGTTTAAGTTTAGGTTTAGGTTTAGGTTTAAGTTTTAGTTTATGTTTTTATTTTATTTTATTTTTTATTATATTTTTCTTTATGTTTTTTATTTATTTTATTTTTAGGTTTTATTTAGTTTAGGTTTAGGTTTTAGGTTTTTAGAGTTTAGGGTTTATGGTTTAGGGTTGTAGATTATTAGGTTTAAGGATTAGGGTTTAGGGTTTAGGGTTTAGGGTTTAATGTTTAGGGTTTAGTGTTTAGGGTTTTTGGGATTAGGGTTTAGGGTTTAGGGTTGTAAGTTTAGGATTTAGAGTTTAGGGTTTAGGGTTAGTTTTAGGGTTTAAGGTTTAGGGCTAGGGTTTATTTATTTATTTATATTATTTTTTATTATTTTTATTATTTTTAAATTAAGTAAACTCATAGGTTTATGTTTATTTAGTTTATTTTTAATTTATTTTAGTTTATTTTATTTTATATTTTTATTTAGGTTTATTTTTATTTTTATTTTGTTTAGTTTAGTTATTTTAGTTTATTTTTTAATTTTAGTTTTATTTTTTAGTTTAGTTTTATTTTTATTTTATTTTTTAGGTTTATGTTTTATTTCTTAGGTTTAGGTTTAGGTTTAGGTTTGTATTTTATTTTATTTTTTTAGGTTTAGGTTTTTATTTTAGGTCTACTTTTAGATATTATTTTGTAGTTTAGGTTTAGGTTTATTTTTAGTTTATTTTATCTTATTTAGTTTAGGGCTTAGGTTTAGATTTTATTTATTTTAGTTAAGTTTATTTTAGTTTAAGTTTAAGTTTTTTTTATTTTAGGTTTAGGTTTTTTTTAGTTTAGTGTTTATTTTTTATTTATTTATTTTTAGTTTTAGGTTTTTATTTAGTTTTTTATTTTATTAGGGTTTTTTGCCACCATGCTTCAAGATCTTTGATGATAGTGGGAACCCACGATAACACATTGCACACTTTAAAGTTGGCTGTTGCAACACCGGTGGCAGCAATGCAGTTCTCATCCACCCTTTTCTTAGCGATCACATTGGTTGTTTGCGTTTGATTGAGTTCGAACTTTGATGGTTGATGAAGAATTTTCTTGAGTTGGAGCACCTCTTCATCAAGAGGATTCCTAGAGCTCAATAGAGGGTGACCGTAGTTGACCTCATTGTAGAGAAACAGAAACTCAACTAGTCCCTTGTTGATTACATTCTCAAGTCTCACAACCTGAGCATCAAATGCGAACCACAGCTGTCCGTACAACATGCCATTGAGATTCTTCTCAAGAATATCTATGGCCAATCGCCTTCATGCTTAAGGGATTTTCAAAACATTCAGAAATTAATCAACAAAAATTACAAGAGGAAGATAGCTCTTTCGAATCATCAGGGCCAAGCCAAAGGTGTTTGAGAAGAAGCGAGAGCAGGTTATGTCGTGGATAGAGGAAGCGAGTATGAGAGACTACGAGCTTAACAACCTCCTTTTCCACCTCTTTTTCCACTACCTCGTCCATCATACCAGCAACTATAGCTGCCACAATGATAATTTCCACCACCTCAATAGCCTACCTAGTAGCGGTATTCATATTCATCGCCAGGTAGATACTTTCCACCTACTCTTATTGATAGATTGAATAAGCCATATTCATTCAAGAGGTTGGTAGTTAAAAAAATCTTTAAGAATCTCTTAAAGAAACCTAACTTTTAGTTACCAGTGCTTAAGAGGCTGGAGGAAGAGGACAAGAGCGATAATCCTAGTTATGCCCCTACCATCATACGGTAGGCCGTGTCTTAGAGGATTGTATCATTTTTAAGGACTAGCTTGAGTGCAGCTATAATTTGGGAGCCATAGTTATTCCTAAGGAATACTTATTAGAAATAGCCATCCAGTACTGTTATGGTAATCCTTGGGGATCCTTGTGATCCTCTTAAGAGCAAAGAAGGTTAGGATATCTCCCTATCTTGAATTTCTAAGAAGATCATTTCTAAGATCAAGAAGCTTTCCTTGTAGGTGCCTGAAGTAGCTCAAACCTCCAACACTAAGGAAGGTTTCCTAGTTGCAAAGGACAACTCAGGGAGGGTGAAAGCCCAACAGCAGCAGTAGCTCACCATACTTGCCCAGGATAGTCTAGTAGCAAAGCCATCGTTCGAGTCTAGTACTCCCTCCACCATTGTAACTACCACCTCTTCAGCTTGCTCGTCTTCTATCTGCAGGAGTGTTATATCTATGGATAAGGAAACTAAATCCCTAACTCAACTTACTTGACTTGATTTCTATTATGTACCTCCACCCAAAAAGAAATTAATGAAGAAGGCTGATTATACTTATAGATTATCTATTTCTAATCCTCTTAATTTTATTCTATTGAAAGCTCTGCAATAAATAAAATAATAGCTATAGTAGTTCGATCCTTTCTTTTCTTATTAGTGACTATCCTTCTACGAATCAATCAAGTTCACCTCTTGAGATTGACTTGGAGTCAAGCGACTCGAGGATCCCATAGAAGAAGCTATAGGTATGCTTGATGAGAAGGTAGAACTTTTCACAATCTCATCATTCCAAGAAGTCTGAGTCAATCCAATGGCAAAGTTCTACCTCCTAGGACAACACCTCAGGATAAGGGTAAGTAAGTCATTGATTCCAGTGAGCATATAACCCCTCCATAGGATGCTCCACCCATGGATACTTGTGGATGACTAAGCCATAGTTGATTATAATGTCCTAGCTCACCTTACAAAGTTTCTTGCTAAGTTAAGCATATACGACACCCTTTTCTTATCCAAATAGATGAGGGAATCTCTCATCAAGGCCTTACTTGATATGGAGATATGCTTAGCTCAGTTGACCACTACTAAAGAGGAGGCATGCCATTCAAAGGATATCTTAAGAGTTACATTCAATGATGAAGATTTACTCTTAGGGATGACTGACCACAACCACCTCTTTACATTACAATGGATGTTGGATGTCTGGCTATCGAGTTACGGTTGACGTGTATCAGTCAACATTATGAGTCTAAGAATCATTGCCTAGTAGGGGGGGAGGCACTTTTTGAGGTGATCGGGTACAACATTGAGGTTTGATGTACTATCTCGAAAGATAGAGGCCTCATCCCCTATAGTGAGCCCAATCATGTAATAAGGACTCCTAAGGCATGATAGGTCTTTTAATCTACCAGAGACTTTTCCCTTACTTTACATTGATGAATAAAGTAGGATTTATATTAAACTAGGTTCTTAAGTTTCCTATGGAGGCAAGCCTCCATAGTTAATTACATCTTAGCAAATAAAATTTCCTAGGAATACTTTCAATTAAAGTAGACAATTATCATCTCCAAGGATTTCAAGGTTGTACTGTCAAAGGATTGGTTGTATTTGGAAAATCAATTAGGAAAGTTCAAGGAGAAGATTTATTTTTGGAATCCAAATGAAATAAGTAAGAAATGGTCTAGTGAGCATTCTAATCTATCATATTATTTGGCTTTATAATTTTGAAGTTGAGGAGATTTATATGTTTTGAGTTGAAATTTAATTAGATTACTAGGGCTTATAATCCACCAACATAAGGTTGTGGGAATGCCTAAGAGGTGAGAATTTATGCTCATAGACCAAAGGAAATAGCTTCCTCGGATCCTAAATCTCGGGATCTTTAGTATGAGCTAAAGCTCGACCTAAATCTAAGCGATAGGTGGACATAAGGGTTTACCTCCATTAGAGAAAATAAATTATCCGACTTCTAGAATTATAAGCACTTAGAGTGGTTGTTAGTTAACTCCTCCTACAATTTTAAATTCATGTAGTCTTATGGGTTATGAATTATAAGGGTAGTTAATTGAAATAGACTAAAGAACACACTCCGGTAAGACTAGAGAATGAGTGGTATGAGCATACTTAATCTATAGATGCAAAATCTTTTCAAATTTTATTTCATTTTAGACACTTCATTTTGATAGAAGCTTTAGGATTTATTAAATTCATGATGAAATAGGTTATGGGTCAAATTAGCTAGAAGAAGGTGTTCTCCACCACAAAGGATGCCCTCACAGGTCAATCATTCTTTTATTGTGTAAGGATGGAGATCCTTCATATTCAAAAGATAAAGAATATGCATGGATGATGTGAAACATACAACCATACAGCTAAGGGGTTGCTAAATCTTTTAATTACCTTATTTATGTCTTAGGCTTTATGATGAGGTTATGGTTTAATATATTAGATTATGGGGTATCCGTCCTAGCCTAATCTGTCATGAAAACATTAAAGCATCAACCATTTAAGAAATTATAAATATCATAAAATATAAATAATAAATATATATCTTGATTATACTTATACAACCCAAGAGAGAAAAGATGGGTAGACGAGCTCTACCCTT
The DNA here is from genome assembly GCA_021442155.1 of Cymbidium sinense. Classification (NCBI taxonomy): domain Eukaryota; kingdom Viridiplantae; phylum Streptophyta; class Magnoliopsida; order Asparagales; family Orchidaceae; genus Cymbidium; species Cymbidium sinense. The sequence continues at coordinate 189,082,078 of CM038214.1, forward strand.
ATAAAACTTGGAATATCAAAGAATAATTATAATTATATTAAATGCTATGGGGGGTCTTCTTTATTCATATCTCCATTTTTGATTTGGTTCCTTCTTTGATTTGGATGGTGCTTGCTTCAAAGGCATCATAGACACCCTATGACAAAGCCTTCTGACCATTACTCATTCTAATCCCCCATGGAACTAATCATATTTTGTATTGCAAAAATTACATTTATATGGGAAAAGTAAATCTTACTACACCTCCATAATAGAGGTTAGCTAAATAAACATATAATCCCAAGTAGTTGTATTTATAATTTGGACTTAGTACCCTACACATAGGTAACTAAGCCCACCTATCCTAACTTGGATTATACTTAAGGATTTAAGAAACTTGCAAAAAAAAAGCATTCACATTTATTTTTAAGCATCCCTTAATCATAATCCCATATAGAAAATATGATTAGGCTAATATTGGCCTATCATCCAGTCTACGAAACATACAACCTAACATCCAATCTAAAATAATACAACATAAAACTAAACATACATCATATCATACACCATCCTAACTTAGAATTAGAAGGCTGACTTAATTATAATGTGTGTATTAAGGCTTGTGTGGTAAATCCTTCTTAGGTTGTATTTTTCTAAGTATAGAAGAATTCAATTTAACATGAAAGGTTGATATCACTTGAAGTAGTTTAATTGATTTGAGAATTTTAATTTGTGTTTTCTTTTGTTTCATTTAATTACACATAGCAACTAAGTGTTATAAAGAGAGGAAAATAAGATGGCCCTCTTTAATCTCTACCTTAATTCACTTTCTAAAGTATATTAATTTGATTTAATTCTCTTTAGTGAACGGCTTAATAAATGATTTAATTAATCATAAGTTTAAGTTCACTTTAAATAATCCTATTCAAAATGAAAGGCATCTTAAGATTAATTTAACTGAATTACTACCACATGACATATATTAAATCATTCCTTTCCATAATTTGTAACATGATTTAATCCTAAGTGTATCTATATATGCAACATATTTTAACACACTTGAATGATAAATGTATGTGTATGTCTAGAATTTATATTTTATTTGAATGTAATATTTAAACATATTAATTTAAAACTTTATCCAAATTTTTATACAAAAATGACATAATAATGGTATTAAATAGGCATATCCTATTGTTAAACTAGGGAAGTGAGGTAATCAAATGACCTCCTTGGAGCTAGCTAATGCCTTGTATTTTCAAGATGTCTAGACTATATACCCATTTGCATTCAAAGATATGTAAATTCGTATATATGAACTTAGGAAGTAAGCTCCAAATGATATGGCTAATTAATTAAACAACTTAGCCAATTATGAATGCATGCAATTTTAATGTAAAAATGGGATTTCCATTCACTAATCAAATATACATATACATGTACAAAGATATAGGCAAGTACATGTCATTGTTAAACCAGGGAAATGAGGTAACCAAATGACCTTCTTGGGGCTAACTAAAACCTCATATTCCCGACTATATACTTTCTTTTCTTGGACACACATGGATGTATACATAAATGAGGGAAAGAAAACCATGCAAAGAATGTATATATTTTTTTTGATTGAATCATTTATATATATGAATTAAAGCTCTATCTAAATTCTAATGTTCAAATACAGAAGAATGAAATCAAATGGGTATGTGCTATTGTTAAACCAAGGAAGTGAGGAAATAAAAAGACCTCCTTTGGGTTAGCTAAAGCCTTGCATTCTCGAGATGTGTAGACTATATACCAATTAACATTCAATCTTATATAAATCAACACATGAATAGAGGAAAGAGAACTCAACATTCATACACTTAAGCTATAAGAAAATGCATTTCTTCTGTATTTATAACGAGCATCATAACACCTATTATTATTCATTTAAAAGCTTTTGAAAAATACATTTAGATTTAATAGTGATAATAGCCTCACATATATTAAATCTACACATGCAAACATAAAATCCATTTTATTTTACTTGATTTTAAAGATGGATGCATTAATTCAAATGACATATCAAATTTAACATGATTGGAAAGAGGACAATCAAATATAAGCATGTGATTCAGTCAACCAAACTAGTTCTTAAGGATAATCACATCAAATAAGATTATTTAAAGTAAACCAAAGCTTCTTTATTAATTAAGTTTTGGATTTGATTTGATTTAAAGAGGAGAAGAGAAATCATCACATGTTGTTTTAAACCCATTCCCACATTAATCATATGATTTAATTTAAGTAAATGTAATTAAGTTGATTTTATGGGATAATTATGTTGAACTCTTAATTAGATGAAACCTATGTCACCTTAAAGTAATTAATTGAATAATTATGAGCCAATATGATATGCATGGAAAATAAACTTGGAATGATCTTAGGAAATAAAAGTGCCCTAATGCAATTAAGTCATGATTAATAGTTAATTAGATTAAGGGACTTATTTAATTACTCTTATGGTTTTTCCACACATGTGGACTAACCATAATTTTATTAAACTCCTTTAGGTTATTAAACACCTAAATATCTACCCCATGATTTATTATTAAGGGCTGTGGTTATGATTTTAATTTGATTAAGTGATTTAATTAATTAGTTAAATCTTAATTAATTTCATTTTAAAAAAAAGGGTGAAATGGACTTAGGAAAGGGGTCCCAACTTCCTTAGTTCACTTACTTGTTGAACATTAATAAACTTAATTGTAATTTATTACTATTCATGGGATTAATTAATCATTAATTAACTAGAATGAGTAGTTAAGGTTAATTAGTCAATCTTATTAATTAAGTGAGCAATAAATCCCAAGAAAATCATGGGAGGCAGAGGTCATCCTTGTAAATTAACCCACAAAATTTAGGATTAATTTCTCAAGTAATTAAAAAGTAATTAAGCTTAATTAATTTTGTAATTAAACATTAGTTCAAAATTAGTTAAGATCATTTTTAATTAATTCTCATCTAAAATACCTTTAAAATGACTTTTTATTTACATTTTTTATTTCTCTATGATTTTTTATGATTTTCAGAAGTTTCAGCCATTAAAAATGATTAATTAAGCCTAATCTTATTGGCGTCACATGGCGCATTGATGCGGTGCAGTTTCCACGTGACGTCGTGTGATTGGCTAATTAAAACTTATCTAAATCAATAATGTGGCTAAGACACACTTTCTCGTATGTTGTTGATCTAAGATCGAACGACTATGATTAATCCCATAGCTTAATAGGATTAAATCAAATCAATGTAGCGGATCTAATCACAATCGTCTGTTCTGATCATTTAGAATAGATGGTGCCTGATCTAACATCACGCGAGTGAGGGAGAATGGAGTATGTTCACCATTGCTCACTTGATCCAAGCTTGGAGCGGATCAACTCCAAAGGATCCCACCTTCACACGATGTAAAGATCCAGTCAAGATCACACGAGATGCAAGTTTTCTTCAAAAATCTTGAACCTCTTTTTTGCTATGAATCAGTTTTGGAAGAATACCTCACCGGAGCTCAAGACCGATGGGTTGAATGATTGAGGAAGCTTCATTTAGTGGAGATGAAGCTCTGTTGAGCAGCAATTGGATCAAATTCTTGATGTTCATATGAAAGGCCATGAATTGATGATTTTGAGCTCAACTCTGATTGAAGTCCCACCTCTAGTTCCTAAGAAGCTTGGGAGATGATTCATTCTTGCTTGATGAGGTATAGGGAAGGTGCGTGCAAAGTAAATCTGAGTTTGATGGAGAAATGGGAATGTTAGGTCAAAAATCGGAGTGTACTATTTTGGGATGGACTGGAATGGAATTGTTTGATCAAGGAACGAGCTTGGTAGCTTAGGGAATGGCTCTATTTATTGGGTAGGGAGCTTTGAGAAATTATTTTTTGTGTGTGTTTGAGTGGAAATGAGGGGTGTATACCCCCTTCATCTCGGATGGTGGGATAGGGTTTGGCTTGGCTATGGGTTTCAAATGTTCAAATGGGGAGGGTGAGGTGATTTCACCTCCCATGGGTCATCTTGACCCAACCACCCTTGGGTCAGGTTGAGTGTATTAGGTGCTAGGTGGACCATTGGAAGATTTCCAAGTGGCTAAGGAATGGAAATGACCACTTACATGGGTGATTTGTCTCATTTGGTGCCCTTGACCCAAGGGTAGAATGATCATTTGGTATTGGATTTGATTTGGGACGATTTGAAAAGAGCAAAAGTGGGTTAGCCAAAATTTCAAGTTAGTTGGGGTTGATTTGGTTAGGTTTGGCTCAATTTGACTAATTTAGGTCAAATTGGGTTCGGTTGGGCCAGGTTGACCAATTGATCATATTGGGTCAAACCAAGGGTTGGGTCAAGTTCAAATGATCATTTTAGATGTTTTGATTCAATTGGTTTAGTTTAGTTTCACTTAGATTTAATTTTTGCTCATTTGAATTCATTTAGGTCAACTGGGTTAAGTTGATAAGTTTGACCAAATTAGCCAAATTAGCTTGGATTGGATGTTTGTTTGGGTTTAGTTGACTAATTGAAGATGATTATAGGCTTCGATTTCAATTAATTTAGATTTGGTTTTGATTTAGGCCAACTTGGACCTTTAGGTCAATTTGGGCTAAGTAGGTCAATTGGGTTCAATTGTGTCCGATCATGGCTTTAGTCAAGTTCAACAACCAATTTGGAATGAATTTGAATCATTGTTTTGCAATCAATTTATTTATATTTTGATTTGACCCAATTTGTCTTTTAGGTCAATTTGGATCAACTTGGGTCAAGAGGGCCAATTGGGTTTGGTCTGACTCAATTGAAGGCCAAGTTATATTCAAATATTAATTTTGATTTGGAATGAATCATTGGTTTCAAGGGATTTGGCTTAGGTTGCAATTTGGCTAGTTTGGGTTCATATGGGTTAAGGGGTTGACTTGGTCAAATGACCAAGTTGACTTAGTTTGACCTAATTTGTGACAATTGATCAACCTAGGGTGATCAACAATCATGATGTGGGGTTTTGATGAGCTTGGTTCAATCTAATTTGGGTAGGATTAGAACTTGGCTCAAATAGGTCAAATTGGTCACTTTGGGTTAGTTGATTTGATTTGAGTTTTATTTAGTTGAGTTTATATATAGATTTGGGATTGATATTCAATTTTACAATTGGATTAGTTCAAATGAGTTTTGGTTCATTTGAACATTTCAAGTCAAAAAAGGGTTAAGTTGGGTTTGACTTGGGTTGATTTTGGTTTGGCTTGATGATTGTATATTTAATTTATATTTTTGAATATAATTGAAGGTATTATTGATTCATGAGAAAATAAATTGAATTTGGGTTTTGGAACAAAGGAATTTGGCTAAGTCCATGAGTTGGTCATGTAGCTTAGGTTTGGATTTTGATTTCCTTAATTGTGATGAATTAACCATATTTTAAAGTACTAATTGAATAATTATGAGCCAATATGATGCATGGAAAATAAACTTGGAAATGATCTTAGGAAATAAAAGTGCCCTAATGCAATTAAGTCATGATTAATAGTTAATTAGATTAAGGGACTTATTTAATTACTCTTATGGTTTTCCACATGTGGACTAACCATAATTTTTAAACTCCTTTAGGTTATTAAACACCTAAAGATCTACCCCATGATTTAATTAATTAAGATGTGGTTATGATTTTAATTTGATTAAGTGATTTAATTAATTAGTTAAATCTTAATTAATTTCATTTTAAAAAGGGTGAAATGAACTTAGGAAAGGGGTCCCAACTCTATTCCTTAGTTCACTTAGTTGAACAATGATTAATAAACTTAATTAACCAATTTATTACTATTCATGGGATTAATTAATCATTAATTAACTTAAAAGAAGGGTTAATGGTCAATCTTATTAATTAAGTGAATAAATCCCAAGAAAATCATGGGAGGCAGAGGTCATCCTAGTAAATTAACCCACAAAATTTAGGATTAATTTCTCAAGTAATTAAAAAGTAATTAAGCTAATTAATTTTGTAATTAAACTTTAATTACAGTTCAAAATTAGTTAAGATCATTTTAAATTAATTCTCATCTAAAATACCTTTAAAATGAGTTTTTATTTACATTATTTATTTCTCTATGATTTTTTATGATTTTTAGAAGTTTCAGCTATTAAAAATGATTAATTAAGCTTAATCCTATTGGCGTCACATGGCGCATTGAGGTGGAGCAATTTCCATGTGACGTCGTGCAATTGGCTACTTAAAACTTATCTGAATCAATGCCTATGTGGCTATGGAAGACACACTTTCTCGTATGTTGTTTGATCTAAGATCGAATGACTATGATTAATCCCATAGCTTAATAGGATTAAATCAAATCAATGTAGTGATCGACCACAATCCTGTTCCATCATTTAGACGTGATCTAACATCACGCGAGTGAGGGAGAATGGAGTATGTTCACCATTGCTCACTTGATCCAAGCTTACTGGAGCACGAATCAACTCCAAAAGGATCCCACACCTTCACGACATCGATCGTAAGAGATCCAACAGTCAAGATCACACGAGATGCAAGTTTTCTTCAAAAAATCTTGAACCTCTTTTTTGCCAATCAGTTTTGGAAGAATACCTCACCGAAGCTCAAGACCGATGGGTTGAATGATTGAGGAAGCTTCATTTAGTGGAGATGAGCTCTGGAGCAATTGGATCAAATTCTTGATGTTCATATGAAAGGCCATGAATTGATGATTTTGAGCTCAACTTGATCAAGTCCCACCTAGTTCTAGAAGCTTGGGAGATGATTCATTCTTGCTTGATGAGGTAAGGTGCGTGCAAAGTAAATTTGAGTTTGATGGAGAAATGGGAATGTTAGGTCAAAAAAATGGAGTGTACTATTTTGGGATGGACGAATGGAATTGATCGAAGGAACGAGCTTGGTAGCTTAGGGAATGGCTCTAGCGCTTTGGGTAGAGAGAAATTATTTTTGTGTGTGTTTGAGTGGAAATGAGGGGGTGTATACCCCCTTCATCTCGATCGGATGGTGGGATAGGGTTTGGCTTCTAGCTATGGGTTTCAAATGTTCAAATGGGGAGGGTGAGGTGATTTCACCTCCCATGGGTCATGGCTGACCCAACCACCCCTTGGGTCAGGTTGGGCAGTGTATTAGGTGCCTAGGTGGACCATTGGGAGATTTCCAAGTGGCTAAGGAATGGAAATGACCACTTACATGGGTGATTTGTCTCATGTGATGCCCTTGACCCAAGGGTAGAATGATCATTTGGCATTGGATTTGATTTAGGAAGATTTGAAATGAGCCAAAAGTGGGTTAGAAATTTCAAGTTAGTTGATTTGGAGTTTGGCTCAATTTGACTAATTTAGGTCAAATTGGGTTCGGTTGGGCCAGGTTGACCAATTGATCATATTGGGTCAAACCAAGGGTTGGGTCAAGTTCAAATGATCATTCTAGATGTTTTGATTCAATTGGTTTAGTTTAGTTTCACTTAGATTTAATTTTTGCTCATTTGAATTCATTTGGTCAAATGGGTTAAGTTGATAATTTGACCAAATTAGCCAAATTAGCTTGGATTGGATGTTTGGGTTTAGTTGACTAATTGAAGATGATTATAGGCTTCGATTTCAATTAATTTAGATTTGGTTTTGATTTAGGCCAACTTGGACCTTTAGGTCAATTTGGGCTAAGTAGGTCAATTGGGTTCAATTGTGTCCGATCATGGCTTTAGTCAAGTTCAACAACCAATTTGGAATGAATTTGAATCATTGTTTGCAATCAATTTTATTTATATTTTGATTTGACCCAATTTTGTATTTTAGGTCAATTTGGATCAACTTGGGTCAAGAGGGCCAATTGGGTTTGGTTTGACTCAATTGAAGGTCAAGTTATATTCAAATATTAATTTTGATTTGTAATGAATCATTGGTTTCAAGGGATTTGGCTTAGGTTACAATTTGGCTAGTTTGGGTTCATATGGGTTAAGGGGTTGACTTGGTCAAATGACCAAGTTGAGTTAGTTTGACCTAATTTGTGACAATTGATCAACCTAGGGTGATCAACAATCATGATGTGGGTTTTGATGAGCTTGGTTCAATCTAATTTGGGTAGGATTAGAACTTGGCTCAAATAGGTCAAATTGGTCACAGTTGTTGGCTTGATTTTGGGTTGATTTTTTTAGTTGAGTTTATATATAGATTTGGGATTGATATATAAATTCCGTTGCAATTGGATTAGGTTCAAATGAGTTTTGGTTCATTTGAACATTTCAAGTCAAAAGGGTTAAGTTGGGTTTGACTTGGGTTGATTTTGGTTTGGCTTGATGATTGTATATTTAATTTATATTTTTGAATATAATTGAAGGTATGATTGATTCATGAGAAATAATTGAATTTGGGTTTTGGAACAAAGGAATTTGGCTAAGTCCATGGAGTTGGGTCATGTGGCTTAGGTTTGGATTTTGATTCAATTTGATCTTGTTTCGATGATTTAAATGTATATTCCATTAAAATTTGTGAAGATGATTGAAAATATGATTGATTTGTGAGAAAATCAATTAATTTTGAATTTATTTGGTTTAAGATTTGGCTATGTCCAAGGATAGGTAATTTGGCTTAGGAAGGGTTTTTATTTAATTTGATTTAGTTTGATTTAGTTTTGATCATTTGAATGTAATATGATTAAAGATATAAATTGATTATGAGAAAATTAATTGATTTTGGATTGATTTATATTAAGATTTGGCAATGTCCATGGGATTGGTCATATGGCTTTAGAAGGGTTTCAAGTTTGGATTTCATCGTGGGCTTCAATCATTTGGTTTTGGAATTTGGGTTTGGATTTGGATTTGAACTTTATGTCTGAATTGAACTTGAGGTTTGGTTTGAGAAGGTGAACATGGATTGGATTTGGGTTGTATGGTAGGTGGATTATCCTAATTCCTAAGTCATAACCTAATCCTATGGTTAACCCGTCTAAGTCATTAGGCTTCGGTTAAGTTTTTTCCTAATTGTTAGAAGTTTCTTATGTCTAGGGAAGTCTTAGTGTCTAGAAAACATCTAATTCTAAGATGGGAAGATTAAATTCACACTCTAAAAGTGAGGTTAACAAGCCTTAGGCTCCATAGTGTTGCCCTTGGAGATAAATGATTGGAAGACCGAAGTGAAGTTTCACATTATTGACTCGGATACATCTTTCAATATTTTTCTTGGGAGATCATGGATTTCCATCCTCTTTACATCAGTGTACAAAGTTTGTGAGAGGAGGGATCGTTTACTATGTCAAAGGAGATCTCAATCCATTTACATTTCATGAGGTCGGCATATATGAGGATGTGACTTACTACCTCCCTCAAAATCAACAAGTCTATTATCGCAAACTTGCCAAAGTTTAGAAATAAAAGAAAAAGAAAGAAAAAAAGAAAAGAAAGAGAAATAGAAAAAAGAAAAGAAAAGAGAAAATGAAAAGAAAACAAAGGGAGAAATAGACTTGGAGGAGTGGAGCCTACCCACCATAGTTTTACTCCATTTGAACATATGGGTATGATGACCTTACATCCACCAAGGAGAGGAAGAGGTTAGTTCAAGGGCAGTCCTAGGGGTGTAAAACTTCCTTATTGGCCACCCAATGGAAGATATGTCCCCGTTACTAGGAATACACCTACTATCTATATAAACTTAGAATCTAGTTCATAAGATGCATCTTATATGGTTAACACACTAGCTAGCTCTTCTCAGCAGTAGATTCTCTTGGAGGTGACACTTGAGCCACATAGCGATGAAGATCAGGCTCTAAAGCAAAGCATAAGTGTATCTAAGTCTATATGTGAAAGCAGTTGGGAACCTTAGCTCTAACCCCACTTTCCTTAAAAAAAGCCGAGGGTTTGGTAAAGCCCCTAAGTCATCCACAGGTGTGAAGACTTAGAGGTTCTTTCTAGAAGCATCATCCTCAAGTCAAGAAGTTGATGTAGAACTTGAAGATGATTCATATAAAAATTGAATAGAATTACCTTGAGATTGGTAGTTTCCTTGTGTTCATAATTTATCAAAGAAAGGGTTAATCCCACATACTTGGTCAAAGAACAGGTCAGACTACTTCAAAAAAATATGTAAGAACACATGCAAAATCTCTCAATCAAGATCGGGACTAAGATTTGGTATAGTGGGTCCAATCGATGATGATGATTATTGCTTAGTCATCACCAATCATTTGGAATCAATAGGTTCTTTTCAAATCACATTAACTCATATGAGGATTTATTCTTAGAAACTTTGGATGATCTAGATGATTTTAAAGTCAAAGATGCACTACCAGAGTTCGAAGAAGAGATCAAGTCAACCATTGTTGAGCTCAAGGAAATCAATTTAGGAACTGAAGAAGATCCATTACCGACATAAATTAGTTATTTGTTGAATGAAATCGAAACCAATGACTTAGTTAGGCTATTGACTGAGTTTAAGGTCTGCTTTGCATGGAGTTATGAAGAGATGATTGGCTCCTAACATATCCATAAACTACTAATAGAACTACGAACTATCAAGTAAGATCCTAGATGTATGCGATTAGATAGAACAATAGGTCATTTTTGAAGTCAAGAAATTGATCAATGTTGGCTTCATCTGGGAAGAATAATACCCTACCTGGTTAGCCAGCATCATCCCAATTAAGAAAAAGAATAGCCAAATTCACATATGAGTCAATTTTAGAAATTTAAATAAGGCATGTCTGAAAGACAAATTTCCACTACCAATCCCAGAGCAGATGGTGGACATTGCCTCATCTTATGCAGTCTTCTCTTTGATGGATGGTTCATATAGATATAATCAAATAAAGATGGTTCTTGAATATGAAAGAAACACTACTTTTCAAACCCTAATCAGAATCTATTCCTATAAGGTCTTGCCTTTCAGCCTTAAAAATGCTGTTGCTACATACCAGTGGGCTATGAATCGAATCTTCGATGAACTCATTCATTCATCATCATGTTGATCATCAAAAGTAGAGAAAAGGAAGACCGTCTCTTTAACTTGAGAGTAGTTTTCAAATAGTTAAGACAATTTAACCTCAAAATGAACCCCTGAATTGAGCAATTAGAGTAGCTTCAGGGAAATTACTTGGGTTTATTGTCTGACACTAGGGATTCGTAATCAATTTGTAGATCATCAAGAAAATATTAGAAATGTCACCCCTTAAAATTTTAACTCAACTCAGATCATTCCAAGGGTAGTTGGTGTATCTAAGATGCTTTATATCCAACTTATCGGGAAGATGTCAGCCATTCTCAGCACTTGTGAAAAAGGACACCAAGTTCAAGTGGGATGATAAGTGTGAGCATGCCTTCGAAGACATCAAGCATTACCTGATGATGTCGCTTGTCCTAACATCCCCTATCCCAGGCAAGCCACTCATAGTTTACACTACTGTGTTAGATGACTCCTTTAGTGATTTGTTGGCCCAAGCCAATGATAAAGTGATGGAAAATGCACTCCACTGCCTCAGCCATCATCTAATCCCTTCGGAGGCTAATTATCCACCCATTGAGAAGCATTGCCTAGCTTTAATCTTTGCATCCCAAAGCTACTGCACTACATGCTTCCTCATAATGTAAACTTAATATCTAGGATCAATCCACTACAGTATCTCATGACACAACCGAAACTATCTGGACAGTTGACATGATGATCCATGATCCCTTCGTAGTTTGAAATTACATTTGTAAGCCTCTATGCGGTTAAAGGATAAGCACTAGCAGATTTCATAGCAGCACACCCACTTTCTTTTGACTCTCCACTTATTGATGATCTCCCTGATAAATAAATCATGAACTTAGGGGATACTAGCATTCAGTACTGGGAGATGTAATTTGATGGTGTGGCTTCCTCTCAAAGAGGAGAAGAACCATAATCTACTATTCTAGAAAAGGCAGAGGTAGGAATAGTTTTATTAACTCTGGACCGTGATATGATGAGATTCTCATATCATCTATCCAATCCTTACACCAATAATGAAGTTGAATATGAGGCTCCGATTATTAGTCTAGAGATAGCCATTACACTAAGCATCCAGATAGTTATCAACCAAATGGTTGGGTTCTATAAGGTTATAAACCCAAGCTCCATCACTGTGATAAGTACACCATGGAGTTGTTGGCCCAAATCCTAGAAGTTACCATTTATAAGATTCCTTGAGGAGAGAACACCATAGTGTATGCTTTAGCCAAGCTTTCCAAAGAGTTGGCATGTTTGAAGGATGAGTCCATATCAATAAAGGTTAAAAATAGACAATTCTTATCCCTTATTGATATTGAACTCATCAAAAAGTACTCTCTTGAAGGGGAGGTTTTCATTGCCAAGAAGGATGAGGAGTTAGATTAAAGACAATCTTTCATGGATTACCTAATTAAAAGAAAACTACCTCAAGAGAAGTCCTAAGCCCATCATATGAAGTAGAGAGCACTTTCCTATGGCCTTGTGGATGGTGTTTTGTATCAACGATCTTTTGATCATATGTGGTTATGTTATTTATACAAGCACGAAGCCTGTATGATCATGTTTGAGGTACACTCAGGACTATGAGGAGCCAACCAATATGATCCGAAGAAGAAAGTCAAGATTATGAGACTGGGATACTACTAGCCATCGATGATCAAAGATTGCATGGATATGGCTAGGTGATGCCATCAATGTCAAATACACATTCTGGTCCTACACCAACTGCCCAACATTCTAAATACTACAATGTCCTCATGGCCATTCGAGTGTTGGGATACCGACATAGTGGATCTGATTGATCCTCATTCTTTCAAGGGTCATCAATTCATCTTAGTTAATACTGACTACTTTTCCAAATAGGCGAAGGCAATTTTGCTCAAAGAGGTCACAACTCAGCATGTTCTCCAATTTTTTAGGAACCATATCGTATATAGGTTTAGTGCGCCTCGATAAATTATATTTGATAATGGTACTGCATTCAAGAGCACCGAGACCAATAACTTTATTTAGAGTCACAGTATAGATTAGAGATATTCTACCATCAACTGCCCGAGGGTAAATGGCTTAGCAGAAGCCTTCAATAAAACTTTTATCTAAATATTAAAGAAGACACTCAAAAATAATATAGTAAATCAACAGTTAGTTGAAACTTTTTACCGCACATACATAGAACTCCAACTTAGTCTACTTCTTTCTCTTTAGTGTATGGGTCCAAAGCTATTCTACCATTAGAAGTCCAACTCCCATCACTAAGGATAGCTATGGGTAATAAGATCACAATAGAGAAGAACACCAAGTTGCAGTTAGAAGAGATTAAAGGATTGGAGGAGAGACACTTGCGGGCATGCTAAAACCTCAAGTTATACAAAGATAAAATTATTCAAGCTCACAACAAGTTGGTCTATCCTAAAGCTTTTCAAGTAGGAGAACTTATTTTAGTTTTAAGGAGATTGATTATTGCCCATCGTAAGATGGGAGGCAAGTTTGAACCCACTTGGGAAGGCCCTTTTTTCATAGAGAAGCCCTACCATGGAGGATCTTATCAGATTATTAATCATAAGGGAGAGTGCCCAATGCTTCCAATAAATGGGCTCTACTTAAAGAAATATTATAAATCATGTTTGAAAATAATTATCATCAATGAAAATTCTATTTTGAATTCAATCTTTTGCATGTTGAAAGTATTCTTGTTTGTGAATTCACCATGATATTTTTATGGTAGGTGTAATGAACTCGAGCAGCATCCTATCGTTCATCAACACAACATACACAAGCATATAAAACAAACACATATCTTTTGGCTTGGGCTACTCTGAGTTGAGATAATAGCCCAAATGACACTCACTCAGTAGCTGCTCTAGGTCGATTGACGTGCTACCCTACTAGTGTGTCACCCTAGCAGTCTTCTTGCTTTGGAGGATGTAAGTATGCTATGCTTTCCTTCCTTTTGGCCACACTTGTGAGTGCCTTTTGGCAAGCTTTATGCTGGTCGTAAGATAGCTCATGTTGGCTTCATTTAGAGGATGTGAGTCCACGCTTTCTTCTTGGATTAGCCTTCATGCAACTGGGTTAAGTACATTTAAAGTTTAAGATAAGTCCCATAGCGCCCTTCCTCCCTCGACCGCTTCAAGTGTAGTCCCCTCGGGGATCCTCATTTAGTAGTCGCTCTAGGTCAAATATTATCTATCCCACCGATGAAAGACTATCCTTATGTTAAGTTCTGCTTGGAAAGTTGTAAGCCTACATGCTCTCTTTCCTGATTGACCATTGCACATCGATGGGCACCTTAGGTTGGTTGGTTCTCACTATGCTAATGATACACCACTCATGCTAATGAATACAGCTTAGGTAGGTTGGTTCTCGTACCTTAGGATACACCACTCATGGCAGATATAAGTCTGTTATGCTTTCTCCTTGAGTTGGCCATATAGATTTCTTTTCTTTCCGGCTCTCGTGGATACCCCTAGTAGCACCTCCCCTGTGGGCACTATATTTGGATCACATCCTCTGCGACCCCATTTATACATTACTAAGATTACTATCGGACTGGATAGTTCCCCATTCTTTATGACCACCCCTATGGTTGAAGAATCCATCCTATGGATGTGCAGATTCTCCGTTGGTCCAATAAATTAGAGATAGGTCAAGGATGACATGACCCCTTTCAATGTGGTCCCTCACACACCAATAGGGTCTACACATACATATAAACAAAATATATATTCACTTGTGGATTAGAAGGACACTTTTAGTGGTACCTTTTTCGAAGAAAACATCCTATTTTATGGTAGTATCAGAAAAACTCCTTATAAGAATCTCTTGATTATTCTTGAGTTGAAATAAGTCATAGATGAAATTCACTCAATAGTCTCCCCTAAGTCAGGTTTTATTTATTGTGCTATAAACAGGTCACCGTAGCAGTTTTTCCCTGCTTTAGAAGATGTAAGTCTACTATGCCTTCTTTCTAGTATAATCGTTGTACACCGAAAGGCAACCCCTTAGGTTAGCTAGCTCTACCCCACCGCCAGTAGACTATCACTTTAGATTTGTTAATCTGAGATAGGACAAGCTGATATAGCCCCTTCTCAGTGGGTCCATCGCACACTAACATGATCCATAAATTAACTCTATCAAATTTGACTGAACTCACATCCCTAGTGGATATGCCCTCAATTTGAAATCAAACTAAACCAATAAAACAATACTAAATCATATGAAATTAAGATAAAATTAATCCTGACTACTTTTGAGTTATCATAAGTCCCCAACGACATTCACTTAGTAATCACCCTAGGTCAGGTTCAATTTTTTGTGCATCCAACAGGTCACCCCAATAGTTGTTCTGCACTTTGGAATATGTAAGTCTACTACACCTTCTTCCTAGCACAGCCGTTGCACACCAAAAGGCAACCCCTTAGGTTGGCTAGCTCTACCTCATAACTGGTAGACTATCCCTTTAGATTTGTAAAGGGTAGGTAAGCCTAGCTTCTTGGGATCCATCATCCGATGGGGTCCACACATTAACTTAGATTAAATTAAACCTGATCTGATTTTCCTCATTGGAGTTAAATCACACCCTTCTCCCTAGTGGAGCCCCAAATCATATATAAATAATTCAAGTAAATAAATCAAATTCAAAACCAAACTCCTTGGTGTAGCCAAATTAAACCAACTCCCCTAGTAGAGTCTAAATTAAAGAAATCCAACCAAACTCTTATTCCCAGCGGATACATCCCCAAGCAAATCTATGAAATCAAACTCAAATCCCAATCCCCAGTGGATAGCCTGAACCTGGTTCCCTAGTGGAAGGTTCATATACTGGATCCCTAGTAGACTCGAGCCCATATCTCTAGCAGATGTGCCTCCACATCAATTAAAACAACATAATTTAGAGTCAATTCGATCTTAATCCATGGTGGATTATATATTCTTATCTCCAATGGATCTTCTTTCCTTAAATCATATAATCAAATCAAATTCAAACCTTATCCTCAACATAGACCCCTCATATGTCATATCCAATGCATGTATGATCCCTTTGCAGATCTCCCTCCATGTCCTTGAAATGGAATTCGCATCAAATCTTATTTCTTCTCATATGCACACCTTTAATACTTCAACCAAAAGCCTAACCATATATTCCTTCAAATTACATCATCTTAACATTGTAATCAACATTTTATGATTTATGATGGTGTAAGCTCAAACTAACTATACAATATCATGCTAAACATATTATATTGTAAATTAACACACTATATTATATTATAATATATGATGCTATATTATAATATATTATGTTATATTATAATTTGCTATAATATAATATATTTCCTAACATTACACCTCATTAAAATTACATAAAA
Organism: Cymbidium sinense; assembly: GCA_021442155.1. Taxonomy (NCBI): domain Eukaryota; kingdom Viridiplantae; phylum Streptophyta; class Magnoliopsida; order Asparagales; family Orchidaceae; genus Cymbidium; species Cymbidium sinense. The sequence goes on from CM038214.1 coordinate 189,098,414, forward strand.
GTAACAAATAATAAAAATTTCTCAAAATATGAATAATGTTCATTTTGGATGTAAAATTGTTTATTTTCTATTATAATTGGTACATAATAGCATAATTTTGGTGTTTCTTTTGGTGTGTGCTGTGAATTTGGCCAAATTCTTCCATCTCAACCTTCAAATTAATATTTTTGTGAGTTTTGACCCAATGTATTATAACAAAAGTAAACCAAACTAAATTGTACAATAACATTTAGTAACACACCACAACATTCATATATATATATATATATATATATGATTATATTATGTACATTATATTTTAATATGCTTTAATATGATATATTATCTTACATTACACCTTAAAATGAATCTCTTTAAGAAAAAATTTTATAAAATTTGGTTGAAAATGAATATTTATTTTGGATGCAAAATTCCATTCTTTTGATTAAATGACACACCATAGCAGAACACCAATGATGTTCCCTAAAGCTTACCTTAAATTTGTCTAAATCCCATCTTCTCAACCTATAAATTAGTATTTTTATGAATTATACCAGTACAAACTCTACTACATCATACTATAACAAACTAAAATATGCTAAATAACAAGTAGCAATACACAATAGTATGCTATAATGCATGATGCTACACTATGTTATGGAATCCTATATTATAATACACTATAACATATTATATTATATTATATTGCATATCACACACAAGGGATTGCTTGAGAAAAAAATAATAAAATTAGTCTAAAAAAACTATAAATTCTAGTCATTTCACTTAAATATTTTAAATTGAAATAATATATTATGATGTCATGCTCTACCTATTATGAATTTGAAAAAATTCCACCATTTTAAAGTCTAAATCAACATTTTTATAAATAATGCTAGTGTAGGCTCGACTGCATGATTGTAAAATATTAAAAGAATTTAAAATGCGCAGAACAATATATTATGATTTATGTTGCTACACTATACTACAATGTATAATATTTATTTTGAACATAAAATCTTACTTTCTAGACTACAAGTGGCATACCACACCTTTGGGAATACAACCTAATTCCCTATTCAAATTTAACAACTTTCATTATCTGATTTATTAAATCAAAATTTTTATGATTTATATTAATGTAAACTATAGGGCATACTACCATAATATACTAAAATATTTCAAAATATCTTATAACATCCAAAAACACATCACTACATGCTCAAATATATGATGCTACATTATACTATAATATATGGTATTATAATAAGATTTAGGGTTAGGGTTTAAGGTATTAAAATCTTTAATAGTCAAGGGAAAGTCTCTAGAAGACATTTTCTTTAGCTAACATAACTATGTTATGAATAGGTCATTCTTTAGTTATACCTCTAATGACATCCTTACTCAAAGTTTAGGGTTTAGGGTTTTGGGTTAAGGTTTAGGGTTAGTTTAGGGCTTAAGGTTAGTTTAGGGATTAGGGTTTAGGGTTTGGGGTTTACCGCTGTAGGTTTTAGTGTTTAGGGTTTTATGATTTAAGGTTTAGGGCTTAGAGTTTAGGGTTTATAGTTTTAAGGTTTAAGGTTTAGGGTTTAGGGTTTAGGGTTTAGGGTTTAGGGGTTAGGATTTAGGGTATAGGGTTTTGGGTTTAGTGTTTAGGGTTTAGGGTTTAGGTTTAGGGTTTAGGGTTTAAGTTTTAGTTTAGGGTTTAGGGTTTACGGTTTAAGGTTTTTTTGTTGAACACAGAACAAATTCAGATTCAACACTTATTTTTTTTATTTCATCAACCCAATAGCACCCCCAAGTTTACTAAGACACAAGAGATGACATAGATAAAAAATGAGCACCCATAGAGTAAATCAAAAACCCTAGATAAGTTGAACCATCTCTTCTGTAGAGACACGATTCCATAAGTACCACATCAAATCGACCATTCTTCAATTTTTGCAGTTCCAATCAGAACCATTGCCACCTCTCGAGTAGCAGGATACGTCATCATATCCAATCTCTCCTCTCACCACCACCATCCTCCATCTCTCCTCTTCCCATAGCCACCACTGGTATGACCACCACCTCCATATCCGCAACACCTCCAAATCCCCACCTCAGATCTCAACAACACCTCCATATCGCCTTCATCCATAAAATCTAGATTAAGCCTAGTTGAAGGTGATGTTGCTGCCATCAAGGTTTTGCCCATTCTTAGGGTTTAGGGTTTAAGGTTTAAGGTTTAGGGTTTAGGGTTTAGGGTTTAGGGTTTAGGGTTTAGGGTTTAGGGATTAGGGTTTCAGGTTTAGAGTTTAGGTTTTAGGTTTTAGAGTTTAGGGTTTTAGGGTTTACGGTTCAAGATTTAGGGTTGTAAGTTTAGGGCTTAGGGTTTAGGGTTAGTTTTAGGGTTTAGAATTTAGGGTTTAAGGTGTAGGAGATAGGGTTTAGGGTTTTTTTTAAAAAAAATTAAGTGAATCGACAGGTTTAGGTTTATTTAGTTTATTTTTTTATTTATCTATGTGAGTTTATTTTATTTTAAATTTTAATTAAGTTTATTTTTTATTTGTATTTAATTTTGTTTATTTATTTTACGTTTATTTATTCTATTTTTGGTTTTTTATTTTATTTTTTATGTTTAGGTTTATTTTTTTAGTTGGGTTTTATTTTTTTTATTTTCTAGGTTTAGGTTTTATTTTTTAGGTTTAGTTTTAGGTTTAGGTTTATATAATATTTTTTTAGGTTTAGGTTTTAGGTTTTTCTTTTAGGTTTATTTTTAGGTTTTATTTTTTAGTTTAGGTTTAAGTTTATTTTTAGTTTGTTTTATTTTATTTTGTTTAGGTTTAGGCTTAAGTTTAATTTTTTTTAGGTTTACATTTTGGTTTTATTTATTTTGTTTAGTTTATTTTAGTTTAGGTTTTGGTTTATTTTATTTTGTTTATTTTATTTTTATTTTACTTTTAGGTTTTTTTAGTTTAGTGTTTCAGTTTTATTTTATATTTATTTTTAGGTTTTTATGTTTAGGTTTTTGTTTAGTTTTTATTTTATTTTATTTTAGGTTTATTTTATTTTAATTTTATAATTTTATTTAAGTTTTTATTCTTAGCTTTATTTTATTTTATTTACTTTAGTTTAGGTTTTTATTTTTTGTTTAGGTATTTATTATTTATTATTTTATTTTATTTTAAGGTTTAGGTTCAGGTTTTAGTTTACGTTTTTATTTTATTTTATTTTATTTAGGTTTAGGGTTTTTATTTATTTTATTTTGCTTAGGTTTAGTCTTTTAGGTTTTTAGGATTAAGATTTAGGGTTTTTGGTTTATGGTTTATGGTTTATGGTTTATGGTTTAGGGTTTACGATTTAAGATTTAGGGTTTAGTGTTTAGGATTTAGGGTTTAGTGTTTTGAGGTTTAGTTTAGGGTTTAGGGTTTAGGGTTAGTTTAAGGTTTAGGGTTAGTTTAAGGTTTAGGGTTTAAGAATAATTTAGGGTTTAGGGTTTTAGGTTTTTAGGGTTTAAGGTTTTGGGATGGAGTTAGGTTTATGGTTTAGGGTTTATGTTAAGATCAAAGGTTTAGGGTTTAGAGTTGTATGTTTAGTGTTTAGGGCATAGGGCTTAGGGTTTATGATTTTTTTTAATTTTTTAAAATTAAGTAAACCGGTAGGTTTAGGTTTAATTAGTTTATTTTTTTTATTTTAGTTCATTTTATTTTTTTATTTTAGTTTATTTTTTATTTTTATTTAGTTTAGTTTATTTATTTTAGTTTATGGTTTTTATTTTAGTTTATTTTTTAGGTTTCGGTTTAGGTTTATGTTTATTTTTTAGTTTATTTTTATTTTTATTTTATATTTTTAGGTTTAAGTTTAATATTTAATTTTAGGTTTAGGTTTTATTTTAATTTTTTTTATTAGGTGTAGGTTTTATTTTATATTTTAGGTTTAGGTTTTAGGTTTTATTTTAGGTTTATTTTTAGGTTTTATTTTTTAGTTTAGGTGCAGGTTTATTTTTAGTTTATTTTATTTTATTTTATATACTTTAGGGTTTAAGTGTAGTTTATTTTAGGTTTTATTTATTTTAGTTCAGGTTTAGGTTTATTTTATTTTGTTAATTTTAGGTTTAGTTTTTTTTTAGTTTAGGGCTTATTTTTATTTGTTATTTTCTTTTAGGTTTATTTTTTAGGTTTAGGTTTTCATTTAGTTTTTATTTTGTTTTAGGTTTATTTTATTTTTATTTTACATTTGGTTTTTATTTTATTTAGGTTTAGGTTTTCATTTAGTTTTCATTGCAGTAGCCCGAACCCAAAGGGATTAAAAAACCAAATCAACAAACAAATCAACAAACAACCATGGCAGCAAACCTCCAAAACCCAAAAAGTAATTAAACCATTCCGGTACATGGATTTGGACCAAAATAACCATTAAAAGAGACCGAGTATTAAATTCTTCCCTTGCGGAAAGCAAGCTGAGGTTAGGCATAATATAAGCAAGGACAACCCATGCAGAAAGTCACGAAGCTACAACCAAAATCCTTTCAGCATAAGTGTTGAAACCTTTATAAATTAGGCCTTTAAGAAGGAAAGAGTCCCAAGGAATGTAAGCATCAACCAAAGAAATACTATAATCATCAAAATAAAAGCAAAAACATAATGCACACTAATCCGTTGCACAAAACAACATATGAAGCATACCATATCGAGAAAAAGCGGTTAAGGAAGTTAGTACTAAAATCTAAGCCCATCAAAACAGATAACTTCCTCCAGTAATGGTTAATTCTCTCAGGTTTAGAAATGAATGTATCAATGAAATTAAAGTCCCAAGTGGGATTACAATTATAAAACCAGTAACAGGTAACACAAGGCTCAACTGGGTTCCAATTCAAGAGATTGATGTGCATATAGTTCCCCATAGTATTGTAAATGCCAAAAATAGAAATCTTCCAACTAAAGGAGAATGGGTAAAGGCAGCAAGTCATGGCAAATAGCACAAGATAGCAATGATATCTATGAGGAGTATCCATAAAGAGCACAAGGAAATAGAAAACCAGAAAAAAGGGAGGCGAAGAAGAGAATTAGATTCTGAGGTAAGGAAGGATAGAATTGTCCAAGTTAACCAGACCATGCAAGTATTTGGGTAATGTGAATTGATCAAAGAAGATGATACTGTCTAATCTCGCACCCAGATTTGCAAGGTAATCAGCACAGGCGTTACCTTCTTGCCAAACATGAGTGATTGTAAAATTTAGTTGAGAGAGAAGAGCCCTAGTTTGCTTGTGGAGGTAGTACAAACAAGCGTTGCTCATATTGGTAGAAGTCAAAAGGTCAAGCAGTAGAAGAGCATCCACCTCTATCCAAATATTGAGCGACAAATTTCTAGAGCTTTGTGGACGCCATAAGCTTCGATTATAAGGGGCGATCTTTGGAAATAAGGGGATAAGCAAATGCACATAGGACTATACCCTTAGAATCGAAAATGCCTCCGAGCCATTATGAGACGAGCCGGTATTAATTTTAATAATATGATCAAGAGGTTTTCCAAAAAACCATTCTATCATTTCGATAGTAAGGTTTGGAAGGTTGAGGCCAGTTTATTGGCTCTGATTTACTGCTTTAAAATGTTTGTGATGAATTAAATTGGCTTTAAAAGTCACAAATTTTGTTTTAGTTCTAGCAATAATCCTCATGTGATTCATACGAATCCCATGATGTTTAGCTTCATTTGGTCCATCCATATGAACCAAATAAGAGTAATGGCGATTATGATTTTAATATGACCTTTAATTGCATTGTCAAAGTAAACTTCAAGAAGTTGATATAAAGTAAAAGAATAATTAAAATTGAGTGTTGAATAGATCGTCATACCAAATCCAAATTTTAGAGGCAATAGCCCATTAACAAAAACATGGTTAACATTCTCAATATGAGAACAACATTGACATTTAGGGTAAAACCCTTTACCCCACAACAAAGAGTATAAAGTTTTTTAGGATACAAGTTAGAAGAGTAAGAAGGGGATATTATTCCAAATTTTGGAGAACACAATAGAAGAATCGAGTGTCTTTAGTGTGAAGCCACACATTTTTAAGGTTGAAATCCCCATTATGAGATAGCTTAAAGATAATCGATCATGATTGTTAGTGATAGGAATATTAGTAATCATATTTAAGAAAGTGGAAGGAATAGAATCGTAATCTTACTAGTGTTCCACTTGTGGTTTGAGAATGAATTAACTCTAATAGCGGAGTGGTGTAGAGTAAGTCATCAATGGATCCACAACCACTCAGTTGTCTTGCCAAAGAAGGAATTGCAGTTTATGCCCCAAAAATTAAGGATTGCATCCCATTTGAGAACAAAGTCTTCTCCACGGAGAATCACCCGATTTAAAGAGACAAATGAGAGGATGTTTACCACGGCAATATTTAGAAGTCATGAAATTCAAAGACTATTTTTGCTAAAATTTCCACCAAAGTTTGTAGGAAAGCATTGATAACTTCTTTGATGGATTTACATCCCTCCCTCTTCAAGAGTACCACAACTTTTAGACCAAGATGACGGTGCATTCTTTTAGAGGAGGTATTGGTTCCCAGAAAAATTTGTTTAAGAGGCTCAATTCTATTGATGGTAGAGTTGGTAGGCACAATGGTTTGAAGAAGGTATATCGGCATGGAATTTAGAGTGCTCTTGATCAAGGTAAGCCTACCGAAGAGTAAATGAAATTCCCAAACTGAAATTTTGTTAGAAATTTTTAATTAGATCATCAAAAGGTGTGATCTTTTTTGGCCTTTAAGTGGAGCCCAAGGTAATTAAGAGTTGATTTTGCTTAAAATTAGTAATTTTGGATATTTGGTTAAGTCTATTAGGAGGAATCTTAGTTGAAGGAATAAAATCGCATTTTCCTTCATTAAGAAAAAGACCACTAACTTTACCAAAATCATTTAGGAGGTTCTTAATGGTTTTAACATGTTGAAGGGAGCCGTTGCAGAAGATAATGAAATCATCTACAAAGCTAAGATGAGAAATAGGGAAACCTCCATGAGTTTTAAAAGACATATTAGGATTATTAGCGAAAAGATCGTTAAGGCTCCTTGATAGGTATTCAATAGCGATGATAAAAAGAGAAGGTGATAGTGGGTCACCTTGCCTCAAACCATGGCTAGAAGGAAAGAAACCTATGGACTCACCATTCATGATAACCAAAACCAGACATTCGTGATACACCTTTTTATAATCGGATAAAACTATCAGAAAAACCAAACAAATTCAGATTTGAAAGAAAATCCATGAGAGATTGTCAAAGGCTTTAGCGATGTCCGTTTGAATAAGATGTTGCCTCCTCTAGAAGGGACATCAATGTCATGAACCGACTCTTGAGCAAGAAGAATATTATCGATATTGCTCTATGTTTAACAAAACCAGTTTGATTTGGGGAGATGATTTTAGGAAGCAAAGGCTAAGCCTATTGTTTATTAATTTAGCAATGAGTTTTTAAAAAAGGTGCAAAGACTAATGGTCTAAAGATTGATTGTTAGTTTTGGAAATAAGGACAATAGAAGTGCTTGAAAAGTATTTGGGAATAGGATTGCCATCAAAGAAATCAATCATCAACTAAGTCAATTTTAATAAATGGCCAACAATCTTTGAAAGAAGTTAGTATCGGAAGTGGGGCAATAGTCGGTGTTCATGTTCTTAAGAGTATTACTAATCTCCTCTTGAAGGACACATAGTGAGTAAATGATTATCCTCACTATTAATCATAGAAGGATAAGATGGGTGTTTGATAAAGTTCCGACAGCATTAGAATTTAATAAAGTTTGGAAATGATGTATGAAAGAATCCTTAATATCATTGTTATGGTTATCCATTCACCATTAGAGTTCTTAATTTTATTCGAGTTTAAGTCTTTTCATTTATTACAAATGGCATGAAAATACACGGTGTTTTGTCACCATCGACAATATGTTTGCTTGTGGCTTTTTTTGGCCAATAGGTTTCTTCCATGTTTTGATAATTAAAGTTATTCTTGGCAATGTTCAACTCCTCAAGTTTCTTGGGATCGGTTGAGCGACCTCTTCAAGAGAACAAACCTCTTGTTCCATAGCTTTAAGATTTGTGAAAAGGTTTTTTAAAAATGTGTTTGTTCCACCAATTGAGATTTTGTTAAGTCTTTTGAGCTTAAGCCAAAGACAAGTCATACCTTTAGCAATTATCCAGGAAAAGGGCCATCCAATGGTGAGAGCAACATTGGTGAAGTCACTATGTTGGGTCCACATATTTTGAAATCGAAAGGGAGGTAGAGGTTAGGGGATTTTTGAAGGAAATCAAAAGAGGAGCATGGTGGACAAAGTTACGCTCAAATGCTCAACAATGGTAGTAGACCGATTGATCCAAAGAGAATTAAAGAGGGTCTTATCAAGGCAAAGTCTAGAGTTGTGCCACTGAAGTTAGAGTGAAACCAATGTCGTCGGTGCAATCAAGGATCATATTTGAGAAGTCCTCCATGGAATGAAGGTTAGGAGAACATCCTCCCCTTCTTTGAACTAGCTATGATAGTATTGAAATCACCTCCAAACCAGGGAAGGTTAGCGAGGAAGCGAAGGTGCGTGTGATTCCAAAGGATGTTCCTACCTATTACAAGAAGCATAGATAAAAGAGCCAAAAGCGATAAGTCACCTAAAAGATTTTGACATTAACCAATTGGTCAAGATCATCAATGATGGAAATGGTGATGGAGTTGTGCCAAAAGCACCAAATTTTATTATTAAGATTGAAGAAGAAATTATGAAAACCAAGATCTAGACAAAAGCAATCTTAGAAGAATTAATGAAAGGTTCAATAAGAACAAGTAACTTGATATTATGAACACGACAAAGACTCTAGGAAGAGACAACCCGGATATTCAAATAAGAAAATTAATCATAAGGGGACAACCAAAAAAGGAAAAAAAAGAAAGGAGAGAGAAATGATGACACATTACTTGTGTGGGGTGAAAGAAGAGCGAGTGGTTCTAGTGAAGTTATTATTAGAAAATTTTTTCTTTGTAGGGTTTTTTGTTTTAACAATTTGAAAGGGTCTATCGAATCCAAATTATCTCCATCAAAAGGATTGATTTTTGGGAATAGTAGAAGAATTTATCAATGTTTTAGAAGAGGGATTTCACCTTCTTCCATATCGGATAAGTGTGAGAAATTGGGTTCAATTGATTATCACTCACGAAGGGAAATAGATGGGAAGTTTTGGCACCATTAATACAAATATCTTTCTCAATATGTTACGAAGCCATAGGGTCATCATTATTTTGGTCCATTGTATGATTCCCATTCAAATTGATTGTCCAATATAAGGCTACCATTAGATTTTTAGGATTTAAATGAAGCAAAAGCTATCATGGGAAACCAAATTATTACGGGGTGAGGTTAGGTAAATTGCCATTGGTATCACACCCCTCAATGGCTATTTTAGTACCAAGGTCAGTGTTTTCCACTACAGTCGGTAGGAGGTGTAGGGAGGAGGTTCTTTTTTGAGTATCTTTAGGAACATATGCTAGAGTATTGGTTTTCCCAATTCCATTAATGGTATTCATATTACGTGGTAAATTTTTTTTTGAGATTAGGATGAAGCACAAAGCATTAGTGATGTGCAGTGAATCTTGCGTGAGTGCAAAAAAATAGGAAAATTTTGAAATCGACTTTTGACTATATCCAAATTTTTTTGGAGCCAATCCAAACCACTTTGGGATATTTTTTATGATGTCTATCTCAAGCGAGAATCTGACAGATCTAGTGGTGGGTTGCTATTTGGAGAGGCTACCAAAAGGCTACGACAAACAAAACTTGATGAGTGACATAATGTATTCGCATGTTAGGAAAAGCAAGCCAAAGAGGGACAATGGGAGATTCCTCTTTGACATCAAAGAAGGGTGACCATTTCAATAGCCGCATTTGATAATTATGCACAAAGTAAGAACGACGAGCGAAAACTCACGAATAATCTAAATCATTTGAGAGTTGAATAAGAATGTGAGGATCGATCGATAGATAGAAAACGATAATTTTAAACTATGAAAGAAAGGAATATTATCAAGAGTTGGGCATCTAAGGAGAATTTACCCACCAAAGTAAACTTCGAAGGGCTTAGCAAGTTTCTCAACATCGATCGACACATTCTGCAATCCATGATAAGATGTCGAAATGAGATTAATCAAAGCATTCGAGCTAGGGATCTTACCAGATAAAGCATCTTTGAATGATTTAATAACAGTGCATTGCAGGTCAATCAAATCGAAAACTAGAGTTGGAGAGCAAAGCGGTCCCGCGTCGGCGGCAGGGGTGAGACCGAGCCTCCGCCATTGCTCTAATCAAGGCGTCATCTGAGGAGGCGCTCAGTGAGAGAAACAGAGCGACCAATACGAGGAATGCAAAATAGAGAGAACACGATTAGAAGAGGGGTATGTTGTGGGTTTAGGGTTATGTTTAGGTTTTAGGGTTTGGAGTTTAGGGATTAGGGTTTATGGTTTAAGGTTGTAGGTTTTAGGGTTTATTATTTTGGGTTTTAGGGTTTAGGGTTTAGGGTTTTGGGTTTTAGGGTTTATCATTTAGGGTTTAGGGTTTTATGGTTTAATGTTTAGGGTTTAGGGTTGCAAGTTTAGGGTTCAGAGTTTAGGGTTAGTTTTAGGGTTTAAGGTTTTAGGTTAGGGTTTTTTAATTATAGTTTTAATTTATTTTTTATTTTTTAAATTAAGTAAATTATTATGTTTAGGTTTACTTAATTTATTTTAATTTGTTTTAATTTATTTTAGTTTATTTTAGTTTTTATTTTTATTAGGTTTAGTTTTCTTTATATAGTTTTATTTATTTATTTTAGTTTAGTTTTTTCTTATTTATTTTATTTTTAGGTTTAGGTTTAAGTTTTTATATTTTAGTTTTATTTTTAGTTTAGGTTTAGGTTTATTTTAGTTTATTTTATTTTATTTGTTTAGGTTTAGGTTTAGGTTTAGTTTATTTTAGGTTTAGGTTTAGGTTTTATTTATTTTTGTTTTATTTATTTTAGTTTAGGTTTATGTTTATTTTATTTTGTTTATTTTATGTTTAGTATTTTTTTATTTTAGGGTTTAGGTTTTATTATTTATTATTTTTAGGTTTATTTTTTAGGTTTAGGTTTTATTAGTTTTATTTATTTTAGGATTTTATTTTTTTATTTTAAGTTTAGTTTTTATTTTATCGAGGTTTTTTATTTTTATTTAGTTTAGTTTAGTTTTTATTTTTTATTTTATTTTTTTTTAGGTTTAGGTTTAGGTTTAGGTTTAGGTTTGGGTTTTAATTTAGGTTTTTATTTTATTTTAATTTTTTATTTTAGTTTAGTTTAAGTTTTTTTGATTTATTTTATTTTTAGGTTTTATTTAGTTTAGGTTTAGCTTTTAGTTTATGGTTTATGATTTAGGGTTAATTGAGGGTTTAAGGTTTAGGGTTTAGGGTCTAGGGTTTAGAGTTTAGGGTTTAGGGTTTTGGTTTTAGGGTTTAGGGTTTAGGATTTAGGGTTTATGGTTGAGGGTTTAGGTTTTAGGTCTAGGGTTCTAGTTTTAGTTTATGGTTTAGAGTTTTTAGTATTTTTTTTTTACAAAAAACAAATTTAGATTCAACATTTATTCTTTTTGATTTCATCAACCAAGTAACACTCTAAGTTTTCCAAGGATGACATAGATAAACAATGAGCATAGAAACCAAAGACATGGTTCATTTATTAGTCATCTTGGTTCTAGTTTGATAGCCACTATTTTAACCTCGTTGCTCCTACCTCCATAACCACCACTACTCTCATATCCATGATTTATGATATTTACCTCCACCAAGGATTGGCGGTGATGTTTTAGGTTATTCTTAGGGTTTAGGTTTAGGTTTACGTTTATTAGGTTTTATGATTTAGGTTTATTTTTTAAAATTTATTTAGTTACTATAGGTTTAGGTTTAGGTTTAGGATTTAGGGTTTAGTGTTAGGGTTTATGGTTTAGGGTTTAGGGTTTATGGTTTATGGTTTAGGGTTCCAGGGTTTTAGGGTTTATGCTTTTAGGAGTTAGAGTTTAGGGTTTAGGATTTATGGTTTAAGGTTTAGGGTTTAGGGTTTAGGGTTTAGGGCTGTAGGTTTGGTGTTGTTTGTTTAAGGTTTAGGGTTTAAAGTTAGTTTTAAGGCTTAGGGTTTAGATTTTAGGGTTTTTATTTAAAAAAAATTAAGTAAAATGGTAGGTTTAGTTTAGTTTTTATTTATTTAAGTTTTTTTTATTTTTTTATTTTTCTTTAGGTTTATTTTTTCCTTTTATTTAGTTTAGTTTATTTATTTTAGTTTAGGTTTTAGTTTGTTTTAGGTTTAGGTTTATTTTTTAGGTTTAGTTTTATTTTAGGTTTAGGTTTAGGTTTTTTTTTTTTAGGTTTAGGTTTTTGGTTTTATTTTAGGTTTTTAATGTTTTATTTTTTTAGTTTAGGTTTAGGTTTATTTTAGTTGATTTTATTTTTAGTTTAGTTTAGGTTTAACTTATTTTAGGTTTAGGTTTAAGTTTTTTTTTACTTTAGATTAGTTTATTATAGTTTAGTTTATGGTTTATTTTATTTTTTTCATTTTATTTTTATTTTAGTGTAAGTTTTTATTTTTAGTTTATGGTTTGCATTTTATTATTTTTATTTTTAGGTTTTATTTTTAAGTTTAAGCTTTTATTTAGTTTTTATTTTATTTTACTTTAGGTTTATTTTATTTTTATTTATTATTAGTTTTAATTTTATTTAGGTTTTTGAATCTTAAGTTTATTTTATTTTATTTTTTAATTTAGTTTAAGTTTTTATTTTTTTTATTTTATTATTTTATTTAATTTTTAGGTTTAGGTTTAGGTTTTAGTTTATGTTTTAATTTCATTTTATTTATTTTATTTTATTTTAGGTTTTTTTATATCTTATTTTATGTTTCTTTACTTTAGGTTTTTAGGTTTAGGTTTATAGTTTAGGTTTATATTTTAGGTTTAGGTTTTTAGGGGAGTTTAGGTTTGGGTTTAGGTTTTTAGGTTTTGTGTTTAAACTTTATGGTTTAGGGACTTAGGTTTAGTTTATTTAGGGTTATTTAAATTAGTTAGGTTTATAGGTTTTTTAAGTTTGGTTTAAGTTTTATAGTTTAGTTTAGGTTTAGGTTTAGAGTTTTATATAGTTTAAGTTAGTTAGTTAGTTTAGGTTTAGGTTTAGTTTTAGGGTTTAGGGTTTTTTAGGAGTTTAGTTTTAGGTTTAGGTTTAAGTTTTAGTTAATTTAGGTTTTAGTTTAAGTTTAGTTTATTTAGGTTTTAGGGTAGGTTAGTTTTATGGTTAGGGTTTAGTTTAGGTTTTTAGGGTTTAATGTTTTTTTTAATTATTAAGTAGTTTGGTTTAGGTTTTAACATTTAATTTATTTTTTATTTATTTTAGTTTGTTATTTTCATTTAGGTTTATTTTTTAATTTTTATTTAATTTATTTTATTTAGTTTAGTTTAGGTTTTTTATTTCATTTTATTTTTTAGGTTTAGCTTTAGGTTTATGTTTACTTTTAGTTTAATTTTATTTTTATTTATTTTTAGGTTTAGGTTTTAATTTTTGTTTGTAGGTTTATGTTTAGATCTTTATTTTATTTTTTTAGGTTTAGGTTTAAAGTTTTTATTTTATGTTTATTTTTAAATTTTATTTTTTAGTTTAGTTGGGTTTATTTTAGTTTATTTATTTTATTTAGTTTAGGGTTTAGGTTTAGTTTTTTAGGTTTAGGTTAGGTTTTATTTTAGTTTAGTTTATCATAGTTTGTTTTGGGTTTATTTTATTTATTTATTTATTTTATGTTTAGGTTTTTTTTTAGTTTAGGTTTAGGTTTTTTATTTTTTTTTTTGTCTTATTTTAGGTTTATTTAGGTTAGGTCTTTTTATTTAGTTTTTTTATTTTATTTTATTTTATTTTAGGTTTTTATTTTACTTTTCATTTAGTCTTTATTTTATTTAGGCTTTTTTATTTTTTAAATTTATTTTATTTTTTAGTTTATTAGGTTTATATTTATTTTATTTTATTTAGTTATTATTTTTATTTTATTTTATTTTAGTATATATGTTTATGTTTTTTATTTTTATTTTAGGTTTATTTAGTTTATATTTTTTAGGTTTTATGGTTTTATTTATTTAGGGTTTACTTAGGTTTATTTTGGTTTAGGTTTAGGTTTAGGTTTAGTTTTAGGTTTAAGTTTAGGTTTTAGATTTAGGTTTAGGGTTTATGGTTTAGGTTTAGTTTAGTTTGGGTTTTAATTTTTGGTTAGGGTTTGGGTTTATTATTTTATTTAGTTTAGTTTTTTTTTAGGGTTTAGGTTTAGTTGTTTGATTTAGTTTAGGTTTAGGTAGGGTTTAAGTTTTATTTGATTTAGGTTTAGTTATTTAGGGTTAGCTTAGGTTAGTTTAGGTTTATAGTTTAGGGTTTATAGTTTAGTTTTAAAATTTAGGGTTTAGGGTTTATGGTTTAGGTTTGTTTTATTTTAGGGTTTAGGATTAGGTTTTATTTTATTTTATTATAGTTTATTTGGGGTTTAGGGTTTTTTATTTAGGGTTTAGGGTTTTTTGGTTTTAATAGATTTTAGATTCAACATTTCTTCTTTTGATTTCATCAACCAAGTAAGTTTAAGTAGATAAAATAGGTTGGTTATGATGATGTTTAGTTTATTCTTAGGTTTAATTTATGTTTAGGTTTTGGTTTTAGGTTAGTTTATTTTTTAATTTAGTTAGGTTTAGGTTTATTTAGGTTTAGGGTTTAGGTTTAGGTATTTTTTTACAATTTAGGGTTTAGGGTTTAGGGGTTTTAGGGTTCAACATTTACATTTTAGATTTAGGGTTTTTCATTTTTTTGTTTTTTTAAGAGATAACAAACTTAGATTCAACATTTCTTCTTTTTGATTTAGGTTTAGTAACACAAGTTTTAAGACACAGAATTTAGATAATTTAGGTTTAGGTTATTTAGGTTAGTTTGGATGTTTTAATTTTTAAATTTAGTTTTAAGTTTAGGGTTTAGGTTTAGGGTTTATTTTAGGGTTTAGGATTTAGGGTTTTAGGGTTTATGCTTTCAGGATCTAGGGTTTAGGGTTTAGTGTTTAGGTTTTAGGGTTATTTAGGGTGTAGAGTTTAGGTTTAGGTTTAGGGTTTAGGGTTGTAGTTTAGTGTTATAGGTTTAGGGTTAGGTTTTTTTAGGATTAGGGTTTGGTTTAGGGTTTAGGGTTTAGGTTTAGTTTATGAGTTTTTTTTTAAATTAAAGTTAGTAGGTATAAGTTTATTTAGTTTATTTTTATTTATTTTATTTTATTTTATTTTTATATTTATTTTGGCTTATTTTATTTTTTTATTTAGTTTATTATTTTTTTTTTTAGGTTTATTTATTTTAGTTTAGGTTTTTTTATTTTAGTTTATTTATTTTTGGTTTAATTTTTTTTTAGTTTATATTATTTTATTTTTTTAGGTTTATTTATTTAGGTTTAGGTTTAGGTTTAATTTTATTTTTAGGTTTAGGTTTAGGTTTTATTTTAGGTTTATTTTTATTTATTTTAGCTTAGGTTTAGGTTTAATTTTTATATTTATTTGGTTTTTTTAGTTTATTTAAGTTTAGGATTAGGTTTTATTTATTTTAGTTTAGTTAATTTAGTTTAGGTTTATTTTATTTTATTTATAGGTTTATTTAATTTAGGTTTATTTTTTTTTATTTTAGGTTTATTTTAGGTTTAGGTTTATTTTATTTTATTATTTTAATTTATTTTATTTTATTTAGTTTTTATTTTATTTATTTATTTTATTTATTTTATTTTTAATTTAGTTTAGATTTTTTATTTATTTTATTTTAGGTTTATTTTTTTTTTTTAGGTTTAGGTTTAGTTTAGGTTTTATTTTTTTTTATCATTTTATTTAGGTTTATTATTTATTTTTATTTTAGGTTTTATTTAGTTTAGGTTTAGAGGTTTTATTTAGTTTAGGGTTTAGTTTTATTTGGGTTTAGGGTTTAGGTTTGGTTTAGGTTAGTTTATTTTTAGGGTTATAGTTTAGGTTTTAGTTTAGGGTTTAGGTTTTATTTTTTATTTATTTATTTAGGATTTAGGTTTTAGGTTTAGTTAAGGTTTAGTTTGGTTTAGGGTTTAGGGTTAGGTTTAGGTTTAGGGTTTAGTTTAGGGTTTAGGTTAGTTTAGTTTAGGTTTTTTTTAGGTTTAAGTGTATTTTTTTATATAGTTTTATTTTTATTTTAAGGTTTAGCTTTAATTTATTTATTTTATTTTTAGTTTAGTTTTTTTTTATTTATTTTTTTTAGTTTATTTGGTTTATTTTTTTTTATTTTTAGGTTTTAGTTTAGGGTTAGTTTGTTTAATTTAGTTTAGGTTTTGGTTTATTTATTTAGGTTTTATTTTAGATTTATTTTTTTTAGTTAATTTTTAGGGTTTAGTTTTATTTTTATTTATTTTTTTTAGGTTTAGGTTTGTTTAGTATTTAGGGTTTATTTAGGTTTAGGGTTTATTTTGGTTTAGATTTTTTTTTAATTAAGTTTAGGTTTAGTTTATTTGTTTATTATTTTATTTTATTTTAGTTTATTTTATTTTTTTATTTTTAAGTTTTTTATTTTATTGAATTTAGTTTTTTTTTAGTTTAGTTTTTTTATTTTAATTTATTTTTATTTTTTTAGGGTTATTAGGTTTTATTTTATTTTAGGTTTAGGTTTTAGGTTTTATTTTTTTTAGGTTTTTTTTAGTGATTTTGGTTTAATTTAATTTATTTTATTTAGTTTAGGGTTTTAGTTTTTTTATTTTATTTATTTTTTAGTTTTATTTAGTTTAGTTTAGGGTTTATTTATTTATTTATTTTATTTTTATTTAGGTTTTTATTTTATTTTAGTTTAGGTTAGTTTTTTATTTTTAGGTTTTATTTTAGTTTATTTAGCTTATTTATTTTTTATTTTAGTTTATTTTTATTTTATTTTTTAGGTTTAATTTTAGTTTATATTTTTTTTAATTTATTTAGGTTTAGGATTATTTATTTTATTTTTATATTTATTTTAGGTTTAGGTTTTGGTATTTATTTTAGGATTTAGTTTGGGTTTAGGGTTTATTGTATTTTAGGGTTTTAGTTTATGGTTTATAGTTTTATTTTTTTTTTTTGGTTTAGGTTTAGTTTGGGGTTAGGTTTAGGGTTTAGGGTTTAGTTTAGGGTTTATTTTAGTTTAGAGTTTAGGTTTTTTAGTTAGGTTTTTTTTATTTTATTATTATTTTTTAATTTATGGTTTAGGTTTTAGTTTAATTTATTTTTAGTTTTTATTTTAGGTTTAAGTTTTTATTTAGTTTAGTTTTTTATTTTTTTTAGGTTTTATTTTATTTTATTTAAGTTTATTTTATATTTATTTAGTTTAGTTTTATTTTATTTAGGTTTATTATTTTAGGTATATTTTAGTTTACTTTATGTTTTTATTTATTTTATTTAGTTTTTTTTTTATTTTATATTTTGGTTTAGGTTTAGTTGGTTTTTTTTTAGGTTTTTATTATTATTTTATTTTATTTAGGTTTTATTTTTTTTTATTTTTTATATTTAGTTTAGTTTAGGTTTTGATTTTTTTTTTAAACTTTAGTTAGTTTAGGTTTAGGGTTTATTATTTTAGGGTTTAGGTTTAGGTTTAGGTTTAGGTTTGGAGTATAGGTTTATGGATTAGGTTTAGGTTTAGTTTAGGGTTTAGGTTTAGTTTAGGGTTTATTTTAGGGTTATGTTTTTTAATTTTTTTATTTATTTATTTTAAGTTTTTAGGTTTAGGTTTATTTGGTTTTATTTATTTTATTTTTTTAGTTTAGTTTTTTTTTAGTTTGGTTTAGGTTTTATTTTTTATTTATTTTAGGTTTTATTTTTTAGGTTTAGGTTTTTTTTATTTTTTATTTTTTAGGTTTAGATTTTTTTATTTAGGTTTTATTATTTTAGGTTTTATTTATTTTTAGTTTATATTTTATTTATTTTTTTATTTTATTTTTTTTTATTTTAGGTTTAGGTTTAGTTTAGGTTTTAGTTTATTTTTTTATTTTATTTTATTTAGGTTTAAATTTTTATTGATTTTATTTTAGATTTAATTTATTTTAGGTTTAGGTTTTTTATAGTTTAGGGTTTTTAGGGTTTTGGGTTTTGGTTTAGGGTTTAGGGTTTAGGGTTTAGTTTTTATTTTGGGTTTAGGTTTAGGGTTTATTTGGGTTAGTTTAGGTTATTTTTTTATTTAAACTATTGGAGTTTATTTAGTTTATTTTTTTTATTAATTATTTTATTTTTGTTTAGGTTTATTTTTATAGTTAGTTTATTTATTTATTTTAGGTTTATTTTTAGTTATTTTTTTAGTTTTTAGTTTTATGTATTTTAGGTTTATTTTTTATTTTATTTTATTTTATTTTTTAGGTTATTTTTATATTTAGGTTTAGTTTATGTTTTTATTTTATTTTAGGTTTAGATTTTTTTAGTTTATTTTAGTTTTTTAGTTTATGTTTATTTTTTAGTTTATTTATTTTATTTAGGGTTTAATTTAGGTTTAGGTTTTATGTTTAGGTTTTATTTAGTTTTAGTTTAGGTTTATTTATTTTATTTTTTTATTTTTATTTGTTTAGGTTTATTTTATTTTTAGGTTTATTTTTTAGTTTTTAGGTTTAGGTTTTTAGTTTTTATTATTTTAGTTTTATTTTATTTTTTTTTAGGTTTATTTTTTATTTTATTATTTAGTTCTTATTTTTAGATTATTTTAGCTTTATTAATTTTAATTTAGTATTATTTTTTATTTTCTTTATTTTAGAGGTTTAGGTTTTAATTTTTTTATTTTATTTTTTGTTTAGATTTTTTTATTTAAGGTTTAGGTTTTATTTTTTTAGTTTAGTGTTTGGTTTAGGTTTATTTTTAGGTTTAGGTTTAGGTTTAGGTTTAATTTTTAGTTTAGGTTTATTTTTTTAGTTTAGTTTTAGGTTTTGGGTTTGGGGTTTAGGGTTTAGTGTTTAGGTTAGGTTTAGGTTTAGGTTTAGGTTTATTAGGTTTTAGAGTTTGGTTTGCTTTTTTTTAAAGTTTATTCATATTCAAACTTTCTTTATTTATTTAGTTTATTTTTTATTTCAATTTATTTTAATTTTATTTTATTTATGTTTATTTGTTATTTTTATTTTATTAAGTTTATATATTTTAAGTTGATTTATTTTAGTTTAAGTTTTTTATTTTAGTTTATTTTTAGGTTTAGGTTTAGGTTTAGGTTTATTTTTTAGTTGAATTTTATTTTTATTTTACTTTTTAAGTTTAGGTTTAGGTTTAGGTTTAATTTAGGTTTATTAGGTTTATTTTGTTTTATTTTTAGGTTTAAATTTTTTATTGATTTTATTTTAGATTTAATTTATTTTGGGTTTAGGTTTTTATTTAGTTTAGGGTTTAGGGTTTAGGGTTTAGGGTTTTAGAGATTAGGGTTTAGGGTTAGTTTTGGTTATGGGTTTAGGGTTTTAGGTTTAGGTTTATGGTTAATTTTCAGTTTAGGGTTTAGGTTATTTTTAATTTTTTAGGTTTATTTTAGTTTATTTTATTTATTTTTGTTAATTTTATTTTTTTATTTTTAATAGGTTTTTTAGTTATTATTTATGTATTTTAGGTTTATTTATTTTATTAGGTTTTTTAGTTTAGTTTTATTTTTTAAATTTAGGTTTATTTTTTTAGTTTGTTTTATTATTAAGGTTTAGGTTTTAGATTTTATATTTTATTTACTTTTAGGTTTTATTTTTAGGTTTATTATTTAGGTTTATGTTTTTATTTAGTTTTTATTTTACTTATTTTTAGGTTTATTTTATTTGCATTTTAGGTTTTGTTTTTATTTTTTTTAGGCTTTCTATTTTTTAGATTATTTTAGGTTTTTATTAATTTTAATTTAGTTAATTTTATTTCTTTTTTTTTTCTTTTTTGGTTTAGGTTTATGTTTGAATTTATGTTTTTTATTTTATTTTATTTTATTTTGCTATAGATTTTTTATTTATTTTGTTTTTAGTTTTTATTTAGTTTAAGTTTAGGTTTTATTTCTTTTTTAGGGTTTAGGGTTTATGTTTAAGGTTTATGGTTAGTTTAGAGTTTAGGGTTTTAGGTTTTGGATTTTTTTTTTAGGTTTAGGTTTAGGGTTTAGGGTTTAGGGTTTATGGTTTACGGTTTAGGGTTTAGGTTTTAGGTTTTAGAGTTTAGGGTTTAGGGTTTAGGGTTTTAAAGAGTAGGGTTTAGGGTTTAGGTTTTAGTGTTTTTAAGGTTTAGGATTTGGATTTAGGGTTTAGGTTTAGGTTTAGTTAGTTTAGGTTTAGGGTTTTGATTTTTTTTCAAAGGAACAAATTCATATTCAACATTTCATCTTTATTTATTTATTTTTTTTATTTATTATTTTTTTAGTTTATTTAGTTTATTTATTTTATTTAGATTTTTTTCTTATTTTTTTTATGTTTAGGTTTTAGTTTTTTAGTTGAGTTTTATTTTTGTTTTATTTTTACATTTAAGTTTTGGTTTTAGGGTTGTAGGTTTAATGTTTAGGGTTAGTTTTAGGGTTCAGGGTTTTGGGTTTATGGTTTAGGATTTAGGGTTTAGGGTTTAGTATTTTAAAAAAATTAAGTAAACCGGTAGGTTTAGGTTTATTTAGTTTAGTTTTTATTTATTTTTTTTTTTTCTTTTTTTTTTTTATTTAGTTTATTTATTTTTAGGTTTATTTATTTTAGTTTTTTATTTTATTTTAGTTTATTTTTTAAATTTATGTTTATTTTTTAGTTTAGTCATATTTTTATTTTATTTTATTTTTTAGGTTTAAGTTTTATTTTTTATTTTTAGGTTTATGTTTTAGGCTTTTATTTTAGGTTTAATTTTAAGTTTTAGTTTTTTTAGTTTAGGCTTAGATTTATTTTTAGCTTATTTTATTTTATTTAGTTTTGGGTTTAGGTTTAGTTTATTTTAGGTTTAGGTTTATATTTTATATATTTTAATTTTATTTATTTTAGTTTAGGTTTATTTTATTTGATTTTTATTTTAGGTTTAGGTTTAATTTTTTATTTATTTTAGGTTTTTTTTTGGTTTAGGTTTTTATTTAGTTTTTATTTTATTTTATTTCAGGTTATTTTAGGTTATTTTTTTATTTTATTCAAGTTTTTATATTCTTATGTTTATTTTATTTTTTAGTTCTGTCTAGGTTTTTATTTATTTTATTTTAGTTTATTTTTATTAGTTTAATTTCTTTTATTTTTTAGGTTTAAGTTTTGGTTATAGTTTAGATTTTTATTTTATTTTATTTTATATCTTATTTAGGTATAGGTTTATTTATTTATTTTATTTTTAGGTTTTATTTAATTTAGGTTTTTAAGTTTTTAGGTTTTTAGGGTTTACAATTTAGTGTTTCAGGCTTAGGGTTTTAGGGTTTAGGGATTTAAGGTTTAGGGTTTAGGATTAGGGTTTAGGTTTTATGTTTTAGGGTTTAGTGTTTAGGCTTTAGGGTTTTTAGAGTTTAGGGTTAACTTAGTGTTTAAGGTTAGTTTAGGGTTTAGGGTTTAATTTTTTGGGTTAAGGCTTTCTGGTTTAGGGTTTAGGGTTTAAGGTTTAGAGTTGAGACTTTAGGGTTTAGGGTTAAGGGTTTAGTGTTTAGGGTTTAGGGTTTAGTGTTTAGAGTTTTTTGGGTTTAGTGTTAGTTTAGTGTTTAGGGTATAGGGTTTGACGGTTTAGGTGTTAGGGTTTAGGGTTTAGGGTAGTAGGTTTAGGGTTTAGAGCTTAGGGTTTAGGGTTAGTTTTAAGCTTTAGGGTTTAGGGTTAGGGTTATTTTTAATTTTTTCAATTTTTATTTTTTAAAAAAAATTAATTAAACTAGTAATTTAGGTTTGCTTATTTTATTTTTTATTTATTTTAGTTTAATTTATTTTCTATTTTGATTTAGGTTTATTTTTTTATTTAATTTAGTTTATTTATTTTAGTTTATGTTTTTTATTTTAGTTTATTTTCTAGGTTTTGATTTTGATTTAGGTTTATTTTTTAGTGTAGTTTTATATTTATTTTAGTTTTTATGTTTAGATTTTTTTTTGAGGTTTAGGATAAGGTCTTTTTATTTTATTTGTTTAGGTTTAGGATTTAGGTTATTATTTTAAGTTTATTTTTTAGTTTAGCTTTCGATTTATATTTAACTTATTTTATTTTATTTAGTTTAGGTTTGGGTTTAGGTTTAGTTTATTTTTGATTTAGGTTTTATTTATATTAGTTTAGTTTATTTTAGTGTAGGTTTAGGTTTATTTTATTTTTATTTTAGGTTTAGGTTTTTTTTTAAAGTTTAATGTTTAGGTTTTATTTGTTATTTATTTTTAAGTTTTATTTTTAGGTTTATTATTTAGGTTTAGGTTTTTATTTAATTTTTATTTTATTTTATTTTATTTTTCTTTTATATTTATTTTAGGTTTAGTTTTTATTTTATTTAGGTTTTTTTATGTTTTAGTTATTTTAGGTTTAGGTTTTTATTTAGTTTTTATTTTTTTTCAGTTTAGTTTAGGTTTTTATTTATTTTATCTTAGTTTTTTTTTAGATTTTGGTTTAGGTCTAGGTTTAGGTTTAGGTTTTAGTTTATGTTCTTATTTTATTTTATTTTGGTTTAGTTTTTTTCTATTTATTTTATTTTTAGGTTATAGTTAATTTAAGTTTAGGATTTTAGCTTTTTAGGGTTTAGAGTTTAGGGTTAGTTTAGGGTTTAGGGTTCAGGGTTTTTTTTGGGTTAGGGTTTATGTTTTAGGGTTTAGGGTTTAAGGTTTTAGGGTTTAGGGTTTAGGGTTTAGGGTTTAGGTTTAGGGTTTAGGTTTTAGTTTAGGGTTTAGGGCTTAGGGCTTAGGTTTAGGTTTTTTATTTTAGTT
The DNA here is from genome assembly GCA_021442155.1 of Cymbidium sinense. NCBI lineage: Eukaryota > Viridiplantae > Streptophyta > Magnoliopsida > Asparagales > Orchidaceae > Cymbidium > Cymbidium sinense. The sequence continues at coordinate 189,121,267 of CM038214.1, forward strand.
TATTTTTTAGGTTTAGGTTTAGGTTTATGTTTATTTTTTAGTTTAGTTTTATTTTTATTTTATTATTTAGGTTTAGGTTTATTTTTATTTTAGGATTAGGTTTAGGTTTTATTTTATTTTTTAACTTTAGGTTTATTTTATTTATTTAGTTTAGAGTTTATGTTTATTTTAGGTTTAGGTTTTATTTATTTATTTTAGTTTAGGTTTAGGTTTATTTTATTTTTTATTTTAGGTAGGTTTTTTTTTTTTTTTTTAGGATTAGGTTATTATTTTTTTATTGTTAGGCTTTATTTTAGTTTATTTTTTTTTAGGTTTAGTTATTTAGTTTTATTTTTTGGTTTATTTTATTTTTATTTTATGTTTAGTTTCATTTTATTTAGGTCTTCTATTCTTAGGTTTATTTTAATTAGTTAGTTTAGTTTATGTTTTTATTTATTTTATTTTAGTTTATTTTTATTAGTTTATTTTATTTTATTTTTATGTTTAGGTTTATGTTTTAGTTTAGGGTTTTTAGGATTTAGGCTTTAGGGTTTAGGGTTTAGATTTTAGGTTCTAGGGTTTAAGGTTTAGGGTTTATGGTTTAGGGTTTAGGGGTTAGGGTTAGGGTTTTTTTTTAATTAAGTAAACCGGTAGGTTTAGGTTTATTTAGTTTATTTTTTTATTTATTTTATTTTTTATTTTTATTTAGGTTAATTTATTTTGTTTAGATTGTTTATTTTAGGTTTATTTATTTTGGTTTAGGTTTTTTATTTTAGTTTAATTTTTAAGTTTAGGTTTTGGTTTATGTTTATCTTTTTACTTTAGTTTTATTTTTATTTTCTTTTTTAGGTTTAGGTTTTTTTTTTAGGTTTAGGTTCAGGTTTTTATTTTATTTTCTTAGGTTTAAGCTTTAGATTTTTATTTTTAGTTTAGGTTTAGATTTATTTTTAGTTTATTTTATTTTATTTTGTTTAGGGTTTAAGTTTAGTTTATTTTAGGTTCAGGTTTAGGTTTTATTTATTTTTGTTTAGTTTAATTTAGTTTATGTTTATGTTTATTTTATTTTGTTTATTTTAGGTTTAGGTTTTTTTTAGTTTAGGGTTTAAGTTTTAATTTTTATTTATTTTTAGGTTTATTTTTTTGGTTTTGGTTTTTATTTTATTTTAATTTAGGTTTACTTTATTTTTATTTTACATTAGTTTTTATTTTATTTAGGTTTTTTTATTTTAGGTTTATTTTAATTTTAGTTTAGTTTAGGTTTTATTTATTTTATTTTATTTGAGTTTTCATTTTTTATTTTATTTCATTTTTAGGTTTAGGTTTAGGTTTAGGTTTAGGGTTTAGGTTTAGGCTTAGGTTTTAGTTTAAGTTTTTATTTTGTTTTATTTTTTTATTTTATTTATGTTTAGATTTTTTTAATTATTTTATTTTTTATATTTTATTTAGTTTAGGTTTAGCTTTTTTAGGTTTTAGGGTTTATAATTTAGGGTTTAGGGTTTAGGGTTTAGGGTTTAGGGTTTAGGGTTTATGTTTTATGGTTTAGGGTTTATGGTTTAGGGTTTATGGTTTAGGGTTTTTTTTTAGGGTTTAGGGTTGAGGTTTAGTTTAGGGTTTATGTTTAGGTTTAGGGTTTTATTTTAGTTTAGGGTTGATTAACAAATTTTTATTGCATGGCTAGCTAAACCTCATGTTCCCAGATGTCAGTTATATACCCATTACCATCCAATCTTAAGTAAATCAACACATGAATGGATGAAAGAAAACTCAACATTCATACACTTAAGCTATAAGCACATGCATTTCTTATGTATTTATAACTAGCATCATAACACATATTATTATTCATTTATAGGCTTTTGAGAAATACATTTGAATTTAATAGTGATAATAGCCTCACATATATTAAATTAAATCAACACATGCAAGCTTACATAAAGAAAATCCATTTTATTTTACTTGATTTTGAAAAGATGGATGCATGAATTCAAATGACATACCAAATTTAACATGATTGAAAGAGGACAATCAAATATAAGCATGTGATTCACTCAACCAAACTAGTTCTTAAGGATAATCAAATCAAATAAGATTATTTAAAGCAAACCAAAGCTTCTTTATTAATTAAGTTTTGGATTTGATTTGATTTAAAGAGAAGAAGAGAAATCATCACTTGTTGTTTTAAACCCATTCTCACATTAGTGATTTGATTTAATTTAAGGAAATGTAATTAAGTTGATTTTATGAATTAATTAAGTTGAACCTTTAATTAGATGAATTAATTACCCTTACTTATGTCACCTTAAAGTAATTAACTAAATAATTATGAGCCAACATGATATGCATGGAAAATAAACTTGCAATCATCCTAGGAAATAAAAGGGGCCTAATGCAATTATCTCATGATTAATAGTTAATTAGACTAAGGGACTTAATTAATTACTCTTATGGTTTACCACACATATGGACTAACCATAATTTCATTAAACTCCTTTAGGTTATTAAACTCCTAAAGATCTACCCCATGATTTAATTGGTGATGTGATTATGATTTCAATTTGATTAAATGATTTAATTAATTAGTTAAATCTTAATTAATTTCATTTTAAAAAGGGTGAAATGAACTTATGGAAAGGGGTCCTAACCCTTTTTTAGTACACTTACTTGTTGAACAATGATTAATAAACTTAATTAACCAATTTGTTACATGGGATTAATTAATCATTAATTAACTTAAAAGAATAGTTAAGGTTTGATTAGTTAGTTTTCCTAATTAAGTGAGCAATAGAAAATTAAATTAACCCACAAAACTTAGAATTAATTGCTCAAGTAATTAAAATGTAATTAAGCTAATTAATTTTACAATTAAAACTTAATTACTGTTAAAAATTTGCAAAGATCATTTTTAATTAATTCTCCTCTGAAATAAGTTAAAATGAGTATTTATTTGCATCTTTTTATTTCTCTATGATCTATTATGATTTTTAGAAGTTTCAATCATTAAAAATGATTAATTGAGCCTAATTAAGCCTACTCCTGTTGGCACCATGTGGCGCACTGATGTAGCATTCTTTCGATTTGGCGTGAGATTGGCTACTTAAAACTTATCTAACTCAGTACCTACATGGCATCGACGGAGGCTCTTTCTCGTTAGCCATTCGATCTAAGATCAGACGGCTACGATCAATCCCACAACTTAATATGATTAAATTAGATTGATCTAATGGATCTAATCATGATTGTTTGTTCCAATCACGCGGAATGGATGGTGCATGATCTAACATCACTCGAGTGAGGACGAATGGAGTGCATCCACCATTGCTCACTTAATTCTAGCTTACCCAGGCTTAGATCAACTCCAAAAGGATCCCACACCTTTATGATAATGATCAGAGGGGATCAAATGATCAAGATCACATGAGGTGCAAGTTTTCTTCAAAAATCTCCAACCCATTTTTTCTTAAGGATCAATTTTGGAAGCATACTTGCCATAGCTCAAGACCGGTGGTTCGAACAATTGAGGAAGCTTCATCTAGTGAAAGATGAAGTGAAACAATTGGATCAATTCACATGGAAGGCCATGAACCAATGATTTGGAGCTCAATCAAGTCCCACCCAATGCTCGGAAAGCTTGAGAGAGATCATTCTTGCTCAACTGAGGCCTAGGAAGGTGAAAGTTAATTTGAGTTTGATGGAGAAATGGGGAAGTTAGGCAGAAATGGAAGTGTCCTATTACGGGATAAACGAGAATGGCATTGCCTAATTGAGGAATGAGCTTGGGAGCTTAGGGAATGTCTCTAGCGGCTCGTCTTGGATAGCTAGGGATTTTAGGAATGATTTTTGTCTTTGTATGAGTGGAAATAAGGGGGTGTATACCCCCTTCATCTTGATCAGATGGTGAGATCAGGTTTGGCTTTTAGTGGTCGTCCAACCATCTCAGGGAGTCATGGGTGGAAGGGAGGAGGTGAGTTGGCTTGGCTTGGTTGGTTGAAGGTGTGAGGTGGATAGGAATCATTGGTTTCATGGGTTTCAAATGCTCAAATGGGGAGGGTGAGGTGATTTCACCTCCCATGGTCATTACCACCCCTTAGGTTGAGTGTCCTAGGTGCTAGGTGGACCCGTTTGAGATGAATGGAAATGACCAATTACATGGGTGATTTCTCTCATGTGATGCCCTTGACCCAAAGGTAGAATGATCATTTGGCATTGGATTTGATTTGAACAGATTTGAAATGAGCCAAAAGTGGGTTAGCCCAAATTTCAAGTCAATTGGAGTTGATTTGGTTAGGTTTGGCACAATTTGAATCATTTAGGTCAAATTGGGTTAGGTTGGGTCAAGTTGACCAATTGGTCAAATTGGGTCAAACTAAGGGTTGGGTCAAGTTCATATGATCAGTTAGGATGCTTTGGTTCAATTAGTTTGGTTTGGTTTTCCTTAGATTTGATTTTGGCTCATTTGAATTCATTTGGGTCAAATGGGTTAAGTTGATCGATTTGACCAAATTGGTCAAATTGGCTTGGGTTAGTTGTTGGTTTAGGTTTAGTTGACCAATTGAAGATGATTGTAGGCCTTGGTTTTAATTAATTTGGATTTAGTTTCGATTTATGTCAACTTGAACCTTTAGGTCAATTTGGGCTAAGTAGGTCAATTGGGTTCAATTGGGTCTAATCATAGCTTTGGTCAAGTTCAACAATTAATTTGGAATGAACTTGAGCCATTAATCAATTTGGCCTTTTAGGTCAATTTGGGTCAACTTTCAAGAGGGCCAAATGGGTTTGGTTTGACTCAATTGAAGGTCAAGTCATATTCAAATATTGATTTTGATTTGGTATGAATCATTGGTTTCAAAGTTGCAATTTGGCTAGTTTGGATTCATATGGGTTAAGGGTTGACTTGGTCAAATGACCAAGTTTAGTTTGATCCAATTTGTGATAATTGATCAACTTAGGGTGTTCAATAATCATGATGGGGGGTTTTATAGGCTTATTTGTCAATTTAGGTAAGATTAGAACTTGGCTTAAATGGGTCAAATTAGTAGTTTGGGTAAGTGGACCAATTGAGTTTAGTTTGCTTGATTTTGGGTTGAGTTTGATTTAGTTGAGTTTATATATGGATTTGGGATTGATATATAAATTCAATTGCAATTGGCTTGGATTTAAATGGGTTTAGGTTCATTTGAACATTTCAAGTCAAAAGGGTTAAGTTAGGTTAGACTTGGGTTGATTTTGGTTTAGCTTGATGATTGTAGATTTTATTTGTATTTGTGAATATGATTGAAGGTATGATTGATTCATGAGAAAACAAATTGAATTTGGGCTTTGGAATGAAGGAATTTTGGCTAAGTCCATAAAACCCTAAACCAAAGCCTAAACACTAAATCCTAAACCATAAACCCTAAACCCAACCCAAACCCCTAAAACCCTAAACCCTAAACCTAAAAAAACCTAAAAACCTAAACTTAAAATAAATAAAAATATAAAAATAAAATATAAAACCTAAACCATAAAATAAAATAAAAATAAAATAAAAATAAAATTAAACTAAAAAATAAGCATAAACCAAAACCCAAACCTAAAAAAATAAACTAAAATAAAAAACCTAAATAAATAAACTAAATAAATAAACTAAAATAAAAAATAAACCTAAATATAAATAAAAATAAAATGAACTAAAATAACTAAAAAATAAACTAAATAAACCTAAACCTACTAGTTTAGTTAATTCAAAAAACCTAAAAAAATAAATCATAAACCCTAAACCCAAGACTAACTAAACCTACAATCTTAACCCTAAACTAAACCCTAAACCCCAAAAACCATAAAACCCTAAACCCTAACTAAACCTAAACTGAACCCTAAAAAAACTACCAAAAACCCTAAAACCTAAACCTTAAAACCTAAAAAACCCCAACCTAAAACCTAAAACAAAACAACTAAATAAAATAAAAATAAAATAAACAAATAAAACTATACCTAAATAAAATAAAACCTAAACTAAAACCTAAACCTAAACATAAAATAAAAATAAAATAAAATATAAAATAAATAAAACATAAACTAAAATAAAATTAAAATAAACTAAACAAAATAAACCTAAAATAAAAATAAAAAACTAAATAAAATAAACCTAAATAAAACTAAAACCTAAAAATAAAAAAATAAAAACTAAACTAAAAAAAAACCTAAATTAAAATAAAAAATAAACAAAATAAAAAACCTAAACTAAAATAAATAAAACCTAAATCTAAACCTAAACCTAAAACTAAATAAAATAAAATAAACTAAATAAAATAAACCTAAACTAAAAAAAAAAAAATAAACCTAAAAAAATCAAAAATAAAACCTTAAACCTAAACCTAAAATATAATGAAAACCTAAACTTAAAATAAACCTAACCTAAAATTTAGAAATGACTAAAAATAAAAAAAAATATAAATGAAAAGAAACATAAACTAAAATAAATAAACCTATAAATAAATATAAATATAAATAAAATAAATAAATATAAACCTTGTAATTTAAAACTCTCCCAAAACCCTAAACTCTAAACCCTAAAACCTAAACCCTACCATAAATCCTACCCACCATAACTAAACCTTAAACCCTAAACCTGACCTCCCAGGCCTGAAACTGAGCCACTGACTGAAACACAAACCAAACCCACCCCAAAACTGAGCCACACCTAAACTAAACACTAAAACTAAACCTGTAAATACTTGCCTGAACCCTACTAACCCTAAACCTAAACACAAAACCTTAAACCCCAGGCCACCCTAATCCTAAACCACAGGCCTAAACCCTAAACCAAAAAACTAAGCCCCAAATCCACAAACCTAAACCCTAAAACCTAAAAACTAAACATAAAATAAACTAAAATAAAATAAACCTAAACCTAAAAATAATAAAATAAAATTCTAAATGAAGACCTAAACCTAAACCAAAAAATAAAAAAATAAATTAAAATAAATTAAAATAAATAAATAAAACCTAAAATTAAACTAAAAGATAAAATAAACTTAAGAATAAAAACCTAAATAAAATATAAACTAAAGTAAAATAAAAAAATAAATTAAAAAATAAACAAAATAAAATAAAATAAAACTAAATAAAACCTAAACCTAAAAAAATAATCCTAAAAAATAAAAAAAAACCTAAACCTAAAAAAAGAAACCTAAACTAAACTAATAAATAAAACTAAAATAAATGTAAAATAAAAACCTAAAACCTAAACCTAAAACAATAAAACCTAAACCTAAAATAAGAAATAAAACCTAAACCTAAAATAAAATAAAACTCAACTAAAAATAAACCTAAACCTAAACCTAAATAAAAAATATAAACAAAAATAAAAATAAACTAAAATAAATAAAATAAATAAAACAAAATTAAATAAAAAAAAAATAAACATAAATAAATAAAAATAAAATAAACTAAAAAATTAAAATAAATTAAATAAACTAAATAAACCTAATTTTTATTTTAAAAAAAATCTTAAACCCTAACCATAAACTAAACCAAAAGCCTAAACCTCTAAACCCAAAGCTCCCACAAACCCCTAAACCTACAAAACCCTAAACCCTAAACCTAAACCCTAAAAAACAAAACTAAAACATAAACTAAATAAAATTAAAATAAAAATATAAAAAACCTAAACCTAATAAAATAAAATAAAATAAAATAAAATCCTAAACTTAAACTAAAAATAAAATAAAATAAACTAAGAAATAAATAAAACCTAAACTAAACTTAAAATAAAAAATAACCTAAGAATAAAACCTAAATATAATAAAACTAAATGTAAAATAAAAATAAAATAAACCTAAAATAAAATAAAATAACTAAATAAAACCTAAACCTAAAAATAAACCTAAAAATAACTAAAAACCTAAAACTAAAAAAAAATTTAATAATAAAAATAAAACCTAAACTAAATAAACTACTAAACCTAAAAAAAACTAAATAAAGTAAAATAAACTAAAAATAAACCAAAACCTATACAAAAAAATAAACAAATAAAAATAAAACAAAATAAATAAACCTAAAATAAATAAAAATAAAAAAAAAATAAACCTAAATAAAATAAATAAAAGTAAACTAAATAAACCAAAAACTAAGTTTACTAAATTTTAAAAAATGCTAAAACAAAAAAAAACGAACCCAAAATCAAAAAACTACAAAACCCTAAACTCTAAACCCTAAACCCTAAACCCTAAACCTTAAACACTAAACATATACCCTAAACCCTAAACCCCAAACCCTAAACCTAAACCCTAAAACCTCATAAACCTAAACCTAAATCTAAACCTTAAGAATGGGTAAAACCTGATGAGAACATCATCGCTCAATCGGCTGGAGATCACATGGTGGGCAAAGGTGGAGGTGTTATCGGTGGTGGTGGGGATGAGGTATTGGATATGGAGGTGGTGGTGTAGTGGTGGTTATGGAGGTGGGAGGAGCAAGGTTACAACTGTGGTGGTGGAGGAGAAATCAAGGATACATGGTGGATCCCGCCTACTCGAAGCCGGGATTCGATGGGAACTAGAAAAAAGTGATATGTCCGATCTTAAGAATTGTATCTTTTCTGAGAGATGGTTCTAGTTATCTAGGGTTTATGATTTGCTCTATGTGTGCTCACTTTTGATCTTTATCATAGCTTGTGTCTTAGAAAACTTGCAATGTTACTTGGTTGATGAAATCGAAAAGAAGCAATGTTGAATCTGAATTGACTCTATGTTAAGAAAATAAACCAAAAACCCTAAACACTAAACTAAAAGTTAAACCCTAAACTTAAAACCTAAACAAAACCCCAAACCCAAAACCAAAACCCAAACTAAACCTAAACCCTAAACCTAAAACCTAAACCCTAAACCCTAAACCCTAAACCCCCCTAAACATAAACCTAAACCCTAAAACTAAACTAAACCTAAAATAAACCTAAAAATAAAAGCTAAAACTTAAACCTAAATTAAATAAAACCAAAAAATAAAACAAATAAAAAATCTAAACCTAAATAAAAAAAAAAAAAAATAAAAAGCATAAACTAAAACCAAAACCTAAACCTAAACATAAACCTCAACCTAAAAAGAAAATAAAATAAAAAATAAAATAAACTAAAATAAAATAAATAAAACCTAAACTAAACTAAAATTAAATTAAAAGAAAAACAAAACTAAAATAAGAATAAAATAAACTTAAAATAAAATAAAACTAAATGAAAAAAACCTAAAAATAAACTTAAAAAAAAAATAAAATAAAAAAAATAAAACCTAAACCCCAAACTAAAAAATAAAAACCTAAAATAAATAGAATAAACCTAAACCTAAACAAAATTAAACTAAACTAAAATAAACCTAAAACTAATCCTAAAACCTAAACAAAATAAAATAAAATAAATAAAATAAACCAAAATAAAATGAAATAAATAAAAACCTAAACCTAAACCTAAAAAAAATAAATAACAACCTAAACCTAAAAAAATTAACTAAACTAAAATAAACTAAACCAAACCTAAATCTAAAATTAACTAAAACTTAAATTAAAATAAAAAAACTAAACCCTAAATAAAATAAAAAAACTTAAATAAAAATAAAATAAAATAAACTAAAATAAATAAAAAAATAAACTAAATAAACATAAACATACTTGTTTACTTAAAATATAAAATATAAAAAAAAATAAAATCTTTACCCCAAATCATAAACCCTAAAATTAACTTTAATCCTAAACCCAAAACCAACTAAATCCTAAACCCTAAGACCATAAACCCTAAACTAAAACCCTAAAACCCCAGGCCTAAACCCTACCTAAATCCCTAAACCTAATCCTAAACCCTGTAAACCTAAAATTAAAACTGACCCTAAACATTAAACTAAACCCTAAACAACCCCAACCCCCTAATCCTAAAACTTAAAACCCTAAAACCTAAATCTAAGAAACCTAAAATAAAAGAAATAAACATAAAATAAATAAACCTAAAACTAAACTAAAAATAAATAAAACTTAAACTAAACTATAAAATAAAATAAACCTAAAATAAAAACCTCAATAAGATAAAACTTAAATAAAATAAAAAATAAAATAAACCTAAATAAATTAAAATAAAATAAAATAAAACTAAACCTAAAAAACCTAAAAAAACTCTAAAATAATTAAAAATAAAACCTAAACCCTAAACCCTAAACAATAAACTAAAAAAAAAAATAAATAAATTAAACCTAAAACCTAAATTAAAATAAATAAAACCTAAACCTAAAATAAATTAAGCCTAAGCCCTAAACTAAATAAAATAAAATAAACAAAAAATAAACTTAAACCTAAACTAAATATTAAAATCTAAAAATAAACATAAAATAAGAACTTAAAACCTAAACCTAAAAAAATATAAAAAACCTAAACCAAAATTTAAATAAAACCTAAACCAAAATATAAAATTAAAATAAAACTAAACAAAAATAAACATAAACCTAAACCTAAACCTAAAAATAAACTAAAATGAAATACCAAATATATAAACAAAAAAAATATAAAAAATAAATTAAAATAAAATAAACTAACCAAACTAAATAACCTCAAACCCTAAAACCCTAAAACTAAACTTAAAAAACCAACCCCAACCACCCTAAACCTAACCTAAGCCTAAAATACTACCCTGAAATAATAACTTAAACCCTAAACCTCTTCCACTAAACCCTAAATCCTAAAACCACAAAACTTTAAACTAAACCTAAACTCACCCCAAAACTAAACCATAACCCTATGAACACTAAACTAAACCCCAGGCCTAAACACTCTGAAACCCTAAACTTTAAAACCTAAAGCCTAAACCCTAAACCTGACCACAACCTGGGCTACCCCAGAAACTGAGCCCTACACTAAATCTAAAAAACTAAAAACTAAAATAAAACCTAAAATAAAATAAAATAAAAAAACTAAACCTAAAATAATATTAAACCTAAACTAAACCTATATAATAAGATAAAAAATAAAATAAACTAAAATAAAATAAATAGAAACAATAAACTAAAATAAAATAAACCTAAAAAAAAAACATTAATAAAATAAGTACTAAACGTTAACCCTAAATAAAATAAACCTAAAATAAAATATACTAAAAACTAAAAAAACCTAAACTTAAATGATAAACCTAAAATTAAATAAAAAATAAAACCTAAACCCTATACTAAAAAAAACCTAAACCTAAAATAATTTAAAATAGAAAACATAAACTAAAATAAATAAATGTAAAATAAATAAAAAATAAACTTAAATAAAATTAAAAAATAAAGTTAACTGTAATGAATAAAAAATAAACTAAATATACTAAATAAACTTAAACCTTTGAGTTTACTTAATTTAAAAAAAAAAACGATTTAAAAATAAACCCTAAACCCTAAGTCCTACAACAAACCTAAACCCTAAACTAAAAAACCTAAACCCTAAACCTAAACCCTAATCCTTAAACCCTAAAAGCATAAACAAAAACCCTAAATCAAAAAAGCTAAAACCACCCTAAACCCAGAAACCACACAAACCTAAAACCCATAACCAAACAAACCTAAAGTAAATAAATTAAAATAAATAAACCTAAAACTTAAACTTAAACAAACTAAACTAAAATAAGTAAACCTAAAATAAATAAACTAAACTAAAAAAAATCAACCTAAATAAAAATAAATAAAATAAACCAAAATAAATCAAAAAAACTAAATAAACTAAATAAAACCATCTTGGTTTAATTAAATAAACCCTAAACCCTAAACCTTAAAACTAACCCTAAATACAACCCAAATCATTAAAAACACTAAACCCTAAAATATACTAAACCCTAAACCTTTAAACCTAAAACCTAAATAAATAAAATAAAATAAAAAAAACTAAAATAATAAACCTAAAATAAATAAAAAAAAAATATAAATTCTAAATAAAATAAAAAATAAACTTAAACCTAAACCAAAATAAACTAAACTAAAAAAAAAACCTAAGTCTAGACCTAAAATAAATAAAACTAAAAATAAATCTAAACTTAAACTAAAAAATAAAACCCAAAAATAAACCTAAAATAAAAACCTAAAACCTATACCTAAGAAAATAAAATAAAAAATAAAACCTAAAATAAAACAAAAAATAAAACCTAAACCTAAAAAATAAAATAAACTAAAGTAAAAAAAACTAAACTAAAATAAGTAAACCTAAAATAAATAAATAAATCAAAATAAAAATAAATATTAAACCTAAATAGTAAAATACATTAAAATAAATAAAATATAAACTAAGTAAACTAAATAAACATAAACCTATCGATTTTCTTTATTTTAAAAAAAGAACCCTAAATCTTAAACTAAACCTAAACCTAAAACGCTAAAAATCCTAAACCCAAAATCCTAACACTAAACACTAAACTAACCTAAACCCACTAAAACCTAACCCCTGATCCTACCCTAAACCCCAACCCTGACCTAAACCATCTAAACTAAAAACTAATGTCCCCAAGCTGCCTCTTAAAAAACGCTAATCCTAAAGCCTAAACTCTAACCCTACTCCTAAACCCTAAACTAAACCCTGACCACTGAACCCTAAACCTAAAGCCTAAACTAAACCAAACCTTAAAATAAACCTAAACCCTAAAGAATAAAGCATAAAGCCTAAACCCTAAACCTTATGTCTTTAAAACCTATAAACCTATACTAAATAAAACCTAAAACTAAAATAAATATATAAACCTAAACAAAAATAAATAAATAAATAAATAAAAACTTAAACTAAAACCAAAACTTAAACCTAAAAATATAATAAAATTAAAATAAAAAATAAACTAAAATAAAATAAATAACAACCTAAACTAAACTAAAAATTAACAAACCTAAATAAAATAAAAATTAAAAATAAAGTAAACTTAGAGTAAAATAAAATAAAAACTAAATAAAATCCTAAACAAAAAAAAATAAACTTAAATGAAAGCCTAAAAATAAATAAAAAATTAAAATGAATCTAAAATAAAATAAATTAAAACCTAAACTAAACTAAATAAAATAAAATAAACCTTAAAAAACACCTAAAATAACATAAAATAAAAAATAAATAAAAACCTAAAGTTAAAAAATAATCCTAAAAATAAAACTCGATAATAAATAAAAAATAAAACCTAAACCGTAAACCAAAAAAAAACCTAAACCTAAAATAAACAATATAAAATAAACCTAAACCTATACTAAGATAAACTAAACTAAAATAAATAAAACTTAAACTTAAACCTAAAGTAAACAAAACCTAAACCCTAAACTAAATAAAATAAATTAAATGAAATGTAAACTTAAACCTAAAATAAAAGCCTAAAACCTAAACCTAAACCTAAAAATAATAAATCAAACCTAAAAAAATAAAATTAAACTAAAAAATAAACATAAACCTAAACATAAATGTAAAAAATAAACTAAAATAAATAAACCTAAAATAAAAAACTAAACTAAATATAAATAAAAAATAATCCTAAATAAAAATATTAAAAAACCATGATAAATAAAAAATAAACTCAATAAGCCTAAACATATCAGTTTACTTAATTTTTTTTTAAAAAAAACCCTAAACCTTAAAACCTAAAACTAACCCTAAACTTTAAACCCTAAACCCTAAACATGGAACCCTAAACCCTAAACTCTTAACTAACCCTAAACCCTAAAACTAAACCTAAACCCTAAGCACGAAACCTACATCCCTAAACCCTAAACCCTAAACCCTAAAATCTAAACCTTAAACCCTAAACCCTAATCCTAAACCTTAAACCTTAAATAAAATAATCCTAAAATAAAAAAATTTAAAACTAAATAAAAAATTAAACTAAATAATAAACCAAAAACTAAATATAAAATAAAACCTAAACTAAAAAAACCTAAACCAAAAATAAAAATAAAACAAACCTAAACCTAAACAAAAATAAATGAAATTGAAGCCTAAACCTAAAATAAACTAAACCTAAACTAAATAAAATTAAATTAAATTAAAATAATACTAAACTTAAACTTAAAAAAAAACTTAAAAATAAACCTAAAATAAAAACCTAAACCCTAATCCTAAAAAAATAAAACAAAAATATGAACCTAAGCCTAAAAATAAAAAATAAAACTGAAACCTGCAAAAATAAAATAAAAATAAATTTAAACTAAAAAATAAACATAAACCTAAACCTAAAAAAATAAACTAAAATAAATAAACCTAAAATAAATAGAGTAAACTAAATAAAAATAAAAATGAAAATTAAACCTAATTAAATAAATAAATATAAGGTAAACTAAATAAATTAAATAAACCTAAACTTACCGGTTTACTTAATTTTTTTTTAAAAAACCTAAACCTTAAACCATAAAACCTAATCACTAAATCGTAAACCCTAAACCCTAAAAAAGTTGAAACCCTAAACCATAAATCCTAAACACTAAACTAACCCTAAACCCTAAACCCTAAACTTTAAACCTAACCCTAAATCTTAAACCTTAAATCCTAAAACACTAAATCCTAAACCCTAATCTAACCCTAAACCCTAAACTAACCCTAATCCCTAAACCTTAAACCCTCAAAAACCTAAACCCTAAAGCATAAACACTAAACCCTAAACCCTAAACCCTAAACCCTAACCCTAAATCCTAAAACCTAAAACCCTAAACCCTAAACCTTACATCCTAAAAACCTAAAAACCAAAACTTAAACAAAATAAAACCTAAAAATAAAATAAATAAATAAACTTAAATCTAAATAATAATAATAATAATAATAATAATAATAATCACATAAAGTAAAACTTAAACTTAAACTTAATGTAAAATATAATATAAAATAAAATTATCTAAAATAAAATAAATAAAACTAAACTAAAAAAATAAAAAACTTAAATAAAATAAAAACTAAAAATGAAATAAACCTAAAATAAAATAAAATAAATACTAAATAAAAACTTAAATAAAAAAATAAGCTTAAAAATAAATAAAAAATAAAACCTAAATCTTAAACTAAAAAAAAACTTAAACTTAAAATAAAAATAAAATAAACAAAATAAAATAAAACTAAACCTAAACTAAAATAAATTAAACCTAAACCTAAGCCCAATCTAAATAACATAAATTATAGTAAAAATAAACCTAAACCTTAACTAAAAACTAAAACCTAAAAATAAACTTAAAATAAAAATATAAAAGCTAAACCTAAAAAAATAAAATAAAAACCTAAACATAAACCATAAATAAAAAATAAAACATAAACCCAAAAAATAAAATAAAAATAAAACTCAACTAAAAAAATAAACCTAAATCTAAAAATAAATAAAAATAAAAAACTTAACTAAAATAAAAAAACCATAAATAAATAAACTAAACTAAGTAAAAATAAAAAATAAACCTAAATAAAAATGAAAAATAAAATCAAATTAGATAAATAAAAAATTAATGAAATAAATCTAAACCTACCAGTTTACTTAATTTAAAAAAAAACCCCCCTGAACCCTAAATCTTAAACCCTAAACCTTAAACCCAATAACTAACCCTAAAACTTGAACCCTAAACCTACACCTGTAAACTTACAAATCCTAAACCCTAAACCCTAAAACCCTAATCTCTAAACCTTAAATCCTAAACCCTAACTCCTAAACCCTAAACCGTAAACCCTAAACATTAAACCCTAAACCCTAATCCTAAACCTCTAAACTTAAACCCTAAATCCTAAACCCTAAAACCTATAACCCTAAACCCTAAACCCTAAACGCTAAACTAACCTTAAACCCTAAACCCTAAGAATGGGCAGAGGCTTGATAATAGGAACATCACCATCAACTAGGCTCATGCTAGATCTAGTGGTGGAGGCAAAGGCACAGGCAATAGTTATCATAATTATGGTGGTGGGGATCTCGAGGTGTAGGTGGATATGGCGATGGTGGTCAGAGTAGTGGTGGTTATGGAGGAGGGAGGATCGATGGAGGTTACAACCATGGTGGTGGTCGAGGGAGGGATTAGGGATATGATGGCGGATCCTTCTGACCTAGGGCTAGTTGGAGAAATTGAAGAACGATTGATCATGCTACTTATGGAACTATGTCTCTATAGTAGAGATGGTTATACTTATCTTGGGTTTTTAATTTGTTGTATGGCTGCTCATTTTTTTATCTATGCCATCACTTATGTTTTAGAAAACTTGGCGTGCTACTTGGTTCATAAAATTTAAGATAATAAATGTTGAATTTGTATTTATTCTCTATTAAAAAAAACCTTAAACCCCAAACTCTAAACCATAAACCCTAAACCTAAACCCTAAACCCTAAACCCTTAACCCTCAACCCTAAACCCTAAACCCTAAAAACCTTAAACCCTAAACACTAAATCCTAAACCCTAAACCCTAAACCTTAAACTCTAAACCCTAAACCCTACACCCTAAACCCTACACTCTACACCTTAAACCCTAAACCATTAACCCTAAACCCTAAACCCTAAACCTTTATAAACCTTAAAACTCTAAACCTTAAACCCAAAACATATAACCTTAAACCTATGCCTAAACAAACCTAAACTTAAACTCTAAACCTTAAACTAAACCATAAACCCTAAACCCTAAACCTTAAATAAATATGTCATTATAGAATGAACTAATCCTAACATTGTTATGGTAGCTAAAGAAAATGCATTCAAGAGACTTGACTATTAGAGATTTGAATACTCTAAACTGTAACCCTAAATATTATTATAATACCATATATTATAGTATAATGTAACATCATATATCTAAGCATGTAGTGATGTGTTTTTTGATGTTATAAGATGTTTTGAAATGTTTTTTGGTGTTTATTAGTTTATATTAATATAAACTAAAAATATTGATTTAATAAATTAGATTTATTAAATTTGAAGTGGGAATTAGTTGTAGTACCAAAGGTGTGCTACGCCACTTATACTATAAAAAGTAAGATTTTATGTTCAAAATAAATATTATATGTTGTAGCATAGTATAGTATCATATATCATAATATATTATTCTTGCACATTTTAAATTCTTTTAGTATTTTAAAATCATGTAGTCGAGCATACACTAGAATTATTTATAAATGTTGATTTAGACTTTAAAATGGTAAAATTCATAATAGGTAGAGCATGGCATCATCATATATTATTTTAATTTAAAATATGTAAGTGATACAACTAAAATATATAGTTTTTTATTATTTTGACTAATTTTATGATTTTTTATCTTGAGCAATCCCTTATGATGTGATATGAAATATAATATAATATAATACATTATAGTGTGTTATAATATAGGATGCCATAGCATAGTGTAGCATCATGCATTATAGCATACTATTGTGTATTACTACTTATTGTTTAGAATATTTTAGTTTGTTATAGTATGATATAGTAGAGTTTGTACTTGTATTATTCATATAAATACTAATTTTGATGGGATTTGGCCAAATTTAATGTAAGCTTTAGGAAACATTATTGGGGGTGTGCTATGGTGTCTCATTTAATCAAAAGAATGGAATTTTGCATCCAAAATAAATATTCATTTTTCAACCAAATTTTAAAAAATTTTTCTTAAAGTGATACATTTTAATGTGTAATGTAAGATAATATATTATATGAAAGCATATTAAAATATAATGTACATAACAATATAACTTCACATATATATATATATGAATCTAGCGATGTGTTACTAAATGTTATTGTACATTTTAGTATGTTTTACTTTTGTTATAATACATTGGGTCAAAACTCACAACAATGTTCATTTTGAAGGTTAAGATGGAAGAATTTGGAAAAATTCACAACACAACTAAGAAACAAAACCAAAATTATGCTATTTGTACCATTCTAATAGAAAATAAATAATTTTACATCCAAAATG